>CM038147.1:267014454-267614454 GCA_021437245.1 Aegilops speltoides
AGGCAGGCGCGCCCCACCCTCGTGACCAGCTCCGTATCTTCTAACGAGAGTCCAAGTCTATCCGTGGCTTTCCTTCCAAAAATAACTTCTCCAGCTTGATTTCGTTCTGCTTTGACTCCGTCGATATTCCTTTTCCTCAAACACCGAAATAGGCATAAAACAAAGAATGGCTGGGCCTCCGGTTAATAGGTTAGTCCCAAAAATAATATAAAAGTGGATAATAAAGCCCAATATTGCCCAAAACAGTAGATAATATAGCATGGAGCAATCAAAAATTATAGATATGTTGGAGACGTATCAAGCATCCCCAAGCTTAATTCCTGCTCGTCCTCGAGTAGATAAATGATAAAAAAGATAATTTTTGATGCGGAGTGATACTTTGGCATAATTTCAATGTAAATCTTATTAATTGTGGTATGAATATTCAGATCCGAATGAATACAAAATAAAAGTTCATATTGATAAAAGAAATAGTAATACTTCAAGCATACTAATCAAAGTAATCATGTCTTCTCAAAATAGCATGGCAAAAGAAAGTTCATCCCTACAAAATCATATAGTTAGGCTATGCTTCATTTTCGTCACACAAAGATGTTCCCAACTTCTATACCCCCGATGACAAGCCAAGAAATTGTTTCATACTTAAATAATCTCAAACTTTTTCAACCTTCACGCAATACATGAGCGTGAGCCATGGATATAGCACTATGGGTGCAATAGAATATGATGATGGGGATTGTGTGGAGAAGACAAAAAAGGAGAAAGTCTCACATTGACGAGGATAATCAACGGGCTATGGAGATGCCCATTAATTGATGTCAACATGAGGAGTAGGGATTTCCATGCAACGGATGCACTAGAGCTATGAATGCTCAACAAAAGAAAACTAGTGGGTGTGCATCCAACTCGCTTGCACATGAAGACCTAGGGCATTTTGAGGAAGCCCATCATACATCCACGTTGGAGTTTGAGAAGTTTGAGAAGGGGAGGAGTTTGAGAAGGCAAATGCAATTGGAGACACGAATGTTTTTGTCGTGGTTCCGATAGGTGGTGCTATCGTACATCCACGTTGATGGAGACTTCAACCCACAAAGGGTAACGGCTGCGCGAGACCACGGAGGGCTCCACCCATGAAGGGTCCATGAAGAAGCAACCTTGTCTATCCCACCATGGTCGTCGCCCACGAAGGACTTGCCTCACTAGGGTAGATCTTCACGAAGTAGGCGATCTCCTTGCCCTTACAAACTCCTTGGTTCAACTCCACAATCTTGTCGGAGGCTCCCAAGTGACACCTAGCTAATCTAGGAGACTCCACTCTCCAAGAAGTAACAAATGGTGTGTTGATGATGAACTCCTTGCTCATGTGCTTCAAATGATAGTCTCCCCAACACTCAACTCTCTCTCACAGGATTTGGATTTGGTGGAAAGAAGATTTGAGTGGAAAGCAACTTGGGGAGGGCTAGAGATCAAGATTCATATGGTAGGAATGGAATATCTTGACCTCAACACAAGTGTAGGTGGTTCTCTCTCATAAAATGTATGTTGGAAGTGTAGGCATGTTTTGATGGCTCTCTCCACGAATGAAGAGTGGGTGGAGGGGTATATATAGCCTCCACACAAAATCTAACCGTTACACACAACTTACCAATCTCGGTGGGACCGAATCATGAAACTCGGTCGGACCGATTTAGCAAATAATGTGACCGTTAGGATTTTCGGTGGGACCGACATGTCAACTCAGTGGGACCGATGTGGTTAGGGTTAGGGCATAAGTAATCTCGGTGAGACCGATTACATCGACTGTGGGACCGATTTCGGTAATAAGCTAACCAGAGAGTTGGTCAGGCAAACTCGGTGGGACCGATTCGCTCATCTCGGTTGGACCGAAACGTTACGAAAGGGAAACAGAGAGTTTGCATTGCAATCTCGGTGGGACCGATCGCTCATCTCGGTTGGACCGTAACGTTACGAAGGGAAACAGAGAGATTACAGTCCCATCTCGGTGAGACCGAGATCCCTATCGGTGAGACCGATTTGATTAGGGTTTGTGGCAGTGGCTATGACATCTGAACTCGGTGGCGCCGGATAGAAAGAATCGGTGGGGCCGAGTTGGACTTTTGGTTTGGGTCATAAGTGGATATGAGAGAGCAGTTGAGGGCTTTGGAGCAAATCACTAAGCATTTTGAGCAAGAGCCTCATTAAGCAACACCTCATCCCTCCTTGATAGTATTGGCTTTTCCTATAGACTCAATGTGATCTTGGATCACTAAAATAGAAAATGTAGAGTCTTGTGCTTTGATCTTGAGCCAATCCTTTTGTCCTTAGCATTTTGAGGGATCCACTTTTCTCATCCATGCCATGCCAATCATTGAGCTTTCCTGAAACATTTATCTTGAAATAGCATTAGCTCAATGAGCTACATGTTGTTAGGAATTACCAAAACCACCCAGGGATAGTTTCACTTTCAGTATCACCTCAAGAACACGAGAGAGAGAGAGAGAGAGAGAAATCAAACACATAGCTACTGGTACATACCCTCAGCCCCGAGGGTGAACTACTCCCTCCTCGTCATGGAGAGCACCGGATGATGAAGATGGCCACGGTGATGGATCCTCCTCGGCGGTGCTTAACAGGTCCCGATTGGTTTTTTGTGGCTACAGAGGCTTGCGGCGGCGGAACTCCCGATCAATTGTGCTCCTTGATGTTTTTAGGGTATATGGACATACATAGGCGAAAGAAGTCGGTCAGGGGAGCCACGAGGGGCCCACGAGGGTGGGGGCGCGCCTAGGGGGTAGGGGGCGCCTCCCTGCCTCGTGGCTTCCTCATTGCTTCCCTAACATACACTCCAATTGTTCTGGATTGCTTCCGTTCGAAAAATAACTCTCCCGAAGGTTTCATTCCGTTTGGACTCCGTTTGATATTCCATTTCTTCGAAACACTGGAATAGGTAAGAAAACAACAATTTGGGCTCGGCCTCCGGTTAGTAGGTTAGTCCCAAAAATGATATAAAAGTGTAGAGTAAAGCCCGTAAACATCCAAAACGGGTAATATAATAGCATGGAACAATCAAAAATTATAGATACGTTGGAGACGTATCACTAACCCAATTAGAACCTCTGCACCGGGCTAGTTTTTTTATCTGGGTTAGAGCAAACTAGCTCAAACTAACCCCTCCTGTTTCGATAATTTGAGGATATTTCAACCCAAACTAGCACTAATTCAGGGATCCAAACAAAGAGGAGTAGTACTGTACATGCTACAGTGTGGACCGTAGCACATTGTTTTTTGGGTCTTTTACGTCTGTGTCCCTAACTCGAACCCACTACTCAGATTTGCCCCTAACTTCAAAGCCTGCTCAAATTTGCCCCTCCGCCGTGAAGTCTCCTTATAGAAATGCCCCTCCGTGCCATTTCCGTCAGGTCAAAGGCCTTTGACCGTTTTTTGGGCGTTTGTTGGACATTTTGCCCCTGGAAAAAAATAAGACAGAAATTTAAAAAGAAGAGAGAGAGCGCATGCTAGCTTTTGGCCCAGAAAAGCCCAGCCAACCCAGCCCACTGGCTGGTCACCTTCTTCGTCTTCAGAGGCTAAGGGCGTGTCCGCCCGCCCGTTCACCCGAGAGCCGCCGTTAACGTGGCCAACGACGGCAAGAAGCCAGACCGCCGTGTCTGCAAGGCCCGCCATAGAATAGAGCATCACCACACCATAGATCTGGACCTCGGGTGCCTTGCAACTACGCAACCGACGAGATCACCGCCACCTCTGCCCACCGGCCGCCGTCTTTGATTTGCTGTCGTACAAGGTCCCTCGGTGCTCCCTTATAGTACAAGAGATCCATATGGTGTTGCCGAACTGTCGGACATGTCGCCGACGAGCTCTTCTTCGTCCAGCCGCCTCCCCACGACGCCTTGCTCCGGCGGCCGTAGGCGAGGTCCATGTGCTCATGCTCGGCCGTCCCCAGACCCTTTGAAGACTCTGGCATGCTCGCAGTGAGACGCTGATGCCGACCCCTCTCCCCCTGCTTTCTAGCCCCCTGCCACCTAGCTTTGACCGCCGCTGCCTCGCCATGCCCGACACTGCCGTCCCCGCCGCTTCTACCACTTTATTCAACACGGAGCAAGCCCAGGAGCGCAAAGGACCATTCCACCAGCCATTTGGTTGCTGAACAGAGCTCTCTGCCTCGCCGCTGGCGTGCAGCTTGCCGGGCTGCTTAACACCGTGGTCTGATTAGTACTAATGGGCTTCCTATGACATGTGGGGCCCTTAGCTATATTAGCACTAATCCTAGCGTGTGTTAAATATTATGCTAATTACTGAGACTAATCGGCAGGCCCTACCAATTAACAAAACTACTAAACTAATTAAAAAATAACTAGACACTTACATGTGGGGTCCCACGTGTAAGTGAGAGGGAGGGTAGAGAGAGTGAGGGGTGAGAGAAAGTGTTTTTCCTTTTTATTTTTTCTCACTCGGTCCCACTTGTAAGTGACACATGGAGGCAGGGGCAAATTGTCCAAAAAACATCAGTTAGACGGTCAAACCCCTTTGACCGGACGGAAACGGAGCGGAAGGGCATTTCTATAAGTGCACATAACGGCGGAGGGGCATTTTTGAGCAGGCTTTCGAATTAGGGGTATATCTGATTAGGTGGTTCGAGTTAGGGACAGAAATGCAAATGGCCCTTGTTTTTTATGGCCATATCACCACATTGTTTTCTACTGCTGGTTCACTGGGCTATCGTGGTTCGCACTGCTGGTTCACTGGGCTGCCGTGGTTCGCACTCCTCCGACCTGAGTAGTAGTAGTAGTAGTAGTATATACCGCATCATTCTTTGCTCCTTCTTACTACTACGTACTTCGCCGACATGTGGGAGAGCCAGCATCCGGGTCGACGTGTCATGCACCAGATTAGAGTGCGGAACGGAAGAGGGGCATCACCCCGGTCGGAGCGCCAGTAATTCATGACTATAGTGAGTAGTAATATCACAAGTCTTTCTAGCAGTAACGCGCCATCAAATCACATAGCCCGACCTTTCTAGCAGTAAGTTTGAGAATCCGCCACTCGCTCACCCTCCTCGCCTCTCTATCAAACCGCCTACCAAAATCGCCACAGTCGCCGGGAAAAGCCCCGCCCTCAACTTTTAACTACGCGAAAATAGTTCGAGCTTGTTCGTTCTATATAAATATTTACTGTATGTTTATTCACTCGTGGGGTTGTTCAATGAATGGAGGGACGGGGAGCACAAGTGAACAATACTAGTACTACTAGTAGTAAGTAGGAGTCGTACAGTAGTCACCTTAAATAGAGAGTTTCTTTTCTTTAATGCCACGTACACAAATTGAAACGCATGTTGTGGAGAGAAAAAGATAATCACTCCACTATATATGTACGCTGGGGCTTGAGCGCTTGCTTTACTAGGGTTGCTCTCTTCATTCTCTCATCCTCTCCAGATCTAAACAAGACAGCGGTAGCGACATTTTCTCTCTGCTCACCGCTGGTCACAGATCCGGGCGGATCCCTTCGGTCGGAGTGTGTAGAGGACTAAAAGGTGCATCGTTCACGCGGCCATCGGCGCCGAGGGAGTAAACCCACAGCTGTCGGCGGGGCCCGATCCTTTGCCCGTGTCATTCTCTCCGACATATCACCGGCTCGGGAGGTCCTCCAACCCTCTTCCTCCCTGTCGTATTGTGCACAGATTGGACCTGCCACCACCGACATCCCGACGAACCTCGGGTACAAGTTCTTCAAAAGTGGCCTTGCTCTACTGCCCTACTCCCAACGTGTCTGCATGTTCATCTTTTTCTACTTCCATCAGCTCTTCCAAATCCACCTAAATTTTTAGTATTATTAGAGGTAAAGCTACTTCATGCATTCGAATCTAGGACTTGGTTCAAACAACGGAGAAAGGGGGAAGTCGTAGCATGAATCTAGGACTTGATTCAAAGAGGAAATAACAGGGGGAAAGTAGTAGACACCGGGTACCCAACCGGTCTCTTGGTTGAAAAGGGGAATAATGGGAAAACTCAGTACAAAATGGATAAGGAGTAGATCTATTATTGGTTGAAAAATGGATAGAAAGTGGCGGCTGGTGGACAAGTCAACAGAGTATGTCCAGGATTAGATTTGTTGCCCTCACATAGTAAAAGGTCTCCAGGATTAGATTTGCTGCCCTCACGTAGTAAAAGGTCACCGGGATTAGATTTGCTGCCCTCACATAGTAAAAGTTCTCCAAAATTAGATTTGCTGCCCTCACATCGCCACTTTATGCCTCTTTGTAGGTACATTGTGCTGATGCGTCCAGTGTCGCGTGTCCTTATACCAACCTTTTGCTTTTGTTAATGTAAGGGCGCATGTAAAATGAAGCGATCACACTGTTGCCTTAAGGACATGTCTAACCAGTGTTATTGTTAATCTAATGCCTCCAGTGATATGATGCAATTAAACTGTGTTAACAAATGGTACTCCTGCTGTTTTCCCAAGTATGATAAGTAAGTTGCTTCTTTATGCTGCTGAGTGACCTGGTGTCCCCATGGTCCCATGCCCTTAAACCAACTCTTTAGCTGCTGTTGATTTACTGTATCTGGTAAACAAGCAATGCCACAATTAAAGTAATATTTGACGAATGTCATAGTTGATCGTAATGCTTCCGGTAACATGAAGCATTACTGACGTTTTAAAATTTCAACTGTCCTTGCGTGATTTCCATGAACATAATTAAGATGCTTCTTTTCATTTCGTGTATGTTTCGTATATTCTTATTGACCAGCAAATGTTTACTTTCTATCTTTTTGTGCAGATAGGGATATCCATTTCACCTTGTTGCTATTGTGAGCTTTTGGTGAACTGCACAAAACATTTTTTTTGGAATGAGTGCCTTGTGCAGTTCAACTAAAATGTCACGTGGGCAACATCTCTCAATTTTGGTGGAACTGGACAAAATGGTGACTGGAGTTCCCAAAATCTCCGTCAAATTCTGTTGGTAATCTCGTGCAACATTTTATTAGCCTTTGCAAGATGAGTCGTCACTGTCACCATAATGGCACTTTATTTTAGTGGAACTGCACAAAAGGATAAGCAAATTATAGTTGCACCTTACATGAGCAGGACAACCAACCTTAATGTTGCTCAATTTTAGTGCAACTACTAAAGAAGAACCTACCAGCTCACGAGAGCAAGTACTTCTTGCTAGCTGAATGATGCAATCTTTGCTTCATTTCAAGTGAACTGCAGAAAAGGCGCATGAATTGAATCACGGAGCTACAGGTTGACCTCATCCGAGTGGAGTTGCAGGTTCACCAGATCGAGTCATGGCGGCATAGGGCCCCTCACACCGGTCAGTATTGTCCTTTATCAACATGATTGTGCTTTGTCATGCTGTGCCAACGTTGTATTTTTTAAATAAAGCTATTCCATTGCAATCTTTTCTCGTTTTGGAAATAAAGTTTGCTTCAACTAGTGCCACTATTATAGTAATTTCAAGGGATGCGTCAAAGATTGACGCATCAGGAACATAGATAGAATTGGTGGCCAAAAGAAAAGGCCAATGTTTGTACAACCATCTCTACAGTTGCTAGAGTCCTAAATCCATGCTCTTTCTTATCTGTGCAAAAAGGAATACTCTACTACAGATGTTGTGATGGTCAAGAGCATTCGCCAAGTTTTGGGTTGTATGACACGGCTAGCCAAGATGGATTTAATCCCGATATTCACTTTATCAAAAGGCTCTAATGGGTTGGTTCTGAATCTTGGAAGCTGGGAATCAATGAGATGTGTAGGAATCTTTGTTGTACTTATTGTTTGAATCTTATTTGTTGGTTTTGAATCTTGGAAGCTAGGAATCAATGAGATGTGTAGGCATCTTTGTTGTACTTATTATTTGAATCTTATTTGTTGGTTCTGAATCTTGCAAGCTGGGAAACACGACATGATGATGCAGAGGACAACAACCATAACAAACTGTTCAAACTTGGTAGTATTGTCTGTGTGAAAGTGCGGCAAATGTGATGATCATGTGCGTCCTGAGAATAATAATTCTAATTGTTGTGCATGTTGATCCTGTGGCACTGATAGAACGAGCCAATGCATTGCTTGTTTTAAGAATACTTTTAATTAAAGCTAATTAAATTTAAGTAAACTGTTTGACACGAGAAAAATCTTATGTGCACTCCGGGAGAAGGGAAGAGAAGGAGTATGGATTTCTCTCATGTGTCGGGGAAAAAGAAAAAAATGCGGGCATACCAGTGTACCGTGGTACACAATGAAAACAAAGAGATGGGGACAGTATTTTATTAATCACAAGGATAACAAATACAATTCCCGATATGCGCTCCGTGGCCTACTAGCGCGGACTGCCTGACTATAGCGATTGTGGTCTCGGTTCCTGTGGCCTCGAAGGCTCTCGTTAATTACTCCGCTGGTTACTCCATGAGACACCTCCGATTAAGCAGTGTGGTCGTCTTCGCGCCCTCGCTTTATGCGTTCTCCATGCATGATGATGGTGGTGTATGGGAAGCGGCAGAGCCGTGTCCTCATCGGTACACGCGCCGCCAAAACATGGCTTCGCTAGCCACGCTCGCTTTCACCGTCGCGCCTCGCCGGTCTTGGCAGCGATGATGTAGTTGGGGTTGAAGTTGCATGGGTCCTGCTCGCTCGGACTTCTAGACGACCTAAGCGGACTCGCCGGGTATGCAAGGGTATGCTCTCGCGAGTAAGTTACTTCGGAGACCGGCGTCGGTGTAAAACCGTCACACGCTAACATCGGCATGGCCGGTGTGGTTGGCGCCTCATCTCAGCTAGACGCCGAGTATTCGGTGGTCTGTTAAGACAAAGGGCACCGCCTCACAGGGCCGTGGAAAGGTGGTGTCGTGGAGACCGCGTCGCTTTGGTTGGTGCTACGCCAAAGGGCGACCTGAACGTCGGTGACGCCATTGACCTGTACGTCAAGACCTGTACACCAAGAATCTATCCACCGTGAAGAGTGTGCCTCACTTGATTGAACGTCAAGTATATGACAGTCCGCTTTATCAAGGTGCACCGTCTGGCGAACTTGTGGAGAGATGATCGTATTTGTTGTGTTGCCTTGTCTCAGCCGGACGCCAGGTTCCGTGGTTTGCCAAGACAAGGGTGCCTCCTAATGGGGTCATCGAGAGTTAGTGTTGGTGAAGTCACGTCGCCTCCTCGCCATCATGCCTCGTCTTCATGGGCTTCGTGTCGCAAATGGCACCATGTAGTGGTAAGGGTTGGTGAAGCCACGTCATTGCGTAGCGCCATCTTCTTCGCATCGCAGGCTCCGTGTTACGGGTAGCATCGAGGGCGTGTGTCATCTTCATGGCTCCGGGTCGCGGGCTCCATCTTGACGAGGTAGACAGTGGTGGTGTCCTTCTTGCGAGCTCCACGCCACAATCCTCCGTGGTACCGGGTTGATGTTGGCAATGGCGTCGTCTTGGCGAGCTCCGCGCCGCTATCCACCGCGACACAGCAACGACATCCTTGCGAGCTTCACACCTCCGTCCTCCATGGCACCGGTGTGATGATATTGGCGTTGGTGTCATCTTGCCGAGCTCCGCGCCGCTATCTACCGCGGAACGGCGGCGCCGTCGTTGCGTGCCTCCATGCCTTTGTCCTCCATGGCACCGACTTGATGAAGAAGAAGACGGGCATCGTCCTAGCGAGCTCCGTCTCGCCTTTCTCCGCAGCACACGGCAGAAATCATGCGAGCTCCACGCCTCCTGCCAGCTTGACGAAGTAGATGTCGGTGGCATCCCCAATGGGCGCCATGCTTCCGTCCTCTAGCTCCAGCATGACGAAGTGTATGGCGGGCGTCCTTCTTGCGAGGTCCCCATCACGATCCTTGCGGCGCCGAGTTGATGATGTTGACATTTACGTCATCTTGGCGAACTCCATGGCGCCATCCACCATGGCACGTCGGCGGCATCCTCACGACCCTCCACGCCTTCGTCCCCAGTGGTGCCGGCTTGATGAAGTTGACACTGGCGTCGTCTTGGCGGACTCCGTGGCGCCATCCATCGCGGCACGGCGGCGGAATCCTCGCGAGCCTCCACGCCTTCGTCCTCCATGGCGCCAGCTTGATGAAGAAGACGATGGACATTGTCCTGGCCAGCTCCGTGTCGCGATCCATCGCGACACGACAACGGCATCCTAGCTAGCTCCGTGGCGCCAGCTTGATGAAGAAGACGACAGGCGTCGTCCTAGCGAGCTCCGTCCATCCACCGCCTCCATTGCACTAGGTACGAGAAGAGTGCTCCTTGGTCCGCGGCCACCTCCGTTGGCCGCGTCGTCCGCCGCCTCAACTGCTCCTAGTACGGGAAGAGCATTGTATCGTCCGCGGCCACCTTTTCCTGGCGTGCTTTTCTAAGGCCATTCTGCAAAATAGATGATAACACGTAGAAAAAGAAAGATAATTACCATGCCGTTGCAAATGGTGCGTGCACCCTCAATGCTCGGTTTCCCACTTGGAGCAGGTCCTTCTCATCTATACATCGCGGCTGCCACGTCGCTGCTCGGCGCGTCTTCTTCTCCTCTATGTTGCCGCCAGGGTGCGTATCTTGCCTCAACGAGATGTGTTGCTGCGTGCATCTTGTATGTTGGCTGCGTGGGTTGCCTGCCGTGTCCCTTCTCTCCTCTGTCTCCCGTGGGACTTCGTTGTTCCTCGATGCTGCCACCCCGAGCGCGTTTGCTTCTCCTCCTAGTCTCCTGCATACACAAAAGATATATAGATGTACGTATGCACTGCCGCCACGGACAACGCTAGGCCGTGTGCATGTTGCCCGGCGAGCGTGCCGCCGCGGCGACCTTTCCGGTGTGTTCTCAGCGCTGCCGCGACGGCCTGTCTTGTGCCTCCCTCCTGGGCGTGCTGCCCAAACGAGGCACGCAGGAGGAGCTGCGGCAACTCATCCATGTACTGCTCGAGTCTTGTACGTGCATGTGCATGTGTTTCCTCACCTGGTACACAATAGAAATAGATGTATCTACTTACTATCATGCTAACCTGAGAGATGGAACTCCATGTTGCATCCTTGACACACGCTCAATCTCACGATGCTGGTGATGCATGCTCGGCGTTACTGCACACATGCTCCGCCATGTCCTCTTGGCATTGGTGCCGACGCCGGACAGACAAGGGTACGTGTGTGTCGACCGATGAGCACGCCACCCCAGAGGCGCGTCCTTCCCTCTGCCTCGGTATCCTGGCCGCGCGCCTTCCTCCGGGGAAACTGATGGTGGCTTCCCCGCTCGTCGACGCTACCGCTCACGGGCTCGTCTTCTCCAGCCTCGTTCCCCCGTATGTGCCTCCCTCCGCTGACTATATATAGATAGCCAATGGGTGTTGGAATAATGGCAACCGGTGCACAACCGCCGATTTCTTTCCTTTTAATAATTTTTCTTGACGCTCAAGTCTGTACAAAGAAACGGAAAGTCAATCTCGTACCTACGAGGGCTGCCGGTTCCCTTCCTTTTTCTTCCATAGACCTTCTTGACGCGCACGACTTGCTGTAGATGTGCCGATTAATTCCTTTGTAAACTTGCTGCAAGAAACGTGCTAGTTTTCTTTCCATTGATCAATCCATCGTGTTGGCCTGCTGGGTACTGTGGGTATTTGGAGACGCTCGTCGGCCGTCCATAGATACCCAAATATGTACATATACGATGTAGGCATACCTGCTGGTATTTAGGTATGTACGCGTTCGAGCTTGCCGATACAGAAGCATTTTTATATGTATTTGTATGTGCCAAGGTTACGATGGACACCTTAGACCTAGCTTTGAATGCATGCAATATGGAAATACTAGCACTTGGTTTCATTGCAATGCATATACACATCCATGATCATCTGCACGTACATAGTTTTGCCATGCACACGTACAAAGCCATTAATCAAAGATCAATTAGCATGTCTGCATTAATAGCGCTTATGGGCATATGTGTTTACATGCTCCGATCAAATCTTCCTCTGTATATAATCTGCACTAAAAAAATACTCAAATATCTATAAATAGACTATGTGAGTGATGAGCGCCATTAGAAAAAGAATATTATTATTTAAAAAATATAAAAACATCGAACAATATGCCCCCACACTAAATAAAGTTCGAGCGTGAAGCGATCGAACTTAATTTGGTGAAAACATTTTTTTTTCCTGTAACGAATTGGCGCATCAACATGTGTGCAGCCTAGAGACGTATTGACCCGAGGTTCGTGATATTGAGCATCGTCCCGAAGATCATTGACTGATAGTAATGTAAATTAGTGTAGGCATGTCCATTCACACCTATGTTCTCTAGGGTGCTCGTTGGATTGTAAAATAGGCACGATGCCAATCAATGAGGCAAACCCTATCTCGTCTTCATTCCATGGCGAAACATCATGCCTTGTTCTGAAAACAAAAATATTCTTTTACCAATCTTGTTGCGACCGTCTAGCTGCTACGGTGCCAGGCGACTCGATTGGAGGGTTTCACAGCTTCACGCTGGCCGCACTGGCGCGTTGCACTGCTCCCGTGATCTCTTTGTGTTGATGTAGGCGAGGCATCAGTAGACCGTCGATAGCTCCCCTTCGTTGAGCGAACCGTCACACCATCCATGGTGTGACAATTCTGGTGGTGCGCCGGGATGCCATCGGCCTTATGAATAATTGAGGGGTTGACGTTGCCCCCATGCTTCATTGTTGTTGGAGACAGGGTTGCGGGTACAAATCATCTCCACCTCCGTGAGTGCAGGTGTTGCCTTCTGTCGCCCATCGTGCGTGTCGGTGTAGACCATTGGTTGTCGGGCTGTCGTCGGTGTTGTCAGGGACGCATGGGTATTGCTGCACCCAAACACCCAGGACGTAGTTTGATGTAGTGGTTGTTGTTGGAAAGCCGTCGACGATGAAAGGGAGTGCCTCTCCATGGCTGCAAAAGATGTTGGAGGAGCACAACTAGGAACACCAAACAAAAACAGGCGACAAAGAGAGGGGAAAAAAGTTTGTGGGTTTTAAAATGTTGGCTTTCCCGTTATACACCAGCTATAGGCGTGATATCCGAGAAGGCTACCGAAGGACTTGTCATTGGGAACCGTCGAAAGACCTTGACGATTGCAACTCAACAACTTAAATAAGCTTCGGTGTACGTGTACGAAGACGTCGTATTTCGGGATGCTTCCGAGAGGCCACAGAAATTCATACTCTAGCCCATCATCATACTGAGGACCCCCACAGCTCAACATGCCCCCTGCACACGCCCCATGAACCCAGAGACTTGGGTGTGGTATGTTCAGGTTAAATGGTTTTGGACAACAGCTTGGCAATTTTTCTTCATGCATATTGAGGGGTGGTGAACAGCTACCTCCCGCCTTCCTTCTAGTGGGTTCCTTACTGCTTGGGACCGCTTGATTCCTTCTTGGACTGTTCGGATTTTCTTTCTTTAATTTGCTCCTTGGACTTTCGGAATTTCATCTTATTGCTCATGCGGATGATTGATTGGCCGCGGACTTCACGGACTTGTTTTGACATTCGGCTTGAACTTCTTGGGGATTCTTCTTCCAGGATTCTTTGGGACCCACCTTGAGAACTTGGAAGGAACTGTTCACCTCTGTGGACTAGGAAAAACCCTCTAGCACATTATCTGGGGCTTCTGGTGGCGCACCCCAGGGTTGCCATGTGACTACGCACCAAAACAACTTGTGTTGGGTCAGGCAGCCCTCCATGATCTTTTCCTATAGTCTTCCCTGGAGTGTGAGTCTCTGTGAACACGAGGCATGCCAGGAAACATGAAGAGCGTGGGGTCTCAATACTCAGAAGTGCCCAAGTAATCATCTCCGCTGCCTTCGGAAGCATACACCTGGTATGTGTCGTGCATTGTGGGTGTAGGAGCCGCTCCACCTACAAATCGACACATTGTGCCGCCCTCCTACAAGTCCTAGGGTAGCCGAAACTTCAATCAACAGCTTAGTGCGATAGTGGAAAGCCATTTTTTTGGACTTAGTCCATAAAAAATGGGGAAAACCAGATATATCCACGAAATGCTAAGGAGAATGCATCATGGATCCGATAGCCCACAGAAAAAGTTTCCCCAATGAAAAAGCAAAAGAGGCAAAATTTTAAGAAAAATATTTTTTTAGCAACCTTCCGTTGATTGGGGGCATAGGTCGGACTCCTTGGGAATCGATGAGCTAGTATGCTCCCCTGTCGTAGACTTGGTCGATGACGTATGGCCCTTCCCACTATTGCTCGAACTTGCCCTTCGTCCTGTGCGTCACGACGATGGGCCGCCTGAGCACAAGGACCAACTCGCCTTTTGGGAAGACGCGTTGCTTGACGAGCTTGCCGTAAGCTCTCACCATATTCTGGCGGTAAAACTCTAGGTTCTGTAGGGCACGAAGTTGCCCCTCTTCAAGGGCGTCGAGCTCCTGAAGCCCTAGTTGTAGCTGTTCATCTTGGGTGATTTCATCTTGGATAGCCACCCTCAAAGAGGGTAGCTGGACCTCCCGTGGTAGGACTGCCTGACTCCCGTAAAGGAGAGAAAATGGAGTCACCCGTGTTGGGGTACGGACCGTAACGCGGTACGCCCACAACGACTCAAAGAGACGGCCATGCCAATCTCTCCTATTCCTTGTCACCGTCTTCTTGAGTATCTTCCTGATTGTCTTGTTGAAGGCTTCGATTGCGCCTTTGGCTTGGTGTAGATGGTGGGTATGTAGTGATGAAGGGAAGGGGAGAGCGGTACACCCATTGCTCCGGCTATGCTTAGCTGTATCCCTCCGTCTTGTCATTGTCCAATGATGAATTGGGCGGTCCTCGCCTCGCCGGTGCTCGGCCTAGTGGTGTCCACCTTGTCGGTGTCGGACTGGATGACTTGCCTTCGCCTCGTTGGTGCCTGGCAAGATATGGATTGCTTCATCGATAAGAGACAAGTCGGTGGAGTACAGCTTCGCCTCGCTGGTGCTTGGGCGATGTTGTGGGCGTGCGTGTAACGCCCTCGATGCGGCTATATCTCCCACGTGTCGAAGCACGACTTAGAGGCATAACCGCATTGAAAGCAATGTCGCAAGTGAGGTAATCTTCACACAACCCATGTAATACATAAGGGAAAGAGATACATAGTTGGCTTACAATCGCCACTTCACATAATACATGAGTAAAGCATTACATCATACAGATACAATCAAGGTCTGACTACGGAACCAAAATAAAAGAAGAACCCCAAATGCGACAAAGGTCCCCGATCGACCCCAACTGGGCTCCACTACTGATCTACTAGAACGAAACAACACAAAGGGCAAGATCTTCATCGAGCTCCTCCTTGAGCTTGGTTGCGTCACCTGCACGGTTTCATCGGCACCTGCAAACTGGTTTTGGAAGTATCTGGTGAATCACGAGGACTCAGCAATCTCAAAACCCGCGAGATCAAGACTATTTAAGCTTATGGGTAAGGTAAAGGCATGAGGTGGAGCTGCAGCAAACGACTAGCATATATGGTGGCTAACATTCGCAAATGAGAGCGAGAAGAGAAAGCAAAGCACGGTCGATAAAAGTATGATCAAGAAGTGATCCTTTAGCAACCGACGTCAAGCATAACTCCAACACCGTGTTCACTTCCCGGACTCCGCCGGAAAGAGACCATCACGGTTACACATGCGGTTGATGTATTTTAATTAAGGTCAACTTCGGGTTTTCTACAACCAGACATTAACAAATTCCCATCTGCCACATAACCGCGGGCACGGCTCTCGAAAGTTTAAACCCTGCAGGGGTGTCCCAACTTAGCCCATGACAAGCTCTCGCGATCAACGAAGGAATAGACCTTCACCCGAGACACTCCGATCAGACTCGGTATCTCGGTACATCAAGACATTTCAACAATAGTAAAACAAGACCAGCAAAGCCGCCCGAATGTGCCGACAAATCCTGATAGGAGCTGCACATATCTCGTTCTCAGGGCACACCGGATTGCCCAAACTTCCGATAGGCCAGCCCAGAGTTGCTCCTGGTGACCCCCGGCGGCTGACAGGTTGGACCAACACTCACGACGAGCACTGGCCCGGGGGGGTAAATAAAGATGACCCTTGAGTCTGCAGAACCCAAGGGAAAAAGGCTTAGGTAGGCAAATGGTAAAACCAAGGTTGGGCCTTGCTGGAGGAGTTTTATTCAAAGCGAACTGTCAAGGGGGTCCCATAAATCACCCGACCGCGTAAGGAACGCAAAATCCGGGAACATAACACCGTATGACGGAAACTAGGGCGGCAAGAGTGGAACAAAACACTGCATAAGGCCGAGCCTTCCACCCTTTACCAAGTATATAGATGCATTAATTAAATAAGATATATTGTGATATCCTAACAAGTAAACATGTTCCAACAAGGAACAACATCTCCATGTTCCAACAAGGAACAAACTTCATCTTCACCGCAACTAACAACGCTATAAGAGGGCTGAGCAAAGCGGTAACATAGCCAATCAACGGTTTGCTAGGACATGGTGGGTTAGAGGTTTGACATGGCAATTTGGGAGGCTGACAAGCAAATGGTAGGCATCGTAGCATTGGCATAGCAAAAGAGCGAGCAAACTAGCATAGCAAAGATAGTAGTGATTTCGAGGGTATGGTCATCTTGCCTGAAATCCCGCAAGGAAGAAGAACGATTCCATGAAGAAGACAAACGAACGTAGTCGCACGAATCCTCACAACTCCGGAACGAAACCGAAGCTAACGAGAGAAGCAAACTGGAAAGAAACAAACAACATGGTAAACACACAAGCATAAACATGTCAAGATGCACAAGCAAGTATGATGCATGTCCGGTTTAATGAGGCATGGCATGGCAAGGTGAATCAAACAACACTACAATTTAAGTGGAGCTCAATATGCAACGAGTTGCATATTGACGGAACACCACATCAATTATTTAGTTTCTCTCTCGATTATGAACAAGACAAGATTAAATGTTGGTTAACATGGCAATAGGTGAAGCATAAGTAAACTAACTATTTAGGCAAGTTTAAATGAGGCCGGAAATAACAAACAACAATTCCGAAAAATCCTCATGTGCATTTAGCAATTTAAAGCAAGCAACAATTTTAAACATTTTAATTGTTGTTATCATGATGCGGATGACATATGCAAGTTTTATGCAATTTTTATGAAAATTTTGACATGAGCATGATAAGGAGCATTTGGTCACTATGGCGGAACAAAACGGGTGCCACGGCAACGTATCCGAAAATGATGCCACGGTAACATATCGGTTCCGGTAGCTCACGGAGATACCGGTGCAAAAGGAAGTGAGCATGAGCGAGTCATGCAAGATGGTGGGGTGATCCCGGCTTCCGGGTTCCCACGGGACGGCGGCATGGCGAACGAGGAGGAACGTGCAAAAACAACTCGGACACGGTGCAAACATAGGGTGTATCTCATACAACAGATGCATTAGGTCCACGGACGGCGTCATCTCGGGATTATACCTTTGAAGCGTGCATTTCGGAGCGGTTCGGGTTCGGTACGATGTAGGGGAAGTAGTCGTTCACGGGTCATCGTGGAAGTAGACGTTCACGTGGCGACGTAGAGGAAGTAGTTGTACACGGCGACGGTAGTTGTACACGTTTTCGTAGATGTCCGAGGTCGTCGAGCTTGCCGGTCTTGTCAACTCGAAGGGGTACTTGGCGTCCGGTTGTGGAAGTAGTGGAACTTGGTGCATCCAAGCTCTTCGGCGTAGTGGTACACATTCCGTAGACGAGCATGGGTGTCGTGGTACTTGGCGCTCGTAGACATCCAGGGTCATCGTAGAGGTACTCGTCGTCCACGAAACTAGCAGTGGAGCACACATGCCTCGGGTCTTGGTGGGAGGCGGGCGGCGAAGCAGCAGCAACGCGCGTGCAGGAAGGCGGATGCCATGTACAAGCGAGCGGCGGGGCTCCCGGTCAGAGTCGGTAGGGACGCACGAGGCGGTGATGAAGATGAGGTTGCAGGGAGAGCTGTTGGAGGTGGATGCAGAGGGTCGCCGAGCGGCGGAGGACGACGGATGCGGGCGAGGTGCTCGAGGAGCTCCTCTCCTTGAGCGCTCGGGCGACAGGGACGCGACCTCGGGGCTCTGCGCCTGCAGGCGGAGGCTGTGGCGCTGGCGGTCGAGGAGCGAGGGGGAGGAGGCCGCAGGGCAGCGCAGAGATAGAAGGCGGAGCTGCAGGAGGCTAACAGCGGAGGTCCCGTGGCTTGAGGGCACGGGGAGAAGGAAGGGCGAGGGAGCGAGGGGGTGCAGTGGTGCTGGCCATGGCGATGGGGAGACGAGGCGGCAGCGCTACGAGGAGGGGAGGCGCCATGGAGGAGGAGAGGAAGGAGGCCAGCTGATGCGGGCGCCATGAGAGGCGTGCTCGAGAGGAGGGGATCGGGCGAGGAGCAGGAGGGAGAGATGGGATCGAGCGAGGAGAGGGAGAGGGGGATCGAGGGGATGGGTCTGGCGGCGCGCACGGGAACGAGAGGGAGAGATGGGAATCGATCGGGAGAGGGTTAGGGTTAGGAGGGACTAGGTGGGTTGGACCTCCAGGCAAATGGGCCGGCCTGGTTTGTTGGTTAGGCTGGGCTCTTTCTCACAAATCTCTATCAGAAGAGAAATAAAGAGAGGAAAAGAAAGAGAGGGTTAGGGAAAGATCTGCGCATGGGGATAATTTTTCCGGACTCGCAAAAATATGCTCGTTCCAAGAAAAATAGAAAGGCCATGATTGAAAGATTTAAATTCAAACTCATTTGAATTTAATTCAAATGGGTTTGAACTAGGATTTGATAAAAGGAAGGTCCAAAAATGTTCAGATTTTGGTGGAGCTCCGGAAAATGACGAAAGAAATTATGGGCAAGGTTGGAGACCAAGAATTGAGATAACAAAGGCATTGGGATTTTGCAAGTGTGTTATGGTGAATTCCAAAAATGGAATATTTACTATAGCTCTCTAAATATCGAGAGGATATGTTTTAAAGAGAAATCACCATGTGAATATCCCTCGATTTAAATAGATCAACGATCTATGCAATTTATTTAGGTGAGTTTTTAAAAATTAAATGACATGATGGCATGATGCAATGCAAATGATGCAACAAACAAAAACAAATCACACGATTTAAACTCAAGTAGCTGGAAGTCTTCTGGAGCGTCGGTCTCGGGGCGTTACAACACTCCACCACTACAAGAGGATCTCGTCCCGAGATCTAGGATGGCACCGGAGAGAAACGGAAGAGGAAGAGAAGAGGTAAAACTAAGTTGCTTCTTCGACAAAAGAGTGAAACCAAAGAACCTTGAGAGGTTGAAAATTTAAAAGAAAGAGTACAACAGAGATGAACGAGATTGCAAACAATCCGTTAGACAAAAAAGGAACAAGGAACATTACGAGAACTTGAAGGTTGCAAAGACATGAATCAAGAGTTTAATGGACAAGATAGAATTCGAAACCACTCCGGTTAAAATAAGATGAGAGAGGAAGAATTCGGGCAGCACTCCGATTGAACATGGAAGGAATAGAACATGAACATAAGAAAATTGGATGATACTTGATGAAATCAACAACACACTGCCTCCGGAACTATTGAAAGAATGGCACAATGGGTAAGAAGGATTTCCAACAGCACTAAGGTTGAAAAGAGAGGCAAAACTTGATAAGATGAAAGAACTTGAATGAGAACACAACACTCCGGTTAAATGGATAAGCAAGAAAATAACATGATCTTAGAGAAACGAGATGATGGGTGAAAAGAGCAACATCACAATGCCTCTGTAAGAAAGAATAGAAGATAGATCATTGGAATAACAGAATGGAGAAGAAAATGCCCTCTTATGCCACAACAGAGCTTGAGGAGGCATCCTTAGGAGACGGGTCGAGCGGAATTGTTGGAAAACCAACAACGAAGGAATAAGCTTGTAGTGGGCTTATGGAAACATCTCAACATTATGAGGTGACAATCGGCCACTAACGGAAACAATTGCTTGCTTGAGATTAACGAAGGGATGAAAACTTGTTCCATCAAGATGGAAAAGAGATAACTTGGGTCATTAATAAGCACCAAAATAGCAACATTCCTTAGGGAAGGCTTTAGGTGAAATCTATACCAAGATAACTCCAATGAAGAGATTGACGGTTGAAAAGATCTCTTGAACAAGAGAAAATGATGGATTTAAATATGTCACCCTTGAAAACTTGTGAATCATGAAACGTGAAGGGAAATTATCAAGAATGACCTAACACCACCTCAGAAGATAAGGTAGAAAGAATCGCACTTCGGAATGCAAGATGAAGAATACTTGAACTCCTCAAAACAAAACATGAGTTGAGCACCATGTTTATTTTAGAGTAAAGCTTGGTGGGTCATAACTTCAAGAGAAATCTTGAAGAACAACTGAAGAATGAAAAGAATCCTTGACGAACCACCATGTAGAGCCTCCATGAAGAACTCAGTTAATAAAAGAAAGATCCAACGAAAGGAAAGTTGAAAAGAACGAGAAGAAGCCTTGCAATGATTTAGATGGAGCTTCGCGACGAGATAATGCGGAAAACTTGGAACTTCGGATAAGAAAGATGAACAAATGAAATCAAGAATTTTGATGGACCTCCGGAATAAGGAATTGAATTTACTCGATGAAACAAGAATAAGAATTACATTATGCTCATCCTTCACCAATTAAATTGATGACAAGCAATGGATTTGGCATACTACTTATTCTCGTAGAAAGGATTAAAAGAGATATATCAAAACTTGAGAAGGTCTTCAACGAACCACCGGTAGGATTGGAACAACAAATGAATTGATATGATGAACAAGGAAGAGAGATCTTGAAAGAACCACCGTAAGAATTGAAAATGATCAAGTAGGGTGCATCACCGTAAGAATTAGCAAATGAACGAAGGTGCTTGAGACAAACTAGATACATGAGAACAAAGAGATCAAGAACTGATTAGAGGATATTCGATTGATGCACCGGCAAGATAGGAGAATGATAACTGACAGTTGAGAATGAATAAACCTGAATTGATGGACTCCGGATGACAAATTGAGAAGACTCTTGAATATCTCCTGATGGGTGAAAAAGATTCTCACAATCGAAAACAATTATGAGATGATGGCAACAAGCTAGCACCATGAATCTGGAAGAGAATAGAGCAAGATTAAAGAGAAACTCTTCTTCGGTCTTCAAATGAAGAGAATGACAACGAGAAACACCACCAAGAATTATTGAGGCACACCGGAAGAATCAAAAGCGAAGAGGTTGAGCCAACTATGAAAAGAATTTGAAAGATCTTGGAGAAAAGCATTTGACTGATGATAACTCATTCTTACGTCAAACTTGGAGAGGAATTTAGGATAGCTCGAAAATAGAAGAGTCGTAAGATCCTCGAAAAGACACGTGGGTTAGGACCCACTCAAAAGAACAACGTTGAAAAGATTTAAAAGAGATGTTGCACCGTTGAATTAAATGACTTGAATGAGATACCAATCTCAAAGAGCTTGAACGAATGCAGAGTGGAAACACTAATCTTCGAGATATCTTGAGCACTCGGAATAACAAATAGCGAGAAGTAGAATGATAATGAGGTGCACCGGTATGAGAAGACATTGAAATGAGGAAAAGGTATGATCAACAAAACTTGACTTGAATCCACGGAGAAGAGAAAGGAATGAGGAATGACGAACTAGTAGAACATCTTCTTGAGAACCACCGGTAAGAACATTGACGGAAAAGAATGGAGAAACTTCACAAAAATAAAAGGATACTTGGTAAAGAAATCTTAGTCCTTGAGGAAAAAGGGTGGGTGGGCGGAAAAACAAAGGCAACTTGGAGACGGATGAAACAAACACCGTTGAGAAGAAATGATAATTGGTCTTGCTGATGTTGAAGTGATCGGATCCACTTGAAGAGAAGCACGCCGGTTGAAAAGGATTGACATGACAATCTTGATTGTCGAGAAGGATTGGTATTCACATCGGAGTATGAGAACACCATTTCGGAAAGGTATGGAATCAACACTTGACATTGAAGCAACTCAATACCACAACTCAAAACAAAAACAAAGGACTGGCTTGCGAATAAGCGGTACAAACATATGATAGAGATTTCGTCCAAGTTTTCGTGGTGGGGCCTACACGGGCTCAATCAGACAAAGACCATCATGTGCAAGGCAAGGCACATGACATACGGTGTCCCCGAGTCGGCATAGCCAAGGACTCTTTAAGACACAACGAGACCATCAGAAACCAACCGTGAATAGGCGGACCACTAGGCGCCGAACCCCAATTTCATATCATACATCCGCCGGAAAGATATCCTAAGAGCTACTTGAATTCCCACCTATGAATCTCCCAAATTTTCCGGTTATGCAATCAGGTGTTGGGGATACAGGAAGCATAATATCTCACCCAAAACTAGCAAATCCTACATCCAACTCAGATCCATCCTTCAACACATAACCAAGAAACCTTCGAAATCGTGTACCTCAACCTTCAAAAGCATCCGTTATACGAAGTCATGGCAATACTCCCGTACTCACCTCAAGATCGGGTTATCGGGTTATCTCACCAACAACTGCATAAAAGAGATTTTCGATGTCGGCGTACTAAACTCGTATTCCGAACTGCAACGATAAAATTATGATGACAACACCTCGAGCTCAACTCCCCGACACTTCCACTAAACCCCGACAGGAGGCACCAAGACAATGTTCTCATCATAAAACCATCGGAACGATTCCAAGATACCCGCGTGATCCTAAAATTTTTTTAGTGAAATTTGAGAAGAGAAGAGTCAAAACTCTACGACAGGATGCCTTACCAGAGCGATGGAGAGACTGGGGAGTAAAAAGAATTCCTAACTCTCCGATATATACAATCCTAAATGACTCAAAACATTTTTCTAGACACAACTCGGCCGCTAAAAACGATCAAGCAGTGGGGCTCCTAAGGTCGGGGAAGGCTCTGATACCAACTTGTAACGCCCTCGATGCGGCTATATCTCCCACGTGTCGAAGCACGACTTAGAGGCATAATCGCATTGAAAGCAATGTCGCAAGTGAGGTAATCTTCACACAACCCATGTAATACATAAGGGAAAGAGATACATAGTTGGCTTACAATCGCCAATTCACACAATACATGAGTAAAGCATTACATCATACAGATACAATCAAGGTCCGACTACGGAACGAAAATAAAAGAAGAACCCCAAATGCGACAAAGGTCCCCGATCGACCCCAACTGGGCTCCACTACTGATCTACTAGAACGAAACAACACAAAGGGCAAGATCTTCATCGAGCTCCTCCTTGAGCTTGGTTGCGTCACCTGCACGGTTTCATCAGCACCTGCAAACTGGTTTTGGAAGTATCTGGTGAGTCACGAGGACTCAGCAATCTCAAAACCCGCGAGATCAAGACTATTTAAGCTTATGGGTTAGGTAAAGGCATGAGGTGGAGCTGCAGCAAACGACTAGCATATATGGTGGCTAACATTCGCAAATGAGAGCGAGAAGAGAAAGCAAAGCACGGTCGATAAAAGTATGATGAAGAAGTGATCCTATAGCAACCTACGTCAAGCATAACTCCAACACCGTGTTCACTTCCCGGACTCCGCCGGAAAGAGACCATCACGGTTACACACGCGGTTGATGTATTTTAATTAAGGTCACCTTCGGGTTTTCTACAACCGGACATTAACAAATTCCCATCTCGCCACATAACCGGGCACGGCTCTCGAAAGTTTAAACCCTGCAGGGGTGTCCCAACTTAGCCCAAGACAAGCTCTCGCGATCAATGAAGGAATAGACCTTCACCCGAGACACTTCGATCAGACTCGGTATCTTGGTACATCAAGACATTTCGACAATGGTAAAACAAGACCAGCAAAGCCACCGAATGTGCCGACAAACTCGATAGGAGCTGCACATATCTCGCTCTCGTGGCACACCGGATTGTCCAAACTTCGGTAGGCCAGCCCAGAGTTGCCCCCGTGACCACCGGGCGGTCGTGAGTTGGACCAACACTCACGATGAGCACCGCCCGGGGTAATAAAGATGACCCTTGAGTCTGCAGAACCCAAGGGAAAAGGCTTAGGTAGGCAAATGGTAAAACCAAGGTTGGGCCTTTGGAGGAGTTTTATTCAAAGCGAACTGTCAAGGGGTCCCATAAATCACCCGACCGCGTAAGGAACGCAAAATCCGGGAACATAACACCGTATGACGGAAACTAGGCGGCAAGAGTGGAACAAAACACTGCATAAGGCCGAGCCTTCCACCCTTTACCAAGTATATAGATGCATTAATTAAATAAGATATATTGTGATATCACAACAAGTAAACATGTTCCAACAAGGAACAACATCTCCATGTTCCAACAAGGAACAAACTTCATCTTCACCTGCAACTAACAACGCTATAAGAGGGGCTGAGCAAAGCGGTAACATAGCCAATCAACGGTTTGCTAGGACATGGTGGGTTAGAGGTTTGACATGGCAATTTGGGAGGCTGACAAGCAAATGGTAGGCATCGTAGCATTGGCATAGCAAAAGAGCGAGCAAACTAGCATAGCAAAGATAGTAGTGATTTTGAGGGTATGGTCATCTTGCCTGAAATCCCGCAAGGAAGAAGAACGATTCCATGAAGAAGACAAACGAACGTAGTCGCACGAATCCTCACAACTCCGGAACGAAACCGAAGCTAACGAGAGAAGCAAACCGGAAAGAAACAAACAACATGGTAAACACACAAGCATAAACATGTCAAGATGCACAAACAAGTATGATGCATGTCCGGTTTAATGAGGCATGGCATGGCAAGGTGAAACAAAAAACACTACAATTTAAGTGGAGCTCAATATGCAACGAGTTGCATATTGACGGAACACCACATCAATTATTTAGTTTCTCTCTCTCGATTATGAACAAGACAAGATTAAATGTTGGTTAACATGGCAAGAGGTGAAGCATAAGTAAACTAACTATTTAGGCAAGTTTAAATGAGGCCGGAAATAACAAACAACAATTCCGGAAAATCCTCATGTGCATTTAGCAATTTAAAGCAAGCAACAATTTTAAACATTTTAATTATTGTTATCATGATGCGGATGACATATGCAAGTTTTATGCAATTTTTGTGGAAATGTTGACATGAGCATGATAAGGATCATTTGGTCACTATGGCGGAACAAAACGGGTGCCACGGCAACGAATCCGAAAATGATGCCACGGCAACATATCGGTTCCGGTGCAAAAGGAAGTGAGTGTGAGCGAGTCATGCAAGATGGTGGTGGTGGATTCATGTACCTAGGGTAGGGTCATAGGCCTGATCTAAGTGCCCTACCCAAGGACACCCTTAGAAGAGATCACCTTCCAGTCGACCTACGAGGAACCCACTCGACTGACTCGAAGGACTCGACTATGAAGACTCACTCGACCACCCGAAGGTCAGAAGGCACTCTGCACTGCAACGGCCTGTAATTGAATAGACTTTATGGTAGTTAAGACACTTTATGTGGGCGTTACCAAGAACGCCTGCACTTAATGTACTTTAAACGCTTCATTACGGGCTGGCAGGGTCTGGCGACTCTATATAAGCCACCCTCCACAGCGTAAGGGTTCGCACCTGTAACATACACACATAATCCACTCGACCGCCTCGGGGCTCCGAGACGAGGGCTTTTACTTCCTCCGAGAAGGGCTCGAACTCGATATCGCTTGTGTTTACAACCTCTCCATAGCTAGGACCTTGCCTCTCCATACCTACCCCCCACTCTACTGTCAGACTTAGAACCACGACAGTTGGCGCCCACCTTGGGGCCGGTGTTTTAGCGATTTTGTGGAGAAGTTGCGGTACTTCCGAGTACTTTCATCATGATGACTGCTGGAGTTTTGGTCGAGGGGCGCGATATCCATCTCGGCGCTCTCACCTTTGTCGCCGACGACCAGCGTGGCTCCGTGGAGGCTCCACTCGACGCTGATGCGCTCCCGTCCATGATGCGGCGACGATTTTCGCAAGCATGTGTCCGCGGCGTTGGTGCTGCGGCAACCGCCGACCCCAGTCGGTCGACTCCCTATCGGCCACCGCCGGTCTCCCACCAGCGCAAGTGCTCTGGTCGGTCGAGGCTCCAGCGGTGGGTGAAGCACGCGGTGGCTCGCCAGACGGCCACCGCCTGTGTCGCGCAATTGAGCCCGATGAGTCTCTACGGCCTGTTCGATCCGGCTAACCGGCTCAGAGATCGTGATCCGAGTGTGATAGCAGTGATCCGGCGGCAGAAATCCTGATGGTCAACGGACCCCGCAGCCCTCCTGGCTTCGCCCTCGAGGGCGGGGCAGGCGGCGGAGGTAACCCCGTACGAGACCACGAAGAGTACCAACCCGAGACACTCGACTCTCTGCAGAGGGAGGAGCTTCGCCGCAGGAACATGGATGCCCTGCATACTCCCATTACGGAGAAACCCCGAGGCTCGTGCCTTGGAGGAGGCACGCCATTAATCTGGTCAACGCGCTCGCTTGGAGAACCTCCAGCGAGCACTCGACGGCTGCTTGTGGCAACGAAGTTCCCGACGCCAATCGACATCAACTCTTTCCGCCGACTCGGTATATCGAACCCCAATCCGAATTTAGCACCGCAACCCAGATAGCAGAGTCCATCCAGCCCTCTTAGTCGGAGGTGGCAGAGGCTTGATGCAGATCGTGATTTGCTCCGGCGCAAGAGACCGAACTCAGCCATGTCGCGATCAGCATAGCAAGAATTCACAATCGATCCGTCGCTGTGAATAAGGTTCATCGGCTCATAGCCCCAGATCGCCTCCGCGGCGAGAAGGCGCGACAATCGGCGAGATCAAGATGGAGACCGCCACGACCGAGATGACAGCGCCGAGTGCCCGCTCTCCAAGGGATGGGTCTTACGCCTCGGCGACAGGATGACAAGCGCCACCAGGGGCGAAGAGCTCTAGTCGACCCTGTGGAACCGAGCTTCGCGCGCGATCCATTATCGTGCAAGGCTTGGTCGACCGAACAGAGCCCATCAAGGCGACCGAGAGAGATGCTCCCACGAGCAAATGAGTGCATGTTTCGTCCGAATGTTTCAAAGAGGCTATCAGAGTCACTGTGATTCCCCAATTTCAGGTTGGCAACAGGAGTTAGCAAGTTCATTGGTGAGTCCAAGCTCAAACTTGGCTTGAAGATTACCGAGTGGCTGTTCAGATTGGTGGTGGGAATGACGAGGTGGCCATGAAGCATTTTCCCCTCATGTTGGAAGGTTACGCCAGAGCATGGCTGAATCGATTACCTCCTAGCAAGATCTACACTTGGGAAGATCTGTCCCGAGTGTTCGTCAGAACATTTGAAGGAACTTGCAAGCGACCGGCTGGCTTGACAGAGCTGCAAGTCTGTGTGCAGAAAACCAATGAGACTCTCGAGAGTATATTCAGAGGTGGATCACTTTGCACCATCTTGTGGAAAATGTGTCGATCATCAGCGATCCACGCCTTCAAGGATGGCGCCAAGAACAGGAATTGAGTCTGAAATTTGGTCGAACCGAGACATGACCCTGAGTCGGATGATGGAGATTGCTACCAAGTACGCCAACGGCGAGGAAGAGGACCGACTCCGAAGCGGCAAGTACAAGCCGAGTCAGCCGGAGAAGGGAAACTCCAATGAAGCGAAGCGGAAGGTCAACCAAGAGCTCTGGAGAGGCTCGCCGTCACTTAGGGAAAGTTCAAGGGCAAGCCAAAAGGATCCTCGAACCCTAAGAAGGTGAAGGATAAAGAAGGAAACGACGTGATGGATATGCCGTGTCACATCCACACAAAGAAAGATGAAGAGGGCAACATCATTTACCCAAAGCACACCACTCGCCAAAGGTCGACTCTCGATCCAAAGAAGCCAGGAAAACAGTCTAAGGACAAAGAGAAAGAGTCGGACAAGGTCAAGACAAAGAGGACGGTGAGGAAGGATATCCGCATGTCAACTCCACTGATGATCTTCGCAGATGTGGAAAGCAAGAGTCGATCGAAAGTCATTAACCGTGAGGTGAACATGGTTGCCCCAAAGAAACCAAGTTATCCGAGATGATCCGAAACACCCATCACATTCGACCAATCTGATCACTCGACTCATATTGCCACCCCGGGAGGCAAGCTTTGGTGGTCGATCCGTTGTCGAAGGCACTCGATCGACAAAGGTGCTGATGGACGGTGGAAGTGGGCTGAACTTGTTATATGCGACACTGCTTGAAAGGAATGGGCATTCCGATGTCCCGACTGAGCACCAGCAAAATGAGCTTCCACGGAGTTATACCAGGAAAGAAAGCCGAATCACTCGGTCAAATAGCTCTGGACGTGGTGTTTGGTGATTCAAAGCATTTTCGCAAGGAAAAGTTGACGTTTGAGGTCGTGGATTTTCAGAGTGCGCATTTCACGCCATTTTGGGAGGCTAACCTATGCACGGTTCATGGCTCGACCATGTTACGGTACCTCAAACTGAAAATGCCAGTCCCAAAGGAGTGATCACCGTCACCGCGATCGGAAAAAGGCGTAAGAGTGCTTTGTAAGGGCTCAAAGATTGCCGATTCCCGGTGACAGCGGTCGAGTTCAAGAGTACAAGCAAAACGCAGATCCGAGTGATTTGTTGCGATCCAAGAAACCCGCCACAGAACCAGATTTCACCGCCCGTGAGACGAAGCTCGTTCACATTCACCCGACCGACCCCAATGCAGCCCGACCCACATCTCCACAACACTCGACCAAATAGGAAGAAGCGCCATCCGGTTCCTCCGTGAGAATGGGACATTTTGCATGGAAGCCACCGACATGCGGGTGTTCCTGGGGATGGTGAGCATCGCCTCGAGTCGACAAATCAGCAAAACCAGTCAAAGAGCATCTTGGCGGTCCGCCGCCCGTAAGAGAAAGGCTATTGGTGAGGAAGTGGCTCGATTGTTGGCGGCAGGATTTATCCGAGATATACCACCGAGTGGCTCGCTAATGTCGCCATGGTTCCCAAGAAGGACAAGTCACTCCGCATGTGCATTGATTTCAAGCACATCAATCGGGCCTGCCCGAAAGATCATTTTCTCTCCTCGCATAGATCAAATTGTTGACTCGACCGCGGGATGTGAGAGATTGTCTTTTCTAGACGATATTCCGTATCATCGAGATCCGCTCAGATGGACCCGACAAAATAAAAACAGCTTTCATCACTCCATTCGGATGCTTCGCTATATCACCATGCCATTCGCCTCAAGAATGCCGAGCCACATTTATGCGAATGATTGAAGTGTCGCTCACTCAAATCAGTCGGAATGTGGAAGCGATATGGATGATATCGTCGTCAAGTCGCGAAAGGGTTTCGACCTGCTTGCCGACCTCGCCGAAACATTTGCCAACCTCAGAAGGTATGATATCAAGCTCAATCCATCAAAGTGCACATTCGGAGTTCCTGGCGGAAAGTTACTCGGTTTTCTCGTTTCCGAACGAGGGATCGATGCTAATCCAGAGAAGATCGGCACTATTCTCCGAATGAAACACCCTCGTGCGAAAGTGCACGATGTCCGAGCTTCATGGATGCTTGGCCGCATTAAGTCGATTCATCTCACGACTCGGTGAAAAGGCATTGCCTCTTCTCGATCGATGAAGAAGGCGCACAAGTTCGAGTGGACTCGAAGTCGATGCAGCGCTTGCCGAGCTAAAAGCTCGCTATCCACCCAGCCGGTGCTTGCTGCTCCAATCAGCAAAGAGCCTCTGCTGCTTTATATCGCAGCCACAGGACAAGTCATCAAGATAAAGGCTTACGGTCGAGCGGAAGAGGAAGGAAAAGCCTTCAAAGTTCAGCGCCGTGTATTATTTGTCCAAGTCTTGACTCCATCCAAGCAGAGATATCCTCATTATCGAAGCTTGTGTATGGAATATACATGACCACGAAGAAGGTTGCTCATTATTTCTCCGATCATTCCATCACAGTTGCCACGACGCCCACTATCGAGATTCTGCACAACAGAGATGCAACTGGTCGAGTGGCTTAAATAGGCGATTGAACTTCTTCCCTTGATATCAAGTTTGAGGTAAAGAAAGCCATTAAGTCCCGTGCAATAGCAGATTTCCTCGCCGAGTGGATTGAACAACAGAGACCAATGAAATTCACTCGGAGCATTGGACCATGTTCTTTGATGGCTCTATGATTCGAATGGTTCGTCTTTGGGGTTGTTCTGGTTTCCTGTGGGAGATAAGCTTAGGTATGTGCTCCAGATTCACTTTGATTCCTCCAACAATGAGGCAGAGTATGAGGCCCTTTATATGGATTATGCATGGCCATCTCACTCGGCGTCCGTCACCTGATGGTCTATGGCGATTCAGATTTAGTGGTCACTGTGTGATGAAGGAGGACGTGAGAAGCCCAGCCATGATTGGATCTGCAATGCAGATGAGGAAGCTGGAAAAGAAGTTCGAGGGGTTAGAGCTCCATCACATCCCCCGACTGAAAAATCAGGCAGCAGATGATCTGGCAAAGATAGGCTCCAAAAGAGAAGCCATTCCGAGTGGTGTGTTCTTGGAGCATATACACACTCCGTCAGTCAAAGAAGATCCCTTCACAGAGGAAGCCCAAGAGTGCGACGGATCCGACTGAGGTTGAGGTCCCAGCAGTGGTCGACTTAGTCATGGAGGTCTTAGTGGTCACTCCCGACTGGACAATTCCCTATATCGCGTATATCCTGAGAAAAGAACTCCCAGAGGATGAGGAAGAGGCTCGGCAGATCGTTCGTCGATCCAAAGCCTTTACCGCTATCAAAGGACAGCAGATAGAGAAAGCCCGATCGAGTTGGCCAAAATGCATAACGCCGTAAGAAGGTCGAATCATTCTCAATGATATTCACTGGGACCTGTGGTCACCATGCGCCCTCTCGGACCATCGTAGCCAAAGCATACCGAGCCGGATTTTACCGCCGAGGGCGTAATGAGATGGCAAAGGAAATAGTGGACAAGTGCGAAGGATGTCGGTTCTACTCCAACATGTCACACAAGCCTCGGCTGCTCAAGACCATTCCACTCGCCCCGCCTTTCGCAGATGGGGTTGGACATGGTCGGTCCCTTGAGAACAGGTCAAGTGGTTTCACGATGTATTGGTAGCAATCGACAAGTTCACCAAGTGGATTGAGGCTAAGCCAATCAAGAATCTTGACGCCGGCATCGCTGTTACCTTCATTAGGGAGCCGACGCTCAGATATGGAGTCCCGCACAGCATCATTACGGATAATGGGTCGAACTTTGACTTGGAAGAATTCAGGATTTCGCAACTCTCAAGGCACACGAGTCGACTACGCTTGATCGCCCATCCGCAATGAATGGACAAGGTAACGAGCCAATGGCTTAATCCTCAAGGGTTTGAAGCCCCGATCGATGCGTGATCTCAAGCATGCGGCTGGAGCATGGGTTGACGAACTCCCTTCGGTGCTTTGGGGATTGTGGACCACACCCAATCGGTTGACCGGAAGAACTCCATTCTTCTTGGTCTATGGAGCTGAAGCAGTCTTGCCGAGCGACCTTCTTCACAATGCTCCTCGAGTTGAACTCTACAACGGCGAAGTTAAGCAAGCGCGTCAGACGCAATGACCTTCTAGAGGAAGAAAGGAGATGGCTCGATCCGATCGACCATCTACCAACAGACTTGCGCCGCTTTCACGCCGTAAAAGTGAGAGGTCGAGCCTTCCAGAAGGAGATCTAGTTCTCCGAGTAGACCAGCAGAAACAACATAAGCTCGCTTCCTTCTTGGGAAGGACCTTCATCGTCACCAAGGTTCTCCACAACGGGCATACCGTCTTTACAACGCCGAACACAATATCGAAGAGCCCCGAGCTTGGAATGCGGATCTGCTCTACCCATTTTACACTAAAAGTTTTTCACTCGGATGAGTTGTAATAAAGTACTTCTGTAGTTCATGGATTTCGAAATAATAGTGTCATAATTCCTTCATAATTTTTGTCACTTTTTATTTTTGTCCAGTAAAATTTCCCCCCCCCCAGTGGGTGGCTTAGCCGCGAATCCGTTTTGCCTAAGTTTGTAAAAATCCTACCGAGTGGTAAGCCAGACTTCCACTCGGGGGCTTAGCCGCGAATCCGTTTCGCCTAAGTTATAAAATCCTACCGAGTGGTAAGCGGACTTCCACTGGGGCTTAGCTGCAGCCAGTGCTCGCCTAAGTTATAAAAAATCCTACCGAGTGGTAAGCCAGACTTCCACTCGGGGGCTTAGCTGCAGCCCAGTGCTCGCCTAAGACATGAAAAATCTTACCGAGTGGTAAGCCAGACTTCCACTCGGGGGCTTAGCTGCAGTCCAAGTACTCGCCTAAGTTATAAAAAATCCTCCGAGTGGTAAGCCAGACTTCCACTCGGAGGCTTAGCTGCAGTCCAAGTACTCGCCTAAGTTATAAAAAATCCTCCGGGTGGTAAGCCATACTTCCACTCGGAGGCTTAGCTGCAGTCCAAGCACTCGCCTAAGTACAACGTACGCTCGCAAGAAGGACGAGGTGCAGGTCGACTGCGACCCTCTCCTCTGAGCTACGCCATAAGTACAACGTACGCTCGCAAGGAGGACGAGGTGCAGGTCGACTGCGACCCTCTCCTCTAAGCTATGCCATAAGTACAAGGTGTGCTTGCAAGGAGGACGAGGTGCAGGTCGACTGTGACCCTCTCCTCTGAGCTACGCCATAAGTACAATGTGCGCTCGTGAGGAGGACGAGGTGCAGGTCGACTGCGACCCTCTCCTCTGAGCTTCGCCACAAATACAACGTAAAAATCCTACCGAGCGAAGAGCAAACCTCTCACTCGGGGGCTTAGCTGCAGCCCAGTGCTCGCCTAAGACATGAAAGATCCTACCGAGTGAAGAGCAAACCTCTCACTCGGGGGCTTAGCTGCAGCCCAGCGCTCGCCAAAGATATAAAAATCCTACCGAGTGAAGAGCAAACCTCTCACTCGGGGGCTTAGCTGCAGCCCAGTGCTCGCCTAAGACATGAAAAATCCTACCGAGTGAAGAGCAAACCTCTCACTCGGGGGCTTAGCTGCAGCCCAGCGCTCGCCTAAGACATGAAAAATCCTACCAAGTGAAGAGCAAACCTCTCACTCGGAGGCTTAGCTGCAGCCCAGTGCTCCCCTAAGAAATAAGTCGACTGCAGAGAGCATCTTGCTGTGAGCCTGCAAAGGACATCTCGAGCCAAAAGCAATCATATTTAAAACATCAAATCCAAGTTCAGATCGATACCTAAAGGAACCGAAAGTGCTCAGGCACTAGGCCCGTTAAGGTTTATCAGTTACAACTCCACTCGGCATACCGAGGCAAATTTAAAGTGTCGGGCTTAAAAGAAGTTTTTTACCCCTCCTGTGGAGGGCTGGAAGGAGCAACAAACTCATCAAGGTCGATTCCGTCTGCGATCCGAGTGGCAGCAGCGATGAAGGTTTCCATGAAGGATCTGAAGTCGTGTTTCTTGGTGTTGGCCACCCGGAGAGCCGCCAACTTGTCTTTTTCGCGTCTTTGCAAGTGGACTCGGCCGCATACGAGCAACATCTGCGCCACAACGAGCCGAGGACTTCTTCCTCCTCGCACTCGGTCAGGATCGCGTCAATCGAGCCATCGGCGACTCGAGGTCATTTCGAGTGTCGCATACAGCCGAAAGCGCCGAGTCAATGCGGGATGTGGCGACCTTCGCCTTGCAAGATAATCCACGACAACCTGCAACACGGACTCGGTCGGAAGACATTCATGGCAACTTCATCATTCATTGGAGAATTGACGGGTCAAGGTTTGGTTCCAATCGGCTAGTCTCTTCTTCAAAGTTTCGACTGAATTCGCAAGGACAAACGCCGAGTCAAGACAAAGGGTCGAATGGAAGCATCACGGTTGAAAATGTTGGTCGAGTGTAACAAGTTACCTTCGAGCATAAGGAACAATTTCTTGGCAAGTCCACCCAGAAGGCTTCCAGTCATTCTTCTTCCGACCAACTAGTTGATCTTATCGGTCGAGTAGTCTTATCGGTCTTGATCGGTCGACTTCCTTGTTGGCAATCCCAAGAGCAGCTTTCAGATTGGTATTTCCTGTTCAAGCTTGGTGACCGGTTAACTTCTCGTCGACAAGCTTGGTCTTCTCAGCTAGCTCAAGGTCTTTTCTCTTTCGGGCCTCCTTCACCTTGCCTCGCAAGTTCCTGCAAAGTCAGATTTTAAAACAAATGGAAGGAAAAAGGAGTCGTCGAGGTCTCACCGAACATACCTTTGGTCTCCTCCTTCGCCTTCGTCAGATTCTCCTGCACCAGCTTCAGATCCAGCTCGAGCTGAATGTGGCTCCAGCTCGGTATAGCGAGCTGCAAGGTCACAGGATTTCTACGAAGAACCAATCGACAAAATATCAAAGATAATTCACTTCCGAGTGGATAAGAGAAAATCATATGTTTTAAGACTACGGCCGAATGCAAGCATTATTTGTAGTCTCGGGACTACACCGGTGGGTGCACTCAGCGTGCCCCCACTAGTTCTATTAAAGATGAGTCGACCAATCGACCCACAAAAAAAAGAGAGAGAGCGATTCTTCAGATCGTAATCGATCGCCCGGTGATCGACCACGCCTCGGGACTACACCAGTGGGTGCACTCAGCGTGCCCCACCGATTTCGAACATCCATTCGCTTCAATCGAATGACGTAAAGACTTTACTTATAAAGTTTAAGGCCGATCGCCGCAATCGACCTTAGCCTATGGGATTACACCCGGCGGGTGCACTCAGCGATCCCCGCTAACACGGAGTTTTTATTGACACACCCGGTGGGTGATTGCTATGGATTCGAGAAAGAAAAGTTTTGATAACATATCCTAACAGAGCAGCGGTGGTCGATCGACCTTAACATTGCTTTGAAGGGCGGAGCTGGCGCCGTAAGCTTGGCGATCATGATCCCCGCCATGATCGCTTCCTTAGCGTACTGGCTTGGTCTTTCGGGACGTGGTGCGCCGTGAAAAGAGAAGGTTGTGCGGCACTCGACGAAGTAGGATGAGCACTCGTCAACGGCACCGCGAAGGACACGGTGTGTCGAGTAGTGTTCTCCTCCCCCGTGACCGGAGTCTCGGGCGCCGTCGCATCCTGGGCCACCCTGCCGGCAGATGCTTTCCTGCTCCTTCTATGCTTCAGTGGTTCCTCATCCTCATCATCATCAGGAAGAGTGATGACGACATTGGATGGATCTACAGAAAAGAATCAGAATCAGAGATCATGAATCAGTCGACTGAAAAACGGAATTAAGAGTATAGTACCAGGGTTTGAGGTTGCTGCGTCCTCCATCTCATGGTCGTTAGCCTTGTGTAGGATCGTTGAAGGTAAGAGTGTCTAGAGGGGGGGGTGATTAGACTACTCGACAAGATAAAAGTTTAGCCTTTTAACAATGACAAGTTTTTGGCAAGTTCACAATGGAGATCAAGTCGAGCATCATGCATACAAGTCAAGTAGCATACTACACATGCAATTCTAGAGTATGGGCAGCGGAAAGTAAATTGCATATGAAGTAAAGAGAGGTGGAGAAGATCAAACGCAGTTTGGAGACACGGAGATTTTTCTCGTGGTTCCGATAGGTGGTGCTATCGTCAATCCACGTTGATGGAGACTTCAACCCACGGAGGGTAACGGCTGCGAGAGTCCACGGAGGGCTCCACCCACGAAGGGTCCACGAAGAAGCAACCTTGTCTATGCCATCATGGCATACGCCCACGGAGGACTAGCCTTACTCGGGGTAGATCTTCACGAAGTAGGCGATCTCCTTGCCCTTACAAACTTCTTGGTTCAACTCCACATCTTGACGGAGGCTCCCAAGCGACACCTAACCAATCTAGGAGGCACCACCTCCAAAAGGTAATAGATGGTGTTGGTGATGATGAACTCCTTGCTCTTGTGCTTCAAATGATAATCTCCCCAACACTCAACTCTCCTCACCGATTTGGCTGTGATGGAAGAAAGGATTGAGTGGAAAGCAACTTGGGAAGGCTAGAAATCAAGTTTCATATGGTGGGAGTGGAGCAACTTGATCTCAACACAAGGGTAGGTAGTTCTCTTCTCGAAATGTAAGGTAGGAGTGGTAGTTCTTTTCGATGGCTCTCTCCACGAATGAAGAGGAGGTGGAGGGTATTTATAGCCTCCACACAAAATCCAACTGCTACACACATTTGACCAATCTCGGTCGGACCGAAGTTGACAACTCGGTGAGACCGAAAGTTCAAATCTTAGAACGTTGGGATTTTCGGTGGGACCGAAAATACAATTTCGGTGAGTCCGATTCTTCCAAAGACTAGGGTTTGCCAATCTCGGTGGGACCGACTTTATCATCTCGGTGACACCGATTTGATTCTAAGTTCTGAAGCTTGGCAACACTAGTTTCGGTGAGACCGAGTTTGGAATCGGAAAAACCGAAATTACTAGGGTTTGGCTTTTTGGCTGAGGTGGTTCATCTCGGTGTGACTGAGTTTATGGAATCGGTGGGACCGAGATTACTTATGAGTGTGTATTGCAAGTGAGAGGTGCTGATAGTCTAGGAGATGTATCACTAAGCACTTTGAGCAACCAGATCATTATCATAACCTCATCCCCTTTTAATAGTATTGGCTTTCCTATAGACTCAATATGATCTTGGATCACTAAACCAAAAATGGAGTCTAGAGCTTTTGCCAATGTTTTCCTTAGCATCTTAGGGGTCCACCTCTTCAGTCCTTTTGCCATGCCAGAGTGATTGACTTTCCTGAAACATACTTGATAAAAGCATTAGTCCAACCACAAAGTATGTTGTCATTAATTACCAAAACCACCCAGGGAGCAAATGTGCTTTCAATCTCCCCCTTTTTGGTAATTGATGGCAACACACAAAAGAAGATATCAAAGCCTACTGAAAGAAAGACAGAATTATCATTAAAGCTTTGACAAACATGTAGTACACAGGCTCCCCCTGTAAGTGTGCAAGATTTTCATAGATTATGGTTTTGGACTACCACAAGCACACAAGAGAGAAAAGCAAGATGTGCTACATGTAGCTTGGCTATATGCATCAGAGCAGATGAAAGGAAGTGAGTGATAATGCATATGTGCATGGTGATTTCTTGCAAACAGATATTCACAAGCAAGTCACCATCATGCACATTCTGCAAGATGCATATACTTACCTTGAGGTTCCTTGGCATTGTACCTGAAGAGATAAACTTGGGAAAATAGGGTTAGATAACACAAGATTATTTCTTCAACTAACTGCAAGAACATCAAGAGTACCAAGCCAGGGATTGACATGTATAAAGAGTGTCTCATATTGAGCACAAGCTTGAATCAGCAAACATGTCTCCCAAGACTAAAAGGATTTTCAATGAGCTCTGAGAGATTTTGCTTTTCATAAGATACCAATTGTACTTTTCATAAGATACCAATTGTGAGAGCGAGGAAAGCAAAATCAAAAGAATGATGCCAAATGTAATATCCAATATGGAACACGGCAAAGCTTTGATGTGATTCTCTCCCCCTTAGGGTAAGATTGCTCTTCTTCTCCTCCTAAATCTTCTCTTCTCCCCTTTATCTCCCAAACTCCCCTAAGCTCCCCCTAAATCTTCTCCCCCTTTGACATCAAGTGCCGAAAAGGACAGTAAACTAGGAAGGTCGGAAAGATGGAAGGAAAGAAGTGGGATCCTGAAGAATCACAACTTGATTAATAAGAATCATGCACAAAGAATCATTGAGTTGAGCTGCAGAAGATGCTATCTTGAAAGAAAATCGGTGACACCGAAGTAAGATGGATCGGTGGGTCCGAAAGTCTGGGACTTAGGGCAGATCCTTTTTCGGTCAGACCGAAAGTTTTAAATTGGTGACGCCGAGTTTAATTCCAAGGAAATTCAGAAATAATTCAGCTCACTTTGCAAGGAAGGTTTCAAAAGATTTGCAATGAATTTGTAAATGATTTTCAGGGAATTGATCAGAGCCAAAGAGATATTCACAAAAACAAAAGAGTAGAAACAAAAGGATTGCTAGATGAAGGTTTTTTGTTTTGATTAAAAGAAAACTCAATGAGAGAATCATAAGAGAAAATAGTAAAACTCAAAACATATGTACTTCATCTAGACAGGGGTCGGCGACAAAGTCACCTATGTTTGAGTATATTGACTTAGGAGTCAAATGAGAACATTTGATCATAGGTCATACTCATCGTTTAAGCTCAAAATGGGGTTGCCATTTTTCGATTAAGCATTTGATGTGATCACATCTTATGAAGCTGCTTGTACTCATGACTTTGAGCAAAGCTCCTTCAAGATGTGAGGAACATACCTTGGGCTTGTTGTTGCTTGTACTCATGTAGGTGAACTTGATGTAGATGCACATAGAATGTGAAGTTGGAGCACCTTTTCCAATTGTGTAGTTCATCTTCCTACATGGGTTAGGCAAGCAAGGAAATACTCAAGAATATCCAAGATGACAAGAGTGAAATACTAGATGTATAAGGTGTCAAAAGGATATGTGGAGTTTTGTTCCTTGAACTCAACATCCCAAAGTGCTAGATACTTGGTCAATGACAAGATTACTCATGATGTGAGTGAGTGGTAATCTTGTGGAATGTAGACCATCCAAGTACCGCAAGGAGTTAGATGCAATACAAGGGGCAAATGTGTCCAAGACATGTGATCATCATCATAAGAGAAATATCAAGGATTAGACAATAAGGCTCATGCCTTGCATGCATCATTGGAGTTTTCACTCCAAGTTTGAAGCATCAATGATGTTCAACTCACTCCTTGCGACAAAACACTTTCTCATCAAGTGGTTTTGTAAAGATATCTACAAGCTGTTTGTCAAGATCGAACATGCTTAAGATCAATGTCACCCTTAGCAATGTGATCACGAATAAAATGGTGACGAACTTCAATATGTTTAAATGCGAGAGTGTTGCCTTTGGATTGTGTCCAATCTTGATCGCACTCGTTGTCACAAAGCAAAGGAACATGTCTCGCATGTATCCCATAATCCTTAAGCGTTTGTGTCATCCACATAGAATCGAGCACAACATGAACCAGCAGCTATATATTCTCGCTTGGCGAAGAGATAATGATACTGAATTTTGTTTCTTGGATGACCAAGATACAAGGGATCGACCAAGAAATTGACACGTGCCGAAGTTGACTTTCTATCAACTCCTCTCCGGCATAGTCCGAGTCGGAATAGCCAACAAGATCGAAAGAGGCCCTCTTAGGATACCAAATGCCAAAGTTAGGTGTGTGTATCAAATATCTCACAATTCTTTTGACAGCTTTAAGATGACATTCTTTAGGGGCTGCTTGATATCGAGCACACATGCAAACACTCAACATGATGTCAGGACGAGAAGCACAGAGATATAGTAGAGAACCAATCATGGATCGGTAAACCTTTTGATCAATGGGTTCTCCATCTTTTGTCAAGTCATTATGTCCACTAGTAGGCATGCGGTTTTTCATACCTTTGCTTTCTTGCATGTTGAACTTCTTGAAGAGATCCTTGGTGTACTTTGTTTGTGAGACAAAGGTACCCTCCTTAGATTGCTTGATTTGCAACCCAAGGAAGAATTTGAGTTCACTCATCATGGACATCTCATACTTCTCCGACATGAGCTTACCAAACTTCTCGCTAAAGTGAGGGTTAGTTGAACCAAAGATAATATCATCAACATATATTTGGCACACAAATAGTTCACCATCAACCCTTTTCGTGAATAGCGTTGAGTCTATTTTACCAATCTCAAATCCTTTCTCAAGAAGAAAGCTAGTCAAGCATTTGTACCAAGCTCTAGGAGCTTGTTTAAGACCATAAAGAGCTTTGTGCAATTTGTAAACATGATTAGGTTTTTTAGGATTCACAAATCCGGGAGGTTGTTTCACAAATACTTCCTCCTAAATTTCACCATTTAGGAAAGCACTTTTAATGTCCATTTGATAGAGAGTAATATCATGGTGGTTGGCATAAGCAAGAAGAATGCGAATGGACTCAAGTCTAGCAACGGGGGCATAGGTCTCACCATAGTCCATACCTTCGACTTGTGTGTAACCTTGAGCTACGAGCCGAGCCTTGTTGCGGATGACTTTTCCATCTTCATCTTGCTTATTCCGAAACACCCATTTGGTTCCAATGACGTTTTGGTCATCATTGGGCTTCTCTACCAAAGTCCAAACGTTGTTCCTCTCGGTTGTGTAGCTCTTCATGCATAGCGCTCACCCAATCCGGTCTTCAAGCGCTTCTTCTACCTTCATAGGTTCAAGACTAGAGATAAATGAGTAATGCTCACAAAAGTTAGCTAAACGAGTTTTAGAGCGAGTAATTCTCCCGAGTCGATGTCATTCATCATTTGTTCCACGGATGATCCTTCTTGACTCTTGCTCGAACTCGGGATAGCTTTTGTCGTGGTCGTGGATGAGCTTCCTCATCATCCTCATCTTCCTCTTCTTCTTCATTGTTGTTGGTGTTGTCTTGAGGCGGTGGAGAAGGAGGTTGTGGTGGATCTTCTTGTCGCACTTCCTCATCTTGTTGAGTTCCACTTGTGGAGGCCTCCATATTGCCTTGAGGTTCATCTCTTCGTGAGGTAGGGGGTTCCACATATGTAGATGAGGTACTCTCCTTCACTTCCATGGGGCGAATCTTTCCAATGGATAGATCTTGAATGGCTTCCGATGGGTCCTTGTCTCCTACATCAATAGGAATTTGCTCTACTTGCGAGCCGTTAGATTCATCAAACTTCACATCTATCGTCTCTTCAACCTTTCGGGTGAAATTATTGTAGACATGGTAGGTGTGGGAGTTTGATCCATAACCGAGAACAAAACCTTCATGAGTTTTAGGAGCAAACTTAGACCGACGATGTTTATCAAGGATATAGCATTTTGAACCAAAGACACGAAAGTATCCCACTTGGGGTTTGTTACCGGTGAGGAGCTCGTATGAAGTCTTGCCGAGGAGCTTGTGAAGATAAAGCCTGTTGATAGCATGACAAGCTATCTCGACGGCTTCTCCCCAAAAGTGTTTTGGTGTCTTGTATTCGTCAAGCATCGTTCTCGCCATCTCTATGAGCGTTCGGTTCTTCCTCTCAACAACTCCATTTTGCTGAGGTGTGTACGTAGCCGAGAACTCATGTAGAATCCCTTCCTCATCGAGAAAAGAGTCCACATGGGCGTTCTTGAACTCCGTTCCGTTGTCACTCCGAACTTTCTTGATCTTCACCTCAAATTGATTTTGGGCCTTTGTAGCAAAGGTTTTGAAGATTCTCTGAACCTGAGATTTGTCATCAAGGAAAAATACCCACATAAATCTGGAATAATCATGAACTATAACTAGACCAAAGGAGTTACCACCAAGGCTTTTGTAAGCATTGGGACCGAAAAGATCCATATGAAGAAGCTCAAGCGGTCTCCTTGTGGTCATGATGTTCTTCACGGGATGACTTCCACCTACTTGTTTTCTGCTTGACGAGCACTGCAGAGTCTATCTTTGTCAAAGAAAACATCCTTAACACCAAGAATATGATCACCTTTAATTAGCTTATCTAGATTACGATACCAACATGTCCAAGCCTTCTATGCCATAACCAACCTTTAGCAGATTTAGCAATGAAGCAAGTTCTAGGTTGAGCTTTCTTAGTGAAATCAACGATATACAAATCACCTCTACGGATACCGGTAAAGACCATGTTATGATTGTCACGACGAAAAACTTGGCAATCTACTTGATGAATAGCACATTGAATCCAAAGTCAGCTAATCTAGACACGGAAAGTAAATTGTATCCAAGTGATTCAACAAGCATGACATTTTGAATGGAGCTATCATGAGATATGGCCACCTTACCAAGGCCAAGTACCTTACCCTTGGAGTTGTCTCCAAAAGTCACATACTTGCGTGGACCATCGTTCTTTGCAAGCTCTCGAAACATGTCTTCATCTCCGGTCATGTGATCGGTGCATCCACTATCAAGAATCCACTCTTTTCCACCGGATATGTAGTCTCTCAAATTTGCCATAAGATTGAGACTCTTCATGATCTTGTCTAGCTCGGTGTCCGAATCGGAGTAATCGTCATCATGCTCATGTTCATCATCATATTGACCCATAGATAATTCATCATCAATACCTAGGTCAATTTGACAACTACTTGCATTAGTTTTGTCAATGTGACAATAATCATCGGAATGCAATACAAGAGCATTTCTAATTAGAACATTGATAAGTCCGGGATCACCCTTCTTTTTCATAAGGTCACGAAGCTCAAAGAAGCATTTGTCAAAGTTAGGATCATTGGGGCGCAACATATCAAATTCAATAGTCTTGTATAGAATTTCATCAAGACCTCTCAAAGAGTAGTCCGGATAAAGTTCTTCCAAGAATTTCCACATAGCATAGGCGCACTCAAAGTTTGTGACAAGCTCAAGCAAGTTATCGGGCAAGCCTCTAATGATAAGATTTACAGTTCTAAGGTTAAGAAGCAAATCAAGCTCTTCATCCATAGTAGGGTGCAAGGGGTCAAATGGAGGCACATATGGGGTTTCAACATATTTGCGCAAGTTATACATCTTAAAGATAGCAATCATTTCAATCCTCCACGAGTTATAGGACACTCCATCAAGAATAGGCACTCTATGGCTAACACTCCCAAACGTAGACACGTCCATCTTCCTCCAATGGTGTGCAAACCAAAGCAATGGAGACCAAAGCTCTGATACCAATTGTAGGATCGTTGAAGGTAAGAGTGTCTAGAGGGGGGGTGATTAGACTACTCGACAAGATAAAAGTTTAGCCTTTTAACAATGACAAGTTTTGGCAAGTTCACAATGGAGATCAAGTCGAGCATCATGCATACAAGTCAAGTAGCATACTACACATGCAATTCTAGAGTATGGGCAGCGGAAAGTAAATTGCATATGAAGTAAAGAGAGGTGGAGAAGATCAAACGCAGTTTGAGACACGGAGATTTTTCTCGTGGTTCCGATAGGTGGTGCTATCGTCAATCCACGCTGATGGAGACTTCAACCCACGGAGGGTAACGGCTGCGAGAGTCCACGGAGGGCTCCACCCACGAAGGGTCCACGAAGAAGCAACCTTGTCTATGCCATCATGGCATACGCCCACGGAGGACTAGCCTTACTCGGGTAGATCTTCACGAAGTAGGCGATCTCCTTGCCCTTACAAACTTCTTGGTTCAACTCCACATCTTGACGGAGGCTCCCAAGCGACACCTAACCAATCTAGGAGGCACCACCCTCCAAAAGGTAATAGATGGTGTTGGTGATGATGAACTCCTTGCTCTTGTGCTTCAAATGATAATCTCCCCAACACTCAACTCTCCTCACCGATTTGGCTGTGATGGAAGAAAGGATTGAGTGGAAAGCAACTTGGGAAGGCTAGAAATCAAGTTTCATATGGTGGGAGTGGAGCAACTTGATCTCAACACAAGGGTAGGTAGTTCTCTTCTCGAAATGTAAGGTAGGAGTGGTAGTTCTTTCGATGGCTCTCTCCACGAATGAAGAGGAGGTGGAGGGTATTTATAGCCTCCACACAAAATCCAACCGTTACACACATTTGACCAATCTCGGTCAGACCGAAGTTGACAACTCGGTGAGACCGAAAGTTCAAATCTTGTGAACGTTGGGATTTTCGGTGGGACCGAAAATACAATTTCGGTGAGTCCGATTCTTCCAAAGACTAGGGTTTGCCAATCTCGGTGGGACCGACTTTATCATCTCGGTGACACCGATTTGATTACAGAAGGTTACAGAAGCTTGGCAACACTAGTTTCGGTGAGACCGAGTTTGGAATCGGAAAACCGAAATTACTAGGGTTTGGCTTTTTGGTGAGGTGGTTCATCTCGGCAGACTGAGTTTATGGAATCGGTGGGACCGAGATTACTTATGAGTGTGTATTGCAAGTGAGAGGTGCTGATAGTCTAGGAGATGTATCACTAAGCACTTTGAGCAACCAGATCATTATCATAACCTCATCCCCTTTTAATAGTATTGGCTTTCCTATAGACTCAATATGATCTTGGATCACTAAACCAAAAATGGAGTCTAGAGCTTTTGCCAATGTTTTCCTTAGCATCTTAGGGGTCCACCTCTTCAGTCCTTTTGCCATGCCAGAGTGATTGACTTTCCTGAAACATACTTGATAAAAGCATTAGTCCAACCACAAAGTATGTTGTCATTAATTACCAAAACCACCCAGGGAGCAAATGTGCTTTCACCTTGCCAGTGGTTTTAGAAGTAGCAGCACTGCAGTTCCAAAGAGTCAGTCGGCCAACTCAAATATCAACTAGAGATAAAGTTTGTACAAAACAAGAAGACTCAAGCAGCATGTTTACCCTGATATGGTGGGGATGGACACCTTTATCTTCGGCAGGAGCTTGGTTGGCTTTGACGGAGCCACCTTGGACTGCTTGGCGCTTTTCGATCGGCGCTTGGAGAAGTGGTCCGAGGCGTTTGGTCGATCATGAGGCGTCATAACCCCTTGCCACGCTCAACGCGCAGGTCATGGACAAGTTTTGACCGCCTCCGAGCGCAGTGGAGCAACCTCCTCCTCCTCCTCTTCCTCGTCCTCATCATAAATTAAATCGCCATCTGCGTCATCTTCAGCAGCGTCTCGAGTCCCACTCCTCCCGGCTCTCGCCCCGCTTGCTTCTCCCTCTTGACGGCCGGAACTGAGCTCCATTGGGCATCGAGTACAGCTCGGTGAGGGCACGAGAGACGCCAAGACAGAGATCAATCGACCGATTTGCGAAACATACGAAATGAATCGACAAATATACAATGGAAGGCGAGCAAACATACCTTGTGCGAACGTTGTGATGGTCGAGTGGAGGAATCTTCACGGATCCACGGGATTATCCTTGTTCCCGAGTGACGCGCCATCCACCTTTCCACCGTGGCGTCGTCGATCGCTTCGTGTGGACCGAGTCTCGTCTTCGCCCACAAGACAACCACATGCAATGGCTCCGGAACTGAAGAGGCTGGATACGCCACCTAAGAAAAACCTCCAAAAGGTCCATGCCAGTAACTCCATCTCGAACCAACTGCACCACGCGATCCATCAACATCTTCACGTCAGCTCTCTCCTCCGGAATCACCTTCAGAGAGGAGGGCTTGTTCACTCGGTCCATGGTGAATTGAGGAGTCCACTGACCGTCGGCGTCTACTCATTCAGCAAGAGAACCAGGTCGACTGCCAGCCCCTGACCGACTCGAGAAACGTCATGGCTGGGAAAGTGCTCTTGTTCCTCACTTGGATTCCCAGGCCCCCCACACATTTGGACAACTTGGGTTTTCTCATCGCCTGGGCTCGCCTTCTTCACGGTCTGAGAGCGACACGTGAATATGTGCTTGAACAAACCCCAGTGCGGTCGACAGCCCAGGAAATTCTCACACATGGATACAAACGCAGCAAGATATGCAATAGAGTTCGGGGTGAAGTGGTGGAGTTGGGCTCCGAAGAAGTTCAAAAAACCACGGAAGAAAACACTCGGTGGCAAAGAAAATCCGCGGTCGACATGGGTGGCCAGGAGCACGCACTCACCCTCTTCCGGCTGGGGCTGCCACTCTTTCCCCGGAAGTCTTGCTGCGCCGTGGGGGATCAGCCCGTCGTCGGCCATGTCTAGGAGATCCTTCTCCTTGATGGTCGACTGGATTCAAATCTCCCTGGACCCAGCCCTTTGGCAGGCGAGATCTAGATGAGGACCCGCTGCGACTGGTGGATCTCCCCTTCGCCTTCTCCGCCGCCGATGCCTTCTTTGCACGCTCCAGCACCGCCGTGTTCTCCTTGACCATGGCTGCCGGCGAGATGCGCGAAGAAGAGCTTTGCGGGGGCGAAAGCGGGCGTGTTGGGCGGAGGCGAGGAGAGCAGAGAGGAAATGATGAAGCATTGTTCAGAAAACCCTCGCTAGTCGCATTTATAACATCCCTTCCGAGTGGATGACAGGTGGACCCGGTCAGTCTAATCATATCCCGAAATAGTTGCATTGACGTGATACGTGGCGGAAAAGGCGGCGCGGGGATCGAGGCGTCTATGTTTTATCCCATCCGAACGCCGCGGTCCGCCCCGCTTCGCGCGCTTCCCCAAATTTCGTATCCCGTGGAATCCGCGAACGGCAGATCGGTCTGTCAGACGCAAGATCTCCTGCGATCCGTCGCTCGGGAACTGGCGAAGCCCAAAAGATCACTCGACGAAAGACAAGAATGGATCGAGTCGACTAAAGAAAAGTTTCTCGTTATCAACAAAGAAGATCCTGATCCAGAACAACGCATAGCCAGTATGCAAAAGTCAATCGGAAACAGCATCAACTCCTTCCTCACTCAAGCCTCAATCCATTCGGGGGCTAATGATGGATTCATGTACCTAGGGTAGGGTCATAGGCCTGATCTAAGTGCCCTACCCAAGGACACCCTTAGAAGAGATCACCTTCCAGTCGACCTACGAGGAACCCACTCGACTGACTCGAAGGACTCGACTATGAAGACTCACTCGACCACCAGAAGGTCAGAAGGCACTCTGCACTGCAACGGCCTGTAATTGAATAGACTTTATGGTAGTTAAGACACTTCATGTGGGGCGTTACCAGTAACGCCCCGGACTTAATGTACTTTAAACCCTTCATTACGTGGGCTGGTAGGGGTCCTGGCGCACTCTATATAAGCCACCCCCCTCCACAGGCAGAAGGGTTCGCACCCCTGTAACACATACACACATAATCCACTCGACCGCCTCAGGGCTCCGAGACGTAGGGCTTTTACTTCCTCTGAGAAGGGCCTGAACTCGTATATCGCTTGTGTTTACAACCTCTCCATAGCTAGGACCTTGCCTCTCCATACCTACCCCCACTCTACTGTCAGACTTAGAACCACGACAGGTGGGGTGATCCCGGCTTCCGGGTTCCCACGGGACGGCGGCATGGCGAACGAGGAGGAACGTGCAAAAACAACTCGGACACGGTGCAAACATAGGGTGTATCTCATACAACACATGCATTCGGTCCACGGACGGCGTCATCTCGGGATTATACCTTTGAAGCGTGCATTTCGTAGCGGTTCGGGTTCGGTATGATGTAGGGGAAGTAGTCGTTCACGGGTCGTCGTGGAAGTAGACGTTCACGTGGCGACGTAGAGGAAGTAGTTGTACACAGCGACGGTAGTTGTACACATTTTCGTAGATGTCCGAGGTCGTCGGGCTTGCCGGTCTTGTCAACTCGAAGGGGTACTTGGCGTCCGGTTGTGGAAGTAGTGGAACTTGGTGCATCCAAGCTCTTCGGCGTAGTGGTACACATTCCGTAGACGAGCATGGGTGTCGTGGTACTTGGCGCTCGTAGACATCCAGGGTCATCGTAGAGGTACTCGTCGTCCACGAAACTAGCAGTGGAGCACACATGCCTCGGGTCTTGTGGGAGGCGGGCGGCGAAGCAAGAAAGCAACGCTGCAGAGAAGGCGGATGCCATGTACAAGCGAGCGGCGGGGCTCCCGGTCGGAGTCGGTAGGGACGCACGAGGCGGTGATGAAGATGAGGTCGCAGGGAGAGCTGTTGGAGGTGGATGCAGAGGGTCGCCGGGCGGCGGAGGACGACGGATGCGGGCAGGTGCTCGAGGAGCTCCTCTCCTTGAGCGCTCGGGCGACAGGGACGCGACCTCGGGGCTCTGCACCTGCAGGCGGAGGCTGTGGCGCTGGCGGTCGAGGAGCGAGGGGGAGGAGGCCGCAGGGCAGCGCAAAGATAGAAGGCGGAGCTGTAGGAGGCGAACAACGGAGGTCCTGGTGGCGCAGGGGCACGGGGGAGAAGGAAGGGCGAGGGAGCGAGGGGGTGCAGTGGTGCTGGCCATGGCGATGGGGAGACGAGGCGGCAGCGCTACGATGGGAGGCGCCATGGAGGAGGAGAGGAAGGAGGCCAGCTGATGCGGGCGCCATGAGAGGCGTGCTCGAGAGGAGGGGATCGGGCGAGGAGCAGGAGGGAGAGATGGGATCGAGCGAGGAGAGGGAGAGGGGGATCAAGGGGATGGGTCTGGCGGCGCGCACGGGAATGAGAGGGAGAGATGGGAATCGATCGGGAGAGGGTTAGGGTTAGGAGGGACTAGGTGGGTTGGACCTCCAGGCAAATGGGTCGGCCTGGTTTGTTGTTAGGCTGGGCTCTTTCTCACAAATCTCTATCAGAAAAGAAATAAAGAGAGGAAAAGAAAGAGAGGGTTAGGGAAAGATCTGCGCATGGGGATAATTTTTCCGGACTCGCAAAAATATGCTCGTTCCAAGAAAAATAGAAAGGCCATGATTGAAAGATTTAAATTCAAACTCATTTGAATTTAATTCAAATGGGTTTGAACTAGGATTTGATAAAAGGAAGGTCCAAAAATGTTCGGATTTTTGGTGGAGCTCCGGAAAATGACGAAAGAAATTATTGGCAAGGTTGGAGACCAAGAATTGAGATAACAAAGGCATTGGGATTTTGCAAGTGTGTTATGGTGAATTCCAAAAATGGAATATTTACTATAGCTCTCTAAATATCGAGAGGATATGTTTTAAAGAGAAATCACCATGTGAATATCCCTCGATTTAAATAGATCAACGATCTATGCAATTTATTTAGGTGAGTTTTTAAAAATTAAATGACATGATGGCATGATGCAATGCAAATGATGCAACAAACAAACACAAATCACACGACGAAACTCGAAGTAGCTGGAAGTCTTCTGGAGCGTCGGTCTCGGGGCGTTACAGTGCGTCATGTGGATGTTGGGGTAGATGTTGACGATGTTGCCGCCTCAACAAGCGGCAACACAGGATTAGCATGAAACCATGCAAGGTGGCTTTGGACGGGCTTCGTGTCAGCAAAAGTGTAGAGATTGAGCTCCGGCTAAGTGGCAGCGTATAAGGCGCACCCACCTTGGGCGAGCTCTGCATTGGTGTAGATGTCGCCCCCCTTTAGGCAAGCTCTATGTCCGCGACGGTGTCAACGTTGTTCCCGCCTCAGGAAAGCCCCTTTTCCAATGGCGTAGATGGCGCCCTTCCCCGGGCGAGCTTCGTATCAGCAACGGTGTGGCCGGTGCTCTGCCTCAGCGGCGGTGTAAATGACACCCCACCTGGGGGAGCTTGTGCCGGTGACGGTGTAGCCACTGTCCCCAACTTAGCATGTTCAGTAGTGTAGATTGCACGATACCTTGGGCGTGCTCTGCATCGACAACAGTGTAGACAGATCCCTACCCGGGCAAGCTCCGCCTGGACGGTAGTGTCGACCAAGCCCCATTTTAGGCAAGCTCCACGTCGATGGTGGTGTAGATGGTGCCTCAACATCGATGGGATGCTTGTCGATGGCGCTGTAGGTGTCCCGCCTTGGGTGAGCTCCATGTTGTGGGTGGTTGACAACACCCCGCCTCAATTGAGCTTCGAGATGGTGTAGAAGATGCCCGCCGTTAGGCGAGCTCCATGTCGATGACGATGCAAAAAGTACGCTGTCCTTGGGCAGGATCGGAGGACATGTAGACGGCACCTGACTTTATGCGATGTCCCTGTTGACGGTGGTGTAGAAGGTGCTCCGCCTTCTAGCTTGCTCCGTGTTGGTGGTGGTGTGGAAGGCACCCCACCTTGGGCGAGCTCCATATATCGGCGGTGTAGATGGCGCTCTGTCTTTTGCGATATCTGTGTCGACGGAGGTGAAAAAAAAAGATCTCCATAGCCAAGCTCCGTGCCTACAGAGGTATATGGCGCCCTGCCTTGGGGGCGCTCCATGTTGATGGCGGTGTAGATAGCGCCCTGCCTTGGGGCACTCCATGTCGGCGATGGTAATGTACATGGGGCTCCACACATTGGGCAAGCTCCGCGACGAAGGTGGTCTGGACAACCCACCACATGATAGCTCCATATCGGCAATGGGTGGATAGCACCCCACCTTGCACTAGTCCTGTATCACGTCGGGAAAGCTCCAGTTGGTGGCTGCATTAATGACGCTCAGCCTAGAGAGAACGGGATGGCGCATGGTGCCGAATGGATGATGCAGCCCTGTCCGCCTTCGCCTGGACTGGTGTTGTCTGAGCCCCCCGCCTAGGACATGACGCATGTAGTGGTGGAAGTGTTTGTCGTGGAGATCCCATGGCCGCCACCATTGAGTGGGTTGAGGGTTTCACTGATCGTCTCGATGTCTGTAACCATGAGCCTACGCGGGTTGCGGTAGATGGCTTCCAAGCCTTCAGGTAGCTTGACCTCGGCGCGTCGTGGTGTTGTTGTTGGCGGCTCCGGGTGGGAGCCGAGCCGGGTAGAGGCGTCAAGGGATGCCGCACTTGCCCTCCCGTTGGCGGTATTAGCACGGAGGTGTTAAGCTGCCTCCACTTCTCCATAGATGTCCGCCTTGATGACTCTTTCAACAAGGCGCCTCCAGCATTAGTTCGTGGCGCTCCATCGTCTTGGTTGCCGCCCACCTTTGTGCCCTCTTTGACTGCACAGTTTGGAACCGCCCTGGATCTTGGGCTTGGTACATGTAGACCCTGCCGCCATGCTCGATGAAGACCATAGGCGGCAATGATCCGTACTAGATCATCACTGGCTCCAGTTTGCTGTCGTGGGAGAGTTCACCTGCAAGAAAGAGGCTTACCGGAGGAGATCCTTGCAGCATGTTGTGCACATTGGGAGATTGGAAAAGACGATTTCGACAACCACAGCGAAGCAAAGATGGGAGGAGAACCATGTCCCACCGGGTGTGCCAATTTGTTTAACACGAGAAAAATCTTATGTGCACTCCGGGAGAAGGGAATAGAAGGAGTATGGATTTCTCTCATGTGCCGGGAAAAAGAAAAAAAATGTGGGCGTGCCAGTGTACCGTGGTACACAATGAAAACAAAGAGATGGGGACAGTATTTTATTAATCACAAGGATAACAAATACAATTCCCGATATGCGCTCCATGGCCTACTAGCGAGGACTGCCTGACTATAGCGATTGTGGTCTCTAGTTCTCAGGGCCTCGAAAGGCTCCTGGATAATTACTCCCGCGGGTTACTCCGCGAGACACCTCCGATTAAGCAGTGTGGTCGTCTTCGTCGTCCTCGCCTTGCGTTCTCCATGCATGATGATGGTGGTGTATGGGCAGCGGCAGAGCCCGTGTCCTCATCGGTACACGCGCCGCTCAAAACATGGCTTTCTGCTAGCCATGTCCGCCCTCGCCGTCACGCCTCGTCGGTCTTGGCGGCGATGATGTAGTTGGGGTTGAAGTTGCATGGGTCCTGCTCGGCTCGGACTTCTAAATGACCTAGCGGACTCGTCGGGGTATGCAAGGGGTATCCCTCGCGGGAGTAAGTTACTTCGGAGACCGGCGTCGGTGTAAAACCGTCACACGCTAACATCGGCATGGCCGGTGTGGTTGGCGCCTCATCTCGGCTAGAAGCCGAATATTCGGCGGTTCGTTAAGACAAAGGGCACCGCCTCACAGGGTCGTGGAAAGGTGGTGTCGTGGAGACCGTGCAAGTGCAACTAATCCCCGGGTGGTTTTGGTAATTAATAACAACATATATATCATTGAACTAATAGTTACTTGAGAATCATTTGAGAAAGTTCAATTGATATGGGTATGGCAAGGATCAAGAAGTGGACCCCTAAAATGCTAAGGCAAGCATTGGCAAAAGCTCAAGACTCCATTTTTGGTTTAGTGATCCAAGATCACATTGAGTCCATAGGAAAGCCAATACTATTAAAAGGGGATGAGGTTATGATAATGATCTGGTTGCTCAAAGTGCTTAGTGATACATCTCCCAAACTATCAGCAACTTTCACTTCCATATACACTCATAAGTAATCTCGGTCCCACCGATATTCCAAACTCAGCCACACCGAGATGAACCACCTCACCATAAAGCCAAACCCTAGAAATCTCGGATTTTCCGATTCGAACTCGGTCTCACGAAACTTGAGTTGCCAAGCTTCAGAACCTTCATCATCAAATCGGTGTCACCGAGATGATGAAGTCGGTCCCACCAAGATTGGCAAGCTCTTGTCTTTGCACGAATCGGACTAACCGAGTTTGTATTTTCGGTCCCACCGAAAATCCCAACGTTCACATGATTTGAACTTTTGGTCTCACCGAGTTGTCAACTTCGGTCCCACCGAGATTGGTCAAATGTGTGTAACGGTTGGATTTTGTGTGGAGGCTATAAATACCCTCCACCCCTCTTCATTCGTGGAGAGAGCCATCGAAAGTACTACCACTCCTACCTTACATTTACGAGAAGAGAACTACCTACCCTTGTGTTGAGATCAAGTTGCTCCACTCCCACCATATGAAGCTTGATCTCTAGCCTTCCCAAGTTGCTTTCCACTCAATACTTTCTTCCACCACAGCCAAATCAGTGAGGAGAGTTGAGTGTTGGGGAGATTATCATTTGAAGCACAAGAGCAAGGAGTTCATCATCATCAACACCATCTATTACCTTTTGGAGGGTGGTGCCTCCTAGATTGGTTAGGTGTCGCTTGGGAGCCTCCGTCAAGATGTGGAGTTGAACCAAGAAGTTTGTAAGGGCAAGGAGATCGCCTACTTCGTGAAGATCTACCCCGAGTAAGGCTAGACCTCCGTGGGCGTATGCCATGATGGCATAGATAAGGTTGCTTCTTCGTGGACCCTTCGTGGGTGGAGCCCTCCGTGGACTCTCGCAGCCGTTACCCTCCGTGGGTTGAAGTCTCCATCAACGTGGATTGACGATAGCACCACCTATCGGAACCACGAGAAAAATCTCCGTGTCTCCAAATTGCGTTTGATCCTCTCCACCCCTCTTTACTACATGTGCAATTTACTTTCCGCTGCCTATACTCTAGAATTGCATGTGTAGGGTGATGCTTGACTTGATCATAATTGTGAATCTGCCAAAAACTTGTCTTTGTCAAAAGGCATAATTTTTATATTGTCAAGTAGTCTAATCACCCCCCCTCAAGACATACTTTCGATCCTACAAGTGGTATCAGAGCCAGGTTTCCATTGTATTGGTTTCCATTGCATTGGACTCCATAAGCTTGGTTTCACAACCTAGGAGAGTATGGCGTCTAGTGAGGGTAATTTTCATAGAGGTCCTTACTTTGATGGTACAAATTTTGCTAGTTGGAAGCATAAAATGAAAATGCATATTCTTGGCCATAACCCAGCCGCATGGGGCATTATTTGTGTTGGTATGCAAGGTGAATTCTTGAGGAAGGAAAAGTTCGGATCGCGGGCTACAACGGATGAATTGCGGATGTTGCAAAACAATGCTCAAGCTTGTGACATTCTCTTCAATGCTTTGTGTCCCGAGGAGTTCAACAAAATCAGCCGTCTTGAGAATGCAAAAGAGATTTGGGATACTTTGGTTGAAATGCACGAAGGTACCGAGTCCGTGAAGGAATCAAAGCTAGATGTTCTTCAAGGTCAACTTGACAAGTTCAAGATGAAGGAAGGTGAAGGAGTCGCTGAAATGTACTCTAGGCTTGCTCTCATCACAAATGAGATTGCCGGCTTAGGAAGCGAAGAAATGACCGACCGATTCATCATCAAGAAGATTCTCAGAGCTTTGGATGGAAAGTATGACACCGTGTGCACTTTGATCCAAATGATGCCAAACTACAAGAATCTCAAGCCAACGAAGTCATTGGAAGAATTGTTGCTCATGAGATGACACTTAAAGATAAGGAAGAGCTTCACAACAAGTCAAGTGGTGCTTACAAAGCTACAAGTGATGCTCCCACAACCTCAAGTGACAAGCTAGTTTCCAATGAAGAGATAAGCCTAATGGTGAAGAACTTCAACAAATTCTACAAGAGTAGAAGCAAAGAGAGAAGCTCAAAGTCTAGATCATATGATGAAAAGAGATCTTCTAGTCGTGATCGAAACTGCTACAATTGTGGAAGACCCGGACACTACTCAAATGAATGTTCGGCTCCCCACAAGAGAAGAGAAGAATCTCCAAGAAGAAGAAGCTCAAGAGATGAGTCACCTCAGAAAGAGAGAAGGAGTAGAGATGATCGTTATGAACGAAGACCTTCTCGGAGAAGCAAGGATTCGGGGAGGAAAGACAAGTCATCAAGGAGCTACACAAGAAGAAAACATCAAGCTCATGTAGGTGAATGGGTCTCCGGCTCCGACTCCGACAATCAATCCGAAATAAGCTATCACTCCAACTCCGACTACAGTCAAGATGAAGGTGTTGCCGGTCTTGCTCTCGTGTCCTCCAACTCCAACTCCTATGACTTATTTGATTCACCAAATGAGGGAATTGGAATATGCTTCATGGCTAAAGGCCCAAAGGTATCACACCCTGAATTCATTGACTTTGATAGTGATGAGGATGACTTGTTGGTGAAGATGAGCTCTTACATGATAAATCTAGTGAGCCTAGTAATGATGAACATGCTAGTACTCTTTATAGTCGAGAAGAGTCGAATGACAATGCTATGAAGGAGATTGAGCGTCTAACTAAAGAACTAAACACTCTTAAGTTAGCTCATGAAACAACTCAAGAAGATCATAGAGAGCTCCTAAGATCTCATGAGAAGCTACGCTTCGAGAAGCTCACTCTAGAGCAAGAACATGAGTTTCTAAAAGCAATCAATGACGATCTTCGAAAGAAGAGTTCTTCATATCTTGCCAAACGACTTCTCTTGTCTAATTTCTTGCCACCTATTAAAACTAAGCATGACAAGCATAAGAAAAATTCTTCATCTAGTAGTAACAATAACCATTCTAAATCCAATATTGTTGCTTCTAGTAGTTCTCTTGATTCCACTAACAATGTTTCAAGCCAAGTTACACTTGAGCAAGAAAATAGTTTATTGAAAGGGATTATAGAGAAAGGTGTCTACAAGAGCCTTGCGGAAGCAAGAACTTTGAGGAAATTGTTCGCAAGCAAGGAAGGCACGGAAGAATCAAGGAATTGGTTTTGAGCGAAAGTTCAACGCCGAGGGTGTTGAATGGGAAGAAGGTCAATATCCCACTCCAAAGTTTGTTTCTCAAAAGGAGAAGTATGATCCTACTTCTTCCAATGTGGAACAAGCTCAAGATGACCTTCCACCACAAGACCACAAGCTAAAGGGCAAGGACAAGCTTCAAGAGGAGATTGATGCATTTATTGAAGCACCTCAAGCCATGGTCAAGTGGGTTCCCAAGGAAACGTCAAGTTCTACTTCGTCAAGCTCAACTACAACCCCAAGGATTCCCATCAAGATGATGTGGATCCCGAAGAAGAAGAACTAGAGAGTTCTTGAGGGTGACTCCGCCAACATACTTCACTCACATTCATTTTGGCAAGAACTTGTGCAATCAACTTCCACATCTTGCACTAGTTCATGGAGTCACAAACCCTCTTGTTGGTAAGTCAAGGGACAAGGTAATCATTGCTTTCATGGACATCATCTATTGTGAACTTCAATCTATGTCCATGGATATCCTTGTTTGTTCCTTGTGGGACTAACCCATGTAGGTATTGAAAGTGCCCGAATCCAAAGGATTGCTCCCAACTCTTGATGGTCATCATCAACATTGAGCATCCACATCTTCAACATCTACATGAAGTCTTCTACGACAACCCAAGGTTAGTTTGACCCTTTAAAAGGGGTTCTCACATCTAGGGGGAGCTTTGCTCTAAAGAACTGAGCTAAAGCATCTTCAAATGATGTGAACACATTAATGCTTTATGTAAAAGTGGTAACCCCACTTGTGCTTAAACGATGAGTATGACCTATGATCAAATGTTCTCATTTGACTCCTAAGTCAATATACTCATATAAAGATGACCTAGTCATCGAAAAATTGTGTGATAGTAGCTAGAGTTTTTGATGGTGCATGTTTGACACATATTTCATTTGCTATCTTATTGTGTGAGCATGTTGGATGCATGATTTTATTCATTCGAGGACATCCATTTGTTGTTTTGGTCGTTTTGATTTTTATTTATTTATTTTGACTAAATGGATGGACAAGAATGCCTAAGTACCTCCCTAGCTATCTATGCTTTCTTGTCTCAAATTCTATTCATGCTTACATCACAAACTTTGAACAAGTCATTTTCGGACCCTCCGAGTGAGGAGCACTCGGAGCCACCGATCCGTCAAAGGCTAACTTCCAAAACCTTCTAAGTGATTTCGGACAGACCAACCCACTCAAATTCGGTCAAACCGAAAACATTTAGATTGATCTAGGTTTTCACCTCGGTGAAACCGAGTTGTGATTTTCAGCGTGACCGAAGTGCATAACTGCCCTGCAGTTATCCATCTCGGGGCCACCGAGTTTTACAACTCGGTCCCACCGACAGCAGAGGGGTATATATACTCGAGGGCGCAGCGCTGATTACTCCTTCAAACGCTTCGCCCCATTACCCCTTGCTGCCGCCGCCTGGTCTCCGGATCGTCTCCGTAAATGCCTCAGGCGCCCTCGCGCGAGTCTCCGTCGCCGTCAACGGACATCTTCTCCGCGCCGTTGCCGCCGTAGAGAAACTCCACCAAGTTAGGGTGAGTTTCGATCCCACTCGTGCTCCCATCTCCTATTCAATGCACGTTTGGTTTGCCTATTATCTTGCCACGATTGAAATCTTCCTGAACACTAGATTAGTTCGTTTGGACTAGATTCGAGTAAAAGTTTTAGGGTTAGGTTTCCGCCGAACACATCTCGGTGAGACCGATTTTATATTCTCGGTATGACCGATTTGGCCTCTGGCCATTGCACTGCACCTTTCGGTCCAACCGAGTTGTGCAAATCGGTGTGACCGAAATGAGGATTTAGTGAAACCCTAGTGTTTTCGGCAGGACCGAAACCCACTTCGGTCCAACCGAAAGTGGTGTGAAGGCTTCTTTCTGAACACTTCAGATTCACCGAATTTTAAACTCGGTCTGACCGAAATGTCTTCTGTGAAAACCTAAAACTGAAATTTGAACTCATTTGTTTGCAAAATCTTCTGCAGTTTGTGATAACTCTTCTACTCTGCCTACACCTTATCTATTCACGGGTTGTCGGCCATGTCGGATGCCGGTGACAGCGAGAATAGGTCGAGTCACCTATAGCGAGATATTCCGAGGCGGGCACTAGTCCCGATCCCAAAGCAGCTCATCGATGATGGTGAGAGGAGTACACCAAGTGGTTTGCCTCCTGCAGCCACCAGGGCCAGAAAGAAGAGAAACTCAGATGAAGAAGACTCAGATTTTGTTGTTGAGGAAGAAGTCACCTCAAAGCCCAAGAGGAAAGTTGTTGCCAAAGAGCCTCAAGATCAGCAGACTAAGAAGGGCACCAGGAAAGTCAAGCAGTCCACTGTTGCCAAGAAGCTGAATATGGAAGAGGCAACAGCAAGCAAGGTGAAGAAAACTTCCAAGAGGAAGAGGTTAGTGCATGATGAAGCAGCAGAGGAAGATGATGATGAGGAAGCACCCCAGCCTCCTCAGAAGCCTAAGCTCATGGGTGATGCCATCAGGGCTGGAGCCACTTCAAAGCCTAAGCAATCTGCTTCCACCAAGGCAGCTCCAAAGAAAGCCTGCCGCCAAGCCCAAGAAAACAATCAGAACATTCCAGATCCGAGAAGAACAAAGATGATGTGCCACCAGTGTGTCGATGATGAAGCACCAGTTTTTTTGAAACTTTGTGTAAAGCGCCACTACACAATGATGCTCATCCTCAAGCCGAGAACATGAAGGAAAGGAAAGATAGAGGTCTCAAAGCTATGGAGACAAGCTGATCCATATGTTGTGAGGAGAAGAACTGCTTTGTTGATCCCAGATTTCACACCGAGAGCAAAGCAGGACTTCTATGAGACTGTCTGATGGACAAGAAGCCCATAGTGGCGAGACACAAGATATGTTGATTGGAAGTACATTGATAGTGAAGAGCACAGAGACTTGTTTCCACATGTGCATGAGAGCTTCACTGCATGTGGTGTTGCAGACTTTGTAGGTCAGAAGCTGACAAATTGGAATGATGAAATGGTTATGCAATTCTATGCCACAGCTCATTTCTATCCAGATGGAAAGATCACATGGATGACTGAAGGCCAAAGATTTTCTTCAACTGTTGAAGAATGGGCAGAACTTCTGAATGCTCCAGTGCCAAGAGAGGATGATGTTGATGTCTATGGTATTCCCAAGAAGAACCATGAATCTATGAAGAATATGTACAAAGAGGTACCGGCCAAGGATTTGGGAATCTGGAAGCTCGGCTCAGTGTACTATCTCCAGGCAGGTCTTCCTACCACAAACACTATTCTGAGGCATACCTTGATGCCCAAGTCTGGAGATCATCGCATGATCAGAGGATACTCTATCAACATGCTGCATATACTTGATGATAGAGCACCTTTCAAGGTGATGGACTTGATAGTTGAGACTATTAAGAGGACTGCAGCTGACCAGAAAAGGTCATGTGGATTTGCCCCGCACATTCAGATGCTTATCAATGCCAAGTTTGGCACGGGCACATTCTTGTTGGATAGAGCACACTTACCACTGCAGCCTGAGCATGAGGATAATGTTGTTGTGATGGATGAGGAGGATCCAACTTCAGTTGAAGGTCAAGCAAAGATTGAAGCTGCCAAGAAAGCCAAAGCTGACAAGGAAGCAGCAGCAGCAGCAGCAGCTAAACCAAAGAGTGTTGGAGAGCAGCTCCTTGAAGCTACCCAGAGGATTGAGCAACGCCTGGCCAGCATTGTACTGTCTCAAGAGAGCCTAGAGAGGATTGTTGAAGACATGATCCATGCTCTGGATGTGAAGCTGACTGAAGTGCAAGTAATGTCAACAAGCTTGAGGCAGATATTGAGGAAGCAAAGAGGGAGAAGGAAGAGCTCATGCGTGAGATGCAGGATGACCTAGTCCAGATGCTTATCAACAGATCGCTCCGGTTCCCACAGACCCCGATCACTGCTATTCCGATGGATGACACCAGACTACAGACCAAAGACCTCCCACAGCTCCATCGGTTGCTCCGGCTCCAGCTCCGGTGACCACTCCTCCAAAGACAGACATCACTGAAGTCTTCGCCGATGCTGCCATATCAACTCCAACATCAACCTGCACAGAGCCGCCACAGAGTCCCCAGTGACGCTTAGCTCTATGCCTTTTCGAACTTTTGGTAACTTGTTGCCAAAGGGGAGAAATTGTATAGATCATAGGACTTCGAGAGAGAGTGCTTTTGTCTTTGCGCTTTTGCTCTTTCGCTCATTTGCGGTTTCTTTGAGATACTTTTGGTTTTCGAGACATTCGTGTGTTTGATACTACGTTTCATTCTACCTTAATGAGTGCTTGGTCGTACTATGCTTTAATGTGTGCTTAATGCTTATCATATGCTATTCATATCTTGTATGACCATTTACTCATGTCTTGGTGATTGGGTGCATGCTATTCGTTCTTATCATTTTGTGCGCTCCACCAAGATGTATGTGACATGGAAGAGTGACCCATGATCCTAATCGATTGTGCATTTGCATTCAAACGCAAATCTTAAATAATGCACAAATTTAGGGGGAGCTCTTGCTTATCACATACTTCTCAAAGCGACGATATTATTCATTGATTATATCCTTTGTCGAAGCTTTGATCTATATGTTGTCATCAATTACCAAAAAGGGGGAGATTGAAAGTGCAACTCATCCCCGGGTGGTTTTGGTAATTAATAACAACATATATATCATTGAACTAATAGTTACTTGAGAATCATTTCAGAAAGTTCAGTGATATGGGTATGGCAAGGACTGAAGAAGTGAACCCCTCAAAATGCTAAGGCAAGCATTGGCAAAAGCTCAAGACTCCATTTTTGGTTTAGTGATCCAAGATCACATTGAGTCCGTAGGAAAGCCAATACTATTAAAAGGGGATGAGGTTATGATAATGATCTGGTTGCTCAAAGTGCTTAGTGATACATCTCCCAAACTATCAGCAACTTTCACTTCCATATACACTCATAAGTAATCTCGGTCCCACCGATATTCCAAACTCACCACACCGAGATGAACCACCTCACCATAAAGCCAAACCCTAGAAATCTCGGATTTTCCGATTCGGACTCGGTCTCACCGAAACTTGAGTTGCCAAGCTTCAGAATCTTCATCATCAAATCGGTGTCACCGAGATGATGAAGTCGGTCCCACCGAGATTGGCAAGCTCTTGTCTTTGCACGAATCGGACTAACCGAGTTTGTATTTTCGGTCCCACGAAAATCCCAACGCTCACATGATTTGAACTTTCGGTCTCACCGAGTTGTCAACTTCGGTCCCACCGAGATTGGTCAAATGTGTGTAACGGTTGGATTTTGTGTGGAGGCTATAAATACCCTCCACCCCTCTTCATTCGTGGAGAGAGCCATCGAAAGTACTACCACTCCTACCTTACATTTCTGAGAAGAGAACTACCTACCCTTGTGTTGAGATCAAGTTGCTCCACTCCCACCATATGAAGCTTGATCTCTAGCCTTCCCAAGTTGCTTTCCACTCAATCCTTTTGTCGGTGTACTAAGGTAGGGGTACCTCAGTACCCCAACTTGTGCACGGGCGGTTGCAGCTTCCCGCGGCAGGGTTTACCACGTGCTCACCGAAAACCTTCCTGCTCCATGTCAAGCCATTCAAAGACGAAGCATACAAGACAGAATATCGAGACCCCGGCAAGCGGAGCTTGCCGGGAAGGCCGTTCCAGGCTCAAGGTTACATCACTCACGCAAGGCCCTGGCGAGGGGAGCTCGCCAGGAAGACTAGAAATATTACATCATAGAAGACACGCCTCGGCGCTATATGCGTCCCGGCGAGGGCCCGGGGAGCGACAAGTTACAGAGCCCGGCAAGCTCCCGGGCCCGGCAAAGTCAAGACCCCGGCAAGGTGCTTGCCGAGAGTTCTGTTGTGTGCTCGCGCCCAGCTCATCGCCCCAGCGCTGCGCCTGGGCCTTTCGAGGACGCGTGGCGGATGGTCTGTGCAGCCTGGGGACACGGTGGCACTTCACGGTGATGTATCCATCGCCGTGGTAGACGGAGACGCAAGGGCGGAGCTTTTGGGGTCGACGGCGACGGGCATTAAATGCCCTTGTCCCCATGTCACAAAGTAGGTAGCGACCCTTTGCTCATGCAATCGTAGCTTCTTTGTTCCCCGACTGCTCCAACTACCACCTCTTTTACATTTTACCCTTTCTCCTACGCTGCCACCTGTTGGCGCCCCCTTCCGACTATAAAAGGGAGGCCCATGCGCACGTAGAAGGGGGTTCGGCCAGTTCGGCCAGTTCGGTTCGGTCCATTCGACACACGCAACACCACCATACGCTCGCACTCTCGAGCAAGATCAAATACAAACACAAAGCAGCAGTAGGAGTTTTATCTCTCCGGAGAGCTCCGAAGCTGGGTAAAATCCGCCGCGTGCTCGCCACGATCCGCTCTCTGTGCTCCCTCCGCCTCGCACCGCTTTCGGACAAGGGCTCCGCCCCATAGGTGTCCGTGGCGGGCGATTCCCCGCATCTCTGGCGCGCCAGGTAGGGGGCGTCGAGGTTGTGCGGACCTGATCCGGCGTTCACGCGGGCGCGTTCTTCATCAACCTCTCCAACTTCATCAACAACTACGCCATGGCCCCAAGAAGAAGGCTTGGGGTTGCAGCCCGGCCAGTGTCTCATCCGCCGCCACCGAGCCAACGGTGGGCGGAGAAGACGCCGTCGGAAGGGTGGTCGCCGGCGAGACACTCGGGCGCCACCAGATCAAGGACAACGGATGACCGCGCCTCGGTCTCCGTGGACATTCCGCGCCCATCTCAAAGACACGACAACCAAAGAGCGCCATACCACGGAGGTGGTATCCGCATGCTGGGGCAAGGACACACCGGAGGCTCGCGGGATGCTCCGGACCACCGTCCGGACACAAGCAAAGCGAAGAAGACGAAGACCAAGTCCGGCAAGTGCTCTGGGGCCCACTCCGGCAACCGCACCTCTTCGAGTCTTTGCGCTGCCGCCGAGGACGCCCCATCGAGCTCCACCGCAAGTGCGAGAAACAAAGACAGACCCGCCAAAGATCAAGCCCAGCAAGAACAGCTCGGTGCTCGCTTTCCGCAAGCGCACCTCTCCGAGATCTTTGCGCCGCCGTCGAGGACGTGCCATCGAGCTCCACCGGCCAGTAGGGCGAAGAAAGCGGCCAGTTTCAAACTTTTGAGTTATATTCCCTGAAAATCCGTACCTTGTATGGAGAACCTGTGCGCACAGGGGTCGAACCGTGGCTAAGTTGCGCCCCTGATCTGTTTCGAGTCCGCTCAACGATGAAGGCGCTGCAACTAGCCCGACAAGTTCTTCTGCCGGAGGCAACACCGCAATGGCTGGCTGATGTTCCGACTCGGCAAGTGTGTTTGCGCCGCAGGTTCCCCGGAAGCGTGAGGGTGAAAACGTACAAGGGAGGAAATCAAGGGAGAAGTGCGGCCTTGCCGGATCGCAGAAGACGGAAAAGCTAAGTCGTTCGAGCTTTTGTGCAGAACATTCCTTAGTTCCGTGCTCTTTTATACTATGTTCCTCGTGCGTTCGCCCTTTGTACGCAATACCTGTGCGCGGAGGAACCAACCCGTAGGTAGCCGCACCCTTATCTTGTTTCCGAGCACGCTCAATGATTTAAGTGAGCTGCGATAAGTGTCGCGCCCTTGCTTCGTTTTCGAGCCCGCTCAACGATTTAAGTGAGCTGCGACAAGTGTCGCGCCCTTGTTTCGTTTTCGAGTCCGCTCAGCAAGCTAAGTGCGTTGCGACTAGCCGCGGCAAGGTTGCTTGCCGGTAAGACCTTGGCCAGCAGGCAGCTTCGAGTTCAGCACTCAGCGCTCGCGGCAAGGGCACCTTGCCGGCAAGTTCCCTAGAAGCGTAGGGTAAAAGCGCACAAAGGGTGTAACGTAGCAAGCCCTGCCGTAAGATGCCCTTCGTATGAGAAACTTGTGCGTGGAGGAACCTACCCGTGGGTAGCCGCACCCTTATTTTGTTTTCGAGCACACTCAACGATTTAAGTGAGCTGCGACAAGTGTCGCGCCCTTGTTTCGTTTTCGAGTTCGCTCAACAAGCTAAGTGCGTTGCGACTAGCCGCGGCAAGGTTGCTTGCCGGTAAGACCTTGGCCGCCAGGCTGCTTCGAAGTTCAAGACTCGGCGCTTTCGCATGCAAGGGCCCCTTGCCGCAAGTTCCCTAGCAGCGTAGAGTATAAACATACGAAGGGCAAGGCACGGCATCGTATTGCAAAGTCGCACAGAAAGGATTTGTATACATATACATGTAAATAATGAAGCTGTTGCAGACCTATCTCAGCTGTTTTCATGGCTGAAATTACAGCGACAAGGAGAACCAGAAGAGCACACCAGCGCCTGGGTCCCGGCAAGCCAGAGTTGCCGGGGGCTGCGAGTACTGAGATCCATCTCCGGCAAGCCAGAGTTGCTGGGGGCTGCGATATCGATAAGTTTTTCATCCTCGTCATGCATCCTCTTATGGACCGGGAAAGCGGGGCTGCGTCTTTGAACGAAGCGTGTCTTGTAAAACCGTGCGGCGGAGGAGTGTCGTGGCCCGATTCGCCTTTGGTTTGTTTTCGAGCACGCTCAACGATTTAAGTGAGCTGCGACAAGTGTCGCGCCCTTGTTTCGTTTTCGAGCACGCCAACGATTTAAGTGAGCTGCGACAAGTGTCGCGCCCTTGTTTCGCTTCCGAGTCCGCTCAACAAACACAAGTGCGCCAGAATCGCCCGCAAGGTTGCTTGCGGAAGCAACACCGCCAGCTGGCTGCTGATGTCTCGACTCAAGAAGCGTGTTCGCGCCGGCAAGCTCCCGAGAGCGTGGGATGGGAACATACAAGGCACGAAGTCAAGTAAAAGACTCATCCGACAAGCGTTCCCCCTTTTCATTAAAAACATCCTAGTTTAGTACAAGTCCATAGAGGATGAAAAACATGATAGAGAGGATTACGATTTTAATACAACTAAGGCCCGAGGGCTTACAAATTGAAAGATAAGATGCCGTAATCCTCTCCTTTTCTCTGCTCAGAGTTCGGGAGGTAGGTCAGGAGGCCCGGCAAGAGAAGCTTGCCGAAGGGCAAAAGGGCGCCTAGGAGAGCTACAGGCGCGAAGGCACCAAGAGAACTTCCGGGGGCCGCCAGAGCTTGGCGGAGACGGAGGCGCCGGAGGCAGAGCTTGAAGACGGGTGGTGGGACGTCAAGACGCTGACGAGGGCTCCTCGCCCTCGACTCGGACGAACGGCCTTGCCGCCACCCTCTTCCTCTTCCGCAGCCTCCCACGCCGGCCGCCCAAGGAGACGGCCCCGGAGTTCGAAGGCGGCGACCGGATGATGGGGTCGCCGGTGGCGCTTGAGGCAGCGTCCGACGCCTAGTCGGACCCGCCATCCCGTCGTCGTCTGCCGTTGCTCCCCTCCTCGTCACTCGCCGAGGAGGGACCTTCGCTATCGGAGGAGCTGTCCACACAAGATCTCGCCCGGTCCCGGAATCCCAAGACCTTGACGGCGAGAAGGTCGCCTCCATTAACTTGAAATGGAGGGTAAACCCCGCCGCCAAGCTGTGGATGCGGCGAACGCCTTCCACCCTCGATCGGTACATCATGCCGGGCTGGGGACACGACACTCACTCGAGTGCCGCTGATCCCACAGCCCTCATGCGCAACTCCATCACCTCGGCGGATCCGTTCCATCGCGCCATGAACGGGCCGGCAGCCGAGGCGGCGACGAGGCGCCGCGCAGCTTGATGAAGAACTCCTGAGGATCGTCTCAAAGATGGACCGCCGAGGAAAGGAGCCGCCGGAGGAGACGGGAGGCACGTCGCCACGACCGCCTCTTCCCGACCGCCTCGACGCGCCCTCGGCCTCGTCATGCCTCGCCCCTCCCTCTCCCCCTCGTGGCGGCTCGCCTGCCGGGTGCGGATAGGGAGAAGTGCGCTGCCTGGAGGCGACCCTCGCTGCAACCGTTGAAGAACTAGGATTTCCTCCTTCCATGGCAGAAAAGAGAGCGGAAGCTGAAGACGAAGGGAGAAGAGGAGGCGTGAGACCATTGTGCTCCCCTTCCGCCCCTTTTAAAGGGGCGAGGTGGGGGCTCAACCGCCCTGCTCGGCCAATCGGGAAGCGAGAAGGGCAGAGGAGCGGGGCCGACTCGCCATCTTCGCCCGTGACGGCTCGGTCTCCCACCTTCGCCGCCCACGACCCTTATGCATGAGGGCCGCGTGGCGAAAAGGTGGGGCCGGAGCGACGGGTGAAGTGACCTCGCCCTGCACCACGTTCACGGGCGTGGATGCCCTAAAGACCGCACGCGCCGCACACGTCTCCCACTACGCCGCAATCGAAGCGTGCCGTTACGGGGGGATGCGGCAGACGCGGAGGTGGATTCGACGCGCCGTGGGCCGCGTGTGCCCGTGCACTGTTTTGGGCCTGGCCCAACAGCGCTCGGCACCGTGTGTGGCCCAGGCCCGGGGGCTCCTGTCGGTGTACTAAGGTAGGGGTACCTCAGTACCCCAACTTGTGCACGGGCGGTTGCAGCTTCCCGCGGCAGGGTTTACCACGTGCTCGCCGAAAACCTTCCTGCTCCATGTCAAGCCATTCAAAGATGAAGCATACAAGACAGAAGATCGAGACCCCGGCAAGCGGAGCTTGCCGGGAAGGCCGTTCCAGGCTCAAGGTTACATCACTCACGCAAGGCCCTGGCGAGGGGAGCTCGCCAGGAAGACTAGAAAGATTACATCATAGAAGACACGCCCGGCGCTTATATGCGCCCGGCGAGGGCCCGGGAGCGACAGTTACTGAGCCCGCAAGCTCCGGGCCCGGCAAAATCAAGACCCGGCAAGGTGCTTGCCGGAGAGTTCTGTTGTGTGCGCGCCCAGCTCATCACCGCCGCGTCGCCCTAGGGCCTTTCCAGGACGCGTGGCGGATGGTCAGGCAGCAACTGGGGACACGGTGGCACTTCACGGTGATGTATCCATCGCCGTGGTAGACGGAGACGCAAGGGCGGGAGCTTTTGGGGTCGACGGCGACGGGCATTAAATGCCCTTGTCCCCATCACAAAGTAGGTAGCGACCATTGCTCATGCAATCGTAGCTTCACCGCTCCCGACTGCTCCAACTACCACCTCTTTTACATTTTTACCCCTTTCTCCTACGCTGCCACCTGTTGGCGCCCCCTTCCGACTATAAAAGGGAGACCCATGCGCACGTAGAAGGGGGTTCGGCCAGTTCGGCCAGTTCGGTTCGGTCCATTCGACACACGCAACACCACCATACGCTCGCACTCTCGAGCAAGATCAAATACAAACACAAAGCAGCAAGAGGAGTTTTATCTCCGGAGAGCTCGAAGCTGGGTAAAATCCGCCAGCGTGCAAGCACTGATCTGCTCTCTGTGCTCCCTCCGCCCTCGTACCGCTCAGACAAGGGGCTCCGGCCCCATAGGTGTCCGTGGCGGGCAGATTCCCCCGACACCTTTCTTCCACCACAGCCAAATCAGTGAGGAGAGTTGAGTGTTGGGGAGATTATCATTTGAAGCACAAGAGCAAGGAGTTCATCATCATCAACACCATCTATTACCTTTTGGAGGGTGGTGCCTCCTAGATTGGTTAGGTGTCACTTGGGAGCCTCCGTCAAGATGTGGAGTTGAACCAAGAAGTTTGTAAGGGAAAGGAGATCGCCTACTTCGTGAAGATCTACCCCGAGTAAGGCTAGCCCTCCGTGGGCGTATGCCATGATGGCATAGACAAGGTTGCTTCTTCGTGGACCCTTCGTGGGTGGAGCCCTCCGTGGACTCTCGCAGCCGTTACCCTCCGTGGGTTGAAGTCTCCATCAACATGGATTGACGATAGCACCACCTATCGGAACCACGAGAAAAATCTCCGTGTCTCCAAATTGCGTTTGATCCTCTCCACCCCTCTTTACTACATGTGCAATTTACTTTCCGCTGCCTATACTCTAGAATTGCATGTGTAGGGTGATGCTTGACTTGATCATAATTGTGAATCTGCCAAAAACTTGTCTTTGTCAAAAGGCATAATTTTTATATTGTCAAGTAGTCTAATCACCCCCCCTCTAGACATACTTTCGATCCTACAGACCGCGTCGCCTTGGTTGGTGCTACGCCAAAGGGCGACCTGAACGTCGGTGACGCCATTGACCTGTACGTCAAGACCTGTACACCAAGAATCTATCCACCGTGAAGAGTGTGCCTCACTTGATTGAATGTCAAGTCTATGACAGTCCGCTTTATCAAGGTGCACCGTCTGGCGAACTTGTGGAGAGATGATCGTATTTGTTGTGTTGCCTTGTCTCAGCCGGACGCCACGTTCCGTGGTTTGCCAAGAGAAGGGTGCCTCCTAATGGGGTCATCGAGAGTTAGTGTTGGTGAAGTCACGTCGCCTCCTCGCCATCATGCCTCGTCTTCATGGGCTTCGTGTCGCAAATGGCACCATGTAGTGGTAAGGTTTGGTGAAGCCACGTCATTGCGTAGCGCCATCTTCTTCGCATCGCAGGCTCCGTGTTACGGGTAGCACCGAGGGCGTGTGTCATCTTCATGGCTCCGGGTCGCGGGCTCCATCTTGACGAGGTAGACATTGGTGGTGTCCTCCTTGTGAGCTCCACGCCACGATCCTCAGTGGTACCAGGTTGATGTTGGTGATGGCGTCGTCTTGGCGAGCTCCGCGCCGCCATCCACCGCGACACAGCAACGACATCCTTGCAAGCTTCACGCCTCCGTCCTCCATGGCACCGGTGTGGTGATATTGGCGTTGGTGTCGTCTTGGCGAGCTCCGCGCCGCTATCTATCGCGGAACGGCGGCGCCATCGTTGCGTGGCTCCATGCCTTTGTCCTCCATGGCACCAACTTGATGAAGAAGAAGACGGGCATCGTCCTAGTGAGCTCCGTCTTGCCTTTCTCCGCGGCACATGGCAGAATTCATGCAAGCTCCACGCCTCCTGGCTCCAGCTTGACGAAGTAGACATCGGCGGCATCCCCAATGGATGCCACACTTCCATCCTCTAGCTCCAGCATGACGAAGTGTATGCCGGGCGTCCTTCTTGCGAGCTCCCCGTCATGATCCTTGCGGCGCCAGGTTGATGATGTTGACATTTACGTCATCTTGGCGAACTCTGTGGCACCATCCACCGTGGCACGTCGGTGACATCCTCGCGACCCTCCACGCCTTCGTCCTCCGTGGTGCCGGCTTGATGAAGTTGACACTGGCGTCGTCTTGGCGGACTCCATGGCGCCATCCATCGCGGCACGGCGGCGGAATCCTCGCGAGCCTCCACGATTTCGTCCTCCATGGCGCCAGCTTGATGAAGACGACGATGGACATCGTCCTGGCCAGCTCCGTGTCGCGATCCACTGCGACACGACAGCGGCATCCTCGCGAGCCTCCATGCCTTCATCCTCCATGGTGCCAGCTTGATGAAGAAGACGACATGCGTCGTCCTAGCGAGCTCCGTCCATCCATCGCCTCCATCGCACTAGGTACGAGAAGAGCGCTCCTTGGTCCGCGGCCACCTCCGTTGGGCGTGTCGTCCGCCGCCTCAACTGCTCCTGGTACGGGAAGAGCATTGTATCGTCCGCGGCCACCTTTGCTGGGCGTGCTTTCCGAAGGCCATTCCGCAAAACGTAGAAAAAGAAAGATAATTACCACGCCGTTGCAAATGGTGCATGCACCCTCAATGCTCGGTTTCCCACTTGGAGAAGGTCCTTCTCATCTATACATCGCGGCTGCCACGTCGCTGCTCGGCGTGTCTTCTTCTCCTCTAAGCTGCCGCCAGAGTGCGTATCTTGCCTCAGCGAGATGTGTTGCTGTGTGCTTCTTGTACGTTGGTTGTGTGGGTTGCCTGTCGTGTCCCTTCTCTCCTCTGTCTCCCGTGGGACTTCGTTGTTCCTCGACGCTGCCACCCCGAGCGTGTTTGCTTCTCCTCCTAGACTCCTGCATACACAAAAGATATATAGATGTACGTATGCACTGCCGCCACGGACAGCGCTAGGCCGTGTGCATGTTGCCTGGCGAGCGTGCCGCCGCCGTCGGCGCGACCTTTCCGGTGTGTTCTCAGCACTGCCGTGACGGCCTATCTTGTGCCTCCCTCCTGGGCGTGCTGCCCAAACGAGGCACGCAGGAGGAGCTGCGGCAACTCATCCATGTACTGCCCGAGGAGTCTTGTACGTGCATGTGCATGTGTTTCCTCACCTGGTACACAATAGAAATAGATGTATATACTTAGTATTATGCGAACCTGAGAGATGGAACTCCATGTTGCATCCTTGACACACGCTCAATCTCACGATGCTGGTGATGCATGCTCGGCGTTACTGCACACATGCTCCGCCATGTCCTCTTGGCGTTGGTGCCGATGCCGGACAGACAAGGGTACGTTGTGTCGACCGGTGAGCACGCCGCCCCAGAGGCGCGTCCTTCCCTCTGCCTCGGTATCCTGGCCGCGCGCCTTCCTTCGGGGAAACTGCTGCTGGCTTCCCCGCTCGTCGATGCTGCCGCCCACGGGCTCGTCTTCTCCTACCTCGTTCCCCCGTACGTGCCTCCCTCCGCTGACTATATATAGCCAGCCAATGGGTGTTGGATTGATGGCAACCGGTGCACAACCGCCGATTCCTTTCCTTTTAATAATTTTTCTTGACGCTCAAGTCTGTACAAAGAAACAAAAAGTCAATCTCGTACATACGATGGCTGCCGGTTCCCTTCCTTTTTCTTCCATAGACCTTCTTGACGCGCACGACTTGCTGTAGATGTGCCGATTAATTCCTTTGTAAACTTGCTGCAAGAAACGTGCTAGTTTTCTTTCCATTGATCAATCCATCGTGTTGGCCTGCTGGGTACTGTGGGTATTTGGAGACGCTCGTCGGCCGTCCATAGATACCCAAATATGTACATATACGATGTAGGCATACCTGCGGGTATTTAGGTATGTACGCGTTCTATCTTGCCGGTACAGAAGCATTTTTATATGTATTTGTATGTGCCAAGGTTATGATGGACACCTTGGACCTGGCTTTGAATGCATGCAATATGGAAATACTAGCACTTGGTTTCATTACAATGCATATACACATCCATGATCATCTGCACGTACATAGTTTTGCCATGCACACGTACAAAGCCATTAATCAAAGATCAATTAGCATGTCTGTATTAATAGCGCTTATGGGCATATGTGTTTACATGCTCCGATCAAATCTTCCTCTGTATATAATCTGCACTAAAGAAATACTCAAATATCTATAAATAGACTATGTGAGTGATGAGCGCCATTAGAAAAAAAGAATATTATTATTTAAAAAAATATAAAAAAACATCGAACATAAACTGACCACTAACACTTGTTATTACAGTACCAATACAGACTCGCTCGTGAACTGACATGTGTGGCCGGAATAGGTTTCTTAATGGAGGCATTTGAATGCGCTGAGGGTGCATATTCTGTAGGGCGTGCAGTGGGTGAGGGAGGGTTCGTAACTATTGTCGCCTATACACACTCTGTTTACTGTTGAATCCAGTTCCCCAAGAGCTAAAAAAATGAACTGCTGCTGCCGCCTACTCACTCGTTCACTTGAAGATACTCCAATGGCGATCCAGGGGGTGAGCCTGCTGGATATGGACTTCAGCAAGGAGTTCACCTTTGAGTTCTCCGTCCAGTCGCATGGCGGCACCAAGTTGAATGTGACGTACACCAACGATCCGGACCCGGTGAAGCTCTGCCTCGCCGAGTTCAAGCAGTACTTACAGGACGAAAAAGCACAAGGTCGCAGGACTAGACCTTGTGCCCATCCATTCATCTCCTAACAGGGACCAGCGGATCGCGGTCGCCCAGGTATGCGTGCGGAACGAGGTTCTCGTCTACAACTGTTGTAGGGCCATCAGAGGTTCTGGAGCATTCGCCCGTTTCATCGACAGCGCTGACTGCACCTTCGCTACAATGGAGAGAAGGAAGAACGCGATCATTCGGCCATCTGGTGCAGCTAGCTTGTCGACATCCAGAAGCAATACAAGATCATCGGCAACGGGCAGCAGAAGGACTCCATGGTTGACCTCGCCGAGACCATCACCAACCCCTGCTACACCAACATGAAAGAAGACAACGATACCAAGGAGCTCCACCGGCCACCCTGCATCTGAACAAGTCAACCCTTGTACTCCCCTCCGCATGCGTCTTCCCCCGCTCCGGTTCGTTCGGTCCATGTCTCGACGTCGTCCTCCACCTTGGTGTTGTCGCCGTGGTGCCATCGCCTGTCGTTCCCAACATGGTCAGCAAAACAAGAGGAATCGGGAGACAACTGTACGTCGAGAGGCTGACAGTCCCGGGCCCACCAGGTCCATGGCCTAGGTTTTGTTGTTTAACATGGACCCCCATGAGGACGGGCCGTTGACCCATTGGCTGGGCAGCTGAGGTTGCTGCCATCCCACCCGAGTTCAAGTCCCGACTTGGACGTGTGGTGCTCGCGGAGTTTCTCCTATAAAAACATGCCAATGAGGGTTAGCCCTTGGGTTGGTCTCATTTTTTTTAACATGGGCAGCCCACGACATATTTCAACGTTTTTTGGATCAAGCGGCCACTGGGCCCCAACCTAGCTTGTCTATAACATCAGCAACCCAAGTTATGTTTGTTTTTTCAAGACGACGCACAGCTCAATTCTTTTTTTCTATAAGAATGCAAAACTAAACCTATGTTTTCCCTTCAATAATATATATATATATATATATATATATAATATTTTATTACACACACACATATATATATAGAATCAACATAAGGTTCCATTAAACCTGTCGTTCGTCCAACCATTTTATAGACCTTCCCACTTTCTTTATTTTTTGCTTTCATTAATCCTATATCTGAATTTTCTTCCTCTTTCTTTTTCGATGTAAACTGAGTTTTCTCTCAGTACATTTCCCTAGAACCAACTCATATGTCCCACGTCTAGCCTAAAAAATAATAGTACCCCACGTCCTATTAACTCATCAAATTAAAATGATATTTTATTTCGTAAATTGAAAGTTCTTACAAAATAATAATAATAATTGTTTGTATATAACTTGGCAAGTTAACTCCTAGTGATTGCGTACATAAGATTGCAAAGGTTTTACAGACCAATGCAGTAATAGACGTGCAATCATGTGTTTATGTTTTTATAACATTTCTCCGTCCAGCCCAACATCATATTTTCACCCAGCCCAGCAAGTTGCATATTTCGAGAAAAATGCAAATGGGCTTGAAATTCTACCATATATATAAACGGGTTGCATAGATGCTACATCATTGTTTCACCCAGCCCACCAAATGGACTAAAACAACAAATGGACTGGCTAACATGTGGGCCAGTAGGTCGAAGCCTAAGCAAGGCGTTGGATTTACATCCAACGGCTGGAATTCTTCTTCAATCTCTCGTCTTCGTCCCCCAGCGCTGCCAGGACCGCCTGCTCCAGCCTCCGGCATCCAGCGGCCTTGTTTTGCGTGCCTTGCAGCGAAACGCTACCCTGCCGACAGCCAGGCCATCCCTCCACTCCGCACCTCATGTTATTCTCTGCCGAGTGTAGGCCCACCCCGCACCTGAACCAGTCAAGTTTCCCACTCCTCTCCATCTGTGACTCCACTGTCGCGTCTGCTATGTCTTGAGCTTGCGTTGATTTTCCTTGAAGAGGAAAGTGTGATGCAGCAATAGTAGCGTAAGTATTTCCCTCAGTTTTTGAGAACCAAGGTATCAATCCAGTAGGAGGCTCCTCAAAAGTCCCACGCACCTACACAAACAAACAAAGAACTCGCAACCAACGCAATAAAGGGGTTGTCAATCCCTTCACGGCCACTTGCGAAAGTGAGATCTGATAGAGATAGTATGATAAGATAAATATATTTTTGGTATTTTATAATATAGATTGGTAAAGTAAAGATGCAAATAAAAGTAGATTGAAAGCTTATATGATAAAAGATAGACCCGAGGGCCATAGGTTTCACTAGTGGCTTCTCTCAAGATAGCATAAGTATTACGATGGATGAACAAATTACTGTCGAGCAATTGATAGAAAAGCGAATAATTATGAGATTATCTAGGCATGATCATGTATATAGGCATCACGTCCGTGACAAGTAGACCGACTCCTGCCTGCATCTACTACTATTACTCCACACATCGACCGCTATCCAGCATGCATGTAGAGTATTAAGTTCATAAGAACGGAGTAATGCATTAAGAAAGATGACATGATGTAGAGGGATAAACTCAAGCAATATGATATAAACCCCATCTTTTTATCCTCGATCGCAACAATACAATACATGCCTTGCAACCCCTCACATCACCGGGTAAGGACACGCAAGATTGAACCCAAAGCTAAGCACTTCTCCCATGGCAAGAAAGATCAATCTAGTAGGCCAAACCAAACTGATAATTCGAAGAGACTTGCAAAGATAACTCAATCATACATAAAAGAATTCAGAGGAGATTCAAATATTTCTCATAGATAAACTTGATCATAAACCCACAATTCACTGGATCTCGACAAACACACCGCAAAATGAGTTACATCGAATAGATCTCCACAAGAGAGGGGGAGAACATGGTATTGAGATCCAAAAAGAGAGAAGAAGCCATCTAGCTAATAACTATGGACCCGAAGGTCTGTGGTAAACTACTCACAACTCATCGGAGGGGCTATGGTGTTGGTGTAGAAGCCCTCCGTGGTCGATTCCCCCTCCGGCGGAGCGCCGGCGAAGGCTCCAAGATGGGATCTCGCGGATACAGAAAGTTACGGCGGTGGAAATTGTTTTTCGTTGGCTCCCTGGATGATTTTGGGGTACGTGGGTATATATAGGAGGAAGAAGTAGGTTGGTGCCGCCCGAGGGGCCCACGAGACAGGGGGCGTGCCCTGTATGGGTGGGCACGCCCTCCACCCTCGTGGCCGCCTCGGCTGCTTCTTGGCTTGCACTCCAAGTCCTCTGGATCACGTTCGTTCCAAAAATCACGCTCCCGAAGGTTTCATTCCGTTTGGACTCCGTTTGATATTCCTTTTCTTCGAAATACTGAAATAGGCAAAAAACAACAATACGGGCTGGGCCTCCGGTTAGTAGGTTAGTCCCAAAAATGATATAAATGTGTAAAATAAAGCCCATAAACATCCAAAAGGGGTAATATAATAGCATGGAACAATAAAAAATTATAGATACATTGGAGACGTATCAAGCATCCCCAAGCTTAATTCCTGCTCGTCCTCGAGTAGATAATGATAAAAACAGAGTTTTTGATGTGGAATGCTACCTAGCATAATTCTCAATGTAATTTTCTTTATTGTGGCATGAATGTTCAGATCCAAATGGTTCAAAATAAAAGTTCATATTGACATAAGAAATAGTAATACTTAAACCATACTAATCAAAGCAATCATGTCTTCACAAAATAACATGGCTAAAGAAAGTTCATCCCTACAAAATCATATAGTTAGGCTATGCTTCATTTTCATCACACAAAGATGTTCCCAAATTCTTGTGACGCCCCCGATTAAATCGTACACTAAACATGCACGCAAACGTGTACGATCAAGATCAGGGACTCACGGGAAGATATCACAACACAACTCTAAAAACATAAATAAGTCATACAAGCATCATATTACAAGCCAGGGGCCTCGAGGGCTCGAATACAAGTGCTCGATCATAGATGAGTCAGCGGAAGCAACAATATCTGAGTACAGACATAAGTTAAACAAGTTGCCATAAGATGGCTAGCACAAACTGGGATACAGATCGAAAGAAGCGCAGGCCTCCTGTCTGGGATCCTCCTAATTACTCCTAGTCGTCAGCAGCCGGCACGTAGTAGTAGGCACCTCCAGTGTAGTAGTCATCGTCAACGGTGGCGTCTAGCTCCGGGGCTCCAACCTCTGGTTGCGACAACCAGGTAAAAGGAAAGGGGAAAAAGAGGGAGAAAAGCAACCGTGAGTACTCATCCAAAGTACTCGCAAGCAAGGACCGACACTACATATGCATGGGTATATGTGTAAAAAGGCAATTACGATGGACTGAACTGCAGAATGCCAGAATAAGAGGTGGATAGCTAGTCCTACCGAAGACTACGCTTCTGACAGCCTCCGTCTTGCAGCATGTAGAAGAGAGTAGATTGAAGTCCTCCAAGTAGCATCGCATAGCATAATCCTACCAGGCAATCCTCCTCTCATCGCCCTGTGGAAAAGCGATCATCGGGTTGTCTGTGGAACTTCTCTGGGTGTGTTTTATTAAGTATCTGGTTCTAGTTGTCATAAGGTCAAGGTACAACTCCGGGTCATCCTTTTACCGAGAGACACCGCTATTCGAATAGATAAACTTCCCTGCAGGGGTGCACCACATAACCCAACACGCTCGATCCCATTTGGCCGGACACACTTTCCATGGTCATGCTCGGCCTCGGAAGATTAATACGTCGCAGCCCCACCTAGGCACAACAGAGAGGTCAGCACGCCGGTCTAAATCCTATGCACGCAGGGGTCTGGGCCCATCGCCCATTGCATACCTGCACATTGCGTACGCGGCCGGTGAGCAGACCTAGCAACCTCCATTACAAAGGAAGTTGTGTTACGCAGTCCAACCCGGCGCGTGCCGCTCAGTCGCTGACGTCACGAAGGCTTTGGCTGATACCATGACGTCGAGTGCCCATATCTTTCCCGCGTAGTTTGTTAGTGCGTATAGGCCAGTGGCCAGACTCAGATCAAATACCAAGATCTCGTTCAACATGTTATTATGAAGCAACCGCGAACACCGACTAGGCCAGGCCCACCTCTCGCCTAGGTGGTCTCAACCTGCCCTGTCGCTCCGCCACAAAGATCCACACAGAGGGTCGTCGGGACAAAGGTCCTTTCAGCCCCCAATCCATGAATCACTCGCGGGCACTCAACGAGCCGACCCGACTTTAGTCACCATCTGTATAATATGTATATATGTATAGTATATATCCGTGATCACCTCCCGAGTGATCACGGCCCAATAGTATAGCAAGGCAGACTGATAAGAATGTAGGGCCAAGGATGATAAACTAGCATCCTATACTAAGCATTTAGGATTGCGGGTAAGGTATCAATGACTGTAGCAACAACGACGGGCTATGCAACAGAATAGGAGTAACCGAGTAGTAACATGCTACACTACTCTAATGCAAGCAATATAGAGAAGAATAGACGATATCCGGTGATCAAGGGGGGCTTGCCTGTTTGCTCTGGCAAGAAGGAGGGGTCAACAACATCGTAGTCGAACTAGGCAGCAGCAGCGTCGGTCTCAGAGTCTACCGGAGAGAAGAGGGGGAAGAAACAGTAAATACAATGCAAACATTAGCATGACGATGCATGACATGACAATGAGCGGTGTTAGGTGTGCCCTAACGCGATAGTAGGTGATACCGGCGAAAGGGGGAAACATCCGGGAAAGTATCACCGGTGTTTTGCGTTTTCGGACAGGTGAACCGGAGGGGAAAGTTGTGGGTTCTCTATGCTAGGGATGTGTGGCGGGCGAACAAGTTGCGTATTCGGATTCGTCTCATCGTTCTGAGCAACTTTCATGTACAAACTATTTTGATCCGAGCTACGGTTTATTTTATTTTAATTTTTAAAGCTTTAAATCAATTTTAGATTTTATTAAATAATTTAATTTAACATTATCCAGAATAGTACAAGCTGACGTCAGCATGACATCTGCAGTCAACAGAGGTGTTGACTCGGTCAAACTGACGTGTGGGTCCCATTGGTCATTGACTCCGGTTAACTAAACCGGGTTAAATAGAATAACTAAGTGATTAGGCTAATTTGTTTTAATTAGATTAGTTAAGCAGGATTAGTTAACTTAATTAATTAATTATTCTAACATTTTTTATTCTTTTTATTCTTTTTTTCTATATCGTTCTGGGGTGGGGCCCCCTGTTCAGTTGCCCAGTGGAGGCCTTAGCGGACGCGGGCGTTGCGGGCGACGCCCGGACAAACGCAGCGGGTGCGGGCATCCGACCCGGGCGCGAGGCAGGCCCAAGCCTCGGCCGCGAGGGCCAAGGTGAGGCCAGCCAACGGCAGCGAGCAGTGGCCAAATCCGCATCGGAGCAGCGGCAAGCAGGGACGGAGGCGGGTGGCACAAGGCATGGCGTGCACGCAGGAGGGGAGGCGCGCATGCGCTAGTGCTAGCGGGCACCGACGGGCGGCGCGAGCACGGGGCTCGACCACAGGGGCGCGTGAGAGCACAGACGGGCGCGGGCACGGCGCGATGAGGGAGAGACGAGGAGAGGGAGGCGCTCACTGGGGCCGTAGGGTTAAGGGCAGCGTTGCTCGGGGCGGAGGACGTGGACGACGACGTCGGAGACGGGGAGGCAGTCCGGCGACGGCCGTGATGAGGTCGGGCGGCGGGGTGACTTCGGGGCAAGGTGGCGCCGGCAATCCGGCGACGATGACGCGCACAACGGCGGGGAGGAAGCAAGCCGACGGGGGGCGACGGCGGACAACGACAAGCGCCGTCGGGAAGCACCGAGTGGCGGGGCGCGGTCGTGGGGCGGCGCCAGGGGCAGCGGGTTCGATCCCCTTCCAAATCAGATCGGGAGAGGGGGGGAGCGACTGAGGGAGAGAGGGGATCATGGGAGAGGAGTAGGGATCAGGGGTGCGTGGGTTAGGGTTTGGGGAGGTTATGGGGGTCTTGGCTGGTCCGCTTGGCTTGTTTGAAGGGCTACCTGGTGGTGAGGCCCACCGGGGGGTTCTGCTTTTCTTTATTATTATTATTCTATTACTTTTCTGTTTTCTTTCATTTTAGTTTTATAAAATTTAAAAGCGACAACTAATTTGGTGTTATTAAATAGTCACAGCCCCAAATATTTTGTCACTTTAAATAAAGTATTTTGCATTTGCTTATTATTTTAAAAGCATTTTAGATAATGGTTTTATTGTTGTTTTAGTTTATTTAGTGCATTTAAGTATTTTATTAATAGATGATTTCTTCACCAACATTTATTATGGATTATTTGACACATTTAGGAACAATTTAGTTTTGACTTTTGAAAACTTTAATTGTTTTGACTTTAATTCAAATTCGCATTTGGATCGGTTCTGAACTAACGCGAGATTATAAACAATAATCGAGGTGACGTGGCATCATTACCAGAGGGTTACTGTAGCTTGATTACCCGGGCGTCACAATTCTCCTCCACTACAAGAAATCTCGTCCCGAGATTTAAGCGGTGGAGTAAGAGAGGAAAAGTGCTAGTAGCGAAAACCTAACGAGTCTTCTCGGTCTTGGTTGCCCTTCTCGAAAATGTGGAACCCTCTTGTTGATGTCTTCATTTTTCTGCTTTAGGTCATCATGATGAAGTCTTCATCCTTTCTTCGGAATCTCCATCGTCCTATGAACGCGACCAAGGGGAAAATCTCCGGAAGAATGCATCTCCACAAAGCTGGGCATCTGACGGTGAACTCAATGGGAAATACACAAGGTACCCCACGAGTTGTATTTGAGTGAATTTGTTGAGTGCAACATACGATGGTACCAAAGTTTCAAACGGGTAGGCAATCATTCGATGACTAGACAGAAGTTGGAATGGGGGTTTGAACAACGAGAATAACACTGTGTTTGATTCCAGGATGAATAATGGTATAGCATTTAGCTCGTGAATCACATACGAAGCCAGGTGCAAAGGATACATTAGAATCCGGGTTGTAAAGAAGAGTCAGGTATCGATCTAGTGGACCTGTAGGTTATGGGCCCACCATGTGAGTTAACAGTAGGAAGGGTGGTGGTATTTTGCACAGTCATGATAACAAGGCATGTCAGAGGGTAGCCTGGCAGTTATGTCAACAACAACATCGGTACCAAGGGAGAGGGACGAAGAGAACCCTTTTCCTGCTCGTTGAACGAGGCGGACCATTAGGCACAGTTCTCGTCCATCGGTGGATACCAGAATGTCATCAACAATAGTAACAGGTTCTTACTGATAGAGTTGTACACCGAGGTGCTTACAAAAGGAGTGACTCATTACTACTTAGATCATATAGATCACAAGAAAGGTTCAAACAAATAATGAAAGTAAAATATGATTATCATATTAAACAAAACAATGGAAAGGAAAATGTGTTTAAACACATGTTTCAGGGTATATCATTCCCAGGGACAAGTAGAGCATGATATCCATGACAGGATAGAAAGTAGAAAACCTTTTAGGTAAGGGGAGAGGAATTTCATGACATTACCCAAACAATGGTGTTTGGATAGTTGATCAAGAAACATTTAGCATTGCGCTTCCAATGTTCTGGTTGATGAACGGAGTATCAAAAACATGCTTCGAGATAGCATTAACATGGTCATTGGGTAAAGATCAGACTTTTGGATACACCAAGGATCCATCGGGAACAACTTATAGAGTAAGTCTTACAATTTCCCCTTGGAAGAATGGCTAACCTTGATAAAAATAAAACTATAACAATAGGTCCTCCGGCCAAGTGTGCAAGACATGCCATCACCATACCGAGTAATATAAAGACCAATGTTATAACCCTTGGAAATAAGTTCCAACCATCATATATGACCGAAATTCAGATCTGATTGGTGTCAGGATACCTCGGACTCAAGATGTTTGAGAAGAAAGGTGCAACACAAATTGACGAGATGACATTGTAAGATTCTCGAGAAATGAACTATGTAAGCGAGTTCCAAAACAAGAGTTCATCATTAAACCAAGGAGAGGATGAGGAGGTAGCTCATGAACTCAGCGACGACTCATTGAGATTTCCAAAAGATGGATTTCCACAATTATGTGAACAAGGAGATAACATTTGTCGGATCAAATGATATAAAGAGGTATGCTCGAGGAAAACATGCACAATTAAACGTTGGTTGAAAAGGGCACCCGGGATATGGGCTTAGATAGTATGATCAATGTTAGAATGGTGATTCGATAACCAAAAGACTTAGAATGAAGCTATCGACCATTCACTTGAAAGCAATAGAGTTGCTAGAAGTTTTGAATTCACGCATCATAGTTCAATTCCCGGTATTCCGGTTAGAAACAACACAGGGACCAAGAAAGAATATAGATGGTGAGAAGTATCACCATACCGAGAATTTCTAAGAGGTGGAGCAATCCCCACAACATTCCCGACAGAAAAGACAGTAATACTTCAAGGCAGATCAGAACACTAGCTGGAGAGCAAGTTGTATTCATAATGTGGACAAGTTCGCGAAGAAAGGAAGTCAAGGGTGTTGTCGATGATAATAAAAATCATCGAGGGCAAGGAGGGTATTTCTCATCATGAACACAGTTGACATCTCGGAAGAAGTCAAAGTGTTGAAGGTGATCCGACACATTTGTTGAGAGATTTCATGAAGATGTAATCGATCGGCGGTGGCATCAAGTCAAAGGAATGATGAAGCGAATGGCTATTGGAACGGCTCGAAATCAAGTTTGTTGTTCAAGGATAAATGATATGACGAGGAAGATCGACGTAAGATTAGCTCACCGTCGAAAGTTGTGCTCCAGGAAGAAGGACCAGGTAGCACAGTTAAAATTAGCACGATAAGGATGTAGCCGTACAGGCTAGGAAAGACATGATGGATTATTTAAACCTTTAAGCAATGAAGATCTCTAATCCTCGTTGAATCGCAGTGCGGACTCGATTCACTTGTCTGTGTCTTTGAGTGTTTAGTAACTCAGAGCCCGTAAAAAAATTCGAAACAGTGAGAATGTAGTACTTGATGGAGAACTCATAAGAAGTTATGCAGTTCCATGACAATTTCGAGATACCAGGGGGGTAATACTCGATGACAGACCAAAGTAGAGGTTGGACTGCGTGATTGCTCTGTAGAAGACAAGTGCTTAAACTTGCACGAGAAATGGTATTTAAAGGAGAACATGGTCGAAACCACGATTGCAAAAGGCCAGATCCCAGATATAAGATGTACTTATACCAAGGGAATAATTAATTTAAGAGAAGCTTTAATGATAAGACCTACCTCGTGTCCATGGGCATGAACACAAAGTTCAAGGTTGACTCCCACTTCCTCAATGCATAACCTTCCATTCACCTCTCATATTTCGAAAAGGACATTTGTTGTTAAAAGTTTTACCTGGTGCAATACCAGATAAGTATGACCCGTGAAATCTTTCAGGTTCACATAAATTAGGGAAGGCGTTGGTTCAACCCATCAGAGCATCTTAGAAACATATACCACGAACTTCAGGAGTAATCAACACAAGCTCAAAAGCAGAGCATGTTCGACAAGGCAGAGGATACAATTTACCAAAGGCATTATGTATTCGAGAAAGGACTCACAAAGTTATTGAATACGAAGGATGTTGTCGGATAAAATCCAATAAAGGAACTGGTGGTCCACAAGGGATCTGATGTGAGCATCGGTACTCAACCAGATGAAGAAGAAACGCAAGGGGTTCAGATTATAGAAACAACTGACTAACTCAAAGCTCAATTGCACAAGAATTATGAATTCCTAGTCAAGGGATCAGAGGCAACACTCTGATTAGGGATGGATAAGGTGAATAGTCTCAGGGGTACAATCAACGACAATTTGATTGGTCGAGAATTAGCTCAAGTTAAAAATGATGGCTGAGCCGGAAAAATAATTCATAAGGATCATCTGATGATTGCGGGCATTTGCAACATATCGTATCAACAGACTCAAAATGATAATGATAAAGGATGTCAAAGAAAATTACTAGATATATGGAATTAACCAAAATGCAGGAAGGTAAGAACTTCAGTAGCAATAAGATGCTAAGGATTTTTAGGAGGTCGAATAGCATTTTGAAATTTTTTTGTGAATTACATGGATCAACTAAGGATGAGAAGATATTCAGTAAGTGCGAGAAATTTTCTGTAGGGTGTATTCATGTGATAAGAACTGTAAGGCGGTAAGCTCAAAGGATTCTCGAAGCAACGGAGAGCAGTTCGAGGCATCTTGTAATAACAAGATTAATGGGATTGAATGTAAGAATGGCACGTGTATACAATTGTCCATAAGGATATAACAATGGTAAGGGTTTGTAAGGGCGGTGGCCACAAGTGTCTTGGGAGAACATCATAGAGTATTGCCGGTGTCAAAACAGGCGGATCTCGGGTAGGGGGTCCCGAACTGTGCGTCTAGGCGGATGGTAACAGGAGACAAGGGACACGATGTTTTTACCCAGGTACGGGCCCTCTCGATGGAGGTAAAACCCTGCTCCTGCTTGATTGAATTGATGATATGGGTAGTACAAGAGTGGATCTACCACGAGATCAAGGAGGCTAAACCCTAGAGGCTAGCCTATGGTATGATTGTTGTAATGGTTGTGTTGTTCTACGGACTAAAACCCTCCGGTTTATATAGACACCGGAGAGGGCTAGGGTTACACAGAGTCGGTTACAATGGTAGGAGATCTACATATCCGTATCGCCAAGCTTGCCTTCCACGCCAAGGAAAGTCCCATCCGGACACGGGACGGAGTCTTCAATCTTGTATCTTCATAGTCTTGGAGTCCGGCTGACGATGATAGTCCGGCTGTCCGGACACCCCCTAGTCCAGGACTCCCTCAGTAGCCCCTGAACCAGGCTTCAATGACGATGAGTTCGGCGCGCATATTGTTCGGCATTGCAAGGCGGGTTCCTCCTCCGAATAATTCATAGAAGATTGTGAACACCAGGATAGTGTCCGGCTCTGCAAAATAATTTCCACATTCCATCGTAGAGAGAATAATATGTGCACAAGTTCGATCTGCTGACGTATTTTTGTGGCATGACGTCACGCCACTACCAAGCCTTTACTTGAATCGTTTTTTATTATACCACCTCAGCGCGTTTAGCGAAGCGGTTTCCTTGGCACGTCTTGTCGAAGCAGAGATCGTGTTCCCCTTATCCCGGGATTCCCATCAATACGGACGTGGGTAACCTAACCGCACCATTGATGGTGGCGCTTGGGAGATAAGCGAGTTTTACCAGGCCGGTGGGGACGCATAGTCTTCGTCCGCCTATATATAAGGGGATAAGGATCCACCTTTTCACCTACGCCTTCTTCCTCCTTTGCTTATCCATCTCCGTGCACTCGAGCTCCAGCGCCCAAGCCCACACATATCGTCTCAACCTCCTCTAGTCATGTCCGGAGCGGGAGGCAAGTGGTTGGCCTCCTCCGTCATGGAGGAGCACATCGCAAAGCTGCGCGGCGCCGGATACCTTTCAATGACATCAGCGACCGGCTGCCCGACGAGGGGCAGCTCATCCCCACCCCCAGGCCCCATGAGAGGGTCGTATTCCTTCCCCACTTCCTCCGCGGACCGGGCTTCCCGCTTCATCCCTTCGTCCGAGGGCTCATGTTCTACTACGGCCTGGACTTCCACGATCTGGCGCCAAACTTCATTCTCAACATCTCGGCATTTATAAATGGGTGTGCGAGGCCTTCCTCTCGCATCCGCCCCACTTCGCTTGTGGCTCAACACCTTCAATGTCAAGTCGAAGGTGGTGAAGGGCGCTCAAGCGGAGTCGGAGGCGCCATGGTGGGCAAGATGCCCGCGTCCTCAGCTCGGCGCCTTTGTGGAGACCATCAAAGGGTGGCAATCGGGGTAGTTCTATATCACCGAGCCGCGGGACCCCAAATGGGCAGCGGCCCCCGAATTCAGATCTGGTGCCCCTATGCAACTCACCTCCTGGAAAGAGAAGGGCTTGCTATGGGGCAGTTCGGAGGAGCTGACAGGACTCCAGTCCTGCCTCCAGACCTTGGCGAACAAGAAGCTCAAGCTTGTCAATGTAATCCAGGTCATGCTCGTCCGCCGGATTCTGCCCTGCCAACAGCGGGCCTTCAATTTGTGGGAGTTCAATCCGGCACAACACCAGACTTTGAGCGGGCTCTTTGACACGACGTACGAAGCCGTCTGGAGGGTGCAATTCAAGGGCAGAGAAGCCCCCGCGTCCGCGACTGAAGATCACTGATTCAGCACCAAGCGCCCGGCCGGTCTGGTAAGATATATCATCCTTTATGGGACATCCATTCCTTTCATAGTTTGACTCTATTGTGGGATCTACAACTCCCTGATGCCTTTAACAGGACTGGCAGAGGACGTCCGGACAGGTGGACTGTCCGTCTTCCCTTCCCGAAGACCCAGCGGACGCCCGTTTAACGAGGCTGTTGGTCCCGACACTTTATGTGGTGCCGGAGAAGAAGGCAAAGAAGAAGGCCACGGGAACCCGAAGAAGTTCCCGGCGCCAGGTGATATCGGACTCATCGTCCGATGGCTCCGAGGCGGACTCCTCCCCCGAAGACTGGGAGGAGAAAGAGGACTCTCTCCCAGAGGAGGGAGAGAGGAAGAGGAAGGCTTCCCCAACGGGGGAGGCCGAAGGGTCCAAGAGGGGAAGGACCCATCCCCCGGACAGTTCCGCCAACGCCAACGTTGGCGACGAAGAGTGGCCCTCAAGGGCCAGGCCTCCGGCGAGATCATAAGTATCCGGATTCCTGAATGATTTATAATTTATCTTTTGTGTCACATAGTGACCTTCTAATCCCGCATACTGCTGTAGTCCGGCCGATGATGATCTTCCCGCTTCATCGAGCGGGTCCTTGGCTCCGTCGGACGTGGATTCCATTCCGACCGCCTCCACCCCTAGTGACGCTGACGACGTCGAGGTGGGATCCCAGGAGGAGACCCATCAGGAGGAGGCTCCGGAGGTGCCGCAAGGCAGCCTCCGGACTTTTGTTGGACTACGTGCGGAACCCATGATGGTTCCGAGTCCGGCAGCAGCCCTTCATAAGAAGGGCAAGACCGTGACCGGCAGCCTCCGCCCAACCGAGGCGCCGGACAACTTGTTGGAGGCGCTTAACGGCGCTTCCATCGAGGAAGAACACCGCACTATCATGAGTGCGGTGATTGAAAAGTTCAGCTCGCCAAGAGCGGGCTGACCAAGCCTGCAGCACCTTCTAACGAGATTTGAGGTAAGAAGTCTTAAAATATGTAATGTAATACCGCATAGACGGTAGCCTCGATGCTCGGTTCGGTGCTCGGAAAGAAAAACCGGACTGAGGATCTAAAAAAGATATACGCAGGAGTGCTAATAATTATGTCAATATGGGTTTGCAGGCTGCGTTGCTGACCTCTGCCGCACTGACTGCGGAGGTTGGTGCTTTGAAGCAGGACCTGCGGTCCGAGCAAGAGCTCGGCCTTGCCAAGAAGCAGCTCGAGGACAAAGAAGGTGAGTAACACCACTTTAAAATTTGTACCTTACAGAAAAGGATTTTGGTTGCAATAGAGATAACAAGGATAACGTGGGTACTACGGGGCCACGAGCGTGGTGGCGACCACGAAGGAGGCCGTGTCCGCGTCGAACATAATGATCGCGAACGAGCGGAGCGAGAGAAGCGAGGAGGCGCGGTGGCGGAGGTGCGGCAAGAGCTCCAGGCTCTCATGGAGAAGCATGGGAGTTTGGGCGCGACTCAAGACTTCGAGTCCGAGCTTGCCTTGGCTCTTGAAAGTGCCAAAGCCGCTAAGGCCGAGGCCGTAAGGCCCTCGGGAGGTTGAGGATGTGAAGAAAATAGCGGCGGGTAAGGCATTTTTCATGCAAAGCAAGCATGTTAATGTAAATTACACATTACTTACCGAATTCGAGCTCTCGAGGCGTTTGCAGATCTGCCTCGCGGTGTGTCGATCTGCCCGCATTCTACCATGGCGAGGAGGGAGCTCAACGGAGAAGGTCTTACGGTCTCATCTGTGAGGCGGACATCAGTGCCCCTAGCGACCAGTGAAGCGGTGGTCGAGCTCCATAAGGTAGCCGAAAGCGGGACATGAAGGGCCTCATTGTCCATTTGTGGCTGGAGAGGCCATGCACAGGAGCTACTTCGGCCTCATGCGGCGGTGGTGGATCGTGCCCCTAGGTGGAGGTCATCAAGCGCTCCGCTTTGCAATGAAGGTGCTCGTCGGGCCCTTGGCGCTCAAAGGTGCATCGGGCAGGCTGGATCGAGAGGCTTATCAGCGACGCGCCGCCACCGGCAAGGAGTATCGTCGCCGAGATGTACTATAAGACTGTCTGAAGGGTGCCGTAAGATTGCGGATGAGTGCCCAGAGATGTAATTATTGAGTAAACTCGCAATGTGTTATCTGTCATGCGCTGAAAACTTTGTTCATATCGCTAAGCAACGCTTATTGATTTAAAATATTGCCTTACATGCGGCCGTTTATTAAATTTGAGAGATGGCAAGTCGTCGGCTTGACCCCCATGCCACAGTCTTTGGGGTGTTCGGGATAAACTTGAGCACTCTTTTTCCCATTTTGGGTCCATCTAGGAGGCGCTCAACACAACGAACAAGGCAACCGGACTTATAATGCTTGAACACTCTCACTTAGCCATAGAATTCTATAATTTTAAATTTGGTGAAGCCCCTAGTATTCGGAAGACCGAGTTCGGGCGCTATCCACGCTGGGCGGACACATCCGGTTCCTCGCTCAAGCGGCATAAGTCTTTAGGGACTCGAAAAGACCTCTCGAACAGCGACAGTCTCTCGCCTTATCATGACAGACAGTTTTAGCTTTCTCCGAGGCGCCGCCCAGCTCAACCGGGCGCAATCGCGGTGGTTCTCCAGTGCTACCTTAGCCGAGCGAGCGGGCGTAAGGTACCAAAACATGGGAGCCGGGCAAACCCAACTATTGACCCAAGACATGATTCGAAGCCGATGCATATAATGCTATAAGTTCAGGGTGCCGCACTTGTGAAAGTGTTCGGACTTATCACACCATAATGCGGGAAACATAAGCCCCTGGTGTATTCGGCCGTACCAAAATGTGCGGGTGCAAGATGTCAAGAATAAACATATATGTAAAAAGGAAATGCAATATGAGCAAAAAGTGATGCATTGTTTATTCAAGAAATTCTGCCATGAGTGCAGAACGATACAAATAGTGCGGTAAGCAAGGGCTGGATTATTAGAAGTGTCACCCTCCAGGGGTAGGCTGCGGAATGGTGTATTTAACAAATTTAATGGTCGTAATGGAGACCACCTGAGTGTTCGTCGAAGCCTTTGTCCCTCCCTGGCTGTTGCATCGTGAGTTCGGCAGATCTACTGCCGGACAGGGCCTCTGGTGAGCGGAGTCCTGTGGAAAAGAAAAAAAAGAAAAAAGAGTGACACACTTGGGAGCCCCTAGTGTGGTTAAGCTGCACTCTGGGCCTGTCGTGGTCGTGACCCTCCCCCTATGCCCATGGTATCTCCAGGGCGTAATGATGTACGCGAAGAGCTGGTCTTGCAATCATGCAAGGGCTAGGGTTGGGGACGCATTGCTACGCGTGCTCGGAAAGTGCCAGGTGGTCTTGATTGATGTTACTCCGGGCGCGTTTGGCTATGTCCGGTCGTTTAACGGCCGGACTCGAAAATTGCCTTAAAAGGCTGCTCTGTACTTCTACCGCGAGAGCTGCTGTGTGTTCCTCCGTTCGAGGGGCGTTGATATTTGCATTGACCGTGATGACTCCACGAGGGCTGGCATCTTGAGCTTGAGGTATGCATAATGCGGTACGCGTTGAATTTTACAAGCGCAGTTCGTCCGAAAGCGAGCGTGATAGCCCTCGCATGAGCGGGACTATGTCGAAGATTAACTCTCGCCGGAAATTATCCGGGATCCGAAGACCACTTCGGTGTGGTGAGCTGCATGATTGGCCTCAACACCGGTATGACGCCTTTAAAGGTCGTTTTGTAGGTTTAATCCTTGAGGGTCTATGCCCATCTTGCGACCGTGTCACGTAAAGCGAGTTCAGTTCTTGCCGCCATCCATCGGGACTCTGGTGAGTGAAATCCATCGACGATTGGGTCTAAAACCAATGCGGCGAATCCACTATGACGGATCTTGGTAGGGTGGTCCTTGATCGAAAGTGATCGGGCAAGAGGACCATGGGTTGAACTTTGGGGCGATGGCTCCATCGCATATCGTCCCTAAGTGCACTTCCGCTCTCTTTTGGGTATATGGGTTGCGTATATCATGTTTACCGTCCGCACTTGTGGGGGAAACCTTCATCCTCTCTTGTTCGGTGGCGGGTCTCTTCCTCGTCGTCATTGTGCAGCCCCTTGTCATTGTTTTGACAATTAACTTGTTCCGCTGCTTGAATACCCAACAATCTCTATTGGTGTGATTAGCTGGCTTTTAAAGTGCCATGTATCCGCAAGAGCGGTCGAGTATTCATCCAAATTGGACGGACCCGGGGTAGTTCTTTTGAATGGCTTCTTCCGCTGACCGGGTTTAGAGCCTCTGAATCTGGCGTTGACTGCCGTATCCTCATTGCTATCGCCGTTAACGCGGCGTTTGTTTTTGTTTCGACGCGACCTGCCATTGTGGTCCTTAGTATCCGGACCACCAGCATTTTTGCTGAGGTTGTTGCTACGAGCTAGCCAGCTGTCCTCTCTCCGCCTGAAGCGGGTCATGAGTGATGTGAGGGCTGCCATGGATTTCGCTTTTCTGTCCTAGGTGCGGGCCAGCCACTCATCGCGGATGTTATGTTTGAAGGCTGCGAGGGCCTCTGCATCCGGACGGTCGGCGATTTGGTTTTCTTTGTTAAGAACCGTGTCGAGGCTGTCGGCGATTTGTCTGGCTGCTGAATTATGTGGCTTAGGTCATCGGCGTCTGGTGGTCACACATATGTGCCCTGGAAGTTGTCGAGGAATGCAACTTCCAGGTCCTCCCAACACCCAATTGACTCTGCGGGCAAGCTGGTAAGCCAATGCCGAGCTGGTCCTTTAAGCTTGAGTGGGAGATACTTGATGGCGTGGAGATCGTCAACGCGTGCCATATGGATGTGAAGGAGATAATCTTTGATCCAAACCACGGGGTCTGTTGTGCCATCGTAGGATCAATGTTCACGGGTTTAAACCCTTCAGGGATTTGATGATCCATTACTTCGTCAGTGAAGCATAGTGGGTGTCTTTGCGCCTCAGATTGAGCAATATCTGGCGTAGCTCAAGGGAGTGTTGCCTGCTGTGTTCGGCCCGGCCGGAGTTGCTGTATCCGACACGACGGTAGTCGTCGTGGGTCGTGGGGTGCCCACGTGATCCGTAGATAGATCTGGATTGTCTTGCCTTGTCCTCCAATATGTCTCGCAAGTCCGGCACATTCCCTCGTGGCTTCGTACTTTTTGAGCGATGCCGGGGTACGGTCTTGATGGAGGGCCTAGATGCCTCTCTGTCGCGGCCACGGGGTGGTCGATCTGCCGTATTGTGCGCTGGTGATGAAGGTTTGTATGCTTCCTCCTCTAGTCGGGGGAGTAACTTGCGTTTTGGGTAACTTTTGGAGGGGCGTTCGAGTTCATACTCTTCGGCTGCGAGGACCTCGGTCCATCTGTCGGCCAGCAGGTCTTGATCAGCTTGAAGCTGTTGCTGCTTTTTCTTTAGGCTATTTGCCGTGGCGATAAGCCTGCGTTTAAAACGCTCTTGTTCGATGGGATCCTCTGGCACGACGAATTCGTCGTCGTTGAGGCTTGCCTCGTCTCCGGAGGGAGGCATGTAGTTTTCATCCTCCTCGTCTGCCGCTCTCTTTCGAGGGCTGGCTTCCCGTCCTCCTGTGCTGAATTTTCTGGAGGGGTTGTCTTGACACTCTACGGGGTGTTATTATCTCCGGTGCGGAATCTCCATTCTTCTTGTGGCGGGATTTAGAGTGGCGCCACGGCGTCGGGCGCAGGCTGTTTCTTAGAAGAATCTGCCTCCGCCGCTTCTTCGTCGTCCCCATCCTTTGGGGTGTCCACCATGTATATGTCGTATATGACGAGGTGGTCTTCGGTGCCGTGTAGGCGCTGGTTCTTGATCGTCTCGGCATCGTCGTCCATACCGTCGATGTCTTGAGCCGTAGTCTAACATGTCGGTTAGATCGTCGGCGGTGGCTACAAAGTGGGTGGTGGGTGGGCTTTGAATTTCTTCGTCGTCGCATCTCAACCATCGACCATGATCCGCCAGGGTTCTCGATAACGAGAGATGCTTTAGCGAATTTAGGATGTCGCCAAAGGGTGAGTGCTGAAAGATGTCCGCGGCGGTGAATTCCATGATCGGTGCCCAATCGGATTCGATTGGTAGGGGCGCAGGAGGTCCGGAGTCCGGCAAGGAGTCCGGCGTCTCGGAGTCACGAGCCTTATAAGGGACAAGATCAGTGTTCGGCTCCATCGCCATAGGAGTTGCAGCTCCCGAGGCGTTGTCCAGCCACATGCCCTGATCTCGCGATGCTGCTCCGAACTATGGGTGGGCGGACTCGTGTGGCCTCGAGGCACTATCCGTGGCGAGCTAAATCATGCCCATCGTGACATGGCAGCACGCTTCGGCTATGGCTCGAATCCATCGAAGATCAAGTCTCCGCGGATGTCGGCCATGAACTTTAGGCTTCCAAACTGACACGATGGCGGGCGTAGCTTCGATCTGCTCGGATGGCCTGCGAATTGGCTGCGGTCGCGGCCGCCGAACACGAAGGTCTGTCCGGGAGGAAAGTCTCACCACAGGCGGCGTCGTTATTGATTGAAGAAGCCATCAAGCCTATCGGTGGCGACAGAGGAACTCTCAATGAAAGCACCAATGTCGGTGTCAAAACCGGCGGATCTTGGGTAGGGGTCCCGAAGCGTGCGTCTAGGCGGATGGTAACGAGGAGACAAGGGACATGATGTTTTTACCTGTGTTGGGCCCTCTCGATGGAGGTAAAACCCTACTCTCGCTTGATTGATATTGATGATATGGGTAGTACAAGAGTGGATCTACCACGAGATCAAGGAGGCTAAACCCTGGAGGCTAGCCTATGGTATGATTGTTGTAATGGTTGTGTTGTTCTACGGACTAAAACCCTCCGGTTTATATAGACACCGGAGAGGGCTAGGGTTACACAGAGTCGGTTACAATGGTAGGAGGTCTACATATCCGTATCGCCAAGCTTGCCTTCCATGCCAAGGAAAGTCCCATCCGGACACGGGACGGAGTCTTCAATCTTGTATCTTCATAGTCTTGGAGTCCGGCTGACGATGATAGTCCGGCTGTCCGGACACCCTCTAGTCCAGGACTCCCTCAAGTATCTTCGAAATCTTCTGGTGCACTAAGCAATCATCTGGAGCGAGGGCCCTCCAGGAGGAAGTAGTAACGAGAACCTAGAGTCGGTGTTAGTAAAATCATTTAACCGGAATGGAGGAGAGATCAGAGTCCCAGAGTAAAGGTCGAGGAGTAAAAGATCCTAATACCACCCAATGGCATGGGCCCGTAAGCCACACAGCCAAGTTACTAAAACAGTTTTCGGCTTCTAGACTCAACTTCGGCCAAGGAGTGTGGAAGGGGGATTCCTACAGACAGTCGGCTCTGATACCAACTTGTGACGCCCCGATTAAATCGTACACTAACCATGCACCGAAACGTGTACGATCAAGATCAGGGACTCACAGGAAGATATCACAACACAACTCTAAAAACATAAATAAGTCATACAAGCATCATATTACAAGCTAGGGGCCTCGAGGGCTCGAATACAAGTGCTCGATCATAGACGAGTCAGCGGAAGCAACAATATCTGAGTACAGACATAAGTTAAAGAAGTTGCCATAAGATGGCTAGCACAAACTGGGATACATATCGAAAGAAGCGCAGGCCTCCTGCCTGGGATCCTCCTAACTACTCCTGGTCGTCGTCAGCAACCTCCACGTAGTAGTAGGCACCTCCAGTGTAGTAGTCGACGTTGACGGTGGCGTCTAGCTCCGAGGCTCCAACCTCTGGTTGCGATAACCAGGTAAAAGGAAAGGGGAAAAAGAGGGAGAAAAGCAACCGTGAGTACTCATCCAAAGTACTCGCAAGCAAGGATCTACACTACATATGCATGGGTATATGTGTAAAAAGGCAATATCGATGGACTGAACTGCAGAATGCCAGAATAAGAGGGGGGTAGCTAGTCCTATCGAAGACTACGCCTCTGGCAGCCTCCATCTTGCAGCATGTAGAAGAGAGTAGATTGAAGTCCTCCAAGTAGCATCGCATAGCATAATCCTACCCGACGATCCTCCTCTCGTCACCCTGTGGAAAAGCGATCACCGGGTTGTCTGTGGAACTTGTCTGGGTGTGTTTTATTAAGTATCTGGTTCTAGTTGTCATAAGGTCAAGGTACAACTTTGGGTTGTCCTTTTACCGAGGGACGCGGCTATTTGAATAGATAAACCTCCCTGCAGGGGTGCACTACATAACCCAACACACTCGATCCCATTTGGCCAGACACACTTTCCTGGGTCATGCCCGGCCTCGGAAGATCAACACATAGCAGCCCCACCTAGGCACAACAGAGAGGTCAGCACGTTGTTCTAAATCCTATGCGCACAGGGGTCTGGGCCCATTGCCCATTGCACACATGCACGTTGCGTACGCGGCCGGTGAGCAGACATAGCAACCTCCATTACAAAGGAAGTTGCGTTCGCAGATCCAACCGGTGTCGCCGCTTTCGATCCGAGCGTCACGAAGGCTTGGTGATACCACGATGTCGAGTGCCCATATCTTTCCCGCGTAGTTGGTTAGTGCGTATAGGCCAGTGGCCAGACTCAGATCAAATACCAAGATCTCGTTAAGCGTGTTATTATGAAGCAACCGTGTATGCCGACCAGGGCCAGGCCCACCTCTCGCCTAGGTGGTCTAAACCTGTCCTGTCGCTCTGCCACAAAGATCCACACAGAGGGCCGTCGGGACAAAGGTCCTTTCAGCCCCCAATCTGTGAATCACTCGCAGGCACTCAACGAGCCGACCCGACTTTAGTCACCATCTGTATAATATGTATATATGTATAGTATATACCTGTGATCACCTCCCGAGTGATCACGGCCCAATAGTATAGCAAGGCAGACTGACAAGAATGTAGGGCCAATGATGATAAACTAGCATCCTATACTAAGCATTTAGGATTGCGGGTAAGGTATCAATGACTGTAGCAACAATGACAGGCTATGCAACAGAATAGGAGTAACTAAACAGTAACATGCTACACTACTCTAACGCAAGCAGTATATAGAAGAATAGGCGATATCTGGTGATCAAGGGGGGGGGCTTGCCTGGTTGCTCTGGCAAGAAGGAGCGGTCGTCAACACCGTAGTCGAATTGGGCAGCAGCAGCGTCGGTCTTGTAGTCTACCGGAGAGAAGAGGGGGAAGAAACAGTAAATACAATGCAAACATAAGCATGACGATGCATGACATGACAATGAACGGTGTTAGGTGTGCCCTAACGCGGTAGTAGGTGATACCGGAGAAAGGGGGAAACATCCGGGAAAATATCCCCGGTGTTTCGCGTTTTCGGACAGGTGAACCGGAGGGGGAAATTTGCGGGTTTGCTATGCTAGGGATATGTGGCGGGCGAACGAGTTGCGTATTCGGATTTGTCTCGTCGTTCTGAGCAACTTTCATGTACAAACTATTTCGATCCGAGCTACGGTTTATTTTATTTTAACTTTTAAAGTTTTAAATCATCTTTAGAATTTATTTAAATAATTTAATTCAACATTATCCAGAATAGTACAAGCTGATGTCAGCATGACGTCAGCAGTCAACAGAGGTGTTGACTCGGTCAAACTGACGTGTGGGTCCCACTGGTCATTGACTCCGGTTAACTAAACCGGGTTAAATAGACTAACTAAGTGATTAGGCTAATTTGTTTTAATTACATTAGTTAACCAGGATTAATTAACTTAATTAATACATTAATTATTCTAACATTTTTTTATTCTTTTTATTCTCTTTTTTTTCTAAATCGTTCTGGGGTGGGGCCCCCTGTTTAGTGGCCCAGGGGAGGCCTTAGCGGGTGCGGGCGTTGGTGTGGCCTTGAACAAGCAATGCTAGTCTTGGCGTCGACCCGGGCGCGAGCGAGCCAGCGTCGGCCGCGAGGGCTACTGGCGAGGCCAAGCCAGCGGCGTAGCAAAGGGCAAAACCTGATCGGAGCAGCGGCAAGCTGGGATGGAGGCGGGAGACACAAGGCATGGCGTGCACGCGGGAGGGGAAGCGCGCAGGCGCTGGTGGTAGCGGGCACCGACGGGTGGCGCGAGCACGGGGCTCGACCACAGGGACGCGCGAGAGCGCAGACGGGTGCGGTCACGGCGCGATGAGGGAGAGACGAGGAGAGGGAGGCACTCACTGGGGCCGTAGGGTTAAGGGCAGCGTTGCTCGGGGCGGAGGACGGGGACGACGGCGTCGGAGATGGGAAGGCAGTCCGGCGACGGAGGTGATGAGGTCGGGCGGCGGGGTGACTTCGGGGCGAGGTGGCACCGGCGATCCGGCGACGATGATGATGCGCTGTGGCGGGGGAAGAAGCAGGCCGTGAGGCGGCGCGACAACGGCAAGCGCCGTCGGGAAGCACCGAGTGGCGGGGCGCGGTCGTGGGGCGGCGCCAGGGGCAGCGAGTTCGATCCCCTTCCAAATTGGATCGGGAGAGGGGGGAGCGACTAAGGAAGAGAGGGGATCGTGGGAGAGGAGTGGGGATCAGGGGTGCGTGGGTTAGGGTTTGGGGAGGTTATGGGGGCGCTGTGGTGGCGGCTGGCTTGCTTGATGGTGGTGGGCGAGGCCAGCCGGGGGGGTTCTTTTCCTTTTTTTAGTTTGTTCTGTTTTCTTTTATTATTATTATTATTCTATTACTTTTCTGTTTTCTTTCATTTTAGTTTTAAAAAATTTAAAAGCGACAACTAATTTGGTGTTATTAAATAGGTCACAGCCCAAAATATTTTGGCACTTTAAATAAAGTATTTTGCATTTGCTTATTATTTTAAAAGCATTTTAGATAATGGTTTTATCGTTGTTTTAGTTTATTTAGTGCATTTAAGTATTTTATTAATAGATGATTTCTTCACCAACATTTATTATGGACTATTTGACACATTTAGGAACAATTTAGTTTTGCCTTTTGAAAACTTTAATTGTTTTAACTTTAATTCAAATTCGCATTTGGATCGGTTCTGAACTAATGCAAGATTATAAACAATAATCGAGGTGACGTGGCATCATTACCAGAGGGTTACTGTAGCTTGATTACCCGGGCATCACAATTCTACACCCCCGATGACAAGCCAAGCAATTGTTTCGAACTTAAATAATTTCAAACGTTTTCAACTTTCACGCAATACATGAGCGTGAGCCATGGATATAGCTCTATCGGTGGAATAGAATATGATGATGGGGATTGTGCGGAGAAGACAAAAAAGGAGAAAGTCTCATATTGACGAGGATAATCAACGGGCTATGGAGATGCCCATCAATTGATGTCAACATGAGGAGTGGGGATTGCCATGCAACGGATGCACTAGAGCTATAAATGAATGAGAGCTCAACAAAAGAAATTAGTGGGTGTGCATCCAACTTGCTTGCTCACGAAGACCTAGGGCATTTGAGGAAGCCCATCGTAGGAATATACAAGCCAAGTTCTATAATGAAAAACTCCCACTAGTATATGAAAGTGACAACATATGAGACTCACTATATGAAGAACATGGTGCTACTTTGAAGCACAATATATGAGACTCGCTATATTAAGAACATGGTGCTAGTTTGAAGCACAAATGTGGAAAAGGAGATAGTAACATTGCCCCTTTTTATTTATTTTCTTTTTTCCTTTTTTTTATTTTTCCTTTTTCTTTGGCCTTTTCTTTTTTTCTTTTTGTCCATTCTTTTTTTTATTTTTTTATTTGGGACAATGCTCTAATAATGATGATCATCACACTTTTATTAATTACAACACATGAATTACAACTCGAAACTAGAACAAAATATGACTCTATATGAATGCCTCCGACGGTGTACCGGGATGGTGCAATGAATCAAGAGTGACATGTATGAAAAATTATGCATGGTGGCTTTGCCACAAACACGATGTCAACTACATGATCATGCAATGGCAATATGACAAAAGTAATGTGTGTGATGATGATAAACGGAACAGTGGAAAGTTGCATGGCAATGTATCTCGGAATGGCTATGAAAATGCCATAATAGGTAGGTATGGTGGTTGTTTTGAGGAAGATATAAGGAGGTTTATGTGTGATAGAGCGTATCGTATCACGGGGTTTGGATGCACCGGCGAAGTTTGCACCAACTCTCAAGGTGAGAAAGGGCAATGCACGGTACCGAAGAGGCTAGCAATGATGGAAAGGTAAAAGTGCGTATAATCCATGGACTCAACATTAGTCAAAAGAACTCATATACTTATTGCAAAAATTTAGAAGTCATCAAAAACCAAGCACTACGCGCATTCTCCTAGGGGGATAGATTGGTAGGAAAAGACCATCGCTCGTCCCCGACCGCCACTCATAAGGATGCACAATCCAAGGACACTTCATGTTTCAAATTTGTTACACAACTTTAACCATACGTGCATGCTATGGGACTTGCTAACTTCAACACAAGCATCCTTTTAATTCATAATCATCCAACTAGCATGACTTTAATATCACTACCTCCATATCTCAAAACAATTATCAAGTATCAAATTGATCATAGCATCCAATTCACTTCCTATGATAGTTTTTATTATACCCAACTTGGATGCCTACCATTCTAGGACCAATTTTATAACCATAGCAAATACCATGCTGTTCTAAGAGACTCTCAAAATAATATTATTGAAGCATGAGAGACTAGCAATTTCTACAAAATTAATCCACCGTCGTGCTCTAAAAGATATAAGTGAAGCACTAGAGCAAAAACTATCTAGCTCAAAAGATATAAGTGAAGCACATAGAGTATTCTAATAAATTCCAATCAAGTGGGCTTCTCCCAAAAGGTGTGTACAGCAAGGATGATTGTGGTAAACTAAAAAGCAAAGACTAATATCATACACGACGCTCCAAGCAAAACACATATCATGTGGCGAATAAAAATATAGCTCCAAGTAAAGTTACCAATGAACGAAGAAGAAAGAGGGGATGCCTTCCGGGGGCATCCCCAAGCTTAGGCTTTTGGCTATTCTTGAATATCTTGGGGTGCCTTGGGCATCCCCAATCTTAGGCTCTTGGCACTCCTTATTTGATAGTCCATCAAATCTTTACCCAAAACTTGAAAACTTCACAACACAAAACTCAACAGGAAATCTCATAAGCTCCATTAGTGAAAGAAAAGAAAACCACCACATAAGGTAGTGTAATGAACTCATTACTTATTTATATTGGTGTTAAACCTACTGTATTTCAAGTTCTCTATGGTTCATACCACTTAATACTAGCCATAGATGCATCAAAATAAGCAAACAACACATGAAAAACAGAATCTGTCAAAAACAGAAGAGTCTGTAGCAATCTGTAACTAACGCAAACTTCGGGATCTCTAAAAATCCTACAATAACAGGAAGTCCTGGGAAATTTTTCTATTGATCAGCATCAAAAAGAATCAACACAAAATCACGTTTCTGTGATTTAACAAAACTAATTTCGTGCACGCAAAGTTTCTATTTTTCAGCAGAATCAAATTAACTATCACCATAGGTTATCCTATAGGTTCTACTTGGCACAAACACTAATTAAAACATAAAAACACATCTAAACAGAAGGTAGATGCAAAATTTAGTACTAAATAGGAACAAGAACAAAAACACAAATAAAATTGGGTTGCCTCCCAACTAGCGCTATCGTTTAACGCCCCTAGCTAGGCATAAAAGCGAAGATAGATCTAAGTAGTGCCATCTTTGGCACTCAATTCATAAGTAGCTCGCATGATAGATTCATAAGGTAATTTGACTTTCTTTATTGAAAAGTGCTCCATGCCTTTCCTTAATGGAAATTGGAATCTAATATTCCTTTCCTTCATATCAATAATCGCGCCAATCGTTCTAAGGAAAGGTCTACCAAGAATAATAGGGCAAGAAAGATTGCAATCTATATCAAGAACGATAAAATCTACGGGTACCAAATTTCTATTTGCGACAATTAGAACATCATTGATCCTTCCCATTGGATTTTTAATGGTGGAATCTGCAAGGTGCAAATTTAAAGAGCAATCATCAAGATCATGGAAACCTAGAATATCACATAAAGTTTTCGGAATTGTGGAAACACTAGCACCCAAATCACACAAAGCATAACACTCATGATCTTTAATTTTAATCTTTATAGTAGGTTCCCACTCATCATTAAGTTTTCTAGGTATAGAAACTTCCAAATTAAGTTTTTCATCATAAGATTGCATCAAGGCATCAACGATATGTTTGGTAAAAGCTTTATTTTGACTATAAGCATGAGGAGAATTAACAACGGATTGCAACAAGGAAATACAACCTTCTAAAGAACAATTATCATAATCAAATTCCTCGAAATCCAAGATAGTGGGTTCAATGCTATTTAAGGTCATGACCTCTCCAATCCTACTTTTACCAAATTTAGCATCAAGATCTAATAGGGGACACATCAATAAACTTAAGATCTTCATCATTATTTTAATCGAAACTAGAAGAACACGCCTTTACAAAGCAATCTTTCTTAGCACGCAATCTAGCAGTTCTTTCCTTGCACTCCTCAATGGAAATTCTCATTGCTTTGAGAGACTCATTGATATCATGCTTAGGAGGAGTAGATCTAAGTTTAAGAGAATCAACATCAAGCGAAAGTCTATCAACGTTCCTAGCCAAATCATCAACTTTGAGCAATTTTTCTTCAAGCAAGGCATTAAAATTCTTTTGAGAAATCATAAATTCTTTCACACTATTCTGAAAATCAGAGGGCATCTTATTAAAATTACCATAAGAATTATTGTAGGAATTTCCATAATTATTAGAGGAATTACTAGGGAACGGTCTAGGATTAAAGTTTCCTCTATAAGCATTGTTTCCAAAACTATTCCTACCAACAAAATTCACATCCATAGATTCATTATTATTCTCAATCAAAGTAGACAAATGCATATCATTGGGATCAAGAGGAGCATTTTTAGTAGCAAACAATTTCATAAGTTCATCCATCTTTCCACTCAAAACATTGATTTCTTCTATATCATGCACTTTTTTACTAGTAGATCTTCGGTGTGCCATTGAGAATAATTAGCCATAATATTATCAAGAAGTTTTGTAGAATCTCCTAATGTGATTTCCATAAAAGTGCCTCCCGCACTGAATCTATAAGATTTCTAGAAGCAAAGTTCAAACCGGCATAAAATTTTTGTATGATCATCCATAAATTCAAACCATGAGTAGGACAATTGTGAATCATCAATTTCATTCTTTCCCAAGATTGGGCAACATGCTGATGATCAAGTTGTTTGAAAATCATAATATCGTTCCTAAGAGTGATGATCTTAGCGGGAGGAAAATACTTCGAGATAAAAGCATCTTTGCACTTGTTCCAAGAATCAATACTATTTTTAGGCAAAGACGAAAACCAAACTTTAGCACGATCTCTAAGTCAAAACAGAAATAACTTCAATTTAACAATATCATTATCCGTATCTTTCTTCTTTTGCATATCACACAAATCAACAAAGTTGTTTAGATGGGTAGCGGCATCTTCACTAGGAAGGCCGGCGAATTGATCTTTCATAACAAGATTCGGCAAAGCAGTATTGATTTCACAAGACTCAACATCATTAAGAGGAGCAATCCGAGTACTAAGGAAATCATTATTATTGGTATTGTAGAAATCACACAATTTGGTATTATCTTGCGCCATGGCGACAAGTAATCCAACACACAAGCAAACAGAAAAAGGCAAGCGAAAAGAGAGGAGAAGATTGGGAAAGAGAGGGCGAATAAAACGCCAAGGGTGAAGTGGGGGAGCGGAAAACGAGAGGCAAATGGCAAATAATGTAAATGCGAGGGAGATGAGTTTGTGATGGGTACTTGGTATGTCTTGACTTGAGTGAAGACCTCCCCGGCAACGACTCCAGAAATCCTTCTTGCTATGTCTTGACCTTGCGTTGGTTTTCCTTGAAGAGGAAAGGGTGATGCAGCAAAAGTAGCATAAGTATTTCCCTCAGTTTTTGAGAACCAAGGTATCAATCGGCTCCTCAAAAGTCCCACGCACCTACACAAACAAACAAAGAACTCGCAACCAACGCAATAAAGGGGTTGTCAATCCCTTTACGGCCACTTGCGAAAGTGAGATCTGATAGAGATAGTATGATAAGATAAATATATTTTTGGTATTTTATAATATAGATTGGAAAAGTAAAGATGCAAATGAAAGTAGATTGAAAGCTTATATGATAAAAGATAGACCCGGGGGCCATAGGTTTCACTAGTGGCCTCTCTCAAGATAGCATAAGTATTACGGTGGGCGAACAAATTACTGTCGAGCAATTGTTAGAAAAGCAAATAATTATGAGATTATCTAGGCATGATCATGTATATAGGCATCACGTCCATGACAAGTAGACCGACTCCTGCCTGCATCTACTACTTTACTCCACACATCAACCGCTATCCAGCATGCATCTAGAGTATTAAGTTCATAAGAACAGAGTAACGCATTAAGAAAGATGACATGATGTAGAGGGATAAACTCAAGAAATATGATATAAACCCCATCTTTTTATCCTCGATGGCAACAATGCAATACGTGCCTTGCAACCCCTGCTGTCACTGGGTAAGGACACCGCAAGATTGAACCCAAAGCTAAGCACTTCTCCCATGGCAAGAAAGATCAATCTAGTAGGCCAAACCAAACTGATAATTCGAAGAGACTTGCAAAGATAACTCAATCATACATAAAAGAATTCAGAGGAGATTCAAATATTTCTCATAGATAAACTTGATCATAAACCCACAATTCATCGGATCGACAAACACACCGCAAAAAGAGTTACACCGAATAGATCTCCACAAGAGAGGGGGAGAACATGATATTGAGATCCAAAAAGAGAGAAGAAGCCATCTAGCTAATACTATGGACCCGAAGGTCTGTGGTAAACTACTCACAACTCATCGGAGGGGCTATGGTGTTGGTGTAGAAGCCCTCCATGGTCGATTCCCCCTCTGACGGAGCACCGGCGAAGGCTCCAAGATGGGATCTCGCGGATACAGAAGGTTACGGTGGTGGAAATTGTTTTTCATTGGCTCCCTGGATGTTTTCGGGGTACATGGGTATATATAGGAGGAAGAAGTAGGTCGGTGGCTGCCCAAGGGGACCACGAGACATGGGCGCGCCCTGTAGGGGTGGGCGCGCCCTCCACCCTCGTGGCCGCCTCGGCTGCTTCTTGGCTTGCACTCCAAGTCCTCTAGATCACGTTCGTTCCAAAAATCACGCTCCCGAAGGTTTCATTCCGTTTGGACTCCCTTTGATATTCCCTTTCTTCGAAATACTGAAATAGGCAAAAAAACAACAATACGGGCTGGGCCTCCGGTTAGTAGGTTAGTCCCAAAAATTATATATATGTGTAAAATAAAGCCCATAAACATCCAAAAGGGGTAATATAACAGCATGGAACAATCAAAAATTATAGATACGTTGGAGACGTATCAGCGTCTTCCCCATCTCCAGGTTGTTCCAGTCTGGGGCCTCGCCATCGTCCACCGCCTCGCTGCGCTCGGCGCGGCGTGGTCAACAAATGAGAGTCATCGGAAGAGGACTGTACATGAGAGCCTGACGGCTGGGACCCACGAGGTCCATGGTCGCACGCAAGGAAAGTTCCTCCTTATTAAGTTGTTTCCTTCCCCTGACAGCTGGGACCCACCGGTTGTATCTTCGCACGGAAGGAAGTGCCTCCTTGTTATGCGAAAAATACTATTCCTCCCGATGCCAGCTGGGACCCGGCAGATTTGGTGGCTGACTTGTGGGCCTACTAAGCAGACATGTACGCAGGGCTTTGTCCACTTAATCAACAAATGATTCTAGCAGCTAGACCGTTGGATGTTAATCCAACAGCCGTGCTTCTTCTTCAACCTCTGTTCTTGCTCCTGTCTCCCGTGGGTGGCAGTGCTGCCGCGCAACCGAACCAGTCAAGTTTCCCACTCCTCTCCATCTGCAATTCCACTGTCGCGTCTTCCCCATCTCCGGGTCATTCCAGTCTGGGGCCTCTCCGTCATCCACCGGCCTTGGTGCGCTCGGCACGGTGTGGTTAGCGTGGTCAACAAACAAGAGTCATCGGAAGCCTCACACCGCAGCCGAACTAGTGAACCCTCGTACTCCTCTCTACGCGGGCTTCCACTACCGCGTCTTCCCCGGCTCCGCGTCGTCCCCTTCCTAGGCCTCGCCGTTGTCCACCGCCCTGGTGCTCTCCGCACGGCGTGGTCAACGTGGTCAAGGAACGACTTCCATCGGACGTGGACTGTACGTGGAGAGGCTGACAGCTGGGTCCATGGCCGCAGTAAGGAAGTGCCTCCTTATTACGCGCAAAATAATTATTCCTCCACCTAACAACAGGGACCCACCGGACGGGCCACCGTATTTCGTGAAAAAAAACGTTTCCCTCCTGACTGCTGGGACCCACCAGCTACATCTTTGCACGGATATGTAGATCTCCTACCATTGTAACCGACTCTGTGTAACCCTAGCCCTCTCCGGTGTCTATATAAACCGGAGGGCTTTAGTCCGTAGGGCAACATACATTACAACAATCATACCATAGGCTAGCTTCTAGGGTTTAGCCTCCTTGATCTCGTGGTAGATCCACTCTTGTACTACCCATATCATCAATATTAATCAAGCGGGGCGTAGGGTTTTACCTCCATCGAGAGGGCCGAACACAGGTAAAAACATCGTGTCCCTCGTCTCCTGTTACCATCCGCCTAGACGCCTGAGTTCGGGACCCCTACCGAGATCCGCGGTTTTGACACCGACATTGGTGCTTTCATTGAGAGTTCCTCGTATGTCGTCACCGATAGGCTTGATGGCATCTTCAACCAACAACGCTGTCGTGGTGAGACTTTTCTCCCGGACAGATCTTCAGTATTCGGGCGGCCGCTTTCTGGGCCAATTCACTTGGCCATCTGGAGCAGATCGAAGCTTCGCCCCTAGCCGTCCAGTCGATTCGAAGCTTAAACTTCACGGCCGATGCCGCGGAGACTTGATCTTCGACGGACTCGAGCCACGCCGGCAGCGCCGCACTCGACGATGGGCATGATCTAGCTCTGCCGCGAAAGGTGCCTGGTGGCGCTGCGGATCCGCTTCGCCATTAGCCCGGAGCCGATCGCCCAGTCGAGGCGGTGGATAGACGCCACAGGGGCTTCAACATCCACGGCGATGGAGCGAACACTAATCTTGTCCCTGCGAAACTTCGTGATTCCGGCGCGGACTCCTCGCCGGACTCGAACCTCCCACGCCCCTACCAATCGATCCGGATTGGGCGCGGTTATGGAATTCACCGCTGCGGACATCTTTCAATACTCGCCTTTTGGCGATATCCTGAATTCACTAAAGCATCTCGTTATGAGGAGAGTCCTGGCGGACTATGGCGGGATGGTTGAAATGCAGACGACGGAGAAATTGAGCCCACCCACCACCCACTTTGTAGCCATGTCGGCGATCTAACCGACATGCTAGACTACGACTCGAAGACATCGGCGGAATAGAGCGACAATCCGAGAGCGAACAAGAAAGCAGAGCCTATAAGGCACGGAGGACTACCTCGTCACATGACATATATATGGTGGACACCCCAAAGGAGAGCGATACGAGGACCAACGGGTCGCGGCGAAGATGACCCGCCAATAAGCGACCAAAACGGCGGCGCAGACGCCGCCCTAAATCCCGCCTCGGCGACAACAACGCTCCCAAGGAGCCCTTGTCTGGCAGGGCTCACAAGTGGACAACGAACATGCAAATAAGCAACCGTCCGAACATGACGAGTCAGATAATTAGTCCAGGCCCGGTGAAAACAACAGTCCGGACGACCCATGCCGGACACGCCGCCGGAGAGCAAGACCCTTCGGAAAAGACTCGTTAGTACTGCAAGAAGCCTGAAGAAGGAAAAACGGAGGCTCAAAACAGCGGAAGACACACTCAGAATGAGATGGAGCAAAGTGCTCAAAACCGTAGATAATTACGGCAATGGCCACCAATCAAAGAGCTACCCGAAGCGCTAAGCCGCTACGGAATTGACGAGGAGGCCATAGAGCCTCCAACGTCCAAAAATAAAGGGCTGCTGGTTGGATAGGCGGCGGATGATGAGCCAAATTCGGCAATGGCGCCACACACAAATCAACCAACGAACTTGGAAGGATAGATGGCCCAGCCAGTCCATCTACGGGCCAAAGGAGAAGGCCCCAAGAAGCAAGGCAACACGTCAAGTGTCCGATGATAGCGGCACACAAAAAATACAGGGCGCCGCACACCCACTATGTTTCACCGATGAGGTCTTTGGACTATAAATTCCCAGCAGGATTTAAACCCATAAACATAGAGGCCTACGATGGAACAACAGACCACAGTGCGGATAGAAGATTATATACTACATATACACATGGCCGAGGAGGCGATCTCCACGCCATAAAATACCTACCCTCAAGCTCAAAGGGCCAGCCCGTCATTGGCTTAAAGGCCTCCCGAAAACATGTTGGAAGTTGGGAAGAGCTCAGGGCGCGTTTAGAGCAAATTTTCAAGGGACTTATGTCCGTCCTCCGGATGCAGATGATCTAAGTCATATAACTCAACAGCCCGGAGAGTCAGCACGGAAATTCTGGAACAAGTTTCTTACCAAAAAGAACCAAATAGTCGACTGGCTGGACGCCGAAGCCTTAGCAGCTTTCAAGCACAATGTCCTAGACGAATGGCTCGCCAGGCACCTCGGTCAAGAGAAACCGAGGACAATGTCCGCACTAACAAGCCTCATGACCCGCTTCTGTGCGAGAGAGGATAGCTGGCTAGCAAGATGCAGCACCAGCGACCCAAGTACATCCGAGATAAGAGATGGAAACGGAAAATCATGGCGCAGAAAAGAGCAGCGCCGGAATAAAGAGAAAAGCCCAAAGAGCACGGCAGTCAACGCCGGATTCAAAAGCTCGCGGCCCAACAACAAAACACAGCCTCTAAAGGATGACAATGATTTAATTGTCCAACAAACAAGATTTTGGGTCGGATATGTCAAATCCACGGTACCGGAAGGCACGCAAATCACACCCACGGGATTGTTGGGTTTTAAGCAGTCCGGCCGACTAAACGCCGAACACAAGGGGCTCGACGCATCAAGCGAAGACGATAAACCCCACCAGCAGAGCACCGGAAAACAAAAGACTTTCCCACAAGGGGTCAAAGCAGTAAACTCACTTCATGTGATAATACGGAAAAATAGTGCGGCACTTTCTAAAAAGAGCTTCGCGCGGTCCAACCCAGCGGACCGTAGAGATTGGATATCAAAACCAATCACTTTCGACCACCTGGACTATTCCAGAGGAGTTCGGAACGCGGGACGGACTCCCCTGATATTGAATCCCATAATAGACGAATTACAATTTACTAACGTCCTAATGGACGGAGGCAGGGACTTAAACCTGCTGTATTCAAACACAACCCGTAGGATGGGGATAAACCCTGCCAAAATCCGACACAGCCACACTTCCTTCAAAGGAGTGACGCCAGGCCCTTACGCCAAGTGCACAGGCTCCATATTACTAGAAGTCGTGTTCGGATCGCCGAACAATTTTCGACGGGAAAAATTAATTTTTCACATCGTCCCATTTGAAAGTGAATATCAAGCACTCTTGGGGCGAAAGGCTTTTGTCTGCTTCAACGCCATACCGCATTACGCGTCTCTTACACTCAAGATGCCGGTCGCGTGGCGTCATTTTAGTGCGAGGGTCAATTAAAGACCCCGGACTTGGATAGACGAATCCGGCTTCAGCAGGCTAGGGGCTCCCTAGCCGCATACCCCTTCACAGGGGGCTGCGCGCACAAAACAACCGAGGGTTCATACAAACCCCACTTTAATTATTTATATTTCTTGTTTTACACATATTTTTCGCACGATTTGTTTTTGAACTAAACGTTCCTCCCTTTCTACAGATGAACAACGTGCACACCCGTCCAGGATAAACGGCGCAACGAAGACACAGACGCAGACGTGCAGTAGGGACCCGTTGGGAGGATTCTTTTTAGATTAAGACCCTGCGTAAACCTTTTTTACTGTCTCTTGTTGTTATTCTCCCTTGGTTTCTTCCTATAGCCAAAGCGGAGCCTGACGCTTTGGCATCGGCCGCGTCAGAAGACCATGCCCATACCTGGACACTAGGGGCTTAGGGCATCGTTCTGCCCATTATTATAAAGACCGAACACCTTAGGGAGTGTTCGGCGTCTCGAGTTAGGCATTATATGCATCAACTCTGAATCATGTCTTTGGTCAAATGTTGGGTTTGCCCGGCTCCTGTGTTTTGCTGCCTTACGTTCCGTATCATCGGCTAACGGCACCGGAGAACTCTGCGATTGTGCCCCGCCGGGCCGGGCGAGCACCTCGATGAAAGCAAAATCGATGTCATGATCAACGAGAGACTGGTCGACCACTCGATCGACTATCGGAATGTTTAGAATTCCCGCTTTGACGAAGGACCGTTTCGGTCAGCACATACGCCCGACTTGGAGAATGCGGTGCCACAAGGCTATATCGTAGCCCCACCCTCGAGCTCCACTGGCTAAGTGAAAGTGATAAAGCATTATAGTCCGGATTGCCTCGTTCGCTACGCTACCACCTCCTTAAAACAGGACCGAGACGTCGGATTAAGTGTGAAAACGCGCTGTTTTTGCGAACACCCCCGCACCTTGTGCGTGGGGCTGAAGCCGAAGACTGCCATCTTTCAAGTTATACAAATGTATACGTAAACGGCCGCACAGGAGAACGTTTACTACTTGGGACGCACAAGTATAAAAAGCAGTTATAACATAATCATCGATTTACAAGCTAATACGTTCATTTGAAGTGACATTCTTCGAGCACTGCGACTCTATTACACGAGCGCCACGCATAACTTCCCTGAAATAGTGCTCGGCGGGGAGCCGGCTTTCATCCGAACCCTGGGCGGCAACAGGGGTGGCATCCATCTCCGGACAATGCGCCTTCACACGGGCAAGAGCCATCCGCGCGCCCTCGATGCAGGCCGACCGCTTCATCTCCTTCATATGCGGCACCACTCCAAGGAATTGTTGCGATGGCGAAGTAGCTCGTCGCCTTGGACCTCTACGGCGGACATGGGCCACGATGTCGATCATGGCAATTCCGGACAATCTATTTAGCTCGGCCCATTCGCCGGTCTGTCAGCGGAAGTGAGCGATCCGGACGTGGAATTGAGACCAATATAGCTCTTAGTCTTGTGATCCTTCCGGCTCGGAAGTGCTTTTGCGGCATCGGCCGCACTTGCAGCTAAGTCCATATACGGATCCTCCGGACTCCTGACCGCTCAAATTGAGCATACTTTCCATCCATAAACCGCGGCGTAGCGAAAAGGCTTGCCACCACGATATCTCCTACCTGGCGCGGTTCCTCCTTCATAGCCCGCATTGCGAGCGGGCATCCTTAACCGGCGGTGGCCTTCTTCAGTCTTCCGCTCCGATAAGCGCTCCTTTTCAAGAGCCTCATTGCGGTCGGCAGCATCCTTTACTTTCATGGCCAATTCGCGGCCACCTCGCCTAGGCGGGCGCAGCCCTTTCGCTTTCAACTCCTCGGCCGCCCTCGAGGCAGCGCGTCACTCCTTCGGGCTTGCTCCTTAGCGAGCAAGTTCGGCCCGAAAACTCTCCGCTGCAGCAGCACCGTCTGCCTAACAAACATATAATTTATCGAGGAGGCTTCACCCCTTCATAAAGCGACTGCGGAGAACTCATTTACCTTGCGACTCGTCAAGTCACCGGTTGACAAGTGCGATGTCCGCATCTGCCAAGTCAAGTTGCCGATGTAACTCGGCAAACCCACTAGTCCGGCTAGCCCTCGGACTATCCGCCACCTGCATAGGAACGGCGGCATTCATTACTTGTGATTTTGATCCTCGGCACGCTGTCATTTCCGACAACCTGCCGAGTCCCAGGGGCTACTATCTATACAGGGCGCATTTTTATATGCAAAACTGTTAAAAGACAAAGGTGCGTCATTCTCGCGATACCTCAAATCCTGCCGGCAAACTCATGGCGGCATTACATAATCCGCTCTCGGCGGACGAAATCCTTCCAATCACCATATGCATCAACGCACGGTGATCTTTCGAAATGGGCGCCCTCTCAAGCAGATTCTTGATTCTCGGCGGATACTAGTGGGTGCCGAGCTCTCGCCCCTCGGGACTCGGGATACCCTCCGTGACGATACTTCAGCTCGCCGCTTTATCTCGACGCTGGCTGCAGACGGAGGCGTTCGCTCTCCATCATCTCGGAAGAAGGTCCTCAAAATGAACTCATCTCGAGAAGGCTGCAGATCCGAACTGCAATATAAATATTTGGTTACCCACGAAACACAAATGAAGGTATTTCCTTACTAATTAACTCCTCTTTCATACTCACGGCTCATTGGAGGGCTGATCCTTTGGTGATGATTGTGCGTTCGATTCTCTCCGGACGCGGACCCCAGTGAAGATCTCTTCCCACGCTTAGGGGCTTTGGCCTCCGGATCTTCGGAGGCGGTCCTCTTCTCCCCCTGAAGGGAGGGGTTCTTGATTCCCCACTCTTCAGTCGCCCCTTTGGCGAAATATTAGCTCCTCTATCTTCCCCTTCGCCCCCTTCTATGGGCGCGACCTCCAACATTCTGACCAGCACGGGCTCCAGTGCGGTCTCTGGGAGGGGGGTCGGACACCTTATCAGCCTTGATCGCGCCACCCATTTCTGTGAAAAGTAACGGGTCAGGAGGCGAACTCTGGAAAGGCATATAAATAGAATGTCCAGACTCTGAGCTTTTTACCTGAGTATCCGGGCGATTGCGGCATAGGCCTGCGTCCTCGGCTAATTCCGGACACGCCACCTGCGGTCCGAAGAACAACTTGTACATCTCCACGGGTGTCGCACCCATAAAGTGTTGGAGAATCCGAGGCCCCTCCGGGTTGAACTCCCATAGACGGAGAGGACGGCGTTTGCAGGGCAGAAGATGCCTGATTAGCATAACCTGCATCACCACAATCAGGTCGATCTCCCTCGCTTGGAGGTCTTGAATCCGGCCCTGCAGCAAGGGCACGTCTTCGGACGGCCCCCAATTGAGCCCTTGGTTGACCCACGACATCAGTTGGCGTGGAGGTCCCGGGCGGAATAAAGGCGGCGGCTTTTGCCTGCTGCCCTTCGGAGCGGTGATATAGAACCACTCCTGCTGCCACAGTCCGAGTTCCTCTTGGAAGGAGCCCTCGGGCCATGGGGCATCGGCCTTTTTGCTTATGGCCGCCCACAAGACTCCGCTGACGCCCCGATCATCTTCGGCTCCACCTTGAAGGTCTTCAGCCATAGGCCAAAGTGGGGAGTGACGCGGAGGAAGGCTTCGCAGACGATAATGAATGCGGAGATGTGGAGAATGGACTCCGGAGTCAAGTCGTAAAAATCCAACCCATAGTAGAACATGAGCCCTCTCACGAAGGGGTCCGTTGGGAAGCCTAAACCCCGACGGAGGTGGGATACGAAGACAACGAACTCACCGGGCTCGGGGGCGGGCACGGCCTGCCCTTGGGCGGGCAACCTGTCTTGAAACCTCGTGGGCCGTGTACTTGGCCTCACGTAACTTCAATATGTCCTCCTCCGTGTCGGAGGAGGGCATCCACCGCCCCGGAGGTCGGGCGGACATGGTTGAGGATCCAGGCGCTCGAATCTAAGGCTCGGGTGTTGGAACGGGAGCGAGGAAGAGATTCGATCACGAGGTTGAAGAACAAGGACTAGCCTTGGTCCTCTTATAAAGAGGAAAAATACCAAGAGCCGTCTCCGTGACCGTTTGGGATTCACCTTCGATAGAGGAGGCGTGGCGGCGGAGCGGTTGGGTTACCCACGCGTATTGATGAGAATCCGGAATAAGGGGAACACGATCTCTGCTCGACAAGGCGTGCCAAGGAAACCGCTTCGCTAAGCGTCTTTGAGGTGGTAAAGTAAAAACGATTCAAGAAAAAGCTCGGTAGCGGTGTGATGTCACGCCGCTGTCACGCTAGCGATTGAGCTAGTGTACATTTTATTCTCTCTACGGTGGAATGTGGAATTTATTTTGCGAGCGGACACTATCTGGTGTTCATGATCTTCTCTAGATTATTCGAGGAGGAACCCGCCTTGCAATGCCGAACATTATCGCGCCGGACTTATCGTCATTGAAGCCCTGGTTCAGGGCTCTTGAGGAGTCTGGACTAGGGGTGTCCGGACAGCGGACTATCATTATCCCCGGACTCCAAGACTATGAAGATACAAGATTGAAGACTCCGCCCCGTGTCCGGATGGGACTTTCCTTGGCGTGGAAGGCAAGCTTGGCATCTGGATATGTAGATCTCCTACCATTGTAACCGACTCTGTGTAACCCTAGCCCTCTCCGGTGTCTATATAAACCGGAGGGCTTTAGTCCGTAGGGCAACATACATTACAACAATCATACCATAGGCTAGCTTCTAGGGTTTAGCCTCCTTGATCTCATGGTAGATCCACTCTTGTACTACCCATATCATCAATATTAATCAAGCGGGGCGTGAGGTTTTACCTCCATCGAGAGGGCGAAACAGGTAAAAACATCGTGTCCCTCGTCTCCTGTTACCATCCGCCTAGACGCACAGTTCGGGACCCACTACCCGAGATCCGCCAGTTTTGACACCGACAATCGTGTTCATGGGGAGGCAACGGAATGCGTCGTGTTCATCGGGAGGCAACGGAATGCGTCGTGTTCATCGGGAGGCAACGGAACGCGTGGGAGCCAACCGCTTGGAAGGAACGGTCGATGGAAACAAGGCTGGCGCATCGCAGAAACGAGGAAGCGGCCTTGTGTTCGACCGCCACGTTGAAATGGGATCCTGTTCGCCGGGAGAAGTGCGCGTACCGCAAAAGCGGAGGAAGCGGACTTGTGTTGGACCTCCTACGGTGAAGCGGGTCTGTTGATTGGGAGGGTGTGGCGTATCGCTAAGCGGACGAAAGCGGACTTGTGTTGGGCGCCACGGTCAAACGGCGGTCCTGTTCATCGGGAGGGTGTGGCGATCGCAAAACAGACTCCACGGATCTTGTTCATCTCCACCGTCGACCTCCTCCGGCCTCCACGGACTCTGTTCATCCACCGTCGACCTCCTCCGGCCTCCACCGCGATCGTTCATCCACGGGCTTCATTCATCCAGCCTCCACCACGCTTCTCCACCGCTCATCGTTCAACCAGCCCTCTCCACAGGCTCCTGTTCAACCACCCCTCCACGGGCTACTGTTCATCCACCCCTACACCATCTACTATTCATCCAGCCCTCCACGGGGTCGTCCTGTTCATCCAGTCCTCCATGGGGTCCTGTTCATCAAGCCCCAACCGGCTCGATCGATCGGGGTCCTGTTCATCCAGAGGCAACACCACGGGGTCCTGTTCATCCACCCCACTGGGAACTGTTCATCCAAACCCCCCTACAACACTCATTGTTCATCCAAAGGCAGCATCGATCGGCTTCAGTTAGCAGCAGTAGCGAAGGAATCACTCAATCGGGTTCAGTTAACAGCCATCGATCGATTACTCGAGTTCAGTAACGCGTAGCCTGCAGTGAAATCGCTCGGGTTCAGTAGGCGAACACCTTGCTCGGGTTCAGTTAGAGCCCAACGCCTCGCACCCACGCACGTGCGTGTACGACAGAAACGCGCAAACCTCCGTGCATCGCTCGGCCCCAACCACCCACCGTAACCGGTAACACCTCGATATTTTCCTCGCCCTTGCTTCTAACACAGTTTTTCCATCATGGATGACCCAAAGAATGTCATGCAGCTGCGTCTCTGGCCCGCCTAGGACGAAAAGCCCATTTTCTGTCATGATTTTTGTCATAGAAGTAGGAGCCCACCACATCTATGATGATACCGGGTTTTGTCACAATTATCGCCATAGAACTGTCATAAGTATGATAGAAAAAAATATGTTCGGCCCAAAATGTCGCGGATGTGTCTTTTTTTGTAGTGATGTCTCGATCTGGTGGCATGCCTGGTAACTCTTCTGAAAATACATCGGGATAATCCTTCACCACTGGTACTTCCTTCTAAACAACTCCTGATAAGGAATTCACCTAAGTCCTCCTCGGCGCATGCCTAGACACATACTTGATCCTCTTTCCTTCCGGGGTGGTGAGAAGAATTGATTTACTAGCGCAACCGATGTCTCCCTCATATTTGGATAGCCAATCCATGCATAGTATCACATCCAATCCTTGTGACTCCAGGACAATCAGGTCGGTGGGGAAAATATGTCTACCTATGCTTACTGGCAACTGATAGCATCCCCTACTAGCCATATACTCTGCTCCTGGGGAACTTACTAACATAGGTGACTTAAGGGCTACTGTTGGCAACTTATACTTATCCACAAATCCCCTTGATATGAATGAATGAGATGCACCAGTATCAAAAAGAACAAGTGTTGTAAATGCATTAATCAAAAACTTGCCGACAACTGCGTCGGGCTGCTCCTCAATCTCCTCCACACTGACATAGTTCACCTGACCTTTGGTGAAGGGGTTGGGCTTCTTTGCAGAACTTCCATTTCCATTTCCATTCTTTGCTTCAGGACATTCAGTGGCATAATGTCCGGCCTTCCCGCACTTGAAACAAGTAATGTGACTCGGATCCCTCTTGGCTAGTGTCACGGGGTTGGAATGGTTCTGACTGTTGCTTCCTCCATTCCCATTGCCATTCTTAGGAACAATGTGGTTGTGTGAACTCCCTCCATTGTGCGTACGTCCTCCATGGTTAGGGCCTCCATGGTTGTGAGTATGTCCTCCCGAGTACGGGCAATAGCGGGGCTTCTGCTGAGCTCCAGAAGTGTACCTCCCCTGTCCATACTTCCTCTTGCGGTTGTCAAACTGTTGTTGCTTGCCTTCTATCATGAGGGCCCTATCTACCAACTCCTGGTAGTTGTTGAAGGTTGCCACCATCAACTGCATGCTTAGCTCATCATTGAGTCCCTCAAGAAACTTCTCCTGCTTTGCGGCATCTGTGGCCACATCATCTGGGGCATAGCGTGCTAACTTGCTAAACTCATCCACATACTGTCCCACTATACGACTCCCTTGGCGCAAGTTGCGAAACTCGCGCTTCTTCATGCTCATAGCTCCTGTAGAAACATGGGCGGTGCAGAAAGCCTACTGAAATTGATCCCATGTAACTGTATCAATGGGGTAAGTGGTGGTGAAGTTCTCCCAGCAAGATGATGCGGGTCCATCCAGCTGATGTGAGGCAAAGTGCACTCTCTCCGCATCTGTGCATCCTGCAGTAGTCAGCTCTCTTCCAATCTTGTGGAGCCAATCATCTGCAACAATCGGTTCGGTGTTGCTAGAGAACACCGGCGGATTTAACCTCAGAAAACGGGCTAGGTTGTCAACAGGGGGTGGTGGCGGTGGGTTGTTGTTGTTGTTGCCTTGCTTCTGGTTCTGAACTAGCATTTGCATCAAGGCATTCTGCTGCTGGATCAATTGAGTGAGCTCTGGTGGGAACACGAATTCGGTGTCACATCTCGGAGGCATCTGATGGGTTAGAAGGGGTGAGAAAACAGAATAGAATAAGGTCTAAGAGAGATTTCACTACCCATATGCACATGAGGCAAATATAATCAATTCACTTCATTCAATATCAATCAGGATTCACACAAACGATCTAACTATGATTACAAAACGATCGATGCTAACTACTTGGAAGAATACTACTAGTAACATGGTGGTCGTCTAGAAATTTTGATCGGTGGAAGACTCCATGATATCTGCTCCAGCTTCGTCTACGTAGTCATCATCACTGTCATCATTTGCATCACTGTCCGTGTCGGTGTCGTCCTAGATGATGTAGTCCTCCAAACGGATCTCCGTTTCAGGTTCTCGATTATGGTTCTCCACGGGTAGTCCTAGCTTCCACTTCAAATCTTCATGCTTCTCCAGTAGTACAGAAATTTCTTCTTCATATCCATCGCGTGTTGACTTGAGTTCCTCTTCTAGCTCGATATTCTTCTTTATTAGCTTCTTGATCTTCTTCATGTTGAAGCACAACTGATTCTCGTTTCGGCGAATGTGATCACCCATCTCCTAAATGTAAGCTGCAATTGATCCATCCTTCCTGGTACGAATCATCTCCCATTCCTCGTCTCGGCGTCCACGTATTTGATAGATGGTGTTCTCAAGCTCCTTGTGATACACTTCGCATATGTGTCCAAAAGTGTGTGGGCTGCCATGCTCTTTCCCAAACTCCAACTTGGTGCATCCAGGTAGAAATCAATGGGCTCCGTTGTTGGCGCAAACGTCCTCCTAGGTACCCAAACTTTGATCTTCCAACGGTCCTCTTCTGGTAAAGTTGCAGAGAAAGTCCCAGTGAAGCTTGGTAGTCCGATGTTCAGGTACTTGGTGACTTCCTTCAAGTGTCGTCTGAAAGGGGTGTCGTCATCCAGCTGAGTGAACTTGTTCCTGGGGTCCGCCATCTATAGAGTAGAAATAGAGGAGGATTATAAATGAGTAGAGAAGAGTAATCCTGTGGCTTTTCCTAGTGGTCGCGTCCTACAGTCAGCGTGTGCTCTAATACCATCTTGCAGCAACCACGATCCCAATGGACTGAAGTCTCTGTGCTTATGTGTCATCCCTGGATCGGTAATGCTGACACACACAATACTCGAGGAATTAAAGCAGAGTTCAATCACACACATATTACATCGAGGTCCTCATAAAGAGTATGATTACACAAATAAAATGGCTGAAGGCCATCTAAACTAAATATCTGCGGAAGCTTCGAAGGTAAATGAGTCCATCAACTCCAACGCATAGCTGAGTGCACGACAACAACCTATCGCACCTTATTCGTCGTCTGAGAAGTCTGCAACATGAGACGTTGCAGCCGTGTAGGTCAGCACATTGAATATGCTGGCAGAGTTACACTGTAAAGCAATGAATGCAAGAACTATATCTACATGCAATATTTGGCTGGTGGAGGCTCTAAGTTCAAGATTTTGCATAAAGCTAGTTTTTTCCTACAACAAAGGAATAAATTTTTATTTACTACTCCCAAGTTGTACCAATATTTGAGAAGGTTCCTCCAACTCAAACCCCAATTTAAAAGGTATCATCATTAAACCCAATTCATTTTATTAAAGAGTGACGAGATCAACAATAATATCCAATTCCAGATACTCAAGATGTCCATAACCGGGGACACGGCTAACCATGATTAGTTTATACACTCTGCAGAGGTTGCACACTTTTCCCCACAAGACTCGACCGCATCCATGATCGGAAGATCGAGACATAGTCTTTCTGAAGCATTAACTCTTTACTCCGGGCAGACCAGTACACCTACTTTCCCCTACATCTACTAGTCCACCTCTTCGAGAGCTCATACAACTTACTCAACTATGCCAGAGCCCATAATGGCTTGTGGCTGCACACGGAAGTTTCTAGGCATGAAATATCATATGATCCCTTTGAGCCTGGGTGGCGAACCGAGGGAAAATCACACGGGTACTCCGGGATTTCCCAAATGGACAAACACTGGATTCTCCAGGTGCCCCAACCAATCCACCCAGATGTGTATTAAAGTTGCCATCTTAATGTTATCCAAGACTAATAACTCTCATAACTGGGTATAAAAGAGTATGAAGTGTAACTTGCCTTGCTGATGATCTGCAAACTCTAGAGATTCGTAGTAACAAGCTTCGCACTCCGGGTAATCTAGCGTAGACAAACAGTCAAACCAAACAAAGAGAAATCGAGAAAAGATCCAAAACAAACCCGAAACAAGCAAACGACTAAAGTAAACAGAAAAAACTAATAGCATTATTTTCCTGTGGATTAGATCTTAACAGTAGGTACATGTGATTAGCTATGATTTGCAAAAAGAAACAACTCAAACGGAGTTACGAAACTCAAGATACAAACGAAACAAGATCGAATACTAATCTGATCTAAACTCAAATTTTAAATTGTCAAAATCATGTTCACGTTGGTTTACTGGAAAGAAGAGATCGTTACGAAGATTTAGGCATTGGTTTCAACTAATTTGGATAAATGAGCAAAAATTTACGCTGGTTTTAAGATCAGGGGCTAAATCACGATAAAACTTATTTGCAAATAGGTCCCTGGCGCAAATTAAACTAAAAGGAAAAATTCTACAGGACGAACGTCTGCTAACAGAACATAATGAACGAATTCGTTCGTTAAAATAAACTAACGGGTGAATGTTCGTCAAATAACGAACTAAAATAAAAACCGATCTAAACCTAATAACCGAAACTAAAAAAACCAAACTAAACCGAGAAAAAGACCGATCGGTTTAATACCGGTCAACCGGGGCAGCGAGGTCAACTGCGGGTTCGGCGTCGGTGGCGGCGGCTCTGGCCGGGCGAGGCGAGGCGGCGGCCGTCTTGACGACGGTGGTGGCGGTCGGGCGGCAAGCAGCTAGCAAGCGGCGGGCGATCAAAAGTGGCGGCGGTGCTTTTGTGAGGCGGTGCGGTGGCTGCGGCGAATTGGTGAGGAGGGGCCGGGGTTGGCTCCTTATAAAGGCCCGAGGGCGGCGGTGGCTTGCGCGAGGAGGCGACGCGGGCAGCGGCATTGAGGAGTCCGAGCCGGACTCCTCTGGCGGCTCGGGGCGGGACTCCTCCCGAGCGAAGGAAGGCGGCGGCGGCGCTCGGCCGTGGCCCGGCTCGGCTGGGTTGGCCCAAGAAGTTTTTTTTAAACGATTTTCGCGAAGAAAAATCCTAAACATCTAAAAATTCGAGAAACAATTTTCATCGTCCATACCTAATATTTGGGACAATATGAACATTTTTCTGGACTAAATGCAATTTCAAAAAATGCATGTTTTCTCTAATTCGAATAAAATTGCAAGTAAAATACAAATAAAATAATAATTTGATTTCAATCCAATATTTCTCCTCGGTTGAAGAAATCATTTTATCTTCACTCATTTATTTATTTTATTGTTGGAAATAATTGGAGAGAAATTATTGAAAATCAAATTGATCCTCTTTTCAAATTTGAATAAATTCAAAAATGAAATTTTAAATGAAACCTCCAACTCTCTCCTTGGGTCCTTGAGTTGCTTAAGATTTCTTGGATCACAACCAAATGCAATAAAATATGATATGCATATGATGATCTGTGTATAACATCCAAATTGAAAATGGGATGTTACAACCGACGACCCTCCTTCATGTTGCTCGGCCTCGTCTATCCAGGTAGGTAATCCACACCCGACCACCATCCTCCTCCTCCTTCCACACCCCACATGCCCCGTCCGTCGGTGCGACACCTTCCACCCAAATCACTAACCCCTCCACCAGATAAGTGCCGCCCTAAGCCATGGTGCACGCAGTATAGCCAGGAGCTCAAGGAGCATTTGGCAGCGGAGAAGCAAATCGTGGCCGCACGCGTGGATGAGGTTGCGATGGCTACCATTTGTGCCGACTCCCAGATCTTGGAGGAGCACCTCACCGCCGAGGCCACCGTCGACGCCTACCCACCTGGGCGTGCCCTCCTGCCTTGTGGATGCCTTGTTGCGTCTCTAATTTCAACTCCAAGTCTTCTTGTTTGCTTTCGGTCCAAGAAAGATCATCGCGAAGGTTTCATTCCATTTGGACTCCAATTGGTATTCCTTTTCTGGAAAACTCTAAAATAGGCAAAAAAAATAAAAACTGGCACTAGGCCTCCGGTTAATAGGTTAGTCCCAAAAATAATATAAAAGAGCATTTAAAGCCCATTAAACATCCAAAATAGATAATATAATAGCATGGAACAATCAAAAATTATAGATACGTTGGAGACGTATCAAGTATCCCCAAGCTTAATTCCTACTCGTCCTCGAGTAGGTAAATGATAAAAACAGAATTTTTGGTGTGGAATGCTACCTAACATATTTATCAATGTAATTTTCTTTATTGTGGCATATGAATGTTCAGATCCGGAAGATTCAAGACAAAATTTTAATATTGACATAAAAATAATAATACTTCAAGCATACTAACAAAGCAACCATGTCTTCTCAAAATAACATGGCCAAAGAAAGCTATCCCTACAAAATCATATAGTCTGGTTATGCTCTATCTTCATCACACAAAGTATTTAATCATGCACAACCCCGATGACAAGCCGAGAAATTGTTTCATACTTTTGATGTTCTCAAACTTTTTCAATCTTCACGCAATACATGAGCATGAGCCATGAACATAGCACTATAGGTGGAATAGAATTGTGGTTGTGGAGAAGACAAAAAGGAGAAGATAGTCTCACATCAACTAGGCGTATCAACGGGCTATGGAGATGCCCATCAATAAATATCAATGTGAGTGAGTAGGGATTGCCATGCAGCGGGTGCACTAGAGCTATAAAGTGTATGAAAGCTCAACAAAAGAAACTAAGTGGGTGTGCATCCAACTTGCTTGCTCACGAAGACCTAGGGCACTTTTGAGGAAGCCCATCATTGGAATATACAAGCCAAGTTCTATAATGAAAAATTCCCACTAGTATATGAAAGTGACAACATAGGAGACTCTCTATCATGAAGATCATGGTGCTACTTTGAAGCACAAGTGTGTTAAAAGGATAGTGGCATTGCCCCTTCTCTCTTTTTCTCTCATTTTTTTATTTGGGCCTTTTCTCTTTTTTTATGGCCTATTTGTTTTAGTCCGGAGTCTCATCCCGAGTTGTGGGGGAATCATAGCCTCCATCATCCTTTCCTCACATGGGACAATGCTCTAATAATGAAGATCATAACACTTTTATTTACTTACAACACAAGAGTTACAACTCAATACTTAGAACAAAATATGACTCTATGTGAATGCCTCCGGCGGTGTACCGGGATGTGCAATGATTGAAGGTGACATGTATGAAAAATTATGAACGGTGGCTTTGCCACAAAGACGATGTCAACTACATGATCATGCTAGGCAATATGACAATGATGGAGCGTGTCATAATAAACGACACGGTGAAAAGTTGCATGGCAATGTATCTTGGAATGGCTATGGAAATGCCATAATAGGTAGGTATGGTGGCTGTTTTGAGGAAGGTATATGGTGGGTGTATGGTACCGGCGAAAGTTGCACGGTACTAGAGAGGCTAGCAATGGTGGAAGGGTGAGAGTGTGTATAATCCATGGACTCAACATTAGTCATAAAGAACTCACATGCTTATTGCAAACATTTATTAGTTATCGAAACGAAGTACTACACGCATGCTCCTAGGGGGATAGATTGGTAGGAAAAGACCATCGCTCGTCCCTGACTGCCACTCGTAAGGAAGACAATCAATAAATAAATCATGCTCCAACTTCATCACATGACGGTTCACCATACGTGCATGCTACAGGAATCACAAACTTTAACACAAGTATCTCTAAAATTCACAACTACTATACTAGCATAACTCTAATATCACCATCTTCATATCTCAAAACAATCATAAAGAATCAAACTTCTCATATATTCAATGCACTTTATATGAAAGTTTTTATTATATCCATCTTGGATGCCCATCATATTAGGACTAATTTTATAACCAAAGCAAATTTCCATGCTGTTCTAAAATACTCTCAAAATAATATAACTGAAGCATGAGAGATCAACAATTTCTATAAAATAAAACCACTACCGTGCTCTAAAAAGATATAAGTGAAGCACTAGAGCAATATTATCGAGCTCAAAAGATATAAGTGAAGCACATAGAGTATTCTAATAAATTCCGATTTATGTGTGTCTCTCCCAAACGGTGTTTACAGAAAGGATGATTATGGTAAACTAAAAAAGCAAAGACTCAAATTACAAGACGCTCCAAGCAAAACACATATCATGTGTTGAGTAAAAATATAGCCTCAAGTAAAGTTACCGATAGACGAAGACGGAAGAGGGGATGCCTTTCAGGGCATCCCCATACTTAGGCTTTTTGTTGTCCTTGAATTTTACCTTGGGGTTCCTTGGGAATCCCCAAGCTTAGTCTCTTGCCACTCCTTATTCCAAAATCCATCAAATCTTTACCCAAAACTTGAAAACTTCACAACACAAAACTTCAACAGGAAATCTCATGAGCTCCGTTAGTATAAGAAAATAAACCGCCACTTTAAGGTACTGTAATGAACTCATTATTTATTTATATTGGTTTTAAACCTACTGTATACCAACTTCTCTATGGTTTATACCCCCCGATACTACTCATAGATTCATCAAAATAAGCAAACAACACACGAAAAACAGAATCTGTCAAAAACAGAACAGTCTATAGCAATCTGTAACTTTAGAATACGTTTGTAACTCCAAAAATTCTGAAATAAATTGTTGGACGTGCAAAATTTGTCTATTAATCATCTGCAAAAAGAATCAACCTAAAAGCACTCTTCTGTAAAAAATGACAGCTATTATCATGAGCGCAAAAGTTTTTGTTACTTCACCCAAGTCTTCCCAAAGGTTCTACTTGGTACAAATACTAATTAAAACATAAAACCACATCTAACGAGAAGCTAGATGAATTATTTATTACTAAACAGGAGAAAAGAGTAAATAAAAAAATAAAATTGGGTTGCCTCCCAACAAGCGCCATCGTTTAACGCCCCTAGCTAGGCATAAAAACACGAATAGATCTAGGTATTACCATCTTCGGTATGCAATTCTTTCCTCATCAAATCCTCCAAAACTCATCGTAACAAATCTATTCTTTCCCTTATTTCCCTTCTAGAAGAAGAACTTAAATCATGTAAAGGGCTTTGGTTTGTAATTTTAACATTCATAAACCCATAGTCGGGATCATCGCCATATATATCATCATATAAAATACGTACACTACAAAAAAAAGACACATCCGTGACATTTTGGACCGAACAAAAAAAATTGTCATACATATGACACTTCTACGACGATAATTGTGACAAAACCCGGTATCATCATAGATGTGGTGGGCTCCTACTTCTATGACAAAAAAACATGATAGAAAATGGGCTTTTCGTCCTGGGCGGGCCGGAGACGCAGCTGCATGACATTCTTTGGGTCGTCCATGATGGAAAAAACCGTGGTAGAAGCGAGGGGGAGGAAAATTTCGGGGAGTTACCGGTTACGGTGGGAGAGCGATGCGCGTTTCTCTCGTCTGTGCAGCGCATGTGTGCGAGGCGTTAGCTCTAATCGAACGGCGAAGGACAGACCGCAGCTACGCTGCGTTCTCGAACCCGAAGCGATCGATTGATGGTGTTAGCGAACCCGATGGGCGATTCCTTTGCTACTGCTGCTAATGAAGCCGATCGACGCGCCTCTAGGATGAGCGATGGCGTTATGGGGGTGGATGAGCGATGGCGGTGGCGTTGCCTCTGGATGAACAGGAACCCGTGGTGTGGAGGGCTGGATGAGCGATGAGCGGTGGAGGGGTGGCCGTGGGCGGGTGGTTGAATAGGACCCGTGGTGTGGAGGGCTGGATGAGCGATGAGCGATGGAGGGTACCCGTGGAGGGTGGTTGAGCGAGAGCCGGTGGAGTAAGCGCGGTGGAGGCTGGATGAGCAGGAGCCCGTGGAGGGTGGAGGAGGTCGGCGGTAGCCCGTGGAGGCTGGAGGAGGTCGACGGTGGAGATGAATAGTATCCGTGGAGTCCGTTTTGCGCACGCCACACCCTCCCCGATGAACAGGACCCCATTTCAACCGTGGCGCCCAACACAAGTCCGTTTCATCCGTTTTGCGTCGCCACACCCTCCCAATCAACGGGACCCCGTTTGACCGTAGTGCTCCAACACAAGTCCGTTTAAATCCGTTTTGCGGACGCCACACCCTCCCGATCAGCGGGACCCCGTTTGACCGTAGGAGGTCCGTTTCCTCCGTTTTGCGAGACGCCACACCCTCCCGATCAGCGGGATCCACGTTTGACCGTGGCGGTCGAACACAAGGCCTTTCTCCGTTGTGCGGCGGTACGCCAGCCTCGCTTCCATCGCCTATTCTCATCCAAGCCTCCCGATGAACACGACCACGCATTCATTACGACCGGCGGTTGGCTCCCTCAGCGTGCCGTTGCCTCCTGATGAACATGACGCATTCCGTTGCCTCCCCATGAACACGACAACGACGTTGTTTCTCCGTTCCGACCCAGCCATGTACGTATGCACGAGTAGGCATTCGAGACCCTGCCCGTATGTACGTATGTGGCCGTATTTTCTTTCTTGCACCCTCGCCGATGTACGTACGTGTACATGCTACGTGCGCGCCTCTACTAAGACACGTGCGCGCCTCTACATCTATGACATGTGCGCGCCTCTACATCGACCAGTATGTATGTACACGTTCGCGACCAAAATGACAACGCTACGTACGCTTCGACCAGGTAGGTCGGTATCGAGCACTTCCTTACTGCGAAGATGTAGCTGGTGGGTCCCAATAGTCAGGGGGGCGAATCGTTTTTTTTTTTGCCCAGACGCACTTCCTTGCGTGCGAAGATGTAGCTGGTGGGTCCCAGCAGTCAGGGGGGCGAATCGTTTTGTTTTTTTTGCCCGGATGCACTTCCTTGCATGCGAAGGTGTAGCTGGTGGGTCCCAGCAGTCAGGGGGGAAACGTTTTTTTTTTGCGAAATATGGTGGCCCGTCCGGTGGGTCCCCGCTGTCAGGTGGAGGAATAATTATTTTGCACGTAATAAGGAGGCACTTCCTTCTGCGGCCGTGGACCCGGTATCGACCTCTCCACGTCTGATCCACGTCCGATGGAAGCCGTTCCTTGACCATATTGACCACGCCGCACCGAGAGCACCAGGCGGTGGACGACGGCGAGGCCTAGTAAGGGGCGACACGGGCCGGGAAACGCGGCGATGGATACCCCGCATAGAGGAGTATGAGGTTCACTTGGTTCTGCGGTGTGAGGTTGTCGTCGCCACAAAATAATAGGGGTGTGGGTGAGTAGAGGATGGCACGCCGGCGGTGGGAGTAGTAGGGCGGTGAGGCCTCCGCCGATCGAAGCCGCCACGGAGGCAGGAGCACGAGGCACGACCGGCGCTGGTTTGGGCGGTGGAGCAAGAAGACCAGAGGTTGAAGAAGCACTACGGCCGTTGGATGGACATCGTCGTCCTTTGGAGCTAGAATCGTGCATATTGACTAAGTTGACAAAGCCCTCCGTCCTGTCAACTTAATAGGCCCTAAGTCGACTGCCACTATCTTTGGGTCCCGGCTAACAGGGGAGTATTCAATTTTTGTGGTAATAAGGAGGCACTTCCTTGCGTACAAAGATATAACTGGTGGATCCGAGCTGTCAGAGCCGGCCGCGGGGAGGAGGGAGCAGGCAGTCCCGCCGGCGCTTGTTTAAGCGGCTGGAGCAGGAAAAGCAGAGATTGAAGAAGCACGACGGCCGTTGGATGGTCATCCAACGATCCTTTGCTTGTCGTCAATCTTTTTAGGAAAGCCTCAAATCTGTGGAAAACAAACATACTGACCCATCTGCCATTATTTTTAATAATTTACAGCCCATTTGCTAATTCTTAAGGTTTTTTGGAGCCCATATTCTTTTGTTAGCATTACAGCCCATATTGTGGCCACGGTTAAAAACTTATACTGAAATTTTGCATATTTGGTGCGGTCCAAACTGTTTTAATCCGAAATTTCGACTCACATTCAAACTGATTTTAAAAATAAATGTATATCAATATAAAATCCAACAAATTCTCCACGCATAAAAATTAATGTAATTTAAAATCTCAAAATGAAAAAAAAGATATTTGAAACTAATTGTCGGTTTGATGTGTTTTAAAAATGTACAGCCCATTTCTCATTACTGATGGGCCATTTTCTTGGCCAGCCAAATGAAAGCTCTCCTCGTCTTGAAAGATTTGCAGCCCAACAGGCCTGACAAAGCGCTTACTTGGTAAATCACAAAAAAACTGGGTTGTGGCCGTGGACCCAGCTGTCAGCCTCTACACGTACAGTACTCTCCCGATGGAATGTCGTTGACCACATTGACCACGCCGCGCCGAGAGCACCAAGGCGGTGGACGACAGCGAGGCCTAGAAAGGGGACGACGCGGAGCCGAGGAAGACGCGATAGTGGATGCCCACGCGGAGAGGAGTACGAGGGTTCACTGGTTCGACTGCAGTGTGAGGCTGCCATCACCGCAGGGCCTGGCTAGCGGTGGGAGTAGTAGGGGGCGATGAGCCCTCAACGGCAGCACACCCGCCCATTGGAGGCAGGAGCAGGCGGTCTCGCCGGCGCTGGTTTGGGCGGCTGGTGCAAGAAGAGCAGCGATTGAAGAAGCAGCAGGACCATCCAATGGTTACTGCTCCTAGAATCGTTTGTTAACTAAGTTGACAAGCCCTGTGTACGCGTCAACGTAGTAGGCCCACAGGTCAGCCTCCCAACCGGTGCGCCCTAGATGTCAGTGGGAGGAATCATTTTTTCGCGTAATAAGGAGGCAGTTGATTGTGTGCGGCCAGGACAGCGGAGGGAGTAGGGTGGGCAGGGAAGCTGCAGCGGCATCACAATGAGCCACAAGAGGAGGGGCGAGCAGTCCGCCGGCGCTAGTTTAGGCGGCTGGAGCAGGAAGATCAGAGATTGAAGAAGCACGATGGCTAGAATCGTGTGTTCACCGACAAAGCCTTGCGTAAACAAGTCAGCCTCGAAATCTGTGGCGTGTACAACCCATTTGCTATTATTTTTATAATTTTTACTCATTTTCTAATTTATATGGAATTTATTGCAGCCCGTTTTCCATTTTTAGAATTGCGGCCATTTTCTCGTCAAGATGCGAGGTCAAAAAATTAACTAAGTATGTGGGAAATTTTTGTTGGGGAACGAAATATTCTTAATCCAAAAATTAATAGCCATACTAAAACAAATTTAAAAATAAATTAGTACTATGTCATGTTAAATCCAATGAAATCGTATAAGATATCGGTGAAGAACAAAATTCAAAAAAACTAATATCCCATTTGCTCGTCTTGAAAGATTTGCATTGAAGATTGGAGAAAACAAATAGGCCTAGCTTGGGTATTCTTAAAAAGAAATCTTGGGCTACCTATTTTCCCAAAGAACTCGTGCATGAGCATTTAGCTTTATTTATTTATTTACTTATTTATGTTTAGGGGACCATGAGCATGTACCTGGGCCAGATTCATGTGAGAGTGTCCCTTCCAGTTAATTATGGGCTTCTCTATTGGGCCTTCATCAGTGGGCTGCATGTTATCAACAAGTGGAAAATGTGTTCCGTACGAAAAGTAGTATGAGCTACGTACGGTTCGGGGCACTAAAGGATCGAACCGTGCAACGACTTCAAAAACATTGTGTTTATCGTTCTAACAACACATTTATATTCAACCAACATACAAAATATACTACTAATTGTACATGGAAAACAGCGGCGGCAACAACTGGCTGGGGTGCAGCGAAGCGATAAGCGAGGCGGAAGAGTGAGGACGCAGCTCTCTCTTCCAAACCAAACATCAGCCATCATTACAAAAGGGCTACCAAAAAAGAACAAGTGTTTGCATCAAACTAAATAAAGATCCTACTACACCAAGTGTGCGCATCTAACTAAGCGGCTCGGTTAGGCGTTACTATTTATTAAGCTATGGAGATTGGTGGCGGCTTGAACAGATGGGTGCGATGGGGAAACTCGGCCAAGCGGTCGAAATCGATACTTGCGACCCTCTCTCGTACTTTGGGTTGCCGGCGTGGCGGCACATATCGGTATGGTGCATGCAGAGGCGCATGGTGCAGCTGTGTACACATAGTTTTGCTCGATGAAGCGAAACGGCGCGCCATCATGATCCTTGCCGTCGGTTATCTCTCGTTAATCGAATAATTCAGTCCGACAAGCGAGCGCGTGTGCCAAGGCTACTTACCAGCCTCGGTCAAAAATTCGAAGGCCCGGAGAAGCTAGGATCTGCTCAAAGACCTTGCGGTGGATGTGATTGTATTCCGCGAAACAACACGCCCGATGCGTAAACGATCATCAATCTTCGCCATCGTCGATCGAGCGGGAACCACCTGCAACTGCCATGCCGCTTTTCTTTGAAAGGTTTTGGGATTAGGAAGGTAGGGACACCGGTGACCTACAACATCATATCAAGTTGAGTCAAATAAAAAGGGCTCTTGATTTAGTCAATCTTAAGAACAGCATGTTATGAGCAAGAATATTTTTTGATAAATGTTGTGATAATATAAGCAAGCCATCATGATATCATAGGAAAGTAACATACTGCTGTAATAGCCGTTTGTAGTGATGACTGGAGTAGGCCAGCAATACGTCTAGCCATAGAAGGAGTCGACAGTGTAAATGAAGCCCTTGTGTTCAATGGCATCAGAGAACCATGGAGGATGTATGATCCTGTGATGGACGTGCAGATTTATCCACTTACCGCATGACTGTCGAGATAGGCGAGACCGCGGTTGAAGAACATAATTAGCCTGAAATCTTTATAATTCCCAGATCTTGTGGGCACTTGGCGATTACAACCTTGAGCAAATCAAACTTGGTATCATGTTGCTCTTGTAAGATTACGAGTATTACGGGCGCGGTGCCAAAGCGGTGCGGTGTGAATCGAAGGAAGGGGATCAATTGCGGGTGTAGACCTCCACGAGCATCCGGTGCGCCGCGACCGTCGATGAGCACCATCCAAGACGTGTTCATGCCGACCAAAGTACATATCATTAATGTAGCCGAGGTGGACGGGATCGGATCACAGTGAAGGGGTTGATGCTCGCCACCCCACGATCGTTATCTTTGCGTGTACGCCGTTTCAAGATCGGCGCATCGGCAAGCAAGGAGCTGGCTTAAAAGCTCTGGTGAGGGCTTTGAGTAAAGCAGACAGACACCCAAGCGAGCAGCACGCGGCGAAGCGGCATGGTCTTGAGATTGTCCACACGAAACAATGAGCTTGATTACCTCTGTGGGGAGCGAATTCCAGCCACTCTTTTGGCGGATGCTGCTCGGTTCTGCCATTTTTTGTTCTTGGGTTTCGGACGGGGGGGGGGGAGGCGCCTAGCGGGGATGGAAGCTTAGACGAGATTATGTGCGTACAAAGATGGAGAAGTGATACGTCTCCAACGTATCTATAATTTTTGATTGCTCCATGATACTTTATCTACTGTTTTGGACTATATTGGGCTTTATTTTCCACTTTCATATTATTTTTGGGACTAACCTATTAACCGGAGGCCCGCCCGAATGCTTTGTTTTTGCCTATTTGGTGTTTGAAGAAACATAATATCAACGGAGTCCAAGCGGAATAAAACCTTGAGAATGTGATTTTCTCACCGAGCGTGATCCGGAGACTTGGACCCAACTCCAAGAAGTGCAGGCGGTCGCAGGTGGTGGGCGCCCCCTGGGCGCGCCCTACCTCGTGGGCCCCCGGTGCTCCACCGTACTCCTTCCTCCTATATATACCTACATATCCCCAAACGACGGAGAGGGCCAAAACCTAATTCCACTTGCAACCTTCAGATCCACGAGATCCCATCTTGGGGCCTGTTCGAGCTCACGAGGGGGCATCCACCGTGGAGGGCTTCTACATCAACACCATAGCCCCTTCGATTAAGTGTGAGTAGTTTACTTCAGACCTTCGGGTCCATAGCTAGTAGCTAGATGGCTTCTTCTCTCTTTTTGGATCTCAATACAATGTTCTCCCCCTCTCTTGTGGAGATCTATTCAATGTAATCTTCTTCTTTTTGCGGTGTGTTTGTTGAGACCGATGAATTGTGGGTTTATGATCCAGTATTATCTATGGAAAATATTTGATTCTTCTCTGAATTCTTTTATGTATGATTGAGTTATCTTTGCAAGTCTCTTCGAATTATCCTTTTTGGTTGGCCAACTAGATTGGTAGTTCTTGTAATGGGAGAAGTGCTTAGCTTTGGGTTCAATCTTGCGGTGTCCTTACCCAATGACAGAAAGGGTTGCAAGGCACGTATTGTATTGTTGCCATCGAGGATAACAAGATGGGGGTTTTATCATATTGCATGAATTAATCCCTCTACATCATGTCATCTTGCTTAAGGCGTTACTCTGTTTTTAACTTAATACTCTAGATGCATTCTGGATAGCGGTCGATGAGTGGAGTAATAGTAGTAGATGCAGAGTCGTTTTGATCTACTTGTCTTGGACGTGATGCCTATATACATGATCATTGCCTAGATATACTCATAACTATGCTCAGGTCTGTCAATTGCTCAACAGTAATTTTTTCACCCACCGTGGAATATCTATGCTCTTGAGAGAAGCTACTAGTGAAACCTATGGCCCCGGGTCTATTCTCATCATATCAATCTTTATCGCTTTATTTACTTGCTTTGTTTTTACTTTGCCTTTTACTTTTCACTTTGCATCTATCTATCAAAAATACCAAAAATATTATTTATCATCTCTATCAGATCTCACCCTCGTAAGTGACCGTGAAGGGATTGACAACCCCTAACCGCGTTGGTTGCGAGTAGCTATCATTTTGTGTAGGTACGAGAGACTTGTCGTGGTCTCCTCTTGGATTGATACCTTGGTTCTCAAAACCGAGGGAAATACTTACGCTACTTTGCTGCATCATCCTCTCCTCTTCGGGGAAATCCAACGCAGTGCTCAAGAGGTAGCAAGAAGAATTTCTGGCGCCGTTGCCGGGGAGGCTCATGCAAGCAAGTCAACCATACCAAGTACCCATCGCAATCCCTATCTCTCGCATTACATTATTTGCCATTTGCTTCTCGTTTTCCTCTCCCCGACTTCACCCTTGCTGTTTTATTTGCCCTCTCTTTCCCAATCTCCTCCACTCTTTCCCGTTTGCCTTTTTCCCGTTGTCTTTCTGTTTGCTCGTGTGTTAGTTTGGTTGCTTGTCTTCATGACTAGTCTCATATCTTCTCCTTTATCTCCCGAGAATGAAGTTCTAAATTTTAAGCAAAGGGAGGGAGAAAATCTAAAAGATGCTTGGTATAGAATTTGCAATGCTCAAAATAGGTCTACCAGGAAGCAATGTACTTCAGTTCTTCTTAGCAATTTTTACGTAGGTGCTAATCCTTGGTTAGCTATATCCTTGATACCATTACCGGAGGGAATTTTTTGGGTAGCCATTTTTTGGGTAGCCATACTTTTGATTCTTATAATGCTTTAATAGATATATTTGGCTCACCCCCCCCTTTTGATTAATGGAACTACGTTAACTTTGGAGCATGTTATGCAAAGGCTTGAAACTATTGAAAATAAAGTTGCTACCATTGAATCAATTGAAAATCTTGATAAAAAGATCCACAATCAAATTACCCAATATGGATCTAAGGTAGGAATGACTTTGAAAATTATTAAAGAAAAAGAACCCATAGTTAATGAGAAAATAAATCTAGATTCCACAAGAATCGATAAACTTGAGGGTATCATTACCAACTTGGGAACCGCTTTTTCTTCCGTTCAAAACACCCAAGTTCTTCTACTAAAAATACTAAGCTTATTTATGTTCTTAAGAATAAGGGTGAATCATCTAGTAAGGAAACTACATCAACATCATTACGGAACCATTTGCTATAGATGAATTTTTTGATCTTTTGCCTGACAATTGGACAATTACTAGGAAGAAATAAAATTCTAAAGGAGGTAGATGCCTCATTGAAGAATTGCCTACCAAAGATGGCAACACCTAGATCTATCCTTGCTTTTATGCCTAGCTAGGGGCGTTAAACGATAGCGCTTGTTGGGAGGCAACCCAATTTTATTTTGTGTTTTTTGTTTTTTCTTCAGTTTAGGAATAAATAATCCATCTAGCTTCTGTTTGGATGTGGTTTTATCTTTTAATTAGTGTTTGTGCCAAGTAGAACCTATAGGATAACCTACGATGATAGTTGATTTGATTCTGCTGAAAAACAGAAACTTTGCACGCACGAATATAATTTTGTTAAATCACAGGAACGTGCTTTTGCGTTGATTCTTTTTGCTGCTGTTCAATAAACAAATTGTCCAGGACTTCCTATTTTGGTAGAATTTTAAGAGTTCCAGAAGTTTGCGTTAGTTACAGATTACTACAGACTATTCTGTTTTTCACAGATTCTGTTTTACGTGTGTTGTTTGCTTATTTGAATGAATCTATGGCTAATAAAATAGCTGATTATCCATAGAGAAGTTGTAATACAGTAGGTTTAACACCAATATAAATAAAGAATGAGTTCATTACAGTACCCTAAGTAGTTCTTTGTTTTCTTTCTCTAACGGAGCTCACGAGATTTCTGTTGAGTTTTGTGTTGTGAAGTTTTCAAGTTTTGGGTGAATTCTTTTGATGGATTATGGAACAAGGAGTGGCAAGAGCCTAAGCTTGGGGATGCCCATGGCACCCCCAAGAGAATCCAAGGACACCAAAAAGTCAAAGCTTGGGGATGCCCCTGAAGGCATCCCCTCTTTTCGTCCACTTCCATCGGTAATTTACTTGGAGCTATATTTTTATTCACCACATGATATGTGTTTTGCTTGGAGCGTTTTGTATTATTTGTGTCTTTGCTTGTTAGTCTACCACAATCATCATTGATGTACACACCTTTTGAGAGAGCCATACATGATTTGGAATTTGCTAGAATACTCTATGTGCTTCACTTATATCTTTTGAGCTTGATAGTTTTGCTCATAATGCTTCACTTATATCTTTTGAGCATGATAATTTTTGCTCTAGTGCTTCACTTAGATCTTTTAGAGCCCGGTGGTGGATTTGTTTTAAAGAAACTATTGATCTCTCATGCTTCACTTAGATTATTTTGAGAGTCATTAATAGCATGGTAATTTGCTTAATGCTAATATACTTGGTGTTCAAGATATGTGAAACTTTCTTTTGAGTGAATTGAATACTAAGATAAGTTTGATGCTTGATATTTGTTTTGAGATATGGAGGTGATAATATCAAAGTCATGCTAGTTGGGTGATTATGAATTTGAGAAATGCTTGTGTTGAAGTTTGTAAGTCCCATAGCATGCACGTATGGTTAAAGTTGTGTAACAAATTTGAAACATGAAGTGTACCTGGCTTGTGCATCCTTATGACTGGCGGTCGAGGACGAGCGATGGTCTTTTCCTACCAATCTATCCCCCTAGGAGCATGCGCGTAGTACTTGATTTTTGATGACTTCTAAATTTTTGCAATAAGTATATGAGTTCTTTTGACTAATGTTGAGTCCATGGATTATCGCACTCTCACCTTTCCGCCTTTGCAAGCCTCTTGATGCCGTGCATTGCCCTTTCTCACCTTGAGAGTTGGTGCAAACTTAGCGGTGCATCAAACCCGTGATACGATCGCTCTATCACACATAAACCTCCTTATATCTTCCTCAAAACAGCCACCATACCTACCTATCATGGCATTTTCATAGCCATTCCGAGATATATTGCCATGCAACTTCCATCATCATCATCATCATGACATACATTACTTTTGTCATATTGCCATTGCATGATCATGAAGTTGGCATCGCATTTGTGGCAAAGCCACCATGCATTATTTTTCATACATGTCACTCTTGATTCATTGCACCATCCCGGTACACCGCCGGAGGCATTCATATAGAGTCATATCTTGTTCTAAGTTTCAAGTTGTAATCCTTATGTTGTACTCAATAGAAGTGTGATGATCATCATTTTTAGAGCATTGCCCAAAAAAAAAGAGAAAGGCCAAAAGAAAAAAGAAAGGCCTAAAAAAATAAAAAAGGGCAATGCTACTATCTCTTTTTCCACACTTGTGCTTCAAAGTAGCACCTTGTTCCTCATGTAGTGAGTCTCACAAATTGTGCTTCAAAGTAGCACCTTGTTCTTCATGTAGTGAGTCTCATTAAGTTGTCTTTTTATACTAGTGGGAATCTTTCATTATAGAACTTGGCTTGTATATTCCTACGATGGGCTTCCTCAAATGCCCTAGGTCTTCGTGAGCAAGCAAGTTGGATGCACACCCACTAGTTTTCTTTTGTTGAGCATTCATAGCTCTAGTGCATCCGTTGCATGGCAATCCCTACTCCACATGTTGACATCAATTGATGGGCATCTCCATAGTGTTGATTATCCTCGTCAATGTGAGACTTTCTCCTTTTTTGTCTTCTCCACACAATCCCCATTATCATATTCTATTCCACCCATAGTGCTATATCCATGGCTCACGCTCATGTATTGCGTGAAGGTTGAAAAAGTTTGAGATTATTTAAGTATGAAACAATTGCTTGGCTTGTCATCGGGGGTATAGAAGTTGGGAACATCTTTGTGTGACGAAAATGAAGCATAGCCTAACTATATGATTTTGTAGGGATGAACTTTCTTTTGCCATGCTATTTTGAGAAGACATGATTGCTTTGATTAGTATGCTTGAAGTATTATTATTTTTGTGTCAATATGAACTTTTGTCTTGAATCCTTTGGATCTAAATATTCATATCACAATTAAGAAGATTTACATTGAAATTATGCCAAAGTATCACTCCGCATCAAAAATTCTTTTTTATCATTTACCTACTCGAGGACGAGCAGGAATTAAGCTTGGGGATGCCAGATACGTCTCCAATGTATCTATAATTTTTGATTGCTCCATGCTACTTTATCTACTGTTTTGGACTATATTGGGCTTTATTTTCCACTTTTATATTATCTTTGGGACTAACCTATTAACCAAAGGCCCAGCCCAGAATTGTTGTTTTTTTGCCTATTTCAGTGTTTCGAAGAAACAAAATATCAAAAGGAGTCCAAACGGAATGAAACCTTCGGGAACGTGATTTTCTCACGAGCGTGATCCGGAGACTTGGACCCTACTCCAACAAGTGCAGGCGGTCACGAGGTGGGGCGCCCCCTGGCGCGCCCCTACCTCGTGGGCCCCGGTGCTCCACCGACGTACTCCTTCCTCCTATATATACCTCGTATCCCCAAGCGATCGAGAGGAGCCAAAACCTAATTCCACCGCCGCAACCTTACGTATCCACGAGATCCCATCTTGGGGCCTGTTAGGAGCTCATGGGGGGGCATCCACCACGGAGGGCTTCTACATCAACACCATAGCCCCTCCGATGAAGTGTGAGTAGTTTACTTCAGACCTTCGGGTCCATAGCTAGTAGCTAGATGGCCTCTTCTCTCTTTTTGGATCTCAATACAATGTTCTCCCCCTCTCTTGTGGAGATCTATTCAATGTAATCTTCTTCTTTTTGCGGTGTGTTTGTTGAGACCGATGAATTGTGGGTTTGTGATCCAGTATTATCTATGGAAAATATTTGATTCTTCTCTGAATTCTTTTATGTATGATTGTGTTATCTGTGCAAGTCTCCTCGAATTATCCTTTTTGGTTTGGCCAACTAGATTGGTAGTTCTTGCAATGGGAGAAGTGCTTAGCTTGGGTTCAATCTTGCGGCGTCCTTACCCAGTGACAGAAAGGGTTGCAAGGCACGTATTGTATTGTTGCCATCGAGGATAACAAGATGTTTTTTTATCATATTGCATGAATTTATCCCTCTACATCATGTCATCTTGCTTAAGGCGTTACTCTGTTTTTAACTTAATACTCTAGATGCATGCTGGATAGCGGTCGATGAGTGGAGTAATAGTAGTAGATGCAGAATCGTTTCGATCTACTTGTCTTGGACGTGATGCCTATATACATGATCATTTCCTAGATATACTCATAAGTATGCTCAATTCTGTCAATTGCTTGTGACGCCCCCGATTTAATCGTACACTAATCATGCACGCAAACGTGTACGATCAAGATCAGGGACTCACGGGAAGATATCACAACACAACTCTAAAACATAAATAAGTCATACAAGCATCATAATACAAGCCGGGGGCCTCGAGGGCTCGAATACAAGTGCTCGATCATAGGCGAGTCGTGGAAGCAACAATATCTGAGTAAAGACATAAGTTAAACAAGTTGCCATAAGATGGCTAGCACAAACCAGGATACAGATCGAAGAGGCGCGGGCCTCCTACAGGATCCTCCTAAACTACTCCCCTGGTCGTAAATCGCCGACACCGCACGTAGTAGTAGGCACCTCCGTAGTAGTAGTAAATGCGTCGACAGTGGCGTCGCTCTGGGCTCCAACATCTGGTTGCAACAACGAGAAAAGAAAGGAAAAGGGGAAAAGGGGAGAAAGCAACCGTGAGTACTCATCCAAGGTACTGCAAGCAAGGAGCTACACTACATATGCATGGGTATATGTGTAAGGAGGCCATATCGGTGGTGAGCTGCAGAATGCTAGAATAAGAGGGATAGCTAATCACGTCGAAGACTACGCACAGCAGCCCCGTCTTCTGACATGTAGAAGAGAGTAGATTGAAGTCCTCAGTAGCATCTCCAAGTAGCATCTCCAAGTAGCATCTCCAAGTAGCATCTCCAAGAGCATCGCATAGCATAATCCTACCGGCGATCCTCCTCGCCGCCTGTTAGAGAGCGATCACCGGGTTGTATCCGCACTTGGAAGGGTGTGTTTTATTAAGTATCCGGTTCTAGTTGTCATAAGGTCAAGGTACAACTCCGGGTCGTCCTTTACCGAGGGACACGGCTATTGAATAGATTATCTTCCCTGCGAGGGTGCACCACATAACCCAACACGCTTGATCCCATTTGGCGGACACACTTTCTGGGTCATGCCCGCCTCGGAAGATCAACACGTCGCAGCCCCACCTAGGCACAACAGAGAGGTCGAGACGCCGGTCTAAACCTAAGCGCAGGGTGCAGGCCCATCGCCACGAGCACACACACGCGTTGCGTCTGTGGCCGAAGCAGAACTAGCCCCTAATACAAGCGCAGCTTACGTTCCAATCCGGTAGCGCCGCTTCGATTCTTGACGTCAAGAAGGCTTGGTGATACCACGGCGTCGGGATACCCATAACTACTCCCACGTAGATGGTTAGTGCGTATAGACCAAATGGCGGACTCGGATCAAATACCAAGATCTCGTTAAGCGTGTTATTATGAAGCAACCATGACGCCGATCGAGGCCAGCCCACCTCTCTCCTAGGTGGTCTCAACTCGCCTGTCGCTCCGCCACAAAGATCCACACAGAGGGCCGTCGGGACAAAGGTCCTTTCAGCCCCCAATGCGTGAATCACTTTCGGGTACTCTTGAGCGAACCCGACTTTAGTCACCATCGTAGTATGTATGTATGTATAGTATAAACCGTGATCACCTCCCGAGTGATCACGGCCCAATAGTATAGCAAGGCAGACCGACAAGAATGTAGGGCCAATGATGATAAACTAGCATCCTATACTAAGTATTTAGGATTGCAGGTAAGGTATCAACAGATGTAGCAACAATGTCAGGCTATGCATCAGAATAGGATTATCGAAAAGCAGTAACATGCTACACTACTCTAATGCAAGCAGTATAGAGGAGAATAGGCGATATCTGGTGATCAAGGGGGGGGCTTGCCTGGTTGCTCTGGCAAGAGAGAGGGCCGTCAACTCCGTAGTCGCATCAAGCAGCAGCAGCGTCGGTCTCGTAGTCTATCGGAGAGAAGAGGGGAAGAAACAATGAATACCATGCAAGCAGATGCATATCGATGCATGACAAGACAAATAACGATGCTAGGTGTGCCCAATCGCGGTAGTAGGTGATACCGACGAAGAAACATCAGGAAAGTATTCGGTGTTCGCGTTTCAGCAGAGGAGCCGAGGGGAAAGTTGCGTGTTGTTATGCTAGGGGTGTGTGGCGGACGAGCGGGCTGCGAATCAATTCGTCTCGTCGTTACGAGCAACTTTCATGTAGAAAGTATTTTCATCGAGCTACGGTTTATTTTATATGATTTTCTAAAGTCTTAAATCATTTTTAGAATTTATTTAATTATTTAACTCAACATTATCCAAAGCAGTGTTTCTTGACGTCGGCATAGCGTCATCGATCAACAGAGGTGTTGGTGGTCGGTGACGATGTGGGTCCGTTCGTCATTATCGATTATTTAGTCTAATTAGGGTTTAACTAATCTAATTACTGTTTAATTAAACTAACTAGTTAATTAGATTAATTATCTAGGATTAATTAACTTAATTATTTTAGTTAATTAATTAATTAATTAATTAAATTTATTATTTTATTATTATTATTATTTTTTAAAAAAAATGTTCTGAGTGGGCCCCCTTTGTCATAGGGCCCTGGGGGCCTAGCGGGTCGCATGGGTGGTGGTTAACGGGGCGGTGCCCGAACGAGGGGGCGGACCGGGCCCCAGAGGGGGGGTACGGGCGCCATAGCACGGACGGCCACGGTGGGGCTCGTCGGCCGGCCGCCTCCGTGAAGAAGCCAGCATGAGGAGGCGGTCTTGATTCTTGAGCGAATGGGCACGAAGCGTGGCGTCGCCCGGATCTGAGCCTTGGCGAAGCGCGGCAGTCTGGCAGCGTGCGATAAGCGCGGACACGGCCAGAGACGAGCGAAGCCGCTGGAGCCATGAGTTGGTGTGCCGAGCGGCGGCGAGGAAGGGAGGAGGAGGTCGAGGCTCACGGGAGTTTGCGGTGGCACAGGCGGTGGGGTTGAGGAGGAGACGAGAGGCGCGCGTCGGCGGCGGGAGGCGATCCGGCGATGGCGTGGCGGCACCGAAGGCGGCGGTGGCGACGCAGTACTTCCGGCCCGATCCGGCGGCACGAGTCGGCGAGGCGAAGCGGAGGTCCACGGACGCGGCGCGGCGCGGCGTGGGATAGGCCGTCGTGGGAGGTGATAAGGAGGCGGCGAGATCCGGCGATGGCGACACCGCGACGAGGCGGTGGAGGGCGGACCAGGCGTCGGCGATGGTGGTGCCGGCGACGGGTCGGGTCTTGGCGTCGCGAGGTGGGGGAAGCGGGCTCGTCCACGATCCAGGTCGGATCGGGAAGGGAGAGAGAGAGGCGATGGGAGTGGGGTTGTGGGTGGTTAGCGGGCTAGGGTTTGCGGTGGTGGGGGTTATGCGGGGAGAGGTGGGCGGCGGGGTGGGTTGGCCGACCGGGCCGGCTGGTTAGCTAATTGGGTCGGTTGGCCGGGGTTTGGGGTTTTTTTTTTCTGTTTTGTTTTACGCTTTTTATCTTTTTTATTTCCTTTTACATTTTATTTAATTTAAGGCATCTTAGCATTTTCTAAATATGTGTTTTCTTCACAACAATTACCTATGTAATATTTGGCACTAATCGAACATTTTTATTTTAATGTTTGAAAACTTTTATTATTTACCCACTTTGAATTTGAATTTTGGACCGGTTTTGATCTAGCGCGAGATTAGCAATAGTAACCAAGGTGACGTGGCGACATTAACGTGGGATTACTGTAGCTTAATTATCTGGGCGTCACATTGCTCAACAGTAATTTGTTCACCCACCGTGGAATATCTATGCTCTTGAGAGAAGCCACTAGTGAAACCTATGGCCCCCGGGTCTATTCTCATCATATCAATCTTTATTGCTTTATTTACTTGCTTTGTTTTTACTTTGCCTTTTACTTTTCACTTTGCCTCTATCTATCAAAAATACCAAAAATATTATTTATCATCTCTATCAGATCTCACCCTCGTAAGTGACCGTGAAGGGATTGACAACCCCTAATCGCGTTGGTTGCGAGTAGCTATCGTTTTGTGTAGGTACGAGGGACTTGTCGTGGTCTCCTCTTGGATTGATACCTTGGTTCTCAAAACCGAGGGAAATACTGACGCTACTTTGCTGCATCATCTCTCCTCTTCGGGGAAATCCAATGAAGTGCTCAAGAGGTAGCAAGAAGCAAATATGTGCTGCGGGAAGTGGATAGGTGATGATGACTACAACACGCCGCTTGACTTACGAGACACATACCAGCAGCGTAGGGTCATATCGATGCCAGACAACTTGCTTGAGTGATCACAATACTGGTACTCCCTACAGTACCTACTACAGTACTATGCCCTAGCTTACTAGAGTAGAGTAGTAGAGTAGGACTCTGCTCTACTACTAGCACCGGAGGAGTAGTATATTCTAATCTAAAATAGTTACAAACTTCGAGCCCGATCGTGGAACGACTACGAACCGTGCTCAAAGATCGTGTCTACGTGGTGTTTGGACTTATATGCAAGAAAATAGCAAGATGCCCGTGCATTGCACTGCACACCATCATCACCAACTCGGTTTTTTCTCTACTCCTACTCCTATAAAATACTCAGTTGATGATGATGAAGGCGAGGAGGCGTGTTCAGCCGGGAGTGCAGCGGACGGCGCAGCACTATTCAATTTGTTATAAAAAAAGTACTTGTAGAGATAGAGACATAGGGAGGAGCATGAGGTAAGGCCTTATCTGTAAATGTGGAGAGAGGTGCGGGTATCTTTTGTAAAATTGTCATAGTTGGCTTTATATCCGTCAGATATAGATCGGACGGTCTATATTACAAGATGGCAGGCAAACCATCATCACCAACTCGGTTTTCTATAAGAGTAGATATATATATAGATATAGATAGATAGACTAGGGAGTACTTGTAAGGACACCATCTACTGCTTCGTGTGCTACAACTGCGCTCCATTCGGCGGCCGCAACGTCCCCTACAGCCACTCCCTCCTACGCTCCATTCGGTGGGCGTTGTTGAAATCTGGGGAGCGCACTCTCGCGACTGCTGGCAGCCACGACTTCACCGACGACGACTTCTTCCCCAACCTCGGCAACCTCTTCCTCAACGACATGGGCGACAACCTTAACGCCAACGGTGCTGCTCCCGTTGCACCGTATGTGTTTCTGTCCTTCCTGTTCGAAATTGTGGTAGAATTCATGTTTCTACTATGTATCCTACTACTATGCTAGTCCACATGATTAGTTTCATCTCTGTTATAGCCGTCATGATTTATTTTGTGCTTATTCGGATTAAATCTCGTAGTAACTTGCTCACATATTCAACTGGCGCAACGTCCCCTACAGCCACTCCCGTTTCATGGACGGCCTGGTCGATGCCTCCAAGGAGCCCTTCATCCACTGCTATGAGTGCCTGATGTCGTTTTGTGGCTCGCCGGCGGACATGGTGCATCACCTCATGGATGCATGCAGCGGTCACTGCTGGCCCTTGGCGGAGGCCATCAAGTACGACACGTGCTACCGGTTCACCATGCCGGAGTCGCTGGAGGATCACCGCCGCCTGCTAGTCTCGGAGGAGGATGGCAGCGTCTTCCTCTTGATCGTGGGCACCGGCAAGGCCCGCGCAGGCCGTCGCCCCGTCTTTGTAGAGTGCGTCAGGAGTGTCGCCGCTGATGCTGACACTGACACGAGGCAGATGTACGGATGCAAGGTCAATGTTACTACCCCTTCGGGTCACGTGGGCGGCGAAACCGGCCTCATCGGACAGACTTGGAATCTGAGGAGCTGGGACTATCCCGCCAATGTGGACTTGGAAAACCCATGGCATCCGTTCTATCCTTTACCCGCCGACTCGGTGCACGGGGACTCCAAGAAGGTTTACCTGGACATACGCATTATCAAGTGCACTTAGAAAACATGTAGTGTGTGTGTGGGCACTTATGGCCCGTGTCTTTGCCGCTTTTGATTCTATAAGCTTGTCGTTAAACTTGAGTGGCTTTCGCCGCAGTCCTTCCTTTGAACTGCTCCTCTCAGTGAGCTGATGTAAGACACTTTGGGTTTCATTTGATAATGGAACCGGGGAGGAGCCTCCCTGTTCTTCTAAAAAAATATGCACTATCAAGTTAAATGTTGATCATTAGTCTTCGCTCAATGTAATCCGCTGTCTAAGCATGTGGAGACTTCCATGCAGGATCTTGCTCTATTGGAGTATCGCGCATGAATAAAAGTGTATCCGTTTATGGTTTAGTCTAAAATCTTCCATGTATGAATTTTTACTACAGTACTGGTGAGAGACTTACGATGAACCATTTCTTACATCTCCTCTGCCCTCTTGCAAGTCATCCTGATTTAATCCCTCCGTCTAGGTGTATAAGGGCATGGTTAATATTACTTAATAGTATAGCCAACTGTTGACTATAAGAAAGTGCCATGTCATCTGTAGCCAACATGTATAACAATCGATATTCAAAAACTAATTCTTAAAGATCATTTCTTGCAAAGCACAATAAGTGTTATTTCTTCACAAGTTTTGGATGCAGGTTGAATAGTTGAACGCTTTTGTTTGCAAAAGATACCTTTTTATCTATTTCACTCGGATGTTTCTGAGCTCTAGAGATGAGATAATATCCGAAGAAACCTATCGATACCCATTACACATGAGATGACCCCCACATCCTTTGTCAAAATAAACAACTCCCCGATCAATGCATTTCACTCTTGATTGCAATGCGGGCACCTACTACTATAGATTAGTACGACCAAAAATTGAACTAACGTTATATATAGTACGATAAATCTTGATGCATGTCACCTAAAATTATATCATTCAAAACTATGTTCAAATCTGAATCCAACAATATAGTTTTTGTTGACATGCACTAACATTTTGTCGATTAAATCTTGATCAAATTCAATGGGGACTAATAAACCATGACCGATGTAGTACAAGTGTAGAGGCGGCGCTGCACGGAGTCTCACCTCTCACCCCGCTCGTGGGCGCGGAAAGAAAGCCATCATATCACAAAACCCAACCACTCCAAGTAATAAATGGCCTGGTAAAATAAACGGACAAGCAACCATCACATCCCTCCATCTTTTTTGCATTTCATCTCTCTGCATTTACTTTCTCCGGTTCATCTCCCACACTCGATCCCTAGCTACTACTCCTAGGGCCAGTTCTTTTGGCGGCTTCCCCAGCTTTTCCCACAAGACTAGTCACAGTGGAGAGTAACAATAAGGCGCCTCACTCATTTATTTGGGCTTCTAAACTACTACTCCATCCTGGTTTATTCCTCACCATTGTAATTTGTGCTAAATTTTGACCAAAGATTTAACTGATAAAATGTTACTCAAAACACTTAAGCGCGATGCATCTAGGTGTGTAAGTCATCTTACGAAAACCAAATGATCCCAAAACACTTAGGTGCGGTGCATTAACTTCTACCTCGTTTCTTGTTTCTTGACATATCAACCAATAAGAGATAAAGAGTGTGCATGCTTTTAATGACTTGAGATATCAAACACGACATGCAGTGGTTAGTTCATTGCATGCAATACTATTAATTAGCAAATAAACATTAACATTTCTCGTTTTCTCCTCCTCCTTGGTCGCGGTGCACAGAGAAATAACCACAGAGAAGGAAGCTAAAAGTAAACAATCAAACGAGCATTTTTGCATTTGTTTTGCATTGAATCGTTTCACAAGCTTGACTAGTGTTGTTTTTCTACTTTTACAAAAACCGCATCGTAATGTTCAAACGTGCATTTGCACATACATAAGTAATAGTAGTACTCCCTCTGTCTAGGTGTACAAGTCTTCCCTCCTTCTTGGTCACCGTGCACAACCAAAGATGACTTATTGACCTGGACGGAGGGAGTAGCACAGTCTGCAAGCATATATCGAGAGAGACGTGTAGTCCGATAGTATATAGTAAAGTTTGTGCTATATGCACGTACTTGCAAAATGCGTAATAATACACAACGTTTCCAAACTTTCCCTTTTACATACTTAATTAAGGACGCTAAAAATTCCTGAACATTCGGGATTTATCTTTTGTGTCCCAAAACTAATGAGATCGCCTTACGAAACAAATATTATACTCCTCCTAAAAGCCACGGCACTCGCAGGAGCGCTTGCGCGCGCCACGAGTGCCCTGGTGAGTGGCCGTTTCCCAGCGCACCGACACAACGCCTCTTCCTCAGCCTCGCAACTCGCGAGGTGATGATTGGCGGCTTGCCGGTGGGCGAGCGCGATCTCACCGGTGTGGTGATCCGGCACCAACAGGTACTCCTCCTGGCTGTAAGCGTGCACCTGGTCCACGTACCGCCAAGCGTAGATGAGGCGCTTGGGCCCGACCGCACTCAAGGTGTCGGCACGGGCGTCCTCCGCCACCCTCACGGCCCTCGCACGAGCCTTCTGCCAAAGAACCAATTGCTTGACTCTCTCGGACGCGACATAAATCTCCCAGAAAGCTTGTTGCGCGTGCGCTTCTCTTCCTCGGCCTTCTTCTCCGCCTCTATTTTGGCGCGCCCTGCTAGAGGCAAAGCCTCCCACAAGGCGACATCCATTTCTTTCCAAAGCTCCTCAAGGCTGGGAGGGCTCGACGGGCGGCGCAGCGTTCTCCTCATAGCGGGGAGCCGACGCGTCCTCCGACACGCATGCTGGCGAGATTGAGAATGCCGACGCGTCGTGGCGAGGAGCAGAACGCCGACGCGTCCTCCTCGACTAGTGGCGGCGAGGAACGGAACGGTGACGCGTCGCGTCGCGGCGAGGAGCGGAACACCGACGCGTCCTCCTCGACTAGTGGCGGCGAGGAACAGAACGGCGACACGTCGCATAGCGGCGAGGAGTGGAACGCCGACGCGTCCTCCTTGACTGGTGGCGGCGAGGAACGAAAAGGCGACGCGTGACCGTCCGCGCGGTGCAGCGAGGGGCTCCTAGGGGTTGGAAGGGAGATGCCATGGTGGTCCACGTGAGAGGGAGGGGGAGGAGATAGCGATGAACGTGAACGTGAGGGGGAGGAGATAGCGATGTCGTGGGAGGCACAGTATTTATAGCGAGCAATGGCACACCTACGTAAGATATGGACCGAGCTGCACTGACTTAACTGCAGGTCCAGTTGCATCACTGACATGTGGGCCAGTACACTGTTGGGCCCGTATGTCAGTGACCCAACGCACCTGAAGTTAAGTAAAAGCTACGTGGGCATATTTGTTGGAGTAAATTACGGGGGAGCGAAGGGGTGGAAATATTGCTGGTCACAACGGATTGGACGGCGTGGGGAGGAGAGTCATGCATGCAGATTTTTTCACACGGGGTGGAGTGGTGGGCCCTTGAAGGGAGAAGGAGAGTTTTGCACGCATATTGTTTCCACACATGGAGAGGAAAAGATTTGGAGGCGAATGGGCTTCCTGCGGTATGGGGAGCGGTGCATAATAAGTCATCTTGCATGCCGGGCTAGGTATAGTCTCAAGTCATTAAAAACATACACGCCCCACACATGTTCATATTTCAAGGTGCACTAAATTATTGCATGCGATGATTAAGGCTGGCCATCATGGTGGTATCTTAGCTGGTATCATCCACATGGGAATAGCAAACATCTTGATGTGGCAAAGAATTAAAGAAGAGAGGGGGTTAGACTAACTAGTGTTCATGCATGCATTGGTAAACACATTTTTTTGTGAAGAACGACAACATTAGTTGAGTACTTTTGCAGACTTCAAAAACTATTCCACCGCCTCTACTATCTTGCTAAGAGTAGGTGAAATTTTTGAGTCGAGCCCTTTAAACTAGAAGGGAGGTAGTGGTACTCTAATAGCTAGGTGTGTAAGTCATCTTACGAAAACCAAACAATCCAAAAACACGTAGGCGTGGTGCATTAACTTCTACCTCGTTTCTTGTTTCTTGACATATCAACCAATAAGAGATGAGGGTGTGCATGCTTTTAATGACCTGAGACAATCAAACATGACATGCAGTGGTTAGTTCATTGCATGCAATACTATTTAATTAGCAAATAAACATTACTTTCTCTCGTTTTCCCCTCCTCCTCCTTGGTCACGGTGCACAGCCTAAGATGACTTACTCACCTAGACGGAGGGAGTATCAACATTCACAATGTCAAATCAATATTTTTACACTCATTATAAAACGTAGTTCTTATACTCATTATAATCAGTATTGTAGATATTGATATTTTTAGTATAAATTTGGTCGTGGGATTTCATTGATGCCTGTCAAAGCGTGGAGGAAGCGGAGCTTAGGGCTTGCATTGCCGGTATCTACATAGGTATTTCTCTTCATGATACTGTAATTTTAGAGACTGATTGCGCTTTTGTGGTAGCGTCTCTTGCATCAGGGGACTATGACAGGTCTGCTATGCGTGACCTGAAGATGAAAGCATTGAGCATCTCGAAGTTTCTCAACAATCTTCAATTGTCAAAGATTAGCCGTCCGGCCAATAAGGTGGCACACTTAATTGCTAAGTATAGCTTTAACAATAGATTAGATGGTATTCTTGTAAATAACGTACCGCCCTGTGTGGTGAATATTGTATCGAATGAGTGTACTGGTGTGGTTGGTTAATTAATATAAGGTGGTGTTTAGAAAAAGTATATATTTGGTCAAACACTTTGCAAACGGTTGACGGGAGTAAAAAGGACCAGAGGGAGTATCATGCATGCGGAGTAGGCAAAAAAATTGCTCATTTTTAGCCGGTCGAAGTCTCAAAGGGCGTGACCGCGCGAGGGAGGCGAAGGTCGTGGGAGGCGCGGCGGTTGACGGAATTAAGTGAAGTTACTTCCACGTGCCGGCATGGCGTGCGAACAGGCAGAAGCTATACCGTCAGGCCTACGATATGGGTCTAGTAGACATGACATCTAGTGGGTCCCGCATAGTTCTCGAGAACTCTTTGGGGGCTTGCAGCCGTTTATCCACCGGGCAAGCCAGCAACCCCACGCCGTTCGCACGCCCTACTCGTCCCTGTCTTCTACCTCACAACAGTTCGCTCCCAGTCGTCCTGTCCTTTCACATTAGTTCGCTCCCAGTTTTTGCGGGGTACAATAGTTCAACTTCTCCTAACCCTCCTTCAAAATCCATGGCCTCCCAAATCTTCATGGTCGCCACTGAGTACCAGGTTAGAGCCATCACCGGTGATCAGTTCATCGTCATCTACACACATGGATCCGCGACTGTGAAAGCATGGCTTGCTCGCTTCCTACGCATGTTCAACAGTTCAACGGATGAGTGGGTCGCTAGGCTAGATGTTGAGTACACCACAGTCTGGGGCGAGAGAAGGATCTAAGGGCGAAGAGAGGAAGAAGCCCACCGTGATCCAGGTTTGCGTACAAAACGTTTGCTTGGTCTACCACATATGCCATGCCGACGTTGAGTGCCAGGATTTTAAGAACTTCCTTAAGGACAAAAGAGTGAAATTCGTTACTGTAGGCTTTAAGAACGACAAAGAAGTCCTGCGTTGGATAGGTCTTGTTGTAGGCCAGCCCTTCGATCTCCAGAAGGCAAGCCTGGTGTCCTCCTCTCAACCTTCAATGCTAACCCTGGCAGCAGCCATGATTGATCCTTCGTACGCTAAACTTAAGAAACCTCATCACGAGTTTCATCATGCATGGGAGTCGAAGACATTAGATGAAGATCACATCCTGTACGCAGCAATGGATGCCTACCTTTGTTTAAATATCTACATGGGTTGGATGAAGAAGCAGAGCCCAGTGTCCGGTTCAAGCAAAGAAGCGTCGGCGAAGAGGAAGAGGAAGAGGGACGAGGACAAAGTCGAGGACGTGGACTCGGACTCCGAGTAGGTGGAAGTGTTGTCGCTCATGCTGGTTCTACTCCAGTGTCAAGCTGACTAGTTGCTTAGTTTATTTTCAAGGGTGAGTTGTGCTGAGGCCCCAGCAGAACTATGTTTTATATTCTTTCTCGTTATTTGAACTGTTTAGTACATAGAGTAGTACTATTACTATGTCTAACTACTGTTCTTCTTGCAATTGGTACTACTGCTCGTACCTTCGTGTTCCCACTGTACTTAATACGTTCGTACTAGTAGTATAATTTGGGTCAGTCGATTTGTGAAAGAAGTTCGACGGAGCGAAGGAAGAAGACGGCAGAAGAGGTGGAAGAAGCCCTTCTAGCCATCCATGTTGCATCAAACGGCTCACATGAGTCGATCGACCCAAATTGCTCCTTGATTGCGGGATCCACGTGGCATTCAAGGTCTCGAAGGTAGATTCCGCGTCCGCACCGGTTTGCGAGGCTCGGCGCTGTGCGACGGCTCCGCCGCGACAGCCACCATGCGCACCTCCTCCGCGCGGGCGGAGACGACAATGACATGCTAGTTCCTCCTCGCCGGCGTGCTGGAGCACGCGCTCGTCCTCCTCTGTGTATGCTGCGTGCATAGACGCGGCTCCACCAGCTGCTTGCATGCTTGGCAGCGCGGCGGCATGGCGAGGAGGGACTGCAGACGACGTGAGCGGGCGAGCCTTCGGCTTCATGGCACAGGGATGGCGGCAACACGGCGGTGATGGGCAAGAAATTGTTGGCTGGAGCAGGCGGGCGCCGGCATGCGCAACGGCGGCGGCGGCATATTGATGAGTGCGCGTATGGGAGCTTACTTTAGTTTTATATGAGGTTGGTCAAACTTAAAAGAAAACCGTACTAGTACACATAAACATTAGACTTAGGCAGTGCTTTTATTATTATTATTATTAAGTTAGTACCACAGCCACGATACGGAATCCTATGCAAGCGCGTGAACCGCGGCCGCGCGGTCGATCGAACGATGCGTCACCGTGTCGCGCTCGAAGGACATCCATCGAATCTTCTTGTGTGTGTGAAAACAATCCTCGAATATTTCTCAACTTTTTTTTCCTGGGAAAGTTCTTGACGCTGCAATATTTCCATATATTTGAATTTAGCACCAGTTTGTGTTTATTTGGATTTGGACGTTTTAGGTGCGCCCTAGTTTTTTTAATACTTATTTTGTGTGTGTGACTGAGAGAGAACGTGTGTATGTGTCCATATGTGTGTTGTGGCGGAAGGGCAATGTGGAGACGGTGTGCGTGTGATACAGACATAGAGAGGTGTGAATGTGCAAATGATCATGCATGAGTGAGACATAGACATATGCCGATACGTTGTGTATACATGAGAGAACGGTCTTCTAGTTTACTTGTGTGTGTGTGTGTGTGTGAGAGAGAGAGAGGGGGGGAGAGAGAGAGAGGAGCATCCGTAACACAACAACCATCTCTCTCGATTCGTTCGTCCCTCGCACGATCGCATGCAACATATGCATCAACACGCACATTTTGACACCCTCACTCGGCCCCTGCCCACCTCAAGGCCCGCGCAATCTCTTCGTTAATACCCATTTCTCTCCTTAGGTTTGTTTTCGCTCAATATCAGACACACACACACACACACACATGCACGCACGCACGCAGCACAACACACACACACACACACTCCCCCGAGCACACAATTCATCCCCATCCAAGGTTATACGGCAACCACTCTCGCTTGTGCTTCTTTGCACCCCAACATGCACAACACCTCAATCTTCAAAGAGGGCATCGAGCAGATCGAAGACGGCGACCACACCGCGCTAGAGAATGCGGGGTCATTTGGAAGCAGGGTGATGTGACGACGGCTGACTGACTCCTCCCCCCCCCACCCTCTCTCTCTCTTGCACAAAATTACCAATCCTCTTTCCCCCACACAAAATTGTCGATCCCTCAACCCATGAGATCCTTCCCCTCTCATCCATGTTTTTCCAGCTCTCTCATCAAACATGTTGTCTCTTCTCCTTCCACGTATACATGTCTCCATATTTCTCACAGACCTAACTTCTTCCTCTCTCTCTCTCTCTCTCTCTCTCTCTCTCTCTCTCTCTCTCTCTCTCTCTCTCTCTCTCTCTCTCTCTCTCTCTCTCTCTCTCTCTCTCTCTCTGTGTGTGTGTGTGTGTGTGTGTGTGTGTGTGTGTGTGTATCTCGTTAGGTTTGTCTCCTACTCTCTCGTCCACACACATACAATCTTTCCCGCCCTATCTGCTCCATCTTCAAAAGCTCTCTCTGCACGTTTCATTCACACAATGGGATATGTCAAAATGTTGCTTCTATAATGGCTGATGTAGAGTTTTGGTTGTTTTGTTGCATCCTACAAAGTAATAACTATGAAACGCATTTAGATTCTCATTTGACTGGGATTATGTGAGTTTGAGCATGTTGTGAACTACTATAGACCTTGTATACATCTTGGGATTCGACAATGATTGTAACTATTGAATTGTATAGACCATTACATTCGAAGTCAATAGCCTAATATATTTATTTCACAATTTCAACAAATGATTAGTTCACTACAAACTAAGAAAACAAATGTGTACTCCCTCCGTTTTTATTTAATTCCGCGTATTAGCATTGGTCAAAGTCAAGTTTTGTAAACTCTCAGAAAGCTTATAAAAAATATTAACATATACAATAACAAATAAATACCATTAGATTCATTATTGAATGTACTGCCACATCATACATATTTGTTATGGTAAATGTTTATATTTTTATATAAACTTGGTCAAACTTTAGGAAGTTTGACTTCGGTCAAACCTAATATCAGAGTTTACTACTACTACTCGCTGGTTGCTTAGCGAATCACTCAACACGCCACACGGGAGTCTAGTGTCACAAAATTTTGAGGTCGGCGGAAAATCTCCGCGACCCTAATTGAGCGATGGGAAGTTACCATCATAGCCTTTGGAACATGCCTACGTACGACGCTTGGTAGGGGGCTGTTTTCGTACTTCAGTTCACCCTACCCAGCCAGCCCCACCCGGCACCCAGTAGTACACTGAATACTCCCCATTTTCTATCCCCACCGCAAAATAGACTTCTTCACGGCACCGCAGCCTTCGTGCTCCTCCCTTTACATCGGGCTTTTCGTCCACCACAACAAGATTCGCCTCATCAGCGACCTCGACGCCGCCGACTAGAGCCGGTCCACCGTCGTCATCGTAGACGGAGCCTCTTCCCCGGCGTCGTCTTCCACGGTCTCGGATCTGCTTCCCGGAAGCTGACGCCAAGCGCAGAAGTACCACCGTTGTGGACAATGAACTGACTCCCGTTGCCGACCATGACTCACAGAGGCTGTCGCGACCATCGTTCTCCTCCTCGATCGGTAATGTGTGTATTGAATCACTTAGCAGTACATGTGCAGTTCCAATTTTGTTCATACCTACCCTTCAATTTTCCTGGGTGCTATTGTTCCCGTAAAAGTAATTGGTTATAGCCTCCATTGTCCAACAGAATATCAGCTTGTAATTGTGCGTCGCTCCTGTATCGCGTTGTGCTTGGGTAGGTTTTTCATCTGCAACCAGCAGTGTGGCAAATGATGGAAAGATTTTTAGAACTAGCAAGATGCCCATGCGTTGCACGCATCAAGATGCATTTGTATGAGTAGTTTATCTTGTGGGAGAAAAGGATGAACGAGGGAAGGCCTTATTTGCAAATCTGGAGAGGGGTATGGGTATCTTTTTGCAAAATTCCCATTTGTTTCCTTCCTATCTGTCAGATATAAATCGGACGGCCTATATTGCAAGAAAAAAAAGTATAGAGAAAAAAAGTAGACAATAAAGGAAGTAGAGATAAATATTAAATATTAAATATAAAATAAATATAACCATAGAGAAGAGAGTAGAGATAGCAGAGACGTCGGGAAAGGATCGCGCGCGCGGGGGAAGAAGCGGTCGGGCGTGCGCTAGTTTTGGCGCTCGGTGTCCGACGCGCTTTATAAATCCAACGCCGTCCCACCGATCTGTGCCTTGCCACCGCTCTGTGCCTCGCCACCGCTCTCTCCCTGCTCGTTTTCGCCTCGCCGCCGCGTCGCCGGGAAACTTGGGGATACCGCGGCATCCACGCGCGCCCCTCCGACGGCTTCTCCGCCGAGATCCGGTTCCGCGAGATGCGCCTCGGCCTCGGCAATTTCTACACCGCCATCAAGGCAGCCCGCGCGTACGGCACGACGGCGTGGCACCTCCGGTGGCCTCATAGAACATTGAACTTCCCCAATGTGCCGACGTGGGAGCGGGGGCAGGAGCTCGCACCTCTGCCGCGGCTTAGCACCGACGAGGATCATCGTGACAACCGGAGGCGGGAGCCCTGTCTCGGCACCGCCGAGATGGACGAGGAAGCCATTGCGCTGTGGCGCCAACACTTCCCGCAGGACATCATCAACGAGCGCAAGTTCTACGCGCAAAGGAGGGTGGAGAGGGATAAGAGGAGGGCGGAGCGAGCCGCCTATCGCGAGGACAAGCGTAGGCGAAAAGCGGACGCTTAATTCAACATGAGGCTAGGAGCAGCGTCGCCCTGGGAATCCGGCGATGATTGGTATCTTCACGCCTCTGATCGGGGCGTCGGAGGAGGACATCACCGAGGAGCGATCGGACGATGAGGAGTAGTTGAATTATCTTTTTTATCTATCTATGCTGAGAACTATCCTCTACTCTAGTATCTACTTCTCGATCTCAAGACTTTAAGCGCTTTTTAAAGCGTTGCGAGTTCTTGATTCTGTTGGAGATGCTCTAACATGGCGCGAGTGCTTTAATGTTGCCCACAAGATCGCGAGTATTACTAGTAGTATTTTTCTTGCCATGTTGAGATTTTGAAACCACGAGTGTGAACATGCAGAGGAGCAATGAAGACCAAACACGGGATATTCAGGACATCTTCAAGGAGCGTGGCAAGTTAAAGAGGAGCTGCACGAACACGTAAAAGCGAGCTTTGGTAAGTAACACCCTTTCAATTACTTTCGTTTAGCCTCGTGTTCTTCGATGTGTATATGTTGTAGTTTCATTTCTCTTAAGCGTGGTGTTCTTCGATGTGTAATAAGAAGAGTCTTAATCGTCCTAATGCTTTCGTTTTTAACTTGATGTAGGAAGTGAGTGTTCTCACCGTGTAGTCTGTTTTTATATTTCTTTTCCTTTTGAATTCACTTCTCCGAGTTACATTTATCCGCTTCTACTAAATGGATCTAGGTTTCTCGAGTATTGATCTAAAAAAAGTAACTTCATGTCGGGGATGCGTTCTGCGAGGAGGGAAGTATGGTCAACCTCGAGATCATGTTTCCAAAATGAGGCTGGATTACACACAAGGTGCAGTTCCTAATGATCTTTGGATTAGACACAAGGTGCAAATTCTCGAGATGATTTGGATTACACACAAGCCGGTGGAGTCGTCACTGTTCGTGTCCTCGTGGCATTAGTAAAGGCTGAAAGAAAGCAATGCCCTTGAGAATGTAGCTGAGTTCCTGAAGAAGCGAAAAGAGCAATCATATGCTCTCTTCACCCAAGCCAAAGAAGAGATGGAAGAAGCCAGAAATAAGCTAGCAGAGGCAGAGCAGGTTAGGCATCTCCTGCCATCTAAAACTGTTGTCAATACAAAATTTCCTTCATAATAGCTAGGTTCAAATGTTTATCCAGTCAGCATGCCTGTTGTGATGTCTGTGCATCTACTGATGGGGCACAAAATGTTTTTTTGGGTCATGTAATAACAACAATTACTTTCCAAACAATAACAGACGAAGCATTGGACATGGTATAGTTCACGCGCAAGCCCGACATTCCAAGTCCAACTTCCACATCAAACTCATGTTCACAGATATCTGCACATTCATACATAATGTCCACAACCATGATTCACTTCAAAGCCAAAAAAATGTGAGGAGAGTTATAAATAAAGAAAAACCTCTACTAGTTCTCGCTACGGTCAGCGAGCACAACAAGTCAAGACCATGCGTAAATTAATTATATTTTAGTCATTTTTGTGTTCTAAAATGCCTGCCGCTCATGGAAGGGCGTCTTTCTTGACACTGCGCTGATTCAATGAAGGCGGTAGGGCAGTCTTAAGTTGGTTGCACGCGGAGGAGGCGTGCTCACCGGCCTCGCACTGAAAAGTCGGCCCTCTTGGCGGCGCCGGTTCAATGTCTGCGCTATGAGAGGTCGCATCCGTGTCAGAGCAATGACTCTCTCCAGTCCTTTTTTGTTTGGTTATAACAAAATCTCGTTTTCCATTCACATTTTACAAGTAAAATTCGTGGACAAACTTTGACCCAAAGTACGATGGGGACTAGTAAACCAGAATGGAGGTAGTTGTTTTTTTTTAATCAAAGAAGGGTTTCCCCTTCCGATTACTGAAAACCATCATCTAAATCTAAACCATAGTATTTGCCCTAGAACTACCAGGTTCAACATCTCGTAACATAAACCCATACAACCATACGCCAAGGAGGTACGTAGTACTATGAATTCCATTTTCGCTCCATACCAGTCGTTCTAAAAACTACTTACTACTTATAACGTGCCATTTAAAATCGGAACTCTTAACCCCGCTAAAAAAACGATATTTTAAATGTGGCTACTCGGTCTGTGGCAACTGGCGAGCCACCGCGCTCCAAGTTGTTCACCTGTGGTCCCAACCATCAACTCCTACAAAGGTGCTCCACCACGTGCGGTACCATGAATGCAGCAATCGTGCACCTAGGGTTTTAGGGTTTATTTGTTAACATCGCCTTTACGTAACACTCATGTGTGCGAGACAATGAGAGGTCGATCATTGCGTCGTCGCCTCTTCCTTCGTATATGTACTCCACCGTTTGTCTGGTGTCAAAAAATTATAATAACTACTAGCAATGTGCCAATGCGTTGCCACACGATCAAAGTAGATTAATACATATTCACCGATTTGATAGAAAAAAAAAGTCTAGTTTTGAAATACGTATATCACTAAAAATATGTTATGTTTCACTCAAAATATATTCCTTTGGTGGTTTTGATGAGATAAGGGAGGCATGTTGTTGGTTTCAAGATTCGAGAAGTGGTATATGTCTAATTTCTACTCTTACTAGCAAGATGCCCGTGCGTTGCACGGAACATCAAAATCTTGTGGGAGAAAAGGATGAACAAGGAAAGGCCTTATCTGCAAATGTGGTGAAGAGTGTGGGTAAATTGCCATATTTTCCGTCCTATCCGTCAGATATAAATCGGGCGACCTACATTGCAGGATGGCAGGCCCACCATCATCACCAACTCTATTTTTTATTCCTACTCTTATAAAAAGAATTGTCGGTGATGATCGTGTGCTTGCCATCCTGCAATATAGGCCGTCCGATCTATATTTGACGGATAGGAAGGAAACTATGGCAATTTTGCAAAAGATACCCACACCCCTCTCCACATTTGCAAATAAGGTCTTCCCTCGTTCATCCTTTTCCCCCACAAGATAAACTACTCATACAAATGCATCTTGATGTTCCGTGCAATGCATGGCATCTTGCTAGTTGTTGCAAAAAGCCCATGTGTGTGTGAGAGAGAGGGAGAGTGGAAGAGGACAGAGTGCATGTGTGACAAAGACACAAGTAGTGTGTGTGCGATAGGTATCAGCTTAAAATGAGGCGATAGTGTGTGTGTGCACGATCGAGAGGGCGTGTCTCAAGAACGGAAGAAAAGACTACATAGATACAAGGAGCAGGAGAGAGACATGTATGCGATGCTGGAAGCATGAGTGTGCGGGTGTATAAACCTATCTAGAGGCTAGCTAGTCGATAAATGCTTGTGAGAGAAATCACAGTCGAGGTCTTGAAGCGAGAGTTTTGTGTGTGTGAGAGAGAGGCGGTAGTCGGGAAGGGAGTGAAAGTAGGAGTTGTGTGTGTGTGTGTGTGTGAGAGAGAGGAGGCGGTAGTCGGGTTTGTCGATCGGTGTCGATCAGGATGGAGCAGCGAGACCGCAACAAATGTTGTGTCTACAGAGAGAGAGAGAGAGAGAGAGAGAGAGAGAGAGAGTAATTTTAGTGGTATGAGTCATATGTAGAGACATATAGGGTGTGTGAGAGAATCCCATAGAGAAAAAGACAAAGTGAAAGACGAGTGGAGACTGTGTGTGTGGCGGTGAAAAAGAAAGCTTAGGTACCGAGTGATACCAGAGAACAATAGAGACGTGAGAGATAATGAAAATCGTGTAATGTATAATGATAGGGAGAGTGTGACACTTCTCAAGGGAGACGTCAAGAGACCATGTTTGCGAGGATAGGAGAAATATGAAGTGAGCGTGCGGGTGAGCTGGAGAAAAGAGAGTGATGGCTACCTGAAGGAGCATGCATGCGAGAGATATGGGCGTGAAAGGAGTGAACAAAAAAGGGATTCAAATATTTGAATTCGAGATGATGATACATGTAATCCATACTCAAACCAAAATTGATCTATCAAACATGCATACTCATATGAATTCACGCACATCTATGTTATTTAATATGTAGATATTACTGATCCATACATTTTAGTAGAACATAATTTGGTTAAAAAATTTCAAATTCAACCTTAAGATTTCGAGATCGCTGTATTTGTAAATCATATTATACATATAAAGGAGCAGAATTCTATGTTGTGCTTTTGAAAGTATATATGTAAAAATGATATATATAGAATGTAATTCCAATTGAAAATGGATCCCTTACGAAAAAAGAGTAGAATACAAGCGGGATTGAATTGAGTTGGCGATGGTAAATGCCTTTGTGCAAAATTTGAGCGAAGCGGGGAAAGTTGCAAGAATCGCTTGAAACCAAAATCTGCGAGATGGAAATCCCTATCGCCTATCCTCGCCATAAAGCCTATCTGCTGGATTTCTATAGGTTTCTATAGGGGTAGGTTTGTAATTTCACCCAAACGTGACATAACCGCCTCTCACCCGGATTCATACACGGTGGGCGCCAAAACACAGTGTGCCCTCGGCCGAAATCGACTCCCTCCCCGATTCATATTCATACACGGCGGGCACCAAAAACAAACCCTCGTCGGCGAATAGATTACCGTCCTATCCCCAACCGACTAATGTTGATGTGATGTAGTAGAAATTTGAAACGGGGGCTAAGTTTGTAAATTTCCTCGCATTTGAGACAAGCGCGCCCTGAATACATGGTTCCCCCCTCCTTCCTCTCTACCTCCCTTTTCTCCATTCGTACTCCATGGGCGCCAAAACACCCTCTCCACCCCACCCTCCTCCGTCCGCCACCCCATCCACCGCCGTCCTCCTCCACCATGCCAGAGCTGATACCCTGACGCCGCCGTCCATTACAAGAGATCGACCTCTCTCATCCACGCCTTTGGACCGGGATCCTTGCATCTCGTCCTCTCGCTTCATCCCCGCCGTCGTCCACCTTGCCGGCGCCGCTCCTACGACCGCCTCGTCCACCGCGCCCCGCCGCCACCGTCTACCCTCCTAGATCTGCTTCCACGCCGTCGACAGCCATCGCTACCGCGGCACCGTCAAATTCTCACCAGATGCGTACACGGCGCCGCACCAGAGGCGGTACTCTTTCGTATCTGCTCAACTTATTTATCGCAGAAAGAAAATAGATCGCCATTGCTTTACTCTGATTTCTTGTCTTGGTTGCGAAGTTGCCTTTGTCCGGTTTGCACCTTCAGATCCGCCATGGCACGCTCAACACTATACTCCCAATGCTTATGATTTCCCCCTTTTATATTCCACACTAGTTAAATCACGATGACTAAATTTCAAAATTGGGTGGTCGATTTTTCAGAGCTCACGGAGTTCGCGGTGCGATCAAGGGCTCGGGTGGTTGTGGGGCCTTGCCGAATGAAGAAAACTCGGCGCTGGTGGGGGTGGGGGTGGCGGAGGAACACAGCGATGGGGGCGGTGGTCCGCCCGGCGTCTTGCGGTGTTCTCGTATGGGAAGAATCGAGAGCGAGGATGAAGAAGGGTTAGGAGGCGTGGGATCTTCATCCAACACTTTGAAATGGTCGAGGCGGTGGAAGTTGCATTCTTAGCGCTACGGTTCATCATGTGTGGGCCTGCGCAACCAACATTTTATTATCCAAAATCTGCTTGCTCTTCTTTACCATGTTCGATAGAGCTGTGATATAAAACGTAGGACCGACTCCAGCAGTCTGTACCCATACTTCACTGGCCACACCACTAGCACCACCACATAGGACTTGCACTCCAGCAAAAGGTATACCGATTTCATTTGCCATAGCACCAGCTGTACCACAGAAAAATCCCACTCCAGCAAAAAGTACAGCAAGTCCACCGGCCGAAGACCTATCCCAACTGTAGAGACAGCCAATTCCTGCAGATTGGAACCCCATTCCATTTATTCCTAGTTTAAAAGACAATGCTTTCAATGTTGTTAGGGACTACGTGCATATATTCCCATCAAGGGAAGATTATTGTGAAGACAAACACCATTTTCACATCTTCCCGTCCAACTTACGTGTAAGTGCTATTATTCATGGTTATTATTGTTGGGGAACGTAGTAATTTCAAAAAATTTCCTACGCACACGCAAGATCATGGTGATGATATAGCAACGAGAGGGGAGAGTGTTCGTCCACGTACCCTCGTAGACCGTAAGTGGAAGCGTTAGCACATCGCGGTTGATGTAGTCGTACGTCTTCACGATCCGACCGATCCAAGCACCGAGCGTCACGGGGCCTCGAGTTCAACACACGTTCAGCTCGATGGCGATCTCCGGCCTCCGATCAGCCGAGCTCGGAGATGAGTTCCGTCGGCACGACGGCGTGGTGACGATAATGATGTTCTACCGGCGCAGGGCTTCGCCAAAACTCCGCGACGATATGACCGAGGTGGAATATGGTGGAGGGGGCACCGCACACGGCTAAGGAACTATCCGTAGATCAACTTGTGTGTCTATGGGGTGCCTCCTACCCCCGTATATAAAGGAGTGGAGGAGGGGAGGGTTGGCCCTCTTCTATGGCGCGCCCTAGGGGAGTCCTACTCCCACCGGGAGTAAGATTCCCCCTTTCCTAGTCCAACTAGGAGTCCTTCCATGTATTAGGAGTAGGAGACAAGGAAGGGGAAGAGAGAAGGAAGGAAGGAGGGGTGCGGCCCTCCCTAGTCAATTCGGACTAGGCCATGAAGCCTTGGCCTGCCCTAGGCAGCCCTCTCTCTTTCCCGTATGGCCCAATAAGGCCCAATACTTCTCCCGGCGAATTCCGTAACTCTCCGGTACTCCGATAAATAACGAATCACTCGGAACCTTTCCGAACTCGAATATAGTCGTCAATATATCGATCTTTACGTCTCGACCATTTGAGACTCCTCGTCATATCCACGATCTCATACAGAACTCCGAACTCCTTGGTACATCAAAACTCATAAACTCATAATATAAGCATCATCGTAGCGTTAAGCGTGCGGACCCTACGGGTTCGAGAACTATGTAGACATGACCTAGAACCATTCTCGGTCAATAACCAATAGCGGGACCTGGATGCCCATATTGGTTCCTACATATTCTACGAAGATCTTTATCGGTCAAACCGCATAACAACATACGTTGTTCCTTTGTCATCGGTATGTTACTTGCCCGAGATTTGATCATCGGTATCAATACCTAGTTCAATCTCGTTCTTGGCAAGTCTCTTTACTCGTTCCGTAATACATCATCTCATAACTAACTCTTTAGTTACAATGCTTGCAAGGCTTAGGTGATGAGTATTACCGAGAGGGCCCAGAGATACCTCTCCAGACAATCGGAGTGACAAAACCTAATCTCGAAATACGCCAACCCAACATGTACCTATGGAGACACCTGTAGTACTCCTTTATAATCACCCAGTTACGTTGTGATGTTTGGTAGCACCCAAAGTGTTCCTCCGGTAAACGGGAGTTGCATAATCTCATAGTTGCAGGAACTTTGTATAAGTCATGAAGAAAGCAATAGCAACATACTAAACGATCAAGTGCTAGGCTAACGGAATGGGTCATGTCAATCACATCATTCTCCTAATGATGTGATCTCGTTAATCAAATGACAACACATGTCTATGGCTAGGAAACTTAACCATCTTTGATTCACGAGCTAGTCAAGTAGAGGCATACTAGTGACACTATGTTTGTCTATGCATTCACACATGTATTATGTTTCCGGTTAATACAATTCTAGCATGAATAATAAACGTTTATCATGAAATAAGGGAATAAATAATAACCTTATTATTGCCTCTAGGGCATATTTCCTTCAGTCTCCCACTTGCACTAGAGTCAATATCTAGTTCACATCGCCATGTGATTTAACACCAATATTCATATCTATATATGAATAACACCCATAGTTCACATCGTCATGTGATCTACACCCAAAGGGTTTACTAGAGTCAATAATCTAGTTCACATCGCTATGTGATTAACACCCAAAGAGTACTAAGGTGTGATCATGTTTTGCTCGTGAGAGAAGCTTAGTCAGCAGATGCTGTCACATTCGAGAACCATATGTATTTTGCAAATATTCTATGTCTACAATGCTCTGCATGGAGCTATTCTAGCTAATTGCTCCCACTTTCAATATGTATCCAGATTGAGACTTAGAGTCATCTGGATCGGTGTAAAAGTTTGCACCGACATAACTTTTACAACGAACTCTTTTATCACCTCCATAATCGAGAAACATCTCCTTAGTCCTTACTAAGTATATTCTTGACCGCTGTCCAGTGATCTACTATTAGATCAAAATTGTATTCCTTTGCCAAACTCGAGCAAGGTATACAATATATGCAGTTCTGACATAGCATATTTTATAGAACCTATGGTGAGGCATAGGGAATGACTTTTCATTCTCTTTCTATTTTCTGCCATGGTCGGGTCTTGAGTCTTACTCAATTTCACACCTTGCAACACAGGCAAGAACTCCTTATTTGACTGTTCCATTTTGAACTATTTCAAAATTTTATCAAGGTATGTATTCATTGAAAAAACTTATCAAGCGTCTTGATCTATCTATATTGATCTTGATGCTCAATGTGTAAGCAGCTTCACCGAGGTCTTTCTTTGAAAAACTCTTATTCAAGTATCCCTTTATGCTATCCAGAAATTCTATATCATTTCAAATTAATAATATGTCATCTACATATAAAATTAGAAATGCTACAGAGCTCCCACTCACTTTCTTGTAAATACAGGCTTCACCGCAAGTCTGTATAAAACAATATGCTTTGATCAACTTATCAAAGAGTATATTCCAACTCCGAGATGCTTGCACCAGTCCATAGATGGATTGCTGGAGCTTGCACATTTTGTTAGCACCTTTAGGATTGACAAAACCTTCTGGTTGCATCATATACAACTCTTCTTTAAGAAAACTATAAAGGAATGCAGTTTTGACATCCATTTGCCAGATTTCATAAAATGTGGCAATTGCTAACATGATTCGGACAGACTTAAACATCGCTACAGTTTGAGAAAATCTCATTGTAGTCAACACCTTGAACTTTGTCAAAAAACCTTTTTGCGACAAGTCGAGCTTTGTAGATAGTAACACTACTATCAACGTCCGTCTTCCTCTTGAAGATCCATTTATTTTCTATGGCTTGCCGATCATCGGGCAAGTCAATCAAAGTCCATACTTTGTTTTCATACATGGATCCCATCTCAGATTTCATGGCCTCAAGCCATTTCGCGGAATCTGGGCTCATCTTCGCTTCCTCATAGTTCGTAGGTTTATCATGGTCCAGTAACATGACTTTCAAAACAGGATTACCGTACCACTCTGGTGCGGACCGTACTCTGGAAGACCTATGAGGTTCTGTAGTAACTTGATCTAAAGTTTCATGATCATCATCATTAGCTTCCTCACTAATTGGTGTAGGAATCACTGGAACTGATTTCTGTGATGAGCTACTTTCCAATTCGGGAGAAGGTACAAATTACCTTATCAAGCTCTTACTTTCCTCCCACTCACTTCTTTCGAGAGAAACTCCTTCTCTAGAAAGGATCCATTCTTAGCAACGAATGTTTTGCCTTTGGATCTGTGATAGAAGAAGTACCCAACAGTTTCCTTTGGGTATTCTATGAAGACGCACTTCTCCGATTTGGGTTTGAGCTTATCAGGTTGAAAACCTTTTTCATATAAGCATCGCAACTCCAAACTTTAAGAAACGACAACTTAGGTTTACTGCTAAACCATAGTTCATACGGTGTCGTCTCAACAGATTTAGATGGTGCCCTATTAAACGTGAATGCAGCTGTCTCTAATGCACAATCCCAAAACGATGGTGGTAAATCAGTAAGAGACATCATAGATCGCACCATATCCAATAAGTGCGGTTACGACGTTCGAACACACCATAATGTTGTGGTGTTCCAGGTGGCGTGAGTTGTGAAACTATTCCACATTGTTTTAATTGAAGACCAAACTCGTAACTCAAATATTTGTCTCCATGATCAGATCGCAGAAAACTTTATTTTCTTGTTACGATGATTTTTCCACTTCACTCTGAAATTCTTTGAACCTTTCAACTATTTCAGACTTATGTTTCATCAAGTAGATATACACATATCTGCTCAAATCATCTTGTGAAGGTCAGAAAATAACGATACTTGCCACGAGCATCAACACTCATTGGATCGCATACATCGATATGTATTATTTCCAATAAGTCTGTAGCTTGTTCCATTGTTCCGGAGAACAGAGTTTTAGTAATCTTGCCCAAAAGGCATGGTTCGCAAGCATCAAATGATTCATAACCAAGTGATTCCAAAAATCCATCTTTATGGAGTTTCTTCATGCGCTTCACACCGATATGACCCAAACGGCAGTGCCACAAATAAGTTGCACTATCATTATTAACTTTGCATATTTTGGCATCAATATTATGAATGTGTGTATCACTATGATCGAGATCCAACAAACTATTTTCATTGGGTGTATAACCATCGAAGGTCTTATTCATGTAAACAGAATAACAATTATTCTTTAACTTCAAATGAATAAGCGTACGCAATAAACATGATCAAATCATATTCATGCTCAACATAAACGCTAAATAACATTTATTTAGGTTTAACACTAATCTCGAAAATATAGGGAGTGTGTGATGATGATCATATCAATCTTGGAACTATTTCCAACACTCGTTGTCACTTCCCCTCAACTAGTCTCTGTTTATTATGTAACTCCTGTTTCGAGTTACTAATCTTAGCAACCGAACAAGTATTAAATACTCAGGGGTTATTATAAACACTAGTAAGGCACACATCAAACACCTGTATATCAAATATACCCTTGTTCAATTTGCCATCCTTCTTATCCACCAAATATTTAGGGCATTTCCACTTCCAGTGACCATTTTCTTTGCGATTAGTAAGCACTCGGTTTAGAGCTTTGGTCCAGCTTTGGTCTTCTTCACGGGAGTGACAACTTGCTTGTCATTCTACTTGAAGTTCCCTTTCTTTCCCTTTGCCCTTCTCTTGAAACTAGTGGTCTTGTCAATCATCAACACTTGATGCTCTTTCTTGATTTCTACCTTCGTTGATTTCAACATCACGAAGAGCTCGGGAATCGTTTTCGTCATCCCTTGCATACTATAGTTCATCACGAAGTTCTAGTAACTTAGTGATGGTGACTAGAGAATTCTATCAATCACTATCTTATCTGGAAGATTAACTCCCACTTGATTCAAGTGATTGAATTACCCAGACAATCTGAGCACATGCTCACTAGTTGAGCGATTCTCCTCCATCTTTTAGCTATAGAACTTGTTGGAGACATCATATCTCTCAACTCGGGTATTTGCTTGAAATATTAACTTCAACTCCTGGAACATCTCATATGGTCCATGACGTTCAAAACGTCTTTGAAGTCCCAATTCTAAGCCGTTAAGCATGGTGCACTAAACTATCAAGTAGTCATCATAATGAGCTAGCCAAGCGTTCATAACGTGCGCATCGCTCTGCAATAGGTCCATCACCTAGCGGTGCATCAAGAACATAATTCTTCTGTGCAGCAATGAGGATAAACCTCAGATCACGGATCCAATCCGCATCATTGCTACTAACATCTTTCAACATAGTTTCTCTAGGAACATATCAAAATAAACATATGAAAGCAACAATGCAAGCTATTGATCTACAACATAATTTGCAAAATACTACCAGGACTAAGTTCATGATAAATTTAAGTTCAATTAATCATATTACTTAAGAACTCCCACTTAGACAGACATCTCTCTAGTCATCTAAGTGATTACGTGGTCCAAATCAACTAAACCATAACCGATCATCACGTGAGATGGAGTAGTTTTCAATGGTGAACATCACTATATTGATCATATCTACTATATGATTCACGCTCGACCTTTCGGTCTCCGTGTTCCGAGGCCATATCTGCATATGCTAGGCTCGTCAAGTATAACCTGAGTATTCCGCGTGTGCTACTGTTTTGCACCCGTTGTATTTGAACGTAGAGCCTATCACACCCGATCATCACGTGGTGTCTCAAAGACGAAGAACTTTCGCATAGCGGTGCATACTCGGGAGAACACTTCTTGATAATTAGTGAGAGATCATCTTAAAATGCTACCGTCAATCAAAGCAAGATAAGATGCATAAAGGATAAACATCACATGCAATCAATATAAGTGATATGATATGGCCATCATCATCTTGTGCTTGTGATCTCCATCTTGAAGCACCGTCATGATCACCATCGTCACCGGTAGCGACACCTTGATCTCCATCATAGCATCGTTGTCGTTCGCCATCTATTTCTTCTACGACTATCGCTACCGCTTAGTGATAAAGTAAAGCAATTACGTATGCGTTTGCATTTCATACAATAAGCGACAACCATATGGCTCTCGCCGATTGCCGATAACCGGTTACAAAACATGATCATCTCATACAATAAAATATAGCATCACGTCTTGACCATATCACATCACAACATGCCCTGCAAAAACAAGTTAGACATCCTCTACTTTGTTGTTGCAAATTTTACGTGGCTGCTACGGGCTTAGCAAGAACCGTTCTTACCTACGCATCAAAAACCACAACGATAGTTCGTCAAGTTGGTGCTGTTTTAACCTTCACAAGGACCGGGCGTAGCCACACCCGATTCAGCTAAAGTGAGAGAGACAGACACCCGCCAGCCACCTTTAAGCACGAGTGCTCGTAACGGTGAAACCAGTCTCACGTAAGCGTCGCGTAATGTCGGTCGGGCCGCTTCATCTCACAATACCGCCGAACCAAAGTATGACATCTTTGGTAAGCGGTATGACTTGTATCGCCCATAACTCACTTGTGTTCTACTCGTGCATATAACATCAACGCATAAAACCTAGGCTCGGATGCCTTTGTTGGGGAATGTAGTAATTTCAAAAAATTCCTACGCACACGCAAGATCATGGTGATGATATAGCAGCGAGAGGGGCGTGTTCGCCCACGTACCCTCGAGACCGTAAGCGAAGCGTTAGCACAATGCGGTTGATGTAGTCGACGTCTTCACGATCCGACCGATCCAAGCACCGAACGTACGGGGCCTCCGAGTTCAGCACACGTTCAGCTCGATGATGATCTCCGGCCTCCGATCCAGCCGAGCTCCGGAGATGAGTTCCGTTAGCACGACGGCGTGGTGATGATAATGATGTTCTATCGCGCAGGCTTCGCCTAAACTCATGACGATATGACCGAGGTGGAATATGGTGGAGGGGCACCGCACACGGCTAAGGAACGATCCGTAGATCAACTTGTGTGTCTATGGGGTGCCCCTACCCCGTATATAAAGGATCGGAGGAGGGGAGGGCTGGCCCTCTTCTATAAGCGCGCCCTAGGGGAGTCCTACTCCCATCGGGAGTAAGATTCCCCCTTTCCTAGTCCAACTAGGAGTCCTTCCATGTATTAGGAGTAGGAGACAAGGAAGGGGAAGAGAGAAGGGAAGGAAGGAGGGGGTGCGGCCCCTTCCCCTAGTCCAATTCGGACTAGGCCATGGGGGGGCGCGGCCTGCCCTAGGCAGCCCCTCTCTCTTTCCCGTATGGCCCAATAAGGCCCAATACTTCTCCCCGACGAATTCCCGTAACTCTCCGGTACTCCGATAAATACCCGAATCACTCGAAACCTTTCCGAACTCCGAATATAGTCGTCCAATCAATCGATCTTTACGTCTCGACCATTTCGAGACTCCTCGTCATGTCCACGATCTCATCCAGGGACTCGAACTCCTTGGTACATCAAAACTCATAAACTCATAATATAAGCATCATCGTAACGTTAAGCGTGCGGACCCTACGGGTTCGAGAACTATGTAGACATGACCTAGAACCATCCTCGGTCAATAACCAATAGCGGGACCTGGATGCCCATATTGGTTCCTACATATTCTACGAAGATCTTTATCGGTCAAACCGCATAACAACATACGTTGTTCCCTTTGTCATCGGTATGTTACTTGCCCGAGATTTGATCGTCGGTATCCAATACTGTAGGATCGAAAGTATGTCTAGAGGGGGGGTGATTAGACTACTTGACAATATAAAAATTCTGCCTTTTGATAAAGGACAGTTTTTGGCAGATTCACAATTATGATCAAGTCAAGTATCACCCTACACATGCAATTCTAGAGTATAGGCAGCGGAAAGTAAATTGCACATGTAGTAAAGAGAGGTGGAGAAGAGCAAACGCAATTTTGGAGACGCGGTGATTTTTCTCGTGGTTCCGATAGGTGGTGCTATCGTACTTCCACGTTGATGGAGACTTCAACCCACGGAGGGTAGCGGCTGCATGAGTCCACGGAGGGCTCCACCCACGAAGGGTCCACGAAGAAGCAACCTTGTCTATTCCATCATGGCCTCACGCCCACGGAGGCTAGCCTTACTCGGGGTAGATCTTCACGAAGTAGGCGATCTCCTTGCCCTTACAAACTTCTTGGTCAACTCCACATCTCGACGGAGGCTCCCAAGCGACACCTAACCAATCTAGGAGGCACCACCCTCCAAAAGGTAATAGATGTTGTAGATGATGATGAACTCCTTGCTCTTGTGCTTCAAATGATAATCTCCCCAACACTCAACTCTCCTCACTGATTTGGCTATGGTGGAAGAAAGGATTGAGTGGAAAGCAACTTGGGAAGGCTAGAGATTAAGCTTCATATGGTGGGAGTGGAGCAACTTGATCTCAACACAAGGGTAGGTAGTTCTCTTCTCAGAAATGTAAGGTAGGAGTGGTAGTTCTTTCTGATGGCTCTCTCCACGAATGAAGAGGGGTGGAGGGGTATAAATAGCCTCCACACAAAATCCAACCGTTACACACATTTGACCAATCTCGGTGGGACCGAAGTTGACAACTCGGTGAGACCGATAGTTCAAATAATGTGAGCGTTGGGATTTTCAGTGGGACCGAAAATACAATCTCGGTGAGTCCGATTCGTGCAATGACAAGAGCATGCCGGTTCGGTGGGACCGACTTCATCATCTCGGTGACACCGATTTGATGTGAAGATTCTGAAGCTTGGCAACTCATGTTTCGGTGAGACCGAGTTGAGAATCGGAAAATCCGAGTTTGCTAGGGTTTGGCTTATGGTGAGGTGGTTCATCTCGGTGTGGTGAGTTTGGAATATCGGTGGGACCGAGACTACTTATGAGTGTATATGGCGGTGAAAGTTGCCGATAGTTTAGGAGATGTATCACTAAGCACTTGAGCAACGGATCATCATCATAACCTCATCCCTTTTAATAGTATTGGCTTTTCCTATGGACTCAATGTGATCTTGGATCACTAAACCAAAAATGGAGTCTTGAGCTTTTGCCAATGCTTGCCTTAGCATTTTGAGGGGTCCACTTCTTGATCCTTGCCATACCCATATCTTGAACTTTCGAAATGATTCTCAAGTAACTATTAGTTCAATGATATATATGTTGTTATTAATTACCAAAACCACCCGGGATTAGTTGCACTTTCAATCTCCCCTTTTGGTAATTGATGACAACATATAGATCAAAACTTCGACAAAGGATATAATCAATGAATAATATCGTCGCTTTGAGAAGTATGTGATAAGCAAGAGCTCCCCCTCAATTTGTGCATTATTTAAGATTTGCGTTTGAATGCAAATGCACAATCGATTAGGATCATGGGTCACTCTTCCATGTCACATACATCTTGGTGGAGCGCACAAAATGATAAGAATGAACAACATGCACCCAATCACCAAGACATGAGTAAATGGTCATACAAGATAGGAATGGCATATGATAAGCATTAAGCACACATTAAAGCATAGTACGACCAAGCACTCATTAAGGTAGAATCAAGCGGAGTATCAAACACCTTGAATGTCTCGAAAACCAAAAGTATCTCAAAGAAACCGCAAAAGAACGAAAGAGCAAAAAGTGCAAAGACAACAAGACTCTCTCTCTCGAAGTCCTATGATCTATACAATTTCTCCCCTTTGGCAACAAGTTACCAAAAGTTCGAAAAGGCATAGAGCTAAGCGTCCTTTGGGGACTCTTTGGCGGCTCCCGTGCAGGTTGATGTCGGAGTGGATATGACAACATCGGCGAAGACTTGGTGATGTCTGTCTTTGGAGGAGTGGTCTTTGGAGCTGGAGCTGGAGTAGGAGCAAGCGCTGGGCTGTGGGAGAGTCTTTGAAGCTGTAGTCTGGTGTCGATCCTTTGGAATAGCAATGATCGGGTCTGTGGGAACCGGAGCGATCTGTTGATGAGCATCTGGACTAAGTCATCCTGCATCTCACGCATAAGCTCTTCCTTCTCCGCTTTGCTTCCTCAATGTCGCCTCAAGCTTGTTGTGATCACTTGCACTTGATCGACTTCACGTCCAGGCGTAGATCTTCTCGTCAACAATCCTCTCTAAGCTCTCCGAGGCTGCACAATGCTGGCGGCGTTGTTCAATCCTTTGGGTAGCTTCAAGAATTTGTTCTCGAAACTCTTTGGTTTAGGCTGCTGCTTTCTTTGCTTTGTCGACTTTGGCTTTCTTAGCAGCTTCGATCTTGGCTTGACCTTCAACAGATGTTGGATCCTCCTCATTCATCACAACAACATTGTCTTCATGCTCTGGCTGCAGCGGTAAATGTTCTCTATCCAACAAGAATGTGCCCGTGCCAAACTTGGCATTGATAAGCATCTGAATCTGCGGGGCAAATCCACATGACCTTTTCTGGTCAGTTGCAGTCCTCTTAATGGTCTCTACCATCAAGTCCATCACCTTGAAAGGTCCTTTCTCATCAAGTATGTGCAGCATGTTGATAGAGTATCCTCGATCATGCGATGATCTCAGATTTGGGCATCAAGGTATGCCTCGTAATGGTATTAGTGGTAGGTAAGCCTGCACGGAGATAGTAGATCGAGCCGAGCTTCAGATTCCCAAATCCTTTCTTGGAACCTCTTTGTACATGTTCTTCATGGATTCATGATTCTTCTTTGGAATCCCATATACATCAATATCATCTTCTCGTTGCCTTTGGAGCATTGAATTTCTGCCCATTCTTCAACAGAAGAAGAAAATCTTTGACCTTCATCATCCATATAATCTTCCCATCGGGGTAGAAGTGAGTGTGGCATAAAATTGCATTATCATCTCATCATTCCAACTGGTCAATTTCGACCTACAAAGTCTGCAACTCCACATGCGGTGAAACTTTCATGCACATGTGGAAAGAAATCTCTGTGCTCTTCATTGTCAATGTACTTCCAATCAACATATCTTGTGTCTGCGACTATGGGCTTCTTGTCCATCAAGACGGTCTCATAGAAGTCCTGCTGCTCTCGGTGTGAAATCTGGGATCAACAGCAGTTCTTCTCCTCACGGCATATGGGTCGACTTGTCTCCATAGCACGAGACCTCTATCTTTCCTTGCCTTCATATCCTCGGCTTGAGGATGAGCATCATTATGTAGTGGCAGTTTTGGACGAAGTTTACAAAATTGGTCCTTCATCATCGACACACTGGTGGCACATCATCCTTGTTCTTTTAGAACGCTGGAATGTTTCGACGGTCTTCTTGGGCTTGGCGGCGAGGCTTTCTTTGGAGCTGCCTTAGTTGGAGCAGATTGCTTGGGCTTTGATGTGGCTCCGGCCTTAATGGCATCACCCATGAACTTAGGCTTCGAGGAGGAGGCTGGGGTGCTTCCTCATCCCCATCTTCTTCTGCTGCATCATGCACTATCCTCTTTCTCTTGGTGGTTTTCTTCACTTTGCTTGCAACTGCCTCTCCCAAATTCAGCTTCTTGCAGCAGTTGATTGCTTGACTTTCTTGGTGCCCTTCTTGGTTTGTTGACCTTGTTGCTCTTTGGCAACAACCTTCCTTTAGGCTTTGAGGTCACCTCTTCCTCAACAACAAAATCTGAGTCCTCATCATCCGAGTTCCTCTTCTTTCTAGCTCTGGTGGCTGCAGGAGGCAAGCCACTTGGTGTACTCCTCTCACCATCATCGGATGAGCTGCTAGGATCGGGACTAGTGCCTGCCTCGGAATATCGCAATGGGTGTCTCGACTGTTACTCGATCCTTGGCATCGACATGGTGACAACCTCTGAATAGATAAGGTGTAGGCAGAGAAGAAGAGTCATCACAAAGCTGCGAAGTTTTTGCAAAAAAATGAGTTCAAATTCTAGTATTAGGTTTTCACAGAAGACATTTGGTCGGACCGAGTTTAAGGTTCGTGAATCCGACGTGTTAAACAGAGCTTTCACACCACTTTCGGTTTGACGAAGTGGGTTTCGATCTGCCGAAAACACTAGGGTTTCACAGAATTTCATTTCGGTCACACCGATTTTGCACAACTCGGTTGGACGAAGGTGCAAAGATAATGGCCATAGGCCAAATCGGTCATACCGAAACTATAAATCGGTCTCACCGAGATGTGTTCGCGGAAACCTAACCCTAAAACTTTTACTCGAATTTAGTTCAACCGAACCAATCGGTGTACAGGAGGATTTCAATCGTGGCAAGATACTAGGCAATCCAAGCGTGCATTGAATCGGAGATGGGAGCACGAGTGGGATCAAAACTCACCCTAACTTGGTGGAGTTTTTCTCGGCGGCAACGGCACGGAGGAGATGTCCGTTGACGGTGGCGGAGACTGCGGCGAGGGCGCAGCGGCATTTACGGCGACGATCCGGAGACCAAGGCGGCGGCGGCAAAGGGTGTGGGGCGAAACATTTGAAGGAGGAATCAGCGCTGCCCTCGAGTATATATACCCCTTTGTTGTCGGTGGGACCGAGTTGTAAAACTTCGGTGGCACCGAGATGGATAACTGCTAAGCGTTATGCACTTGATCACGCCGAAAATCACAACTCGGTTTCACCGAGGTGAAAACCTAGATCGATCTAAATGCTTTCGGTTCGACCGAGTTTGAGTGAGTTGGTCCGACCGAAATCAATTAGAAGGTTTTGGAAATTAGCCCTTGACGGATCGGTGGCTCGAGTGCTCCTCACCCGGAGGGTCGAAAATGACTTGTTCAAAATTTGTGATGTAAGCATGAATAGAATTTGAGACAAGAAAGCATAGATAGCTAGGGAGGTACTTAGGCATTCTTGTCCATCCATTTGGTCGAGAAAAATCAAAACGACCAAAACAACAAATGGATGTCCTCGAATGGATAAAATCATGCATCCAACATGCTCACACAATAAGATAGCAAATGAAATATGTGTCAAACATGCACAATCAAAACTCTAGCTACTAACACACAATTTGTCGATGACTAGGTCATCTTTATATGAGTATATTGACTTAGGGGCCAAATGAGAACATTTGATCATAGGTCATACTCATCGTTTAAGCACAAGTGGGGTTACCACTTTTACATAAAGCATTGATGTGTTCACATCATTTGAAGATGCTTTAGCTCATTTTTTTTAGAGCAAAGCTCCCCCTAGATGTGAGAACCCCTTTTAAAGGGTCAAACTAACCTTGGGTTGTCGTAGAAGACTTCATGTAGATGTTGAAGATGTGGATGCTCAATGTTGATGGAGATCATCAAGAGTTGGGAGCTATCCTTTGGATTCGGGCACTTTCAATACCTACATGGGTTAGTCCCACAAGGAACAAACAAGGATATCCATGGACATAGATTGAAGTTCACAATAGATGATGTCCATGAAAGCAATGATTACCTTGTCCCTTGACTTACCAACAAGAGGGTTTGTGACTCCATGAACTAGTGCACAATGTGGAAGTTGATTGCACAAGTTTTTGCCAAAATGAATGTGAGTGAAGTATGTTGGCAGAGTCACCCTCAAGAACTTTCTAGTTCTTCTTCTTCGGGATCCACATCATCTTGATGGGAATCCTTGGGGTTGTAGTTGAGCTTGACGAAGTAGAACTTGACGTTTCCTTGGGAACCAACTTGACCATGGCTTGAGGTGCTTCATCAAATGCATCAATCTCCTCTTGAAGCTTGTCCTTGCCTTTTAGCTTGTGGTCTTGTGGTGGACGGTCATCTTGAGCTTGTTCCACATTGGAAGAAGTAGGATCATACTTCTCCTTTTGAGGAACAAACTGTGGAGTAGGATATTGACCTTCTTCCCACTCAACGCCTTCGGCGTTGAACTTTCGCTCAAAACCAATTCCTTGATTCTTCCGGTGCCTTCCTTGCTTGCGAACAATTTCCTCAAAGTTCTTGCTTCCGGCAAGGCTCTTGTAGACACCTTTCTCTATGATCCCTTTCAATAAACTATTTTCTTGCTCAAGTGTAACTTGGCTTGAAACATTGTTAGTGGAATCAAGAGAACTACTAGAAGCAACAACATTGGATTTAGCATGGTTATTGTTACTGCTAGAGAAAGAATTTTTCTTATGCTTGTCATGCTTAGTCTTAATGGGTGGCAAGAAATTAGACAAGAGAAGTCGTTTGGCAAGATATGAAGAACTCTTCTTTGAAGATCGTCATTGATTGCTTTTAGAAACTCATGTTCTTGCTCTAGAGTGAGCTTCTCGAGCGTAGCTTCTCATGAGATCTTAGGAGCTCTCTATGATCTTCTTGAGTTGTTTCATGAGCTAACTTAAGAGTTTTTAGTTCTTTAGTTAGGCGCTCAATCTCCTTCATAGCATTGTCATTCGACTCTTCTCGACTATAAAGACTACTAGCATGTTCATCATTACTAGGCTCCTTGGATTTATCATGTAAGAGCTCATCTTCACCAAGCAAGTCATCCTCATCACTATTGAAGTCAATGAATTCAGGTGTGATACCTTGGGGCCTTTAGCCATGAAGCATCTTCCAATTCCCTCATTTGGTGAATCAAATAAGTCGTAGGAGTTGGAGTTGGAGGATCTGAGAGCAAGACCGCAACACCTTCATCTTGACTGTAGTCGGAGTTGGAGTGATAGCTTCCTTCGGATTGATTGTCTGAGTCGGGGCGGAGACCCATTCACCTACATGAGCTTGATGTTTTCTTCTTGTGTAGCTCCTTGATGACTTGTCTTTCCTCTCCGAATCCTTGCTTCTCCGAGAGGGTCTTCGTTCATAACGATCATCTCTGCTCCTTCTCTCTTTCGAGGTGACTCATCTCTTGAGCTTCTTCTTCTTGGAGATTCTTCTCTTCTCTTGTGGGGAGCCGTACACTCATTTGAGTAGTGTCGGGTCTTCCACAATTGTAGCAGATTCGATCACGACTAGAAGATCTCTTTTCATCATATGATCTAGACTTTGAGCTTCTCTCTTTGCCTCTATTCTTGTAGAATTTGTTGAAGTTCTTGACCATTAGGCTTATCTCTTCATTGGAAACTAACTTGTCACTTGAGGTTGTGGGAGCATCACTTGTAGCTTTGTAAGCACCACTTGACTTGTTGTGAAGCTCTTCCTTATCCTTAAGTGTCATCTCATGAGCAACAATTCTTCCAATGACTTGGTTGGCTTGAGATTCTTGTAGTTTGGCATCATTTGGATCAAAGTGCACACGGTGTCATACTTTCCATCCAAAGCTCTGAGAATCTTCTTGATGATGAATCGGTCGGTCATTTCTTCGCTTCCTAAGCCGGCAATCTAATTTGTGATGAGAGCAAGCCTAGAGTACATTTCAGCGACTCCTTCACCATCCTTCATCTTGAACTTGTCAAGTTGACCTTGAAGAATATCTAGCTTTGATTCCTTCATGGACTCGGTACCTTCGTGCATTTCAACAAAAGTATCCCAAATCTCTTTTGCATTCTCAAGACAGCTGATTTTGTTGAACTCCTCGGGACACAAGGCATTGAAGAGAATGTCACAAGCTTGAGCATTGTTTTGTAACATCCGCAATTCTTCCGTTAGAAGCCGCGATCCGAACTTTTCCTTCCTCGAAGAATTCACCTTGCATACCAACACAAATAATGCCCCATGCGGTGGGTTATGACCAAGAATATGCATTTTCATTTTATGCTTCCAACTAGCAAAATTTGTACCATCAAAGTAAGGACCTCTCTGAAAATTACCTCACTAGGCGCCATACTCTCCTAGGTTGTGAAACCAAGCTTATGGAGTCAATGCAATGGAAACCAATACAATGGAGACCAAAGCTCGATACCACTTGTAGGATCGAAAGTATGTCTAGAGGGGGTGATTAGACTACTTGACAATATAAAAATTCTGCCTTTTGATAAAGGACAGTTTTTGGCAGATTCACAATTATGATCAAGTCAAGTATCACCCTACACATGCAATTCTAGAGTATAGGCAGCGGAAAGTAAATTGCACATGTAGTAAAGAGAGGTGGAGAAGAGCAAACACAATTTTGGAGACGTGGTGATTTTTCTCGTGGTTCCGAGAGGTGGTGCTATCGTACTTCCACGTTGATGCAGACTTCAACCCACGGAGGGTAACGGCTGCGCGAGTCCAAGGAGGGCTCCACCCACGAAGGGTCCACGAAGAAGCAACCTTGTCTATTCCATCATGGCCTACGCCCACGGAGGGCTAGCCTTACTCGGGGTAGATCTTCACGAAGTAGGCGATCTCCTTGCCCTTACAAACTTCTTGGTTCAACTCCACGTCTCGACGGAGGCTCCCAAGCGACACCTAACCAATCTAGGAGGCACCACCCTCCAAAAGGTAATAGATGTTGTAGATGATGATGAACTCCTTGCTCTTGTGCTTCAAATGATAATCTCCCCAACACTCAACTCTCCTCACTGATTTGGCTGTGGTGGAAGAAAGGATTGAGTGGAAAGCAACTTGGGAAGGCTAGAGATCAAGCTTCATATGGTGGGAGTGGAGCAACTTGATCTCAACACAAGGGTAGGTAGTTCTCTTCTCGAAATGTAAGGTAGGAGTGGTAGTTCTTTCGATGGCTCTCTCCACGAATGAAGAGGGGTGGAGGGTATAAATAGCCTCCACACAAAATCCAACCGTTACACACATTTGACCAATCTCGGTGGGACCGAAGTTTACAACTCGGTGAGACCGATAGTTCAAATAATGTGAGCGTTGGGATTTTCAGTGGGACCGAAAATACAATCTCGGTGAGTCCGATTCGTGCAATGACAAGAGCATGCCAGTTTGGTGGGACCGACTTCATCATCTCGGTGACACCGATTTGATGTGAAGGTTCTGAAGCTTGGCAACTCATGTTCGGTGAGACCGAGTTCGAATCGGAAAATCCGAGTTTGCTAGGGTTTGGCTTATGGTGAGGTGGTTCATCTCGGTGTGGTGAGTTTGGAATATCGGTGGGACCGAGACTACTTATGAGTGTATATGGCGGTGAAAGTTGCGATAGTTTAGGAGATGTATCACTAAGCACTTGAGCAACCAGATCATCATCATAACCTCATCCCCTTTTAATAGTATTGGCTTTTCCTATGGACTCAATGTGATCTTGGATCACTAAACCAAAAATGGAGTCTTGAGCTTTTGCCAGTGCTTGCTTTAGCATTTTGAGGGGTCCACTTCTTCAGTCCTTGCCATACCCATATCACTGAACTTTCTGAAATGATTCTCAAGTAACTATTAGTTCAATGATATATATGTTGTTATTAATTACCAAAACCACCCGGGGATTAGTTGCACTTTCAAATACCTAGTTCAATCTCGTTACTGGCAAGTCTCTTTACTCGTTCCGTAATACATCATCTCATAACTAACTCTTTAGTTACAATGCTTGCAAGGCTTAGGTGATGAGTATTACCGAGAGGGCCCCAGAGATACCTCTCCGACAATCGGAGTGACAAAACATAATCTCGAAATACGCCAATCCAACATGTACCTTTGGAGACACCTATAGTACTCCTTTATAATCACCCAGTTACGTTGTGACGTTTGGTAGCACCCAAAGTCTTCCTCCGGTAAACGGGAGTTGCATAATCTCATAGTTGCAGGAACTTTGTATAAGTCATGAAGAAAGCAATAGCAACATACTAAACGATCAAGTGCTAGGCTAACGGAATGGGTCATGTCAATCACATCATTCTCCTAATGATGTGATCTCGTTAATCAAATGACAACACATGTCTATGGCTAGGAAACTTAACCATCTTTGATTCACGAGCTAGTCAAGTAGAGGCATACTAGTGACACTATGTTTGTCTATGTATTCACACATGTATTATGTTTCCGGTTAATACAATTCTAGCATGAATAATAAACGTTTATCATGAAATAAGGGAATAAATAATAACCTTATTATTGCCTCTAGAGCATATTTCCTTCAATTATTTTCCTGTTTTTTGCTGATTGAACACATCAATGATTTACATTACATTGTTGTAACTAGGCGAGGGTCAATCTGGATAGTCATGACGAGCAAAGCTTGCTTGTGCTTTTCAAGGAAGCATTGCAGCGATGTCGATGTTACTCGAGGAAATCACACTTTGGTGGCAAATCTATAAGCGAATTTCGGTGAAGTCTCCTGTGCTAAATTTAGAAGACATTGAATGGAAAAACATTGTTATGCCTTGGTCTCGTTCCGGGATGAGGTCTTGTCTATGAAATCACATGAAAATTTGAACTTCTACTTTTCGCATGTGCCTTACGGATCTTGTTTGCGGAAATCTGCTCGAAGAAGAATTCGGTTTGAAAAAAACGACGAGGATATCATAAATATCTTGCCCGCATTGCTTTGCTCTTGTTAGTACTGTTGTCTGTATCTTTGTACTTGCATACATACCTAGTTCATTATGTGGCAGCAGTATGCATGATAGCTTGCTTATCAATTGTTCGCTCCAAATTATCTGATCTGTATGAATGGTTACATTAGTGTAGAATATATCCAATGCCAATGTTTTTTTAGCCCTACATTGTTCTTTTAAGTACATGATGTCCTTTATAAGTGTACTTATAATGACAGGTAGTTGTTCATGTACCATCACTCTGCAGCTTATTTTCCTTTGCCCTCCATTTTCTACACATCAGATCTATATTTACTCTTACCATAAGGTTGGTACTGAAGAAGTTTAGCTGTGCATTGCTCTTGGCTGTACCTTTTGCCTATATCGCTGCACTTACATTTATAACTACTTGGTTATGTAGCATCACTCTTCATCTTATCTTAAACTCCATTTTTTCGTATATTATCGTATCTATATTTACTCTTAACAAAATGTAGAATAAAGGCAATGCTTATGAAGAAGATTATGTGGTAAACTTCTTGAATTGCCCCCCCATCAGCATGGACAAGGCCTTTATAGAGCCTGTCTTCACCAATAATGTAAGTTTGTCCATCTCAAGCCTTCAAACTTTGTTGTATATATTTGGTTAGGCATATTTGCAATTGACTGTTTATTTTTGGTGTTTGCATCAAATTGCATGTTTAAAGTTTATTATGTACTCCCTCCGTTCCAAAATAGATGACCCAATTTTGTACTAAAGTTAGTATAAAGTTGGGTCATCTATTTTAAACGGAGGATAGTTCATAAACAAAAGTTTGTCCTTTCTCGGTTTAAGTTTTCGGTTGTACAACCAAGTTCCTTATTCATACCATGTAAATTAAAGTATCTGAGCAAGTGATCTTCTTTTGCCTTTGCATGTATGCTTATGTTCTTCATCGTAATCCGGTGGTGTGGTGAACCTACCCTTTGCAGCACAATGTCATATTACGCAATGTCTTAACTACGAACAATGTCATATCATTCTACTACTCCCTCCGTCGAAAATACTTGTCATTGAAATGGATGTATCTAGATGTATTTTAGTTCTAGACACATCCATTTTGATGACAAATAATTCAACGGAGGGAGTATTATTAAACCGTCTCTTTATTTGCCAATCTGAAATGGGATAAATTGATGACACACTAACCATTGATACTTATGAGTTCTTGATCGTAATCCGGTGGTGTCGTGAAGCTGCCAACTCCTTCACAATGTCATTTCCTGCCATGTCTTGACCTGAACAATACCATATTGTGTTAATGCAATTTTAAGCTGTGTCACTTTATTTGTTAGTAAGAAATGTGATGAATTGTCAGCATTGATACTTTTATGTGCAAAACCTGTCATCCGTGCAGTTGTTTATCTTTGAGTGAGGAAGATTTAAGTGTTGAACAAGCGCTTGATCTCATCATCTTGCTTTCGGTGCTTGCGTTGCAGCTCCAAATAGGCTAACCTTTCTTGAACTCTATTGAAGTGCTATCGGTTTTGTATATTATTTTGTCGGCGTGTTTATTTTGCCTTTGGTGGCGATCTTTGATGCCCAGTGTATGTAATATGTTATGCGCTTGTGCTTTATTATCATAGTGGCGAACTTTGATGCCCGATGGATGTAATATGCTGTAATTTCTTTATTATGCAGTCTAAGTTTTTCTTATTCACGATCTGCGGTTATTTTCTTGTATATTTATCTTGTCTTCGCGAAGAACCGTCAAACCGTAAAATTACGGTACATAATCGGGCCATCATGCAATCACGATGTAGGTTGGGCTGAAACGCGTGCGAACAGCTAACGGTAAGCGTGAAGAGTCGAAATGGACCCGACCCATGATTGTGCGAATCAAATCATGGGGTTTTAATGAGCCAAAATTGTCTCGGTCCTTGTTTGGCCCAATATCGTGCATGAAACAAGCGGATGCAAACCAGACGTAGTTAGGCCCAACTATATGACGGGCATTTAACAGCTGAAATTAATATAGGGCCGAAATGTTAAACGGGTCCTTAAGAGGCCAAAACTAATGTCAGGCCGAATTACTAAGTGGGCCTCTAGCAAGTGGGCCCAAAAGCATAGTGTCCAGTTGACAGGCCGAATCTGATATGGGCCATAATTGAGCACATAGCCTCTTAAAGGGCCGTACCTGATCTGGGCCGTAATTTGGCCCAGAACGTGATAGGCTTTTAACAGGTCGGATCTCATATGGGCCACTATTAGGCCCAGAACGTGGCAGGCCATTAATGGACCGAATCAAATATGGGCCGGCATTTGGCCCAAAACATGGCAACCAGTTAATGGGCCGGCCTACTAGGGCCCTCAAATTCTTGTGGGCCTACAGCTGGGCCGGCCCGTTAATGTCGGCGAAATCTCATGGGCCTTTAGCCGGGCCGACCCATTATGATCCGCAAGAATCTTGTGGGCCTTTACCTAGGCCAGCCCATTATGGCAAACAAAAATCTTGTGGGCCTTTACCTGGACCGGCCCATTATGGCCCGCGAAATCTTGTGGGCCGTTAGCTGGGCAAGCCCATTATGGTCCGCAAAATCTCGTGGGCCTTTAGATGGGCCGGTCCATTATGGTCCGCAAAATCTTGTGGGCCTTTAGTTGGGCCGACCCATTTAAACTTGATGGGCCGGTCCACGTGTCAACATATCATAGGCGCGTCTCACCCATTGGATGAGTGACACATGTGCCAGCGCGGACCTCACACGTGTCTCCTCCAGCCAATGATGATTTTACACGTGGAAAATCCGCATTGGTCGGGGCTGTTAACGGGTTATCGGATCCAAAACCCGACCCGATAGCTTAACGGCGTTCCGTTACGGTGGATGCCACGTGTCGGTCACCCTTGACGAAAAGCACTACAGGACGCGCGATTTATCGTCATGGAAGTGGACACTTCGTGATGATAATTTTGGTAATGTCATGGAACACTTCTACGACAGCACAGGTATGACTATCTTGATTCTGTCATAAATTTGTCATGGATGTACATGCATGACAAAAAAACGCGACCTACTGTGACAAACACGTATCATCACGGAAGTGTATTTTTTTCGTAGTGGTAGTTCATTCCTAATGGGTTCCTTCATCATTTTATTCAACCAATCCCTATTAAACCATACATGAATTCCTATGGCAATCCAGTCAAACTCCTCAAAAGCTTCAAGGTACAAAGATTGAGATATTTCAGAATGGGGAACTCTCTTCTTAAGATTTTCACTATAAGATTGATAATCTCTAGCTTCCAAACTACACATGGTTTCTTTATCGTACAAAATATCTATAATCGGAGGGTGTTCAACATATTTTTTATAGAAAGCAAAAATATCCCTAGCTTCTTGTATTATAAAATCGAATTCGCGCATAAGGATAATAGTGGCAATCTTTTTAGCTATAGGGTGGTTGATATTGGTAAGTTCATAAAACACATTTTGCAAAGTGGGATGGATGTGCACAAATTTTCTTTCTAATTTCTCAACAAGCATAACAATGGCATCAGCATAACAGTTGGTCTCAAGAAGAATAGACTTTTTACTAATAGGCATGGATCCTATGCAATCAAAAGAATTATTGGATAATACTTTTTCCAATAATATTACCATCCCCCACGCGAAAGATTTTTGTTTTATAATTAGGTGGAGTTTCAGTTTCACAATTCAAAGAACAATACTCAAGAGCTTCTTCAAGATTTTCAATGATAACCTCCCCAGTTTCAGACATGATGGAAACAAACAGCACTAACAAACGAGCACACAAGAAGCAAGCAAGAAGAGATGAACAAAAGAGGGGCGAAGAAAAGGCAAAGGCTTTCGAAAATCGTTTTAGAAGTGGGGGAGAGGAAAATGAGAGGCGAATGGCAAATAATGTAATGCAAGGGAGAAGAGTTTATGATGGGTACTTGGTATGGCTTGACTTGACGTAGATCTCCCCGGCAATGGTGCTAGAAATCCTTCTTGCTACCTCTTGAGCTTGCGTTGTTTTCTCTTGAAGAGGAAAGGGTGATGCAGCAAAGTAGCATAAGTATTTACCCCAGTTTTGAGAACCAAGGTATCAATCCAGTAGGAGACGACGCACAAGTCACCGAATACCTGCACAAACAATCAAGAACTTGCAACCAACGCGATAAAGGGGTTGTCAATCCCTTCACGGTCACTCGCAAAAGTGAGATCTAATAGAGATAATAAAGTAAATATTTTTGGTATTTTTTATGTATAGATTGGAACGTAAAGATTGCAAAATAGTAAACAAGATTCGGTAATATGGAAAACGAGATGCAAATACAATGGAAAAGAGACACGGGGGCCATAGGTTTCACTAGTGGATTCTCTCGAGATAGCATGTATTACGGTGGGTGAACAAATTACTGCCGGGCAATTGATAGAAAAGCACATAATTATGATGACATCTAAGGCAATGATCATGAATATAGGCATCATGTCCGTGTCAAGTAGACCGACTCCTGCCTGCATCTACTACTATTACTCCACACATCGACCGCTATCCAACATGCATCTAGAGTATTAAGTTCATAAGAACGGAGTAACGCATTAAGCAAGATGACATGATGTAGAGGGATGAACTCAAGCAATATGATATAAACTCCATCCTTTTATCCTCGATGGCAACAATATAATATGTGCCTTGTTGCCCCTATTGTCACTGGGAAAGGACACCGCAAGATTGAACCCAAAGCTAAGCACTTCTCCCATGGCAAGAAAGATCAATCTAGTAGGCCAAACTAAACCGATAATTCGAAGAGACTTGCAAAGATATAAAATCATGCATATAAGAATTCAGACAAGAACCAAATAATATTCATAGATAATCTTGTTCGTAAATCACAATTCATCGGATCTCGGCAAACACACTGCAAAAGAATATTACATCGAATAGATCTCCAAGAACATCGAGGAGAACTTTGTATTGAGAATCAAAGAGAGAGAAGAAGCCATCTAGCTAATAACTATGGACCTGGAGGTCTGTGGTAAACTACTCACGCTTCATCAAAGAGGCAATGGTGTTGATGTAGAAGCCCTCCATGATTGAATCCCCCTCCGGCAGATCGCCGGAAAAGGCCCCAAGATGGGATCTCACGAGTACAAAAGGTTGCGGCGGTGGAAAAGTGGTTTCATGGCTCCCCCTAATGTTTTTAGGGTATAAGAGTATATATATATGCAAGAGAAGTAGGTCGGTGGAGCTACGAGGGGCTCACGAGGGTAGGGGCGCACCTACCCCCCTGGGCACGCCCTCCTGCCTCGTGGACGCCTCGTTGCATCTCTGACTTCAACTCCAAGTCTTCTTGTTTGCTTTCGGTCCAAGAAAGATCATCATGAAGGTTTCATTCTATTTGGACTCCGTTTGGTATTCATTTTCTGCAAAACTCTAAAATAGGCCAAAAAACAGAAACTGGCGCTGGGCTTCCGGTTAATAGGTTAGTCCAAAAAATAATATAAAAGAGCATCTTAAAGCCCATTAAACATCCAAAACAGATAATACAATAGCATGTAACAATCAAAAATTATAGATACGTTGGAGACGTATCAAGTAGCTTGTCTTATTAGCTCACTATAAGGACCCATGTTCAGTTTGCTAGCTACTGCCTTTCCTTAACAAATTCTAGTGAATTGTGCTATCAACTTTTACCATGCAATCTGTTGCTCTAGTGTATATGTGCTATATGTCATGCAATGTGGTGCTCACTTATTAACTATTTGGTTAATTAGTTGTCGTGTTCAGTTAACTGTTTGGTTCAATTCTGCAAATGTGATGTTCAATTATTCAAGGTGCAATTTTGTATTGTCTTCCATGTGAGAAATAAATCGAATTTTTCTTTACAAAATACATGAGAAACAAATACAATTGCTATATTTCCAAGTTGTCAAGAATTCTTGGTTTGGTTAACTGTCTGATCTTCTAGTATGTCATACATTGTGCAATGTGGTGCTCAGTTAATGTTTGATTCATTTGTTGTGGTGTTTAGTTAACTGTTTGGTTCAATTCTGCAATGCGATGTTCAATTGTTGTGGGTGCATTCTATTATTGTATACCATGTGAGAAATAAATCGAATTTGGTTGTACTAAATACATGTGAAACAAATATAATTGCTATATTTCCAAGTTGTTAAGCACGCTTGGTTCGGTTAACTGTCTGATCTTCTACTAGGAGTATGTTATATTGTGCAATGTGGTGCTCAGTTAATGTTTGGTTCATTTGTTGTGGTGTTTAGTTAACTACTTGGTTCAATTCTGCAATGCGATGTCCAACTGTCGTGGGTAGAATTTTGTATTGTTATGCATGTGAGGAATAAATCGAATTTGGATGCACTTAATACATGAGAAACATATATACAATTGCTATATTTCCTAGTTCTTAATCATGCTTGGTTTGGATAAAATGGGTTTTCCATGTGGCTTGAATTAATCTGATGAATCTGCAATGTGCTTATTTTTCATCAATATATTTTACTAATAGCATGCAAACCCTCACTTAACCTGATCACTAACTACCTTATATGTGTTGCAAGGAAACAATGGGAAGCACTGAGGTTTACAATCGAGGTTTGCACATGCATGGTCCTTTGTCTAATAGCAAATTATTGTGTAATTGCAGGAACCATTCTAATATTTAGGTTTTTAACAATTTGGTATTGCACATGTAGGTCCTGCTGTCAGAGGTTTTGACCCACTGTTCGACCCTTTTTGCATATGGGGAAATGAGTTGTCCATGAATATCAGTCAAGTCAAGAAACTCAGAAAGATTGTTAGGATAAAGAAATTAGCAACAAAAAACAAAGATCTTTGTCTGCGAATGAAGAAGACATTAGTTCTCTACAGGATGGTACTAACTATTATACCTTGCCTTTTTTATTCTTTTGCCCCATTTCTGAAAGTGCAACTAATCCCCGGGTGGTTTTGGTAATTAATAACAACATATATATCATTGAACTAATAGTTACTTGAGAATCATTTCAGAAAGTTCAGTGATATGGGTATGGCAAGGACTGAAGAAGTGGACCCCCCAAAATGCTAAGGCAAGCATTGGCAAAAGCTCAAGACTCCATTTTTGGTTTAGTGATCCAAGATCACATTGAGTCCATAGGAAAAGCCAATACTATTAAAAGGGGATGAGGTTATGATGATGATCTGGTTGCTCAAGTGCTTAGTGATACATCTCCTAAACTATCAGCAACTTTCACTGCCATATACACTCATAAGTAGTCTCGGTCCCACCGATATTCCAAACTCAGTCACACCAAGATGAACCACCTCAGCCATAAAGCCAAACCCTAGCAAACTCGGATTTTCCGATTCTGAACTCGGTCTCACCGAAAAATGAGTTGCCAAGCTTCTGTAACCTTCTGTCATCAAATCGGTGTCACCGAGATGATGAAGTCGGTCCCACCGAAACTGGCATGCTCTTGTCATTGCACGAATCGGACTCACCAAGATTGTATTTTCGATCCCACCAAAAATCCCAACGTTCACATTATTTGAACTATCGGTCTCACCGAGTTGTCAACTTCGGTCCCACCGAGATTGGTCAAATGTGTGTAACGGTTGGATTTTGTGTGGAGGCTATTATACCCCTCCACCCCTCTTCATTCGTGGAGAGAGCCATCGAAAGAACTACCACTCCTACCTTACATTTACGAGAAGAGAACTACCTACCCTTGTGTTGAGATCAAGTTGCTCCACTCCCACCATATGAAGCTTGATCTCTAGCCTTCCCAAGTTGCTTTCCACTCAATCCTTTCTTCCACCACAGCCAAATCGGTGAGGAGAGTTGAGTGTTGGGGAGATTATCATTTGAAGCACAAGAGCAAGGAGTTCATCATCATCTACAACATCTATTACCTTTTGGAGGTGGTGCCTCCTAGATTGGTTAGGTGTCGCTTGGGAGCCTCCGTCGAGATGTGGAGTTGAACCAAGAAGTTTGTAAGGGCAAGGAGATCGCCTACTTCGTGAAGATCTACCCCGAGTAAGGCTAGTCCTCCGTGGGCGTGAGGCCATGATGGAATAGACAAGGTTGCTTCTTTGTGGACCCTTCGTGGGTGGAGCCCTCCGTGGACTCGCAGCCGTTACCCTCCGTGGGTTGAAGTCTCCATCAGCGTGGAAATGCGATAGCACCACCTATCGGAACCACGAGAAAAATCACCGCGTCTCCAAAATTGCGTTTGCTCTTCTCCACCTCTCTTTACTACATGTGCAATTTACTTTCCGCTGCCTATACTCTAGAATTGCATGTGTAGGGTGATACTTGACTTGATCATAATTGTGAATCTGCCAAAAACTGTTCTTTATTAAAAGGCAGAATTTTTATATTGTCAAGTAGTCTAATCACCCCCCCTCTAGACATACTTTCGATCCTACAAGTGGTATCAGAGCTTTGGTCTCCATTGTATTGGTTTCCATTGCATTGGACTCCATAAACTTGGTTTCACAACTTAGGAGAGTATGGCGTCTAGTGAGGGTAATTTTCGTAGAGGTCCTTACTTTGATGGTACAAATTTTGCTAGTTGGAAGCATAAAATGAAAATGCATATTCTTGGTCATAACCCACCGCATGGGGCATTATTTGTGTTGGTATGCAAGGTGAATTCTTGAGGAAGGAAAAGTTCGGATCATGGCTTCTAGCGGAAGAATTGCGGATGTTGCAAAACAATGCTCAAGCTTGTGACATTCTCTTCAATGCCTTGTGTCCCGAGGAGTTCAACAAAATCAGCCGTCTTGAGAATGCAAAAGAGATTTGGGATACTTTGGTTGAAATGCACGAAGGTACCGAGTCCGTGAAGGAATCAAAGCTAGATATTCTTCAAGGTCAACTTGACAAGTTCAAGATGAAGGATGGTGAAGGAGTATTTGAAATGTACTCTAGGCTTGCTCTCATCACAAATGAGATTGCGGCTTAGGAAGCGAAGAAATGACCGACCGATTCATCATCAAGAAGATTCTCGAGCTTTGGATGGAAAGTATGACACCGTGTGCACTTTGATCCAAATGATGCCAAACTACAAGAATCTCAAGCCAACCGAAGTCATTGGAAGAATTGTTGCTCATGAGATGACACTTAAGGATAAGGAAGAGCTTCACAACAAGTCAAGTGGTGCTTACAAAGCTACAAGTGATGCTCCCACAACCTCAAGTGACAAGTTAGTTTCCAATGAAGAGATAAGCCTAATGGTCAAGAACTTCAACAAATTCTACAAGAATAGAGGCAAAGAGAGAAGCTCAAAGTCTAGATCATATGATAAAAGAGATCTTCTAGTCGTGATCGAAGCTGCTACAATTGTGGAAGACCGGACACTACTCAAATGAGTGTCTGGCTCCCCACAAGAGAAGAGAAGAATCTCCAAGAAGAAGAAGCTCAAGAGATGAGTCACCTCAAAAGAGAGAAGGAGCAGAGATGATCGTTATGAGCGAAGACCCTCTCGGAGAAGCAAGGATTAGGAGAGGAAAGACAAGTCATCAAGGAGCTACACAAGAAGAAAACATCAAGCTCATGTAGGTGAATGGGTCTCGGCTCCGACTCAGACAATCAATCTGAAGGAAGCTATCACTCCAACTCCGACTACAGTCAAGATGAAGGTGTTGCCGGTCTTGCTCTCGTATCCTCCAACTCCAACTCCTACGACTTATTTGATTCACCAAATGAGGGAATTGGAAGATGCTTCATGGCTAAAGGCCCCAAGGTATCACACCCTGAATTCATTGACTTCGATAGTGATGAGGATGACTTGCTTGGTGAAGATGAGCTCTTACATGATAAATCCAGTGAGCCTAGTAATGATGAACATGCTAGTAGTCTTTATAGTCGAGAAGAGTCGAATGACAATGCTATGAAGGAGAATGAGCGTCTAACTAAAGAACTAAAAACTCTTAAGTTAGCTCATGAAACAACTCAAGAAGATCATAGAGAGCTCCTAAGATCTCATGAGAAGCTACGCTTCGAGAAGCTCACTCTAGAGCAAGAACATGAGTTTCTAAAAGCAATCAATGACGATCTTCGAAAGAAGAGTTCTTCATATCTTGCCAAACGACTTCTCTTGTCTAATTTCTTGCCACCCATTAAGACTAAGCATGACAAGCATAAGAAAAATTCTTTCTCTAGTAGTAACAATAACCATGCTAAATCCAATGTTGTTGCTTCTAGTAGTTCTCTTGATTCCACTAACAATGTTTCAAGCCAAGTTACACTTGAGCAAGAAAATAGTTTATTGAAAGGGATCATAGAGAAAGGTGTCTACAAGAGCCTTGCGGGAAGCAAGAACTTTGAGGAAATTATTCGCAAGCAAGGAAGGCACCGGAAGAATCAAGGAATTGGTTTTGAGCGAAAGTTCAACGCCGAAGGTGTTGAATGGGAAGAAGGTCAATATCCTACTCCACAGTTTGTTCCTCAAAAGGAGAAGTATGATCCTACTTCTTCCAATGTGGAACAAGCTCAAGATGACCTTCCACCAGAAGACCACAAGCTAAAAGGCAAGGACAAGCTTCAAGAGGAGATTGATGCATTTGTTGAAGCACCTCAAGCCATGGTCAAGTGGGTTCCCAAGAAAACGTCAAGTTCTACTTCGTCAAGCTCAACTACAACCCCAAGGATTCCCATGAAGATGATGTGGATCCCGAAGAAGAAGAACTAGAAAGTTCTTGAGGGTGACTCCGCCAACATACTTCACTCACATTCATTTTGGCAAAAACTTGTGCAATCAACTTCCACATCGTGCACTAGTTCATGGAGTCACAAACCCTCTTGTTGGTAAGTCAAGGGACAAGGTAATCATTGCTTTCATGGACATCATCTATTGTGAACTTCAATCTATGTCCATGGATATCCTTGTTTGTTCCTTGTGGGACTAACCCATGTAGGTATTGAAAGTGCCCGAATCCAAAGGATAGCTCCCAACTCTTGATGATCTTCATCAACATTGAGCATCCACATCTTCAACATCTACATGAAGTCTTCTCGACAACCCAAGGTTAGTTTGACCCTTTAAAAGGGTTCTCACATCTAGGGGAGCTTTGCTCTAAAAAATTGAGCTAAAGCATCTTCAAATGATGTGAACACATCAATGCTTTATGTAAAAGTGGTAACCCCACTTGTGCTTAAACGATGAGTATGACCTATGATCAAATGTTCTCATTTGGCTCCTAAGTCAATATACTCATATAAAGATGACCTAGTCATCGACAAATTGTGTGTTAGTAGCTAGAGTTTTGGTCGTGCATGTTTGACACACATTTCATTTGCTATCTTATTGTGTGAGCATGTTGGATGCATGATTTTATCCATTCGAGGACATCCATTTGTTGTTTTGGTCGTTTTGATTTTTCTGACCAAATGGATGGACAAGAATGCCTAAGTACCTCCCCTAGCTATCTATGCTTTCTTGTCTCAAATTCTATTCATGCTTACATCACAAACTTTGAACAATCACTTTCGGACCCTCCGGGTGAGGAGCACTCGGAGCCACCGATCCGTCAAGGGCTAATTTCCAAAACCTTCTAATTGATTTCGGTCAGACCAACTCACTCAAACTCGGTCGAACCGAAAGCATTTAGACTGATCTAGGTTTTCACCTCGGTGAAACCGAGTTGTGATTTTCGGCGTGACGAAGTGCATAATCGCCTAGCATTTATCCATCTCGGTGCCACCGAAGTTTTACAACTTCGGTCCCACCGACAACAAAGGGTATATATACTCGAGGGCAGCGTTGATTTCTCCTTCAAACGTTTCGCCCCACACCCTTTTTGCCGTCGCCTTGGTCTCCGGATAAATAAATAAGTAAATGCCTTTGTGCGCCCTCGCGCAGTCTCCGTCACCGTCAGCGGACATCTCCTCCGCGCCGTTGCCGCCGAGAAAAACTCCACTAAGTTAGGGTGAGTTTTGATCCCCTCGTGCTCCCATCTCCGATTCAATGCACGTTTGGATTGCCTAGTATCTTGCCACGATTGAAATCCTCCTGTACACCAGATTAGTTCGTTTGGACTAGATTCGAGTAAAAGTTTTAGGGTTAGGTTTCCACCGAACACATCTCGGTGAGACCGATTTTATAGTTTCGGTATGACCGATTTGGCCTATGGCCATTGCTTTGCACCTTCGGTCCAACCGAAGTTGTGCAAAATCGGTGTGACCGAAATGAAAATTCTGTGAAACCCTAGTGTTTTGGCGGGACCAAAACCCACCGGTCAAACCGAAAGTGGTGTGAAAGCTCTGTTTAACACCGGATTCACGAATCTTAAACTTCGATCGACCGAAATGTCTTCTCGTGAAAACCCAATACTAGAATTTGAACTCATTTTTTTGCAAAAACTTCTGCAGTTTGTGATGACTCTTCTTCTCTGCCTACACCTTATCTATTCACGGGTTGTCAACCATGTCGGATGCAGTGTGACAGTCGTAACAGGTCGAGACACCCATTGCGAGACATTCGAGGCGGGCACTAGTCCTGATCCTAGCAGCTCATCGGATGATGGTGAGAGGAGTACACCAAGTGGCTTGCCTCCTGCAGCCACCAGAGCCAGAAAGAAGAGGAACTCAGATGATGAGGACTCAGATTTTGTTGTTGAGGAAGCAAAGCGGGAGAAGGAAGAGCTTATGCGTGAGATGCAGGATGACTTAGTCCAGGATGCTCATCAACAGACTGCTCCGGTTCCCACAGGACCCCGATCATTGCTATTCCGATGATCGACACGGGACTACAGACAAAGCACCTCCCACAGTTCCAGCAGATTGCTCCTACTCCAGCTCTAGCTCCGGTGACCACTCCTCCAAAGGACATCGGTGAAGTCTTGACGATGTTGTCATATCCACTCCGACATCAACCCGGGCCAGGAGCCGCCCGTGAGAGTCCCGGTGGCGCTTAGCTCTATGCTTTTTGAACTTTTGGTAACTTGTTGCCAAAGGGGAGAAATTGTATAGATCATAGGACTCGAGAGAGAGTGATGTTGTCTTTGCGCTTTTGCTCTTTCGTTCTTTTGCGGTTTCTTTGAGATACTTTTGGTTTTCGAGACATTGATTGTGTTTGATACTCCGTTTGATTCTACCTTAATGAGTGCTTGGTCGTACTATGCTTTAATGTGTGCTTAATGCTTATCATATGCCATTCCTATCTTGTATGACCATTTACTCATGTCTTGGTGATTGGGTGCATCTTTGTTCATTCTTATCATTTTGTGCGCTCCACCAAGATGTATGTGACATGGAAGAGTGACCCATGATCCTAATCGATTGTGCATTTGCATTGAAAGCATAAATCTTAAATAATGCACAAATTTAGGGGAGCTCTTACTTATCACATACTTCTCAAAGCGACGATATTATTCATTGATTATATCCTTTGTCGAGCTTTGATCTATATGTTGTCATCAATTACCAAAAGGGGAGATTGAAAGTGCAACTAATCCCGGGTGGTTTTGGTAATTAATAACAACATATATATCATTGAACTAATAGTTACTTGAGAATCATTTGAGAAAGTTCATTGATATGGGTATGGCAAGGATGAAGAAGTGGACCCCCAAAATGCTAAGGCAAGCATTGGCAAAAGCTCAAGACTCCATTTTTGGTTTAGTGATCCAAGATCACATTGAGTCCATAGGAAAAGCCAATACTATTAAAGGGATGAGGTTATGATGATGATCTGGTTGCTCAAGTGCTTAGTGATACATCTCCTAAACTATCAAGCAACTTTCACCGCCATATACACTCATAAGTAGTCTCGGTCCCACCGATATTCCAAACTCAGTCACACCAAGATGAACCACCTCACCATAAAGCCAAACCCTAGCAAACTCGGATTTTCCGATTCGAACTCGGTCTCACCGAAAAATGAGTTGCCAAGCTTCAGAACATACATCATCAAATCGGTGTCACCGAGATGATGAAGTCGGTCCCACCAAACTGGCATGCTCTTGTCATTGCACGAATCGGACTCACCAAGATTGTATTTTCGATCCCACGAAAATCCCAACGTTCACATTATTTGAACTATCGGTCTCACCGAGTTGTCAACTTCGGTCCCACCGAGATTGGTCAAATGTGTATGCGGTTGGATTTTAATGTGGAGGCTATTTATACCCTCCACCCCTCTTCATTCGTGGAGAGAGCCATCGAGAAAGAACTACCACTCCTACCTTACATTTTCGAGAAGAGAACTACCTACCCTTGTGTTGAGATCAAGTTGCTCCACTCCCACCATATGAAGCTTGATCTCTAGCCTTCCCAAGTTGCTTTCCACTCAATCCTTTCTTCCACCACAGCCAAATCGGTGAGGAGAGTTGAGTGTTGGGGAGATTATCATTTGAAGCACAAGAGCAAGGAGTTCATCATCATCTACAACATCTATTACCTTTTGGAGGTGGTGCCTCCTAGATTGGTTAGGTGTCGCTTGGGAGCCTCCGTCGAGATGTGGAGTTGAACCAAGAAGTTTGTAAGGACAAGGAGATCGCCTACTCGTGAAGATCTACCCCGAGTAAGGCTAGTCCTCCGTGGGCGAGAGCCATGATGGAATAGACAAGGTTGCTTCTTTGTGGACCCTTCGTGGGTGGAGCCCTCCGTGGACTCGCGCAGCCGTTACCCTCCGTGGGTTGAAGTCTCCATCAACGTGGAAGTACGATAGCACCACCTATCGGAACCACGAGAAAAATCACCGCGTCTCCAAAATTGCGTTTGCTCTTCTCCACCTCTCTTTACTACATGTGCAATTTACTTTCCGCTGCCTATACTCTAGAATTGCATGTGTAGGGTGATACTTGACTTGATCATAATTGTGAATCTGCCAAAAACTGTTCTTTATTAAAAGGCAGAATTTTTATATTGTCAAGTAGTCTAATCACCCCCCCCTCTAGACATACTTTCGATCCTACAAGTGGTATCAAAGCTTTGGTCTCCATTGTATTGGTTTCCATTGCATTGGACTCCATAAACTTGGTTTCACAACTTAGGAGAGTATGGCGTCTAGTGAGGGTAATTTTCGTAGAGGTCCTTACTTTGATGGTACAAATTTTGCTAGTTGGAAGCATAAAATGAAAATGCATATTCTTGGTCATAACCCAGCCGCATGGGGCATTATTTGTGTTGGTATGCAAGGTGAATTCTTGAGGAAGGAAAAGTTAGGATCATGGCTTCTAGCGGAAGAATTGCGGATGTTGCAAAACAATGCTCAAGCTTGTGACATTCTCTTCAATGCCTTGTGTCCCGAGGAGTTCAACAAAATCAGCCGTCTTGAGAATGCAAAGAGATTTGGGATACTTTGGTTGAAATGCACGAAGGTACCGAGTCCGTGAAGGAATCAAAGCTAGATATTCTTCAAGGTCAACTTGACAAGTTCAAGATGAAGGATGGTGAAGGAGTATTTGAAATGTACTCTAGGCTTGCTCTCATCACAAATGAGATTGCGGCTTAGGAAGCGAAGAAATGACCGACCGATTCATCATCAAGAAGATTCTCGAGCTTTGGATGGAAAGTATGACACCGTGCACTTTGATCCAAATGATGCCAAACTACAAGAATCTCAAGCCAACCAAGTCATTGGAAGAATTGTTGCTCATGAGATGACACTTAAGGATAAGGAAGAGCTTCACAACAAGTCAAGTGGTGCTTACAAAGCTACAAGTGATGCTCCCACAACCTCAAGTGACAAGTTAGTTTCCAATGAAGAGATAAGCCTAATGGTCAAGAACTTCAACAAATTCTACAAGAATAGAGGCAAAGAGAGAAGCTCAAAGTCTAGATCATATGATAAAAGAGATCTTCTAGTCGTGATCGAATCTGCTACAATCGTGGAAGACCGGACACTACTCAAATGAGTGTACGGGCTCCCACAAGAGAAGAGAAGAATCTCCAAGAAGAAGAAGCTCAAGAGATGAGTCACCTCAAAAGAGAGAAGGAGCAGAGATGATCGTTATGAACGAAGACCCTCTCGGAGAAGCAAGGATTAGGAGAGGAAAGACAAGTCATCAAGGAGCTACACAAGAAGAAAACATCAAGCTCATGTAGGTGAATGGGTCTCGGCTCCGACTCAGACAATCAATCCGAAGGAAGCTATCACTCCAACTCCGACTACGATCAAGATGAAGGTGTTGCGGTCTTGCTCTCGTATCCTCCAACTCCAACTCCTCGACTTATTTGATTCACCAAATGAGGGAATTGGAAGATGATTCATGGCTAAAGGCCCCAAGGTATCACACCTGAATTCATTGACTTGATAGTGATGAGGATGACTTGCTTGGTGAAGATGAGCTCTTACATGATAAATCCAGTGAGCCTAGTAATGATGAACATGCTAGTAGTCTTTATAGTCGAGAAGAGTCGAATGACAATGCTATGAAGGAGATTGAGCATCTAACTAAAGAACTAAAAACTCTTAAGTTAGCTCATGAAACAACTCAAGAAGATCATAGAGAGCTCCTAAGATCTCATGAGAAGCTACGCTTCGAGAAGCTCACTCTAGAGCAAGAACATGAGTTTCTAAAAGCAATCAATGACGATCTTCGAAAGAAGAGTTCTTCATATCTTGCCAAACGACTTCTCTTGTCTAATTTCTTGCCACCCATTAAGACTAAGCATGACAAGCATAAGAAAAATTCTTTCTCTAGTAGTAACAATAACCATGCTAAATCCAATGTTGTTGCTTCTAGTAGTTCTCTTGATTCCACTAACAATGTTTCAAGCCAAGTTACACTTGAGCAAGAAAATAGTTTATTGAAAGGGATCATAGAGAAAGGTGTCTACAAGAGCCTTGCGGGAAGCAAGAACTTTGAGGAAATTATTCGCAAGCAAGGAAGGCAGGAAGAATCAAGGAATTGGTTTTGAGCGAAAGTTCAACGCCGAAGGTGTTGAATGGGAAGAAGGTCAATATCCTACTCCACAGTTTGTTCCTCAAAAGGAGAAGTATGATCCTACTTCTTCCAATGTGGAACAAGCTCAAGATGACCTTCCACCGAAGACCACAAGCTAAAAGGCAAGGACAAGCTTCAAGAGGAGATTGATGCATTTGTTGAAGCACCTCAAGCCATGGTCAAGTGGGTTCCCAAGAAAGCGTCAAGTTCTACTTCGTCAAGCTCAACTACAACCCCAAGGATTCCCATGAAGATGATGTGGATCCCAAGAAGAAGAACTAGAAAGTTCTTGAGGGTGACTCACCAACATACTTCACTCACATTCATTTTGGCAAAAACTTGTGCAATCAACTTCCACATCGTGCACTAGTTCATGGAGTCACAAACCCTCTTGTTGGTAAGTCAAGGGACAAGGTAATCATTGCTTTCATGGACATCATCTATTGTGAACTTCAATCTATGTCCATGGATATCCTTGTTTGTTCCTTGTGGGACTAACCCATGTAGGTATTGAAAGTGCCCGAATCCAAAGGATAGCTCCCAACTCTTGATGATCTTCATCAACATTGAGCATCCACATCTTCAACATCTACATGAAGTCTTCTACGACAACCCAAGGTTAGTTTGACCCTTTAAAAGGGTTCTCACATCTAGGGGAGCTTTGCTCTAAAAATTGAGCTAAAGCATCTTCAAATGATGTGAACACATCAATGCTTTATGTAAAAGTGGTAACCCCACTTGTGCTTAAGCGATGAGTATGACCTATGATCAAATGTTCTCATTTGGCTCCTAAGTCAATATACTCATATAAAGATGACCTAGTCATCGACAAATTGTGTGTTAGTAGCTAGAGTTTTGGTTGTGCATGTTTGACACACATTTCATTTGCTATCTTATTGTGTGAGCATGTTGGATGCATGATTTTATCCATTCGAGGACATCCATTTGTTGTTTTGGTCGTTTTGATTTTTTCGACCAAATGGATGGACAAGAATGCCTAAGTACCTCCCTAGCTATCTATGCTTTCTTGTCTCAAATTCTATTCATGCTTACATCACAAACTTTGAACAATCACTTTCGGACCCTCGGGTGAGGAGCACTTTGAGCCACCGATCCGTCGAGGGCTAATTTCCAAAACCTTCTAATTGATTTTGGTCGGACCAACTCACTCAAACTCGGTCGAACCGAAAGCATTTAGACGATCTAGGTTTTCACCTTGGTGAAACCGAGTTGTGATTTTCGGCGTGATCGAAGTGCATAATCGCCTAGCAGCTTATCCATCTCGGTGCCACCGAAGTTTTACAACTTGGTCCCACCGACTGACAAAGGGGTATATATACTCGAGGGCGCGCGTTGATTTCTCCTTCAAACGTTTAGCGCCTCACCACTTCTTTGCCGTCGCCTTGGTCTCCGGATCGTCGCCGTAAATGCTGCATGCGCCGCGCAGCAGTCTCCGTCACCGTCAGCGGACATCTCCTCCGCGCCGTTGCCGCCAGAGAAAAACTCCACTAAGTTAGGGTGAGTTTTGATCCCACTCGTGCTCCCATCTCGATTCAATGCACGTTTGGATTGCCTAGTATCTTGCCACGATTGAAATCCTCGCATACACAGATTAGTTCGTTTGGACTAGATTCGAGTAAAAGTTTTAGGGTTAGGTTTCGCCGAACACATCTCGGTGAGACCGATTTTATAGTTTCGGTATGACCGATTTGGCCTATGGCCATTACCTTCGCACCTTCGGTCCAACCGAGGTTGTGCAAAATCGGTGTGACCGAAATGAAAATTCTGTGAAACCCTAGTGTTTTCGGCGGGACTAAAACCCACTTCGGTCAAACCGAAAGTGGTGTGAAAGCTCTGTTTAACACTTCGGATTCACGAATCTTAAACTCGGTCGACCAAATGTCTTCTGTGAAAACCCAATACTAGAATTTGAACTCATTTTTTTGCAAAACTTCTGCGGTTTGTGATGACTCTTCTTCTCGCCTACACCTTATCTATTCACAGGTTGTCAACCATGTCGATGCAGTGTGATCGAGCAGGTCGAGACACCCATTGCGACATTCGAGGCGTGCACTAGTCACGATCCTAGCAGCTCATCGGATGATGGTGAGAGGAGTACACCAAGTGGCTTGCCTCCTGCAGCCACCAGAGCCGTAAAGAAGAGGAACTCGGATGATGAGGACTCAGATTTTGTTGTTGAGGAAGCAAAGCGGGAGAAGGAAGAGCTTATGCGTGAGATGCGGGATGACTTAGTCCAGATGCTCATCAGCAGATCGCTCCGGTTCCCACAGACCCGATCGGCTGCTATTCCATGGATCGACACGGGACTACAGACTTCAGCACCTCCACAGTTCAGCGATTGCTCCTACTCCAGCTCTAGCTCAAAGTGACCACTCCTCCAAAGCCACAGACATCATTTGAAGTCTTGACGATCTTTGTCATATCCACTCCGACATCAACCAGACGGAGCCGCCAGCAGAGTCCCCGGTGACGCTTAGCTCTATGCTTTTTGAACTTTTGGTAACTTGTTGCCAAAGGGGAGAAATTGTATAGATCATAGGACTTCGAGAGAGAGTGATGTTGTCTTTGCGCTTTTGCTCTTTCGTTCTTTTGCGGTTTCTTTGAGATACTTTTGGTTTTCGAGACATTCAGTGTGTTTGATACTCCGTTTGATTCTACCTTAATGAGTGCTTGGTCGTACTATGCTTTAATGTGTGCTTAATGCTTATCATATGCCATTCCTATCTTGTATGACCATTTACTCATGTCTTGGTGATTAGGTGCATGCTGTTCATTCTTATCATTTTGTGCGCTCCACCAAGATGTATGTGACATGGAAGAGTGACCCATGATCCTAATCGATTGTGCATTTGCATTGAAACGCAAATCTTAAATAATGCACAAATTTAGGGGGAGCTCTTACTTATCACATACTTCTCAAAGCGACGATATTATTCATTGATTATATCCTTTGTCGAGCTTTGATCTATATGTTGTCATCAATTACCAAAAAGGGGGAGATTGAAAGTGCAACTAATCCCCGGGTGGTTTTGGTAATTAATAACAACATATATATCATTGAACTAATAGTTACTTGAGAATCATTTTAGAAAGTTCAGTGATATGGGTATGGCAAGGACTGAAGAAGTGGACCCCCCCAAAATGCTAAGGCAAGCATTGGCAAAAGCTCAAGACTCCATTTTTGGTTTAGTGATCCAAGATCACATTGAGTCCATAGGAAAAGCCAATACTATTAAAAGGGGATGAGGTTATGATGATGATCTGGTTGCTCAAGTGCTTAGTGATACATCTCCTAAACTACCAAAGAACTTTCAACGCCATATACACTCATAAGTAGTCTCGGTCCCACCGATATTCCAAACTCAGTCACACCAAGATGAACCACCTCAGCCATAAAGCCAAACCCTAGCAAACTCGGATTTTCCGATTCTGAACTCGGTCTCACCGAAAAATGAGTTGCCAAGCTTCTGTAACCTTCTGTCATCAAATCGGTGTCACCGAGATGATGAAGTCGGTCCCACCGAAACTGGCATGCTCTTGTCATTGCACGAATCGGACTCACCGAGATTGTATTTTTGGTCCCACCGAAAATCCCAACGTTCACATTATTTGAACTATCGGTCTCACCGAGTTGTCAACTTCGGTCCCACCGAGATTGGTCAAATGTGTGTAACGGTTGGATTTTGTGTGGAGGCTATTTATACCCCTACACCCCTCTTCATTCATGGAGAGAGCCATCGAAAGAACTACCACTCCTACCTTACATTTCGAGAAGAGAACTACCTACCCTTGTGTTGAGATCAAGTTGCTCCACTCCCACCATATGAAGCTTGATCTCTAGCCTTCCCAAGTTGCTTTCCACTCAATCCTTTCTTCCACCACAGCCAAATCAGTGAGGAGAGTTGAGTGTTGGGGAGATTATCATTTGAAGCACAAGAGCAAGGAGTTCATCATCATCTACAACATCTATTACCTTTTGGAGGTGGTGCCTCCTAGATTGGTTAGGTGTCGCTTGGGAGCCTCCGTCGAGATGTGGAGTTGAACCAAGAAGTTTGTAAGGGCAAGGAGACCGCCTACTTCGTGAAGATCTACCCCGAGTAAGGCTAGTCCTCCGTGGGCGTGAGGCCATGATGGAATAGACAAGGTTGCTTCTTTGTGGACCCTTAGTGGGTGGAGCCTCCGTGGACTCATGCAGCCGTTACCCTCAGTGGGTTGAAGTCTCCATCAACGTGGAAATACGATAGCACCACCTATCGGAACCACGAGAAAAATCACCGCGTCTCCAAAATTGCGTTTGCTCTTCTCCACCTCTCTTTACTACATGTGCAATTTACTTTCCGCTGCCTATACTCTAGAATTGCATGTGTAGGGTGATACTTGACTTGATCATAATTGTGAATCTGCCAAAAACTGTTCTTTATCAAAAGGCAGAATTTTTATATTGTCAAGTAGTCTAATCACCCCCCCTCTAGACATACTTTCGATCCTACAATTTCCAATATAGAGAAGATATTTATGCACATCCTTGTTTTCAGGTCTTTCCAAAGCAGTTCACTGATGATTACCTCTCAAACCACCTGTATGGTCAGGAGGCAAGGAAGGTATTCATACAACACCCACGGTTCAATATTGAAGTGTTCCTGAAGAGGACGAAGGATGGACGGTCAATCATCCACATGCACTGGCCTAAAGTTGCAAAGACCTTCAACATCAATGAAGGCTCAATATTTGCCTTCCGCTTCAGTAGTTTTCCAGACGAGATACATCTGTCTATGTACCGTCTATGATGCTAATTTCAAAAGATTATAGATGTTGCATGTGAAACTTGGTGCTGGTGCAGTTGTGTAATGGGGTGGCTAAGTGGTGAAGCTATATGATGTTGTACTCTAATGTATTTCAGTTATGAAATCATGCTTCCTTAATATGAAAATGAAATATATTGTGTGCTTAATATGAAATGTCAATTAGATTAATAAATGGATTATTAATATTAGGACAATTAGCCTGCTAATTGGGTTTTTCTATTGCAAACGGTTATTGAGAAAACACCATGGACGATGAGCTCAGGCAACGCACACAATTTCTAGGAATAAACCGTGTTGGATTAATAAACAATCACACACGACATCCTCTTGAAATATGTTTGCATTAGGCCACCTGGCGCAAACGTTTACCACATAAAAACTATATGTGATGGACAGCCTTTTCCATAGAGTTTCTTCTATGCACCGTGTGTGATGCATTCAATAACGCAAACGATAAAATTGTTAATACCGTGTGCAATGGAAACACTATCACAAATGATTTAATGGGGAAAATTGTGTATGATGTACCTAGGAATAGAACCGTTTTCCTTGGAGTGATTGTGTGGGATGTATATACGAATGGAAACGTTTAGTGGGGACTGACTGTGTGGGATGAACTTACGACCGGAAACGATTTCGCCTGTATAATTGATTTTTTTAGCACTATTGTATGTATAACCATATTTGATCGCTCGTCGGTCGCACACGACCTCATTTTGCCGAGTGTGTGTGCTAGGAGGGCATATCCCCGACTGTTTCTGGGTCGTGTGGGAAGGACCCCCTGAAAGCACATTTGCTCCCTGGGTGGTTTTGGTAATTAATGACAACATACTTTGTGGTTGGACTAATGCTTTTATCAAGTATGTTTCAGGAAAGTCAATCACATTGGCATGGCAAAAGGACTGAAGAGGTGGACCCCTAAGATGCTAAGGCAAGCATTGGCAAAAGCTCAAGACTCCATTTTTGGTTTAGTGATCCAAGATCACATTGAGTCCATAGGAAAGCCAATACTATTAAAAGGTGATGAGGTTATGTTAATGATCTGGTTGCTCAAAGTGCTTAGTGATATATCTCCCAAACTATCAGCAATCTTTCATTCCAATATACACTCATAAGTAATCTCGGTCCCACCGATTTCCTAAACTCACCACACCGAGATGAACCACCTCACCATAAAGCCAAACCCTAGAAATTTCGGATTTTCCGATTCGAACTCGGTCTCACCGAAACTAGTGTTGCCAAGCTTCAGAATCTTCGTCATCAAATCGGTGTCACCGAGATGATAAAGTCGGTCCCACCGAGATTGGCAAACCCTAGTCTTTGGAAGAATCGGACTAACCGAGATTGTATTTTTGGTCCCACCGAAAATCCCAACGTTCACATGTTTTGAACTTTCGGTCTCACCGAGTTGTCAACTTCGGTCTAACCGAGATTGGTCAAATGTGTGTAACGGTTGGATTTTGTGTGGAGGCTATAAATACCCCTCCACCTCCTCTTCATTCGTGGAGAGAGTCATCAGAAAGAACTACCACTCCTACCTTACATTTCTGAGAAGAAAACTACCTACCCTTGTGTTGAGATCAAGTTGCTCCACTCCCACCATATGAAGCTTGATCTCTAGCCTTCCCAAGTTGCTTTCCACTCAATCCTTTCTTCCACCACAGCCAAATCAGTGACGAGAGTTGAGTGTTGGGGAGATTATCATTTGAAGCACAAGAGCAAGGAGTTCATCATCATCAACACCATCTATTACCTTTTGGAGGGTGGTGCCTCCTAGATTGGTTAGGTGTCGCTTGGGAGCCTCCGTCAAGATGTGGAGTTGAACCAAGAAGTTTGTGAGGGCAAGGAGATCGCCTACTTCGTGAAGATCTACCCGAGTAAGGCTAGTCCTCCGTGGACGTATGCCATGATGGCATAGACAAGGTTGCTTCTTCGTGGACCCTTCATGGGTGGAGCCCTCCGTGGACTCTCGCAGCCGTTACCCTCCGTGGGTTGAAGTCTCCATCAACGTGGATTGACGATAGCACCACCTATCGGAACCACGAGAAAAATCTCCGTGTCTCCAAATTGCGTTTGATCTTCTCCACTTCTCTTTACTACTTGTGCAATTTACTTTCCGCTGCCCATACTCTAGAATTGCATGTGTAGTATGCTACTTGACTTGTGTGATATGCAAAATCTGCCAAAATCTTGTCTTTGTCAAAAGGCATAATTTTTATCTTGTCGAGTAGTCTAATCACCCCCCCTCTAGACACTCTCACCTTCTTCGATCCTACAATTGGTATCAGAGCCTTGGTCTCCATTGCTTTGGTTTACACACCATTGGAGGAAGATGGACGTGTCTACGTTTGGGAGTGTTAGTCATAGAGTGCCTATTCTTGATGGAGTGTCCTATAACTCGTGGAGGATTGAAATGCTTATTATCTTTAAGATGTATAACTTGCGCAAATATGTTGAAACCCCATATGTGCCTCCATTTGACCCCTTGCACCCTACCATGGATGAAGAGCTTGATTTGCTTCAGAACCTTAGAACTGTAAATCTTATCATTAGAGGTTTGCCCGATAACTTGCTTGAGCTTGTCACAAACTTTGAGTGCGTCTATGCTATGTGGAAGTTTTGGAAGAACTTTATCAGGACTACTCTTTGAGAGGTCTTGATGAAATTCTATACAAGACTATTGAATTTGATATGATGCGCCTAATGACCCCAACTTTGATAAATGTTTCTTTGAGCTTCGTGATCTTATGAAAAGAAGGGTGATCCGGACTTATCAATGTTCTAATTAGAAATGCTCTTGTATTGCATTCCGATGATTATTGTCACATTGACAAAACTAATGCAAGTTGTTGTCAAATTGACCTAGGAGTTGATGATGAACTATCTATGGGTCAATATGATGATGAGCATGAGCATGATGATGATTACTCCGATTAGGACACCGAGCTAGACAAGATCATGAAGAGTCTCAATCTTATGGCAAATCTGAGAGACTACATATCCGGTGGAAAAGAGTGGATTCTTGATAGTGGATGCACCGATCACATGACCGGAGACGAAGACATGTTTTGAGAGCTTGCAAAGAACGATGGTCCACGCAAGTATGTGACTTTTGGAGACAACTCAAGGGTAAGGTACTTGGCCTTGGTAAGGTGGCCATATCTCATGATAGCTCTATTCAAAATGTCATGCTTGTTGAATCACTTGGATACAATTTACTTTCCGTGTCTAGATTAGCTGACTTTGGATTCAATGTGCTATTCATCAAGTAGATTTCCAAGTCTTTCGTCGTGACAATCATAACATGGTATTTACCGGTATCCGTAGAGGTGATCTATATATTGTTGATTTCACTAAGAAAGCTCAACCTAGAACTTGCTTCATTGCTAAATCCGCTAAAGGTTGGTTATGGCATAGAAGGCTTGGACATGTTGGTATGCGTAATCTAGACAAGCTAATCAAAGGTGATCATATTCTTGGTGTTAAAGATGTTTTCTTTGACAAAGATAGACTCTGTAGTGCTTGTCAGGCAGGAAAACAAGTAGGTGGAAGTCATCCCGTGAAGAACATCATGACCACAAGGAGACCGCTTGAGCTTCTTCATATGGATCTCTTGGTCCCAATGCTTACAAAAGCCTTGGTGGTAACTCCTTTGGTCTAGTTATAGTTGATGATTATTCCAGATTTACGTGGGTATTTTTCCTTGATGACAAATCACAGTTTGGAGGATCTTCAAAACCTTTGCGAAAGGCCCAAAATCAATTTGAGGTGAAGATCAAGAAAGTTCGGAGTGACAATGGAACGGAGTTCAAGAACGCCCATGTGGACTCTTTTCTCGATGAGGAAGGAATTCTACATGAGTTCTCGACTACATACACACCTCAACAAAATGGAGTTGTTGAGAGGAAGAACCGAACGCTCATAGAGATGGCGAGAACGATGCTTGCGAATACAAGACATCAAACACTTTTGGGGAGAAGCCGTCGAGACGACTTGTCATGCTATCAACAGAGCTTTATCTTCATAAGCTTCTCGGCAAGACTTCATACGAGCTCCTCACGGTAACAAACCCCAAGTGGGATACTTTCGTGTCTTTGGTTGAAATGCTATATCCTTGATAAACATCGTCGGTCTAAATTTGCTCCTAAAACTCATGAAGGTTTTTTCCTCGGTTATGGATCAAACTCCCACACCTACCGTGTCTACAATAATTTCACCCGAAAGGTTGAAGAGACGGTAGATGTGAAGTTTGATGAATCTAATGGCTCGCAAGTAGAGCAAATGCCTATTGATGTAGGAGACAAGGACCCATCGGAAGCCATTCAAGATTTATCTATTGGAAAGATCCGTCCCATGGAAGTGAAGGAGAGTACCTCATCTACATATGTGGAGCCCCCTACCTCACGGCAAGATGAACTTCAAGGCAACATGGAGGTCTCCACAAGTGGAACTCACCAAGATGAGGAAGTGCGACAAGAAGATCCACCACAACCTCCTTCTCCACCACCTCAAGACAACACCAACAACAATGAAGAAGAAGAGGAAGATGAGGATGATGAGGAAGCTCAGCCACGACCATAACAAAAGCTATCTCGAGTTCGAGCAAGAGTCAAGAAAAATCATCCCGTGGAACAAATGATGAACGACATCGACTCCAGGAGAATTACTCGCTCTAAAACTCGCTTAGCTAACTTTTGTGAGCATTACTCATTTATCTCTAGTCTTGAGCCTATGAAGGTAGAAGAAGCACTTGAAGACCCGGATTGGGTGAACGCTATGCACGAAGAGCTACACAACTTCGAGAGGAACAACGTATGGACTTTGGTAGAGAAGCCCAATGATGATCAAAACGTCATTGGAACCAAATGGGTGTTTCGGAACAAGCAAGATGAAGATGGACAAGTCATCCGCAACAAGGCTCATCTCGTAGCTCAAGGTTACACACAAGTCAAAGGTATGGACTATGGTGAGACCTATGCCCCCGTTGCTAGACTTGAGTCCATTCGCATTCTTCTTGCTTATGCCAACCACCATGATATTACTCTCTATCAAATGGACATTAAAAGTGCTTTCCTAAATGGTGAAATAGAGGAGGAAGTGTTTGTGAAACAACCTCCCGGATTTGTGAATCCTAAAAAGCCTAATCATGTTTACAAGTTGCACAAAGCTCTTTATGGTCTTAAACAAGCTCCTAGAGCTTGGAACAAATGCTTGACTAGCTTTCTTCTTGAAAAGGGATTTGAGATTGGAAAAATAGACTCAACGTTATTCATGAAAAGGGTTGATGGTGAACTATTTGTGTGCCAAATATATGTTGATGATATTATCTTTGGTTCAACTAACCCTCATTTTAGCGAGAAGTTTGGAAAGCTTATGTCGGAGAAGTATGAGATGTCCATGATGAGTGAACTCAAATTCTTCCTTGGGTTGCAAATCAAGCAATCTAAGGAGGGTACTTTTGTCTCACAAACAAAGTACACCAAGGATCTCTTCAAGAAGTTCAACATGCAAGAAAGCAAAGGTATGAGAACCCCCATGCCTACTAGTGGACATAATGACTTGACAAAAGATGGAGAACCTGTTGATCAAAAGGTTTACCGATCCATGATTGGTTCTCTACTATATCTCTGTGCTTCTCGTCCTGACATAATGTTGAGTGTATGCATGTGTGCTCGATATCAAGCAGCCCCTAAAGAATGTCATCTTAAAGCTGTTAAAAGAATTGTGAGATATTTGATACACACACCTAACTTTGGCATTTGGTATCCTAAGAGGGCCTCTTTCGATCTTGTTGGCTATTCCGATTCGGACTATGCCGAGACAGGTTGATAGAAAGTCAACTTCGGCACGTGTCAATTCCTTGGTCGATCCCTTGTATCTTGGTCCTCCAAGAAACAAAATTGGTATCATTATCTCATGAAGCGAAATATATAGCTTTGGTTCATGTTGTGCTCAATTGCTATGGATGACACAAACGCTTAAGGATTATGGGATACATGTGAGACATGTTCCTTTGCTTTGTGACAATGAGAGTGCGATTAAGATTGGACACAATCCAGTGCAACACTCTCGCAGACGAAACATATTGAAGTTCGTCACCATTTTATTCGTGATCACATTGCCAAGGGTGACATCAATCTTAAGCATGTTCGATCGACAAACAACTTGTCGATATCTTTACAAAACCACTTGATGAGAAAGTGTTTTGTCGCTAAGGAGTGAGTTGAACATCATTGATGCTTCAAACTTGGAGTGAAAACTCCATTGATGCATGCAAGGCATGAGCCTACTTGACTAATCCTTGATATTTCTCTTATGATGATGATCATATGTCTTGGACACATTTGCCCCCTTGTATTGCATCTAACTCCTTGCAGGTACTTGGATGATCAACATTCCACAAGATTACCACACTCTCAAATCTTGAGTAATCTTGTCATTGACCAAGTATCTAGCCCTTTGGGATGTTGAGTTCAAGGAACAAAATTCCACATATCCTTTTTGACACCTTATACATCTAGTATTTCACTCTTGTCATCTTGGATATTCTTGAGAATTTCCTTGCTTGCCTAACCCATGTAGGAAGATGAACTACACAAGTTGAAATGGTGCTCCAACTTCACATTCTATGAGCACCTACTTCAAGTTCACCTACATGAACAAAGCAACAACAAGCCCAAGGTATGTTCTTCACATCTTGAAGGAGCCTTGCTCAAAGTCATGAGTACAAGCAGCTTCATAAGATGTGATCACATCAAATGCTTAATCGAAAAATGGCAACCCCATTTTGAGCTTAAAAGATGAGTATGACCTATGATCAAATGTTCTCATTTGACTCCTAAGTCAATATACTCAAACATAGGTGACTTTGTCGCCGACCCCTATCTAGATGAAGTACATATGTTTTGGAGTTTTTCTATTTTCTCTTATGTTCTCTGATTGAGTTTTCTTTTTAATCAAAAAAAAACTTCATCTAGCAATCTTTTTCATTTCTATTCTTCAGTCTTTGTGAATATCCTTTTGGCTCTGATCAATTCCTTGCAAATCATTTACAAATTCACTGAAAATCTTTTGAAACATTTCTTGCAAAGTGAGCTGAATTATTTCTGTATTTCCTTGGAATTAAACTCGGCGTCACCGACGTAACAATTTCGGTCTGACCGAAAAAGGATCTGCCCTAAGTCCCAGACTTTCGGACCCACCGGTCCATCTCACTTCGGTGTCACCGATTTTCTTTCGGGATATCATCTTCTGCAGCTCTACTCAATGATTTTCTTTGCATATTTCTTATTGTCCAGTTGTGATTCTTAAGGATCCCACTTCCTTCCTTCCATCTTTCCTGACCTTCCGAGTCTGCTGTCCTTTTCGGCACTTGATGTCAAAGGGGGAGAAGATTTAGGGGGAGTTAAGGGGAGAAGAGAAGATTTAGGAAGAAGAGCAATCTTATCTTAAGGGGGAGAGAAAATCACATCAAAGCTTTGCCGTGTTCCACATTGGATATTACATTTGGCATCATTCTTATTCTTTTGATTTTGCTTTCTTCGCTCTCACAACTGACATCTTATGGAAAGCAAAATCTCTCAGAGTTCATTGAAAAATCTTTTAGCTTCGGAGACATGTTTGCTGTTTCAAACTAGTGCTCAATATGAGACACTCTTTATACATGTCATCCCTGGCTTGGTACTCTTGATGTTCTTGCAGTTGGTTGAAGAAATACTCTTGTGTCATCTAACCCTGTTTTTTTTCAAGTCTATTTCCTCAGGTATAATGCCAAGGAACCTCAAGGTAAGTATATGCATCTTGCAGAATGTGCATGATGGTGGCTTGCTTGTGAATATCTGTTTGCAAGAAATCACCATGCACATATGCATTTTCACTCACTTATTTTCATCTCGCTCGATGCATATAGCCAAGCTGCATGTAGCACATCTTGTTTTTCTCGTGTGTGCTTGTGGTAGTCCAAAACCATAATCTATGAAAATCTTGCACACTTGTAGGGGAGCCTGTGTACTACATGTTTGTCAAAGCTTTAGTGATAATTCTGTCTTTCTTCGAGAAGCTTTGATGTCTTGTTTTGTGTGTTGCCATCAATTACCAAAAAGGGGGAGATTGAAAGCACATTTGCTCCCTGGGTGGTTTTGGTAATTAATGACAACATACTTTGTGGTTGGACTAATGCTTTTATCAAGTATGTTTCAGGAAAGTCAATCACATTGGCATGGCAAAAGGACTGAAGAGGTGGCCCCCTAAGATGCTAAGGCAAGCATTGGCAAAAGCTCAAGACTCCATTTTTGGTTTAGTGATCCAAGATCACATTGAGTCCATAGGAAAGCCAACACTATTAAAAGGGGATGAGGTTATGTTAATGATCTGGTTGCTCAAAGTGCTTAGTGATATATCTCCCAAACTATCAGCAATCTTTCATTCCAATATACACTCATAAGTAATCTCGGTCCCACCGATTTCCTAAACTCAGTCACACCGAGATGAACCACCTCAGCCATAAAGCCAAACCCTAGAAATTTCGGATTTTCCGATTCTGAACTCGGTCTCACGAAACTAGTGTTGCCAAGCTTCAGAACCTTCATCATCAAATCGGTGTCACCGAGATGATAAAGTCGGTCCCACCGAGATTGGCAAACCCTAGTCTTTGGAAGAATCGGACTAACCAAGATTGTATTTTCGGTCCCACCGAAAATCCCAACGTTCACATGTTTTGAACTTTCGATCTCACCGAGTTGTCAACTTCGGTCCGACCGAGATTGGTCAAATGTGTGTAACAGTTGGATTTTTGTGGAGGCTATAAATACCCTCCACCTCCTCTTCATTCGTGGAGAGAGTCATCGAAAGAACTACCACTCCTACCTTACATTTACGAGAAGAAAACTACCTACCCTTGTGTTGAGATCAAGTTGCTCCACTCCCACCATATGAAGCTTGATCTCTAGCCTTCCCAAGTTGCTTTCCACTCAATCCTTTCTTCCACCACAGCCAAATCGGTGTGAGAGTTGAGTGTTGGGGAGATTATCATTTGAAGCACAAGAGCAAGGAGTTCATCATCATCAACACCATCTATTACCTTTTGGAGGGTGGTGCCTCCTAGATTGGTTAGGTGTCGCTTGGGAGCCTCCGTCAAGATGTGGAGTTGAACCAAGAAGTTTGTGAGGGCAAGGAGATCGCCTACTTCGTGAAGATCTACCCGAGTAAGGCTAGTCCTCCGTGGGCGTATGCCATGATGGCATAGACAAGGTTGCTTCTTCGTGGACCCTTCGTGGGTGGAGCCCTCCGTGGACTCTGGCCGTTACCCTCCGTGGGTTGAAGTCTCCATCAACGTGGATTGACGATAGCACCACCTATCGGAACCACGAGAAAAATCTCCGTGTCTCCAAATTGCGTTTGATCTTCTCCACTTCTCTTTACTACTTGTGCAATTTACTTTCCGCTGCCCATACTCTAGAATTGCATGTGTAGTATGCTACTTGACTTGTGTGATATGCAAAATCTGCCAAAATCTTGTCTTTGTCAAAAGGCATAATTTTTATCTTGTCGAGTAGTCTAATCACCCCCCCTCTAGACACTCTCACCTTCTTCGATCCTACACCCCCCTATTGCAGTCACTCACTAGGCGACGGTTCCAAATACCGTCCCGGAAAGGGGTTAAAAACCGTTTGTATAACACCTCGTTGTACTAGTGCTTATGGGCCCCACGTGACCTCCCTGACCTAGTTCTGCCTCCTATATATTCACATATATTTCCAAACCACCAGAAGCATCCACGAAAACACTTTCCCACAGCCGCAACCTTCTGTTCCCATGAGATCCCATCTTGGGGCCTTTTCCGGCATCCTGCCGAAGGGGGATTCGATCACGAAGGGCATCTACATCAACTCTATTGCCCTTCCGATGAAGCGTGAGTAGTTTACCTCGGACCTACGGGTCCATAACTAGTAGCTAGATGGCTTCATCTCTCTCTTTGATTCTCAATACCATGTTCTCCTCGATGTTCTTGGAGATCTATCTGATGTAATCTTTTATGGGGTGTGTTTGTCGAGATCCGATGAATTATGGATTTATGATCAGCTTATCTATGAATATTATTTGAATCTTATCTGAATTCTTATATGCATGATTTGATTTCTTTGTATTTCTCTTCGAATTATCGGTTTAGTTTGGCCAACTAGATTGGTTTTTCTTGCAATGGGAGAGGTGCTTAGCTTTGTGTTCAATCTTGCGTGATTTCACCCCGTGACAAAGTAGGGGTAGCGAGACACATATTGAATTGTTGCCATCGAGGATAAAAAGATGGGGTTTACATCATATTGCATGAGTTTATTCCTCTACATCATGTCAATTTACTTAAGGAGTTACTCCGTTCTTTATGAACTTAATACTCTAGATGCATGCTGGATAGCGATCGATGTGTGGAGTAATAGTAGTAGATGCATGCAGGAGTCGGTCTACTAGACACAAACATGATGCCTATATTTCATAACCATTGCCTTGGATATCGTCATACCTTTGCGCTTTTCTATCAATTGCTCGACAGTAATTTGTTCACCCACCGTATTATTTGCCTTCAAGAGAGAAGCCTATAGTGAAACCTATGGCCCCGGGTCTATTTTCCATCATATTAGTTTCTGATCTATTGTTATGCAATCTTTTACTTTAAGATCTATAAAACAAAAAACCCAAAAATATTTTATCTTTTGTTCAGTTTTATTTATCTATCTCTATCAGATCTCACTTTTGCAAGTGACCGTGAAGGGATTGACAACCCTTTTATCGCGTTGGGTGCAAGTGTTTGATTGTTTGTGCAGGTATTGGTGATTTGCGCGTTCTTCTCCTACTAGATTGATACCTTGGTTCTTAAGTGAGGGAAATACTTATCTCTACTTTGCTGCATCATCCTTTCCTCTTCAAAGAAAAAACCAACGCAAGCTCAAAAGTAGCAGTGCCCCATGCAGTAGTCGCAGGTGCTTGCAAGTTTTTGAAGGTCAGCACTGGGGGGGGGGTTGAACTCCATCCCCATGTTCCTTGAACTCATGTCTCATCATACTGCAGACCTGGCACCAATCGGGTAGACGTTCATACTTGATCCCAAAGATATCCCTCTCTCCCTCTCTCCTCCATGAATCAGCGAGATTGCCTTTTTGAGAGGATTTCTCACGTCAAGTCGAACCCTAACCCTATAAAAGTTACCTTCGAAATCAAAAGAAGATGACTTGAGTCCACAAACTCGCCAATCTTAGCAGCCAGCGCCTTCACTTTCCCATGAAAACCAATCGGAAGGTCGATGATGCGAACCCATATCTCAAATTTGTATAGCTCTATTTCCGATGGCTTAGTGTATCCATCGTATGGGGCGATAATCACCGGATTGCCTCTGAAGTGTCCTCCCCCTTGGGTAACTCTCTCCCAATCGCCCAGGCAATTGAATTGCATCTAGAAGAGGTTCTCCTCCAGGGGTTTTGATTTTGACCGGCCTAGCAAGATCCCAGGCCGTCCTCATATTGCGAAAGAACAAATAGGTGCTAAACCCTTTGTCCATGTGGACTCTGGCCAAGATCATCCAGCGGAGGTCCTCCTCTGCCGGGGCGTCATCTTCCTCGAAAACAACGTCATCGAGGTCGTCTTCCTCGAGGGCCAGCTCCTCCATTAGATCCTCCAGCTTTCCCTTCCCCTTCGATCCCGAAGCCGATGATGCTCCCTGGTTCGCCATAAGCTTGTCGAACGAAAAATATATCGATCTCCCCGATCTAGCGACCAGCGAAGATAAATAACCCTAACCCCGGGTGAGGAGACAGAACCAAGACCGGGGAAGCAGTCCGGGACTGCCCCGTGATCGGCCCAGGAACGGACACTCAAACCAACGGAAGAGAAGGAAGACAGGTCTCAACGATCGCCGGCGATGATGAGAGGAACGATAACCCTAGCGTAGGGAAAAGGATATCACGCGAAAAAGTAAGCGCGCTAGGGTTACAAGGAAAGTCAATTTATATGGTGGCTCGACACGGGATTGCGCTCAGGTGCTCCAGATTTGCTGCAAACTAATGCTGGTCGGGCTGGGCTAGGCTAATTTCGGGCTGAAAATTGAAGCCCGAGCCCGATCCAAATATGACACCAAGCAGCAAATCAAAGCCCGACCCTGGCCCGGCTGCCCATGCCCAGGTACTGCGCTAGAAAAAAAAACGACGAGAAGGAGCATATTGGCGTTGCTTCGCGGCGCCACCGTCACCCTTGAGTCGTGTTCCTCCCTTATCCATCCCAACCCAAAGATATATGTGGACGCCACTCTGGAGCGCGTGTCCAAATTAATACTCCCAGCAAGAGCATCCTCCTCCCTGGTCACCGCAGCGCGGTCTCGGGCTATACGATTCTCTGGCTCCTGGTTGTTGCGAATCGCAGATTCTGCAAAGAAGAGGTTGACTGTATTCCGGCCTTCCGGGAGTTCGAAAATTCTTGGTTTCTTGATGTGGATACTGCTACCTTGCAATGACAACGGGTGGCAAGAAGGGAATTCTGTGAGGCTGTGAGCACATGGTTGCCAGAGGTGCGTCCGCCCCCGTTCTGTACCCGGAAGATGTGGTCTCCGTTGCATGACCTTTAATGAGTTGCTACGTGGTCAGCTCTAGCGGCGTTGCGGTCTGGTTCGCCGTAGAGGAGAGGATCGGGCACCGGAGGGTTTGCGCATGCAAGATGTTCGATGTCGGTCCCCAGAGGAGGAGGGTGGGGAGGCGCCTGGTGGGTTTTGCCAAGAAGAGGAGGCGTTCCAAGAGGCAGCAGCCATGGTGGAAGGCGTGGTTCTCTGATTGGAACGATGAGGAAGAGAGCCTCGCCGGCTGGAGGGAGGATGATGAATTGCTCCAGCAGGTTGTTAGCAACGAAGACCTGTCGGAGGATGACAAGTTTCAGACGTGGAAGAGCAAGGCCGAGGCGATTGTCGACCTGCGGGAAGCCCAGCAGGATGCCGAAAATGCAGAAGGGCGGTCATGGGAGGATTGGATAGGTTGGGGCAGCACATCCGGCGATGGTGACTGGGGCGGGGGTGGGAGCTTGTCGGACCAGATAACTGATGATCCGACGGAGATAGTGAGGGACAAGGGCATCGCTGAAGCTTTTAGGGACTCTATTGATGAAGATTACAACGACATGTTGTTTGAGGACCGGGTTTTTCTATACGCTTCGACGAAATCGGTACTCTTCTAGCACTAGTTATAAGATGTAATTTTCTCATCATCTTTACTACCAATCGTGCACCGCTTTCCAATGCGGTCTACTATTATACCTAGTACTATAACAATAACTCAAACCTTATTACTGTGCAACATTGCTCTAGATCCTTTTCGATGTAGTCATACAGATGTTGGGGAACTGGATCTAATAAGAAAATTATACTCTGCAGGCCAAATTCCTAGCATTGTTGATCGTTGTTCCATGGGTGTTGGATCTTCTAGTACATGACTATGTTATGATGCCATTTCTAGACAGGTAATTCATCTTACTGCTATGGCGTTCCATATCTTCCCTTTCCTCTGTTTTTTTTTTTTTTTAAAGAATCGATTACGTTGGTCATTGTACAATAACAGGTATGTCGAGAAGGTACCACTTGCCGCTGAAATGCTTGATGTAAGACGCAGCCAGAAGATTCAGATGATAAAGGACCTAAATATTGAGAAAGCAAGATTCCGTTTTGAAGTAGAGATTGGTAAATCTCCTCCACTTTCTGATGAGGAGTTCTGGTCAGAGTTGCGGGAAAAAGCGTGAGGCTATTATTCTTTCTTGCCAAGTTGTTGCTTATATTAGCGCCCTTGCAATTTTGACATGAACATTCATCTTCTCCTCTGTGAAAATGATAGTCAGGAACATTGTTTTGCGGCCCGATAAATTTATCTGGTTAACTGTAACGGGTCTGCTCTGTTACTTTAACAGGGTAGAGCTGAGGGATGAATGGAGATTAGAAAACCGACAAGCATTTGCAAATATCTGGTCTGATATGGTTTATGGGGTTGCCCTATTCCTTCTTATGTACTTTAACCAGAGTAAAGTAAGTACATACATCATATAAGCAGCTTCTTATTTTTTTGATTATATTCAATTGTAAAAGTGTGCAATTAAGTTCGTATAGCATTCCTCTTGATGGCGTGTACCACGTGGATCTGTGTTTTTTTCTCTGTAAAGTAAATCAGAAGTCATCAAAATTGCTGCGCTGTTAGGCCTAGCGAATAACTAATTAACGTTGGCGGTTAAGACTAATGTTGTGTCAAATATTCGAAGAGGTGAACTGATCTAAGTTTTCCCTGATCTGTTCATACTTGATAATGTTTTGTTTTAAGATAGTCTTGTATTAACATCACCTCAATTTCAATGATACCTTTTATTTTACTATCATCAGTAAAAGTGTGCGGGTGTCTGTAAAACGTGATGGAAGCGTCTGAACCCCCAACAGGGAGCCCACGTTGTGTTATATTGATCGAGCGAGAGAGAGCCTCTCGAAAGATACAGAGGGTTCGGTTGGCAAACAACCGTACAGAGATCTTACAGAGAGAAATAGAGATAAGAAGTTAAAACAGAAAAGACTATCTCTATGGCGCAAGACAAGTCCTTGGCGCCTGCTACATCTCTACAATATCTCATGATTAACACCCTCCCTTAATCTGAACTTCGTAAGTTTAGATTACGTTTAAACTCTTCAAAGGGTCCTGTAGCTAGTGCCTTTGTGAAGCCATCCACAATTTGGTCCTTGGAGTGAACAAACAGAATATCCAATTCTTTATTTGCAACTTGTTCCCTCACAAAATGATAATCAATCTCAATATGCTTGGTACGAGCATGAAAGACAGGATTAGCTGACAAATATGTAGCACCAAGGTTGTCACACCAAAGACATGGTGTTTGAGTGTGATATATTCCAAGTTCCTTGAGCATGGACTTTACCCAGATAATTTCTGCTGTTGCATTCGCCAGTGCCTTGTATTCTGCCTCAGTACTGGATCTAGAAACTGTGGCATGTTTCTTTGCACACCAGGAGATCAAGTTAGGACCAAAGAAAACTGCAAAACCACCAGTTGACCTTCTATCATCTAAGCAACCTGCCCAGTCAGAATCAGAAAAAGCACTAACAAGTGTAGATGTTGACTTGCTGAAAGTTAACCCGACACTCAATGTGTGTCTCACATATCTCAATATGCGTTTTGCGACAGTCCAATGAGCAGTGGTTGGTGCATGAAGGTATTGACAAACTTTATTTACTGCAAAGGAAATATCAGGCCTGGTGAGAGTCAAGTACTGAAGTGCACCTACCAAACTTCTGTACTTAGTCAAGAGTTCTCCTTCAGCAAGTGAGAGCTTCTCTGAACTGGACAAGGGTGTTGGAGAGGGTTTACAACCCTGTAAGCCAAGTCTGCTCAAAAGGTCAGTGGCATATTTTGAGAGCAAATTCTGAGTTCAAATCTGATAAGAGAGCTCTGACTGCTTCATTTGACGAGCTTGTGACAATGATATCATCAACATAGATAGGTACAACAATTGAAGTATTTGACTTATTGTAAATGAACAAAGATGTATCAGATTTTGAAGTAGTGAAGCTGTTAGAGTACGTAATGGGCCTAATGGGCCCATTAGTCTTAGGGTTAATTAGAGATAAGGGTTGCTTGCTTAGGGGTCAAGTAAGCCTTGCTTGGGAGTCAAGTAAACCTCTCTCTATAAAGAGAGGAGATGTATCAATCTAATCAAGCAAGAATTAGGAAGGAAATCCTTCCTCTTGCCCGCCAGTGTAAGCAAAAGGCCCCGATCGGCCCTCTCACGCCTCCTTCTAGCAGCGCCATAACAATTTGGTATCGGCTAGCTTTGGTTCGATCATGTCTTCACCGCCTAAGCCCGTCTCTTCCACGCCGGTCACCTTGTCGCCTCCGGCGACCACCACGATCGCCCGCCCGCTGCGCCAGCCAGCCGGGTCCTCCGTCGCCCGCCCCGCCGTCCTCATCGGGAGGAGGTGTTCGGGTGTCAGGACCTAACCCAGCGGTCCAGAGATCCACTGTTTTTGTCCGGTCCCACGGCCACACCCGGCCGCGACGCCTATCGCCGCCCAGCGCCGCCGTGGCTGCCGTGGCGGCCCGCCGCCGGCTTCGTCGGGCGCAGCAGCGGCAGCGCAATGCCATCCATCGCCACCGCGCCCGGCCACAGGCTGCAGATGGCGCCGCCGCTCTGGCGGCCTCCGTCGCGTCCGCGCGGCGCGCAGCAGCCTATCGCCGGTCGACTCCGCCGTCAAGATGGGATGCCCTACGACGGAGTGCGACGACCTTGTTCCCATCGCGCCGCCGCCATCCTGTGGCGCCCACATCCAGCAGATCAAATCCCGCCGTCGCCGCCACCGCTCGTCTTGATCGCTACCGCCACGTGTCGGCGGCGCGAGGTCAGAAGTCGCCGCACACGGCCTCCTAGCGCGTCGGCGTGTGCGGGAGATGCGTGGTCTGCGGTTGCCGCTCTCCAAGTCGCCCTTTCTGCGCGAAGGACCTCGATCTCGTCCGTGCGTCGGGGATCTTGGGCATCGCTTTTCATGGCGGCAGCATCTTTGTTTTCGCTGGCGGCGACCTCAAAGTCTCGCGACATCGGCGGTTGAAGCGATCCTCCTCGTCATTCTCCATCATAAGCCCTCCACTCTTCCCGTGCGTGCAGATCAACAACCATCCAAATGGGAGAAGGCGGTGTCACCGACAGAGCGCGCGCAGCACTGCGCTTTCACAACCGCCGCCGAGGGCGCTCTCATCGGTCGCTCTTGCAACCACTTCCGGTGGCCATACACATGCACTCCTTTGGTCCAGTGGTGTCCATGGGATCCAGACGGAAGACGTGCACGTCCAACGTGCGGATGGTGTCCACTTTTTGTCGAGGGTCCAAAATAAAGCGCCCCATCCATTTCGGGTTGAGAGTCATAAAACAAGCCGAGATGTAAAAGACTTGTTTTTAGGTGTTAGGTTTGTGTTGCGCCGAGTCATGGTTATAAGTTGGTTAATTTGCAATGAGGACAAGCCGCATGTCGGTGGGGTGTAGTGTTAGAGTGCGTAATGGGCCTAATGGGCCCATTAGTCTTAGGGTTAATTAGAGATAAGGGTTGCTTGCTTAGGGGTCAAGTAAGCCTTGCTTGGGAGTCAAGTAAACCTCTCTATATAAAGAGAGGTGATGTATCAATCTAATCAAGCAAGAATTAAAAGGAAATCCCTTCCTCTTGCCGTAGTGGGCAAAAGGCCCCTACCGCCCTCTCACGCCCTCCTTCTAGCAGCGCCATAACAGAAGCCAAGTTGTTGCAACTTTGCACTTAGGCGAGAATACCATGCTCTGGGAGCTTGTTTCAGTCCATAAAAAGATCTGTCAAGCCTGCATACGTGAGACAGTTTGTTTTTATCTACAAACCCAGGAGGTTGCTTCGTATATACTTCCTCTTCCAGAACACCATGAAGGAACGCATTCTGCACATCTAGCTGTCTGAGACTCTATCCTCTAGACACAACAATAGATAGAACAAGACGAATAGTAGCAGCCTTAACAACATGACTGAAAGTGTCTTCATAATCTATGCCATATCTTTGTTTGAAACCTTTAGCCACAAGCCTGGCTTTATATTGACTTATCGTACCATCAGACCTTCTTTTTATCCTGGAAACCCACTTGCAATCAATCACATTTTTACCTTGCCGTGAGGGAACTAAATGCCACGTGTTATTTCTATGAAGAACTTGATACTCATCCTCCATAGCTTGCTTCCAATTTGGACCAGCGAGGGCCTCCTGATATGTACGGGGTTCTCCCGTGGAAGCAGCCAAACCATATTTAATTTTGTAATTTGTAGGCTGAATAACACCTGCTCGAAGACGTGTGTATGGTGGTGTAGCAGCGCATGGTTGCGCAGAAGATCCGAGCCCTACTACGGAAGAATCAGCGGCAGTAGCTTCCTCGGACGAAGCTGCGGATCCCGAAGAAACATTGCCCACACCTGCCGGATCCTCTGTGGCCGAGGACAGCACAGGGGATTCGAGAGACGGCACAGATTATCCGGGCGTTGCAGGCGAAGCCGGCTCGGATCGGGCACCCACACATGACAGGAACGGGGCCCACAGGGTGTAAACCGGTGGCTCGGGCGGGAAGCGCGTGGTCGACGGGGCCCGCGGGACCGGTTGGTGGAGCGCACCCGCAGGATCGGTGCCAGCCGTGGAGCGACACGTGGCCGGTGGCGGTTGGTGCGGAGCAGACGTCGCCATGCGCCCAGTGGCGGGCGGCCTCGTGCTGGCGGGCGAGTGGCGCGGGTCGGAGGAGGGCGCCGGATTGGACGACGCCTGTTGGGAAGTGGATTCCGAAGCAGATCCTGCCGGCTCTGACGCGGTCAGGGGCGCGGATCCCAAAGGCGATCGCGGCAGCTCTAGTGTGTCAGCTACAGACGCGGTGCAACACCGTTTTTGTCCCAAATTGCACCATTATGACCACCATTTTTCAGCGGTGTTTGCACCTGTATCATCAGACTCAAAAGGCGGATTAGAAGCATTAGTCAATATTTGGATCATTACAATCATCACTACCCACATGATCAACTCCGGAGAGATGAGAAGGAAGGAGAAGAATCTCCTTGCGAAGGAGAGCACGGGCATTGGGATGAAGTTTGGAAAAAGGAAACTGAGTTTCATCGAACACAACATCACGGGAGATATACACACGGCCAGAGGAAACATCAAGGCACTTAACACTCTTGTGTTGTGCACTGTAACCAAGGAAGACACATCGTTGAGATCGAAACATAAGCTTGCGAGAATTGTAAGGATGAAGGTTTGGCCAACAAGCACAACCAAAAACACGAAGTGTAGTATAATCAGGTGTGACCTGTAGAAGGCGTTCAGTGGGAGTTTCATTGGCTATGGTGTGACTAGGCCACATATTGATAAGATGAGCGGCCATAAGAAATGTTTCGTCCCCAAATTTTAAAGGCATGGAAGCTGAAGCTAGAACCTAGAAGAGCAAGACCTACTTCAACAATGTGACGATGTTTCCTCTCTGCAGAACCGTTTTGTTGACGAGCATGGAGGCAAGACACGTGATGGGAAATACCTATCTTTTGAAAAAAAGAATTTAGCTTCTCATATTCACCACCCCAGTCGGATTGCGGCAATGATTTTGCTATCAAACTTACGTTCAACAAGAGCTTGAAAGTTATGAAAGACTTGGAACACGTCAGAACGTTTTTTAAGAAGGTATATCCATGTGTACTTGCCATAAACAAAACTTACATAATAAGAATGCCTACCACCAGAAGTGGGCGCTGGACCCCAAACATTAGAAAAACTAAGTTGCAATTGTTTGGTAGACACACTAGTAGAAATAGGATATGCCAATTGATGAATTTTTGCTCTTTGGCATGAATCACAAACAGTTTCTGAATTTCTCTCACCAACAACTGGGAGTTTATTTTTGCTAAGAATTTGATGAACGGTAGCAAACGAGGGATGGCCTAAACGGCTGTGCCACCTTTCAGCAGAAAGCTTGATGGCACCATAGACTTGTTTACTGAGTTGACAATACTGAGGAAGCAATGCATAGAGCCCTTGCACACATGTGCCCCTATGGAGAACTTTCTTCGTGACCTGATCCTTGATCAAAAAGAAAAAAGGGTGAAACTCAAGAAAGACATTGTTATCAAGGGCAATATGATGAACGAAAAGTGTTTTTGAAGCATTAGGAACATGCAAGATTCCGTGAAGAACTAGACTTTTATGTGGGGTTTTGATAATTGATTGACCAATATGACTAATCTCCATACCTGCACCATTGGCTGCGGTGTAGATCTGATCATGGCCACGGTATTTTTCATGCATAGTCACCTTCTCGAGTTCACCGGTGATATGATTAGTAGCGCCTGTGTCTAAATACCAATTGATATCGACACCAAAAGAAGCATCAACTGTAGCTGCGGTTTTTTTCTTTTGGGAATTGTCATCGGCATAATGCCAATCACAATCTTTGGCAAGGTGGTTAGTTATTTTACAAATTTGGCACCTGCCTTCGTAGCCTTCATACCCCTGAAAGTTATTGCACCCCCTGGTGTTGTTGTAGGAGGGGCACCTAAGGTTGTAGCCGCCGTCGGAGTTACCCTAGGGATGGTAGCCGCCGCCACCCCCATTGTGATGACCACCACCACTGTTGTGGAGATAGCCGCCACCGTGACCACCATTGGGGCCGCCGCCACCAGACTAGCCACCAGTAGGGTTGTTGTAGCCGCCACCGCCGTGACCGCCACCAGATCGTGATCCGCCGCCACCGCCTCCCTTCTGCTGGCCGTGAAAGCCCTTAGGAGTTCCTTGGCGGCCGCCGCGGGAAGCCGCATTTCCTGAAGATTTGAAGCCGGCAACACCTGTCCCGTGGAACATCTCGACTCTCTGATCGAAGTTGGCCACCATGGAGAACAAGATCTCGACGGTGATCGGCTCGGGGCGGATGCCCAAGGCAGAGATGATGGGTTGATACTCCATATCAAGCCCTGCCACGATGAAGGAAACGAGCTCGTCCTCCCAGATCGGCTTGCCCGCCGCCGCGAGTTCGTCGGAGGGAGCACACATGGCGCCAAAGTATGCTGATGCCGACTGGTTGCCCTTCTGTGCGTTGGTGAGGGAGGCACAGATGTTGTTGACGCGCGAGAGGGAGACAACTGAGAACTTGGTGCTCAACGCCGTCTAGATGGCATGCGAGGTTTCCATCGACGCGACCTGAACGAGCACCTCTTTGGAGAGATTGCGAAGGAGGTACACGACGATTTGCTGATCCTGGACGAGCCGTGGGGCATAGGCAGGGTTCGGGATCACCTGGTCCTTGCCCTCTTTATCTTTTGTGGTGATGGTCTTGGGAGGCTCCTCTAGGGTTTGATCTATATAGCCATACAACCTAGCACCCATTATTTGGGATCCCGATTGAGCTCGCCAGAGAACATAGTTCGTTCGGGAGAGTGGCTCGGAGGTGTTGTAGTTGAGGCCGAAGGTGATGGGGGCGGCAGAGGTTGACATGGCGGAAGGTGGGTGGAGGGAGATCGAAGGAGGCTAGCTAGATGTGATGGAAGGGCCTGCTCTGTATACCATGTTGAATTCATGCTCCAGCCAACTCATCCAAAAGTCCGCTGATGGAGCGAGACGGGCAATATATTTCAACAAGACGCTTCCATCATGTTTTACATGGTATCAGAGCCAAGAGGTCTTGAGTTCAAGACCGTGCCAATGCAGTATTAAAAACAAATATTCTGCGGCCTACATAAAACCCACGTCTAAGGACTAAATAAGCCTAGACGTGAGGGGGGTGTTGAAATATATTGCCCGTCTCCTTCCATCAGTTCGGACTTTTGGATGAGTTGGCTGGAGCATAGATTCAACAGTGTCCACATTTTCTGTGAGTGATAATGGCTTATTTTTTTCTCCCTAATAATAGGCAAGTTATCTTGTTATCAATTGTCATGCATCTTGCTCTTACTGTTGCCTATGCTTCCAGGTTGCAATGATAAAGTTCACAGGATATAAGTTGCTAAACAATATCTCGGACAGTGGGAAGGCTTTTCTTATCATTTTAGTGTCAGATATCCTTCTAGGGTAAGTTATATCAATTCATTTCTGAAATGTGTCTGTATTTGTCTTTTAGTGTCATGATATATTTATCTCTCTAGTTCTCTGAATTTTCCATTTAGAACAATGCATTTATAGTTACAAGTGATCCTAGAAATAGAACTGAGTAAACATCATGTTGTCTTTAGCTTTAGTGTTCTTGTTATTTCTCTCGGTGATGAAGTAATTTGCTCATTTAAAAAAAATAGAAGTGACCGAAGTGCGCATAAGATTTTCTTCGTTCTTTCCTGCCTTCTGTGAGACGTTTATAGCTTATTTTATGTGTCAGAGTCTTAATAAACCAACGAGTTAGGATATTTAATATTCTTTACAATCTGGTTAGGAAATATTGAATTTTACATACCTTTTAGTTTCATGTAACTTCAGAACTAGGTTATTTTGCGCCTTAGAAGCTGATTAACACAGAGTTATCTGAACTGCAGTGAGAAAAACAGGAACCCTACCTGTACGAGTTTGTATTTATGCTTCATGTGACATATTTCCACATTTTACAGCTAACATGTAGTTCTGTAAGTCTGCTTATGTTCTGTTATTTTTATCATGTGCATGTAAACGAAGGCTACTATTATTTTGTTTTACCATCTGTCCTTGTTTAATTACCGCCTGTGATCTTGTCGACTATATGAACAGCATCTAGCTGCAATATCACAGGTACCATTCAGAGGCAGGTTGGCATTCATTGGTGGAAATTATTCTTGACCACTATGGACTGGAAACCGATCAAGCTGCAGTCACCTTTTTCGTTTGTCTGGTTCCAGTTGCCCTGGACGTATTTATAAAGTTTTGGGTACGTCTACTCTCTACCTTAAAGTCAAGCTACAAGGGACAGGACACTATATTTAATAATATAAAGAAAACCATATTTGCTGTTAGAACTCATAATAATTTTGAAAGTTCTTTTCATAATAAAACTTGTACGAGGTGTTTGAACCAATATGCTTCAGACTTTCCTTCATTCCACATTTCAGCAACTCCGGCACTAACACATCAAATTGCATTAAATTTAATATTCTTGTTAAGCTCCAACATTTAGTAGCCACATCTTTTGGATGATGCAATGCAACTTCATTTTCCTGAAACTACTCTGTATAAGTGTGTTAGGAGCTAGGGTTCTGCCCGGTCTTGGCCGGAGGCTGTAGGGGAAGGAGGGAGAGGGGCGAGGGCTCGAGCGCGGCGGCCGGCGGCGTGGCGCCGTCCTTGCGCGTGGCTTGGCGGAGGCAGAGGCGGTTAGGGTTTTAGGGTTCCGCCTCAGGAGCCAGGCGATAGAAATAGTCTTATTGCTTAATTCGAAAAAAGTCTTACAAGTCATATATATAACCACGATATGAAATAAAACTAAGATAACTTGCGGGCTAAGATTGCCGGTGGGCCTCCGTGGCCATAGACACGGCCGGTCATAACATCTCTCCCCGCCACAAAGCAGCTCGTCCTCGGTGAAAGTCGGGTAGTCTTGGCGGAACTCCTCGCGCTGCTCCCAAGTAGCGTCCTCCTCCGTAGTTCACCATTGAATCAACACGCACCGAGGCAGCGTCGTGGTGAGCCTTCAACGCCTTCTCCGGGTCAGGAAGGAGACGCCCGTCCGTGATCGGTGGGAGTGTCGGTGGTGCCGCGGGTGGCTCTCTGCGGAATGGCTTGAGCAGCCCCACATGAAAGACATCATGGATCCGCGTGCCTGCCGGAAGCTGAAGACGGTAAGCCACCTTCCCAATGCGTTCCAGAATAGCAAAGGGACCGGCATAGCGAGGACCGAGCTTCCTCCTCGCGCGTGGGTCCAAGGACTGCGTAGAGCGATGAAGTAGACGCAGCCAGACCCAATCACCCACCGCGAGCATCTCATCACGGCTCCTCAGAAGAGCACCGGCTGCCTCGGTCCGCGCCAAGGCCGGATCAACCGGAAGGATCGGCGGGGGTGGCCGGCCATACACCACCTCAAAAGGGCGTAGCACGGAGGGCGGAGTGATAAGAGGTGTCAGAGCAAGATTCTCCGCCCACGAGCGATCCACCCATGCGCGAGGTCGATCACCTGTAACACAACGCAAATACATGGCAATCACCTTGTGAACGATCTCAGACTAGCCGTCTGTCTGAGGGTGGAAGGCGGTGCTCAGGCGGAGCTTCACGCCTGCCAGCCGGAAGAGGTCGCGCCATATGTGTCCCGTGAACACGGGGTCCCGATCACTGACGATCGAAGAAGGGAACCCGTGGAGACGGACAATGCCATCGAAGAAGGCCCGCGCGACAGACGCCGCTGTAGAGGGATGGCCGAGCGCGATGAAGTGAGCATACTTGGAGAAGCGGTCGACCACCATGAGAATGACGGACTTGCCGCCCACCTTGGGGAGGCCCTCGATGAAGTCCATGGAGATGTTCGCCCAGACCTGGGATGGCACCTCCAAGGGCTGAAGCATGCCGGCCCGCCGTAGAGTCTCCGCTTTGTCATACCGCACGTCACACAAGACCGCATCGATCCACGGACGAGCACGATCACCGGAATGTAGAAGTCGGCGTGGAGCGATGGAGTGTCTTCGCGCCTCTCATGGCCCGCCGAGTGGGCGAAAGCGCAAAGACTGGCCGACGAAGATTGTCGTGGCGCCGAACGAAGACCTGCGCCCATGGAGGAAGCGAGCCATCGGCGGCGCCGCCACTCCTCCAGCTCTCCGCCGCCATTGCCGCCGCAGGAGAGAAGTCGGCCGCGGCAGTGATCGCCCGTCGGATGTCGGCATAGAGGCGGCGAGGCCCGGTGATGATGCGAAGGCCGCCCCTCCGCCCGCGTCGTCCACATCGGCGCCACGCCGAGACGAGCGTCGGCGACGGTGTTAAGCGACCGGCCGGTACTCGACGGTGAAGTCAAACCCAAAGAGTTTATCGATCCATCGCGCCGGGCACCGCCGAGACCTCGATCCAAAGATGAACTTGAGGCTGTAATGGTCCGTGCGGATCCGGAAGGAACGGCCCCAAAAATAGGGCCGCCAATGGCGCACTGCCTGCACCAACCCAATGAGCTCGCGCTCATTAGCCGCTAGCTTAAGATGGCGTCGCAAAAAGGCGGTGAAGAAGGCGAGGGTCCATCGCCTCGATGAAGGACCGCCGAACCCCAAGACCGAGGCGTCGCAATCGGACGGTGAACGGAGGTCGAAATCGAGCATCCGCAGGCGGGTCCCGCTGTGAGGGCCCCTTGAGGGCCTCGAGCGCAGAGTGGCCTCTCATCCCAAGAGAAGGCGTCGCGACGGAGAAAGCGCGTGAGCGGGCCGGATGAGGCCAAACTCCGGATGAACTTAGGTAGTACCCATGAGGCCAGTGAACCCGCGAAGAGCCCGCGGAGACTGCAGAATCGACCAGGCGGCGATGGCCGCCACCTTGTCGGCGTCCATGGCCACTCCCTCGGCTGAGATGACGTGGCCGAGGTAAGCGACAGAAGGTGTCCCGAACGAGCACTTCGAGCGCTTAAGATGAAGATGATGCGCCCGAAGCTCGTTGAAGACGATAGCCACATGCTGGAGGTGCTCTGCCCAAGAGGCACTGTAGATAAGAATGTCATCAAAGAAAACGAGCACAAACCGACGCAAGTAGGGTCGTAGGACATCATTCATCAAAGCCTGAAAGGTCGCCGGGGCGTTGGAGAGGCCAAAGGGCATCACCAAGAACTCAAAGTGGCCATGGTGAGTCCGAAACGCCGTCTTGGCAATGTCATCCGGGTGCATGCGCACTTGATGATACCCTGACCGGAGATCCAGCTTGGTGAAGAAGCGCGCCCCGTGCAGCTCGTCGAGAAGTTCATCGACCACCGGGATAGGAAACTTGTCCTCCAATGTGAGAGCATTAAGGGCGCGGTAGTCGATGCAGAAACGCCACGTGCCATCTGACTTGCGAACGAGGAGGACCGGCGCCGTGAATGGTGACGTGGAGATGCGGATGATGCCTGCGGAAGCATGAGTGCACACTGCCGCTCCAACTCGTCCTTCTGCAGCTGAGGATACCGGTAAGGCCGTACGGCCACAGGGGCCGATCCCGGAAGGAGGTGAATGCAGTGGTCGTAGATCCGGGCCGGCAGCAGGCCCTGCGGCTCCTCAAAGAGATCCCGGTGCTGCTGCAGGAGGTCGTCCAAGAGCGGATGCTCGGCCTTGGCGGTGGTCGTGGCCAGCTGAAGTGGTGGGGCGGGCGCGGCACCTCCAATGCCGTCCATCGAATGCGGCGACCCAAATGCCAGAAGGTCATCGTCAGCGCGTCGAAGTCCCAGAGAATGGGACCCAACGTGCGCAAGAAGTCGACACCGAGGATGAAGTCGAAGCAACCCAAGTCGATGCCGGCGCAGGTGATGGTGAAGTGCTCGTCGCCGATAGTGATGGGCACGTCGCGGCGAGCCCGTGGCAGCATAGACGGTCACCATTAGCGACAGTGACCCGCAACTGCTCCCCGCCGGTCGGCTGTAGTGCAAGGCGCCGCATGGTGGCCTCCGGCATGAAATTATGCGTGGAACCTGTGTCCAGGAGGGCCACCAGCGCCGCCATGGATCATGACCGGTAAGAGCATCGCCCTTTCATCACGGATGCCGCCGGTAGCGTGAAGTGACACCACGATGGCAGAGCGGGCAGCGCGGTGCCGCCGCTGGCTCCGCGAGGGTCGGGCGCCGAGGCCATCCTCCGGTGTCATCCTCGGTCTCGTCTGTCGTCTCCAAGTAGAAGAGGCGCGCGCGACATGGCCCGGTGCATAATGCGCGATCGCAGATTGAAGCGCAGCCCAAGCGTCGGCGTTCAGTACCCGCCGAGTAAGGCGCTGAACGCCACGTCGGTGCGGGTGGTCGCCGGGCGACGGCGGAAGACGCCGGTCTTGTCGGGCGGCGTGGGGTTGTCGGCCCCCACATGGCGCGGATGGCCGCGTCAAAGCCTGGGCGCGCTGCTCGAACGCCCGAGCATAGTACATGGCCGTCTGAAGGTCTTGGGGCCCCTTCATCTCGACGTCCACGCGGATGTGGTCGGGAAGGCCGCCGACGAAGAGCTCCGCCCGCTGTAGGGCCGTCACACCGGCCGCGTGGCACGCTGTGACGCCCCCGATTCAATCGTACACTAATCATACACGCAAAGGTGTACGATCAAGATCAGGGACTCACGGGAAGATATCACAACACAACTCTAGACACAAATTAGAAAAATACAAGCTTTATATTACAAGCCAGGGGCCTCGAGGGCTCGAATACATCAGCTTGAATACAAACGAGTTAGCGGAAGCAACAATATCTGAGTACAGACATAAGTTAAACAAGTTTGCCTTAAGAAGGCTAGCACAAAAAGCATCTACGATCGAAAAGGCAAGGCCTCCTGCCTGGGAGCCTCCAAACTACTCCTGGTCGTCGGCGGTCTCCGCGTGGTAGTAGGCACCCCCGGGGTAGTAGCAGTCGTCGTCGAAGGTGGCATCTGGATCCTGGGCTCCACCATCTGGTTGCGACATCCGAGAAGAATGGAAAGATGTGGAAAAAGAGGGAGCAAAGCAACCGTGAGTACTCATCCAAAGTACTCGCAAGCAAGGATCTACGCTACATATGCAACATTATCAAAGAGAGGCCGTATATGTGGACTGGGCTGTAGAAATGCCAGAAGAGAGACAAGGCCTAGTCCTATCGAAGACTAGCATCTTCTGGAAACCACCATCTTGCATCAAACAGGAGGGAGTAGAGTAGCATAAAGTAAAGTAGTGGTAGTGTTATCAACCTCGGCCAGAGATCCTTTCTCGACTCCCTGCGAGAAAGCAATCCCAGAGCCATACTATCCAATTGTCATCCCAATCCAATTTTCACCACCATCCAATTCTCATCACAAGTATCCAGTTCTAATTGTATCGATCGATACAACTCCAAGTGTCCGCTATCAGAGATGTGCTATCGATAGATGTTTTCTTACTGCAGGTGCACCAACATACCCACCACGCCGCTTAACTCGGCGGACACACTTTCTGGGTCATGCCCGCCTCGCCAAACAATACGCCGCAACCCGACCTAGGCTTAATAGAGAGGCCAAGACGCGGACTAAACCTATGCCCCAGGGTCATGGGCCATCTCCCCGAACTCCTCAAGACGCTATGACGCTGCGGTGAGCAGACCTAGCTACCTCCTTCAACAAGGCGGTGCTTACGCTAGTCCAACCCGCGCGCGCCGCTCGATCCGACATCTATTACGCTTACCGATGTATACAACGCAGAACACCCATACTATGCCCACGTGATGGTTAGTGCTATCGTGCCGAGGCCCCTGATCAAATATCCAAATCGTAGTGGATTAGGAGCGCGGTAACAAGCGAGACTCACGAAAGATGTGACCCGTTGCCCGCCTCGAGGACTTGCGGCAAGGGCTAGGAATGCCCGCCACGCCTCGTAATTATCTCGCGGCACCTCCGTGTCAACCCGTCTCACATCACTCGCATGGGTACCCTCGTGGTCGACCGCCCTTCCAAGTAACGGTTGTAAAGTCCAAGTATCCGTGTGTCCAAACATCAGGGGAAACCCAAGGAATCACCCGGTGAATTCCACTCGATGTAATCATCAAAGTGAACGTAAGAGGAATCACCCGAGGTTTACACTTGAGGGTCAGCACGACGAGTCGTGATCGGAAGTGGTTAAAGAGGAAATCACCCTCGATGGTCGAGGAGTCCTGGACTAGGGGTGTCCGGATAGCGAACTATCATCATTGGCCGGACTCCAAGACTATGAAGATACAAGATTGAAGACTTCGTCCCGTGTCCCCTGGGACTTTCCTTGGCGTGGAAGGCAAGCTTGGCAATACTGAATATGTAGATCTCCTACCATTGTAACCGACTTTGTGTAACCCTAGCCTCTCCTGTCTATATAAACCGGAGGGTTTTAGTCCATAGGACGGACAACAATCATACCATAGGCTAGCTTCTAGGGTTTAGCCTCCTTGATCTCGTGGTAGATCCACTCTTGTACTACCCATATCATCAATATCAATCAAGCAGGAGTAGGGTTTTACCTCCATCGAGAGGGCCCAACACAGGTAAAACACCATGTCCCTTGTCTCCTGTTACCATCCGCCTAGACGCACAGTTCGGGAACCCCTACCCGAGATCCGCCGGTTTTGACACCGACAATGACCACGACCGAATAGCTACACTACAGGGTTAACATCAGAAGTGTTGTAGAGGTCTCACCCTCGGCACTCGATAGTATCCCAAGAGTGTCAAGCAACTAAGGGAAAGCGATGTGCGGTGTCGGGGTTCGGTCTTCGATCCCGCTGATCGGTCTTCGATGATGAAGCAGGCAACAAGGACAAGGGGGTCATCGATGGATCACTAACCAACCTATACTAAGCAGTTTAGGATAAGCCGGTAAGGTAACAATAAGCGAGTTACAAAAGCGGGCTATGCATCGTAATAGGAGCAAACAATAACAATAGCAAAATCTAATGCAAGCATGAGAGAATGGAATGGGCGATATCGGGATGATCAAGGGGGCTTGCACGGTTGCTCGGCATGGAGGGTCGTCGCCAAGTAGTCGATCACCGAGCAAAGATCGGTCTCGGGTCTACCGGAGAGAAGAGGAAGAAACAAGAATATACAAAGAAACATAGCATCACAAAGCATAACGTGGCAATATGTCAGGGTGTGACCTAACGTATGGCTACACGATATAGGTGAAGGGGAAAACAATGGGGATGTATTCGGTTAGGACTGTGTCGCATGATGACCGGAGGGGGAATGTTCCATGTTCAGATAGTTAGAGGCATCTGACAAGTAAACGAACCGTGTATCCGGATTCGTTGGATTTTTCTAAGCAACTTTCATGTAGAAAACATTTTCATCCGAGCTACGGTTTATTTTCTTTCAAAGGCTTAGCAATATTCTGAATTTGTTTTAAATACTAAATTCGTCAGAAAATGGATTATGATGTCATCCTGGCATCAGCGGTCAACAGACCAGTCGACTGGTCAACGGGGCCCACTGGCAGTGATTGGGCGTTGCCCAGTTAGCATCTGACTGGGTCAACGGGACCCAGGGGCCTAGTGGCAGCGGCTGTAGGGAGGTTAGCATCTAAATTAAAAAAAAACAAAGGCCAACCCAGGTGGCAGAGGGCCAGCCGGCTCTCAGGCGGGGCGGCACGCACGTTAGCTCGCAGGGGAGCGTCGGCGGCCAACGCCAACACTCCGGGGAGGGGGAGCAGGGCACGGCCCCGGCGGCGCAGCAAGTAGGAGGGCGAGGACGGGCGGAGGTGGCGGGTCGCGTACGGGCGGGATGTGGCGGCTGTAGCAACAGGCAGCGTCGGCGGCACAAGGCATCAGCCGCACAACAGCAGCTTGCCGGGGCGAGTGGGAGGGAGGCGCGTCCACGACGAATGACGCGCACGGGGGTGCGGCTAGACGAGCAAGAGGGCGCGACAGAGCATGGCGACGCGGGATTGGACGTGGTCACGGTCGCGGTGGCCGCGGCCACTGAACGAAGATCGGGCAGCGCGAACGACGGCCTACGGGTGAAACGAGGAGAGGGAAGAGGAGGACGAACGGCAGCTCACCGCGCGGCTAAGAAAAGCCCTTGACGGCTTTGTAGCGCAGGGGAGGCGACGAACGGAGCGGTGGAGCTCCGGTGATCCGAGGCGGACGAAGGTTGAAGAAGACGGCGTGACGGCGCTCCAGCGCCTCCGAGCTCTTGCGGATGGCACCAGGGGGCGTAGCGGATGATGGCGAGGAGCTACGTCATGGCGAAGACGCGCGTGGTGGCCGGTGGCCACGCCGAACAAGGCGGACGTGAGAGAACGCGTCGGGAGGTGGGGATCTGGAGGAGGGAAAGGATCTTGGCGAGAGGGCAAGGTGAGTGGAGGGAGATCGAGGAGGGGGAGGCAAGTGGGAGGAGGAGCCCGAGGCGTCGGGTCTTATCCTCGACACCGCGACAGTGGCGCGAGGGGCCTTCGGCCATGTCCCAGTCGGTTGTCTGAGGAAGGCGACCGGGGAGGCTGGCTGGCTCGGGAGAGGTTAGGTGGGCCGGCTGCTGGGGTGGGCTGGCCGGTTGGGTTGGGATGGGCCGAAGCCTAAAGGGAGGCCAGGGGCTCTCCCACCCCTTCTTCTTTCCTTTTCTTCTTTTTTTTGTTTTTCTTTTTCCAGCAGCTTTTGCCTTTTCTTTTTAGCCAATAATGACTTTGCAAAATTATGCCACTAGCCAAAACAATTTCAAAGAATTAAAGTGCACTGCCACAAAAAGGTTGGGAGGCTTTTGGAATAGTTGCCAATTTTATAAATTAAAAAGGGCATTTAATTTATTGCTTAGGTCACTGTTTTAAGTAGCTTAGGCCACTTAAACCTTTGCAAAAATGTTGGTCCACCACCAATATTAACAAATGACTATTTGCCACAAGATAAACATTTTAGATCTCCTGTCTGACAAATAAGAGTTTTTGACTTTAGATTGGATTTGAATTTGAATCGGTGATTTGGATCAAGTGAAGATTAGCAACAGTAACAATGATGACAAGGCATCATTATAAGGGTATTACTGTAGCATGATTCTCGGGGTGTTACACATGCCAGTGCCTAGAAGCGTTCGGCGAAATCCTGCACCGTGGAGGTGAAAGGCAGGCGGCCCAACTCGGCCAAGCTGCTCCCGCCATCGTGGTCCAAACGAAGAAGACATACCATGGAAACGGTCCCACGGGCATGCCGCCTCGCCCCGCCGAGGGCGTAGTACCATGTCTAAGCGGCCCGCGGAGATGGTAGGAAGCCGCCTGCGCGCTCGACGCGGGCGTCTGTTGTCATGAAGAACTGGTCACACTGGTTGAGCGCTTAAGCTGGTCGTCCGCATCGTCATACGTGGCGGTCGATCTTGGCGAACCGGACGGTTGCTTTGGTGTGGCGCGCTCGCCCATCGCTCGGTGGTGCGGAGGGGATGATGACGGCTTCGGTCCATGGTGGGAAGGCGGCGTAGTTCGGTTCGGCGCGACGCCTCGGGCTGCAATCTGGAACTCGACGGCGCCAGCCTCCGTAGGCGGCGGCGGCCCGTGGGCCAGCTTGGAAGTGGAGACGGTGACGATGGAAAGCGGACCTTCGGATCGAGTCGCTGGCGAGGACCGCCGAGCTAGGGCTGGGCGGCGGTGGTGGGACTCGCACGGTTGCCGCCGGAGGACGGCCTTGGGGAGACGACGCTGCCTGTGTCGGCCATCGCGGGCCTGGCGGCGGTTGTCGGGCAGGTGGCGCCAAGGAAGCGTCGCCGCCATCAGGCTAAGGCGGCGTCGAGGCCGCCGGGGAAGCGCCGGATAGTTTCCGCGACGGCCGCCGTCTTGAAGTACCACGGCAAATGGCCGACCAGCGGCACGGCCGGATGGAAGCGGTGGGCGGCCCGCTGAGCTTCGCCAAGTAAGCGGATGCCCTGGACCGTGATGACCAGTCGTTGAGCACGCCGCCATAGCCTCTGGCGTAAACCGCCGCGCGCGTGTGAAAGCGACGGCGGCGGTTGTTGGATGGGGGTTCTTGGTTGGTTGGCCCGGCGTGGGCGCGGCGCGGGGAGATCGGCGCCGACACCGAGGCCGTGGCGCCCGGCAAGAAGCGGCGGCGGTGGTTGCGTTAGCGAGCGCGGCGGCGGCGGTGGCGGCGGGTTTGAGGCGGTGAAGACATGGTCGAAACCCGGATACTGATACCAAGGTGTTAGGAGCTAGGGTTTACGCCGGTCTTGGCCGGAGGCTGTAGGGAAGGAGGAGAGGCGAGGCTTGGCGCTTGGCGGCGGCGGCGCGGCGCCGCCCTTGCGCGTTGGGCGGCGGCGGAGACAGGAGGCGGCTAGGGTTTTAGGGTTCCGGCTCCTCTGGGAGCCGGGCAATAGAAATAGTCTTATTGCTTAATTCTGAAAGTAGTCTTACAAGTCGTATATATAACCACGATATGAAATAAAACTAAGATAACTGGCGGGCTAAGATTGCCCGGTGGGCCTCCTGCGGCCATAGACCTGGCCGGTCATAACAAAGTGTCACTAACAATCCACATTGTAATGTACAAGTACCAATGGCTCACAAGCCATAATTAGGAGTACCTGTTCGCTGGATTAGATCGGCATACTTAGTTTAGTTTCCACATTTTGCAGGTGTACAAATACCTTCCAAGATTATCACCTAGTGTGGGAAACATCTTGGATGAAATAAGGCGTCACTAGGAATTCTTTCCATCAGGAATTTTGGTTCCTTCCTTTAGGAAATTGCTAGTAGAATTTCACAATCCAGGTATGTATTGACTTGCATGTACTGTTGGCTCCTACTTGTGTTTCTGCCAATGTTTGATAAATAGTGAAAAAACTACCTGTGACTGATACGGTTATTCATTCACCCTTCAATTTTTTTTTTGGTGAAAGCCCTTAAATTATATTGAAGCTGGTTTCTGCAGTATGCCGTTACCAATTATTCTGATGAGAAAATTAATATCAGCTGGTAAATTGCAAGTGTAATTTAACGCAAATCTTTGTGGTGGTGTAGTCAAGCTATTTATACTATTTCTTGATTCTTGTTCAGGTGATTGAAACTTCAAATGTTCCAATCTTTTTATAAATGAAGTAAAAATGCCTAAATTCCAAACAATTGTAAACAAGTCTAATACGTGGCAAATAGTAGGGGTGGCCTGATCTTAATGAATCGGAAGTGAATTTGAGAAAGAACACGAGATGTATGCCAGCCCAAAGATCTCATCCTCTGACATACATTCACTTGAACACAAGAATACCAAACCAACTCTTTATTCCTGATGTTACAATAATAGGGAGGTGGCTGAAAAGGCAGACTTAGTGCATCAGCATCTATACATTATTTAGGCGTAACAGGCCTCTATCAGGGTAATAGACTAAGCGGAAGCTTAATCGTAGCCATTGGTGGGGCTCATAACACACTGGGAAATACTCCTGGGACACATCCTAGTCGGCGAACTCAACGGCGTCTCCACACCATAGGGGTGATCCTCGGGATCTGGCCAAAATCAACAAGCTAGATGAGTACATTGAATGTACTCGCAAGCAATCAAAACCAAGAATAAGATGCCAGCTGAATCCAAATCTCAAACTACATCACCCATAAAACAACAACTCCAAATCCAAGAAAGGCATGAAAAGCAGCGAGTATAGCCAGCCATATCCGAAGATAAGGGATGTAACTCAGCACATAATTTAACCGGAGGCACTTGTTGTAGAATTAGTTTCAACGGAGGTCCGCTAACTACGCAGTCAACGGACGGGGCGATCTCATGCCGCCACTGCCTAGCCTCCCACCCTCCCCTTTCCTTCCTCGCCGCCACCGGAGGCTGCTGTCGGGCAAGCCCGGGCTACAGCTGAGGAAGGTGGAGGCGGGGCACCTGCTGATGCGCTCGGTGCTCATGGGCACCTGGATCTTGTAAAGCTTAGGGTTGTGGGAAACTGCTCGACACCCTAATACGGGTGTGGCTCTTTATATATATAGGGGTACACCATGTGTACAAATACAATATACAGTTACGTACGGAAGCTCTATGTAAATATAGTCTAACACCCTCCCTCAATCTTAACTGTGACCATGTGTGCTCCTCCATACGGATCTGGGTCGCATGACTTGTCGTTCCTCGATGCGGTTGGGGCTGGAGGTGGGGATTCAGATCGAGAGAAATCCCTAGCCGACACTGGTTGGCCGCGAGTTCGCGACGACTGAGGGCGCCGTTTTTTCTCCATGAGACGTTCATCGGATCTGCCTCCACCTCCATCATGCCATTTGTCTTCCGGGTAAAAACCCTAACTGCAGTGGGCGGCGACGGCGCCTTCTGCATCGTTCATTTCTTGAAGGCTTCACCTTGGGAGATAGTTGGCTGGTGGACACCGTTGGCTTGGCTTTGGTGGCGATCTGGATCAGGAGGTGGTGCAGTGTGGCATCTACTGCGTCAGCGACGGTGGGTCTCGGTGGCATGGCGTAGCGGAGTCTTGGCGATGGACGTGTATTGGTGGACGCGCACAGGGGGGCGGCGATATTTGGCTTCGTGGTGGCGTCGACAGTTGGGCCTGGCAAGGTCAATGTGTGGATCTCTCCTAAAGTTGGGACGACGGAAGATGGCAGCGGCGGATTTTGGAGCGTGCGCATGCGGTGCGTCGCATTGAGGGTCTGCTAGACCGGCTGGTTATCTCGGCTTGCCGCGGGGCTACTTGGTGAGGCCACCGGATTAGATGGTGTGTGTTGGTGTGTGGTTAGGGCACATTATCAAGCTAGTAGGTGTAGCGACATGGATCGCCCGGAAGGTGACTTTGGGTTGATCCATGTATTTTTTTTTCAGACTGTTGAATAAATAATAAAGATAGTTGTGCGCATCGCTCGATGCAGAGGCCGGGGGTTGTCCTCCTTTTCGAAAAAAACATAATTTAACCAGAAAGCCAGGATCAGTGTAAGTAAAGATCACCATGAGTGTGTACTGATGAGGTGCCACTACTCCGGGACTGTGCATATTGATAAATGATCACCAAGAACAGGGTCTGAATCAGGTGCCGTCTGGTATTGGGACAGTATTTAACTGGAAGTCCGGGATCAACATATGGTAACTGGCAAGCCAGGTTCTACGTATATAACCATTGAAACAGGAATCGTGAGGTTAACCACATAATCAGTGGGAGCAACGTATCATAAATTCATAAGTGTAACCACCAAGACGCGTCGTGAGACCCTCAGAATTAGTGGGATCAACCGAAGAATTATAACTACACAAGATTGGACCCACACCATCACTAACTCAGATCAGTGAGATGTAAATCCATCCGGTAGGATTAACATCCGTCAAAACTCTAATTCATGTATAGCCAACTGTGTCCCTCTCTGAACAAGATGCAAACGTAGCGGCAGATGGGCAGAGCCACTTTTCGGTATTACTTAAAGTTGAATCTTTTACTTTCAGGTCTTGTTTACAACATCCAGTTTGGCTTAGATCGAAAAGTGTGACCTTACGTGGACACGGCTATTCGAATAGTTTTTACTTCCCAGAGGTCATACACTGTACCTATGCAACGAAACATCTCAACAAAGATATCTCGCCAAGCTCATACTTTCTACCAGAATACTGATAAAGTCTTGGAACTTACCCTGAGAGATAAGACTTGGTCCTTTACACTTTGCAAAAATGGTTATCAAATATCCCCTTGACTCGAGACTCTATTAAGTTCCCAGCTTGACGAGGCCAAGCCTAATCCACAAGTTCTATTAATGCCTTCCCCACACCCAGCCACATTAATAAACCCGCTCATAGTGGTATACCTTTAGTAAGAAAACATGACTTAAGCCCCTGCCAGGATCTCCCATAAGATTACATGGTCGCACTATATTAAGCTAGTTTACCGGCAATTTGGACTCATCAAGCCAGTAATTTTTATTAGAGTTACTGTAATAACCATTCCTAACAGAAGTTACCAGCATCGTCTTTTCATATCATGCTTCACTACAAAAGTAAAGCATCAAATCCATCATATTTCAAAAGCATCCATATGCCCACAGTACTTCATATCAAGCCATCATATGAAACACTTCTGTTTTATCATAACAAGTTCTCCAAAACTTCTATTTCAGAAGTATAACCATGTGCTGCAAGCCTCAACTTTTTTCTTATTTTAGTTTTTTCAAATAAACCATTTGAAGGCATTTTCCTTTAAACCAAAATTCATATCAAAATGAAATGACCATCACATGGCCTTTCAAGCATAAGTTAGAAAGTGGGTATCCTTGCTCACCACCACCAAGCTCGAAGCCTTTAATGAATTTTCTTTAATAAGCATAAAGCTTAAAATAGACAGAACAAAAATATACTTTCTAGAAAAAATACAACAAGCATATCAGTGCGTGAAGAATTCAAATACAACAAATCTCCAAAAAGAATCAATTCATTTGGACTTAAAATGAGCATTCTAGAGCCAGTCAAAGTTTTGTCAGGTTTATTGGATTTAAATTAACGGAGACTGGAGTGGGAGTGATGTCGATGGCGTAAATCAGGAGTATGCCACCTTTGAACCGGTAAGCGTGGGCCGTTTGCGTTGTTATGTGAGACTGACAGTGGACACTACTTAAATTAAACCGAAGGGGTATCCTACACAGAACAAACCGACAGCGGAGCTCACCGGCGCGGCGATAGCCGGAGCTAGAGGAAGCGGCGGTGCTCGGGGATGGTGCAGATTGGTCGGGGGCGTCGAGCACTTCTGGTCCGTGGGCTAAACGGCGGCCGGAGTTGCAGGAACGCGTCCTCTTCTTCAACTCCGGCGGCGGCACAAGGGCTCCTCGTCCAGGAGCTCTGTGTAGGAGAGCGCGCACGGAGGCGGGCATTAAGCTCCAGGCACAGGGTACGACTTCAGCTCTCGCTTTTTTGACCAGGGAAGGAGGGAGGGAGCTACCAGAGTTGAGAGTCGCGGCGGCTCGGAGCTCGAAGGGCTGGTACCGCAGAGCTTCTCCTGGTGCGAGCCTCAATTAGGAGATAGGAGAAGAGCCGGGTGCTCTAAGCTGGGGTGGAGATCCTCTGCAGTACCGTATGGTGCTGTAGAGTCGATGACATGTGGAGCCTAACCCTAAGCTGAGGGGGAGGGGCTCTTTTTATAGCTGACCAGGTGGTCGCCGTGACTGTCCACTCGGGTTGAGCCATTGATGGCGGCCGAGGTCGCCTGGCTGCAATGGTGGCTACGAGAGTGTTGAAAGGATCGAGATGGACCTGGGGGGTGAACAGGTAAGCAAAGGTGATTCTAGAGCTAGCAATATACTCAACAACAACTAGAAGGACAAGCAACCACAATAGATATAAAAAGTAAAGACAAGGATACAAGTAAACCACAAGGAGTTAAGGGTTTTTTCTTTGAGGAACCGGCAGAAGGACTGCCTTAATATATTAAGTAGGAGAAAATAAACACACAAATGTTGCAGTTACAGTACAGTTACAGTACACAAATTGGGGTTAGGGTGACCCACAGCAAGGAGTACAAGAATCAGTCAGGCTCAGGTTCAGGTTCGTTTTCTACATCAGAGAGCCAGCTAGCCGAGACCGAAGGAAGTGAAAGGTCTTGCTTGATGAGATAGAAGATAGCAGCTTCTTGGAGCGTATGATGCTCGAACACACGTCTATTCCGTTCCTTCCAGATGTTCCAAGCCGTATAGATGGCCACCTTCTTGGCCCTACGTCCCAGGCACGAGGTCATGTCATCCCACCATTGTTCGATAGAAACCGCATTCTGAGCGTTCGTTGCAAGAATAGGCATGCCCAGGTAGTTCCCTACCATGGTCCAGACGCTCCTGGCAAACGGGCAGGCCAGGATGAGGTGAGTGGGTGTCTCATCAGCTTTGGTCACAGAGGCTGCAAACATCATCGTGAGGAATTCCTCGGGTGGCAAGGTTGTTGGCTGTAAGGATCCGGCCCCGCAGCCATAGCCACATGAAGAACTTGCACTTGGCCTCCACCTTCGCAGTCCACAGCTTATCAAAACGAACTGGGCAGAAAGATCCAAGGAATTGGCACTGATATGCGGAGGACGCAGAATATGACTTGGAGCAGTTCCACACCCAGGAGATGGAGTCAGCAGCGAGAGGGTCCAGGGTTATCTGCTGAAGTTGGTTCCAAAGCACAGCAAACTGGCGAAGCTGCGAGATATCAGAGATCCGGTGCAGGCCCAACATCCACTTGTTATTGGAGACGGCATCATGGACAGAGATATTTTTGCGGGAGCAGAGTCTGAAGATATCTGGAGCAAGGAGCCGAGGCACATGTCCGTCAAGCCATCTGTCATTCCAAAAGTTGGCAGTCAGTCCATTTCCGATGGTCACCGTGGTGGAGGCAGAGAATAGGGCAAGGTCATCCTTGTCGCAAGGGATCTCGGTGCCGGCCTAGGGGCGATCTTTGTCAGTCCAGTCGAGCCATTTCCACCGAAGGCGAAGTGCTCTGCTGAAGCGTTGGAGATCGAGCACCCCTAGGCCCCCCAGCCGCTTGGGGCGACAAACGGTGCTCCAGTTGACGAGGGCCATGCCCTTATCAACATCTGGCTTGGAGCGCCACAAAAAGTTCCTCCGAAGCTTATCCATCTGTTTGAGAGCCCATCCGTCAAGCTTGAACACAGAAAGAAGGTGAACTGGAATGGCAGAGAGCGCAGAGTTAACAATCTTAAGGCGTGCATCCCCGTAGAGCAGCTTGCCTCTCCAAATTTGCAATCTGGAAGCCATTTTGTCAATGGTTGGTTGAATGTCAGCTCTTGTTATCTTGTTGTGATGGAGAGGCAGCCCTAGGTATTTGCATGGGAACTGGCCGAGAGGCACCGGAAACTGCTGCAGCAAGGAAGCCAGATCAATATCCTCACAGGCAATGGGGAGGAATGCACTTTTCTGCATATTAGCCTTCAGCCCAGAAGCAGAACCAAAGACCCGAAGGATCTCCTTGGTGGTGGCGATATCTTGCGGCGTAGGTGCAACGAAGAGAGCTGCATCATCAGCATATAGGCTGACATGCAACCTGGAGGGAGGCAACCGTAGCGCAGATAATGCACCAGCCGAACAAGCTTTCTCCAGAAGTCAGTGAAGGGGGGCGATTGCGAGGGTAAACACATTGGGGATACGGGGTCACCCTATCGGAGCCCTTTTTGATGGAACAAGGAAGATCCAAGCTGCCCATTGACCAAGATCCGAGATGATGCAGAGGTCCACACAGGGCCGGCCCTGTGTTTTGGAAGGCCCTAGGCGAACTCGGTGACATGGGCCCAACCAAATTTGACTATAATAATTCAACTGACTCCATCGACAACAATAATAACTAAATTCGAACCGACTCCATCGACAACAATAATACTAAAAAGATGGCAAAATAAAACTAACATGCCATGATTACCTCCAATAAGAACCAAATTCAACTGACTCCATCAACAACAATAATACTTCAGTGCTTCAAAAAAAGTTTCTTCGGACGTTTCTTGATGCAATAATACTTTCTTTTTTTCTTCTCGTTTTTTCAGCACCAACATCTTCTTCTTAGGCAACATGGGAGGATAATGTCCTAAAATCATGAAGAAAAGAGGGTACAAAGAATTAAGAATTTATAATCGGATGATTGGAACCCTAGACATACATGTGGATAGTTGAATACGTACATACTACTGAAATTGTCAAATTGGGATTGGGGGGGGGGGGGGTGGATTACGTCATCAGGAAGATGGATGGATCATGGATACATATACGGGCTGAAGAAACCGACGGATGGAATGGATCATGAGTTACCTCGTTGGCTTGTTGCAGACTTTGGATTACCGGACTGCTATGCGGCGCGCGCAGCGGCAAGCCGGCGGCGGCCGAGACGGCAAGGCGCCGAAGCGCCGAGCAGCGGCAGACGTAAGAGATTAGAGACCAACCGTCCGCACTCCAAACGAAGGAAAAGAAAATGAGCAGCCGATACCGATCGCTGGCGCTAACGTAACAACCGAATCGATCGCATGGGCCTCGCGCCTAGCCCATCTCGTTATTTTACCATTTTTTTGCTGGGCATTAGTATGTATATGTACTACATCATGGGCCCCCCTCCCGCCTGGGCCCTGGGCCGCCGCCCCACCGCCCATGCCCCAGGGCCGGCCCTGGGTCCACATAATTGCCATGATGTCGCACCATCTTGGGCCAAAACCGATTGCGGTCATGAGCTCGAACATATACCTCCAGGTAACTGAGTCGGACGCACCGGCGATGTCAAGCTTCAGCAGAAGGGCCGGATCCTTGGATCGATGCAACTGTCTAACCGTGTTCTTGACATACAGGAAGTTGTCTTGGATGCTGCGGTTCTTGATGAATGCACTCTGCGAGTGGGGCACGATCAAATGCAGCAGAGGAGCCAGCCGGTTTGCCAAGAGTTTGCAGACGATCTTGCCAACAGAGTGCATAAGGCTGATGGGCCTGAAATCCTTAATCTTGCTTGCATCAGGAGACTTTGGCAGAAGGGTAATGAAGGCCGAGTTGAGCAGGTTCCATCGATTGCCTCGGAGGGAAAAAAGCTGGTTGAGAGCACTGATCAGATCGCCCTTGATAATACTCCAGCAAGATTTGTAGAAGTCAGCCGTAAATTCGTCCGGTCCCGGAGCTTTCCCAGATGGCAGATCAAAAACAGCCGCCTTGATTTCCTCCTCGGTGAAGTTCACCTCCAAAGCAGAGAGACCATGTCTCGGCATATCCAGGTACTCCCAATTGATCGAGCACTCCCTGGGGGTTGGAGTGCCGATCGGGCTGCTGAAGTGGTCAAGAAGCGTCTGTTGCTTGTCATCCTGCAGGGTAAGCTGAGCCGCTCCGTTGTCCAGAACCGGGATGAAATTCCGTTGTCTCCGTCCATTAGCTTTGATGTGGAAGAGCTTGGAATCAGCCTCATTGGCACGCAGGTAAAGGATGCGAGATCGTTGGCGGATATGCACCCGCTGGATGGCAGCCAGACCGAGGAGCTTGTGCCTGAGATGCAGCCGGAGACCCATCTCCGCGATGGACAGATCACGGCTGTCCTAAGCAGAGTCGAGGCCAAGGATAACCAAATCAGCGACCGCAGACATCAGGGTAATGTTGCCCACGCGCCGGCGGCTCCAAAGCCGGAGAGATTTGGCAAGGCGGGAGAGCTTGCAGTGCAATCTGCACATGGAGTCGCCGTGTGCAACAGGAGCTTGCCACGATTCAGTTACAACGGCTCTGAATCCTCGAATTTTAAGCCAGTAGTTTTCGAAGCGGAACCCGGAGAACCTTTTGTGGTTAATTTGACCAGTGAGGAGCATGGCACAGTGGTCAGATATGGAGAAAGAGGTGGCGCGTACGTGGCATTGGGGAAAGAGGAGGTTCCAATCGGTCGAACAGACGACATGGTCGATCTTGGTTTTAGTCTGCTGTGGGCAGGTGCTAGCCCAGGTGTAGCGGCGACCGTGAAGTCTCAGCTCATCAAGCTCAAGGAAATTTAGTGCCGAACGGAAACTGTTAATCAGACGCCTGTTAATGGTGTCATTGCTTTTGTCGTCAGCACGGCAGAGAAGATTAAAGTCTCCCAAGAGAACCCAAGAGGGTAGCATGGTTGCTTTCAGAGAGCGTAGCTCGGAGATAAAATTGAACTTATCATTGTCAGTTTGAGGACCATAAACCACAGAGATGCTCCAGGAGGCAGCCGAAGCGCGCATGGAGACAGAAGCAGAGATTGTATGGGTTGTGACACTAGAGCTCGTGATGGCGAAAAGGTCAGAGGAGAAAGCCAAGAGGATCCCCCCTCTGGTGCCATCAGCCTGGAGGAAGCAGGAGTCAGCAAAAGCATTTCCAAGGAGCTCGAGCACGATCGATCAGTCGATGTGAGCAAGCTTTGTTTCTTGAAGGCACACGACAGTGGAGCGAGTTTGAGCAACAAGATTACGGACAACTTGGCGACGAGCGGGGTTGTTGAGGCCCCAGACATTCCAATTGAGGATGGTACAGTTGTGCTCACTCATTGATACACAATGGCACACAGGGAGACAGAAATGAGACTGACGAAGAGAAAGGGGAAACTAGCAGGTGGGGAGCAGTAGCTGACGAAAAACAGGGGAAGGCTAGTACACAAACAGAAACCGATACAACTGCAGAGACCCGCCGGTGGTTCTGCGAGCATGGAGATGAGGCAGGCATGAAGGAGTCATCGACGGCGCGCATCAGGAGCCACCCTAGGCGGCACCGCGGCGGTCGCGCAGCCGGCAGACGGCCGCAGGGCGCCCCTTGGAGCTTGGCCTTCCTTTGGGCAGCTGGACCGAGGAGAAGAGGGCCTTCACCGCCGCGAACCCCCACTTCTTGCGGAGCACGCTGCGCGCCCGCTCGATAGTGGTCATGCCAGCAGCAGGCTGTCCGGCCAGCCCACGACTGGTGCGCCTCACCGGGGTGGCCACCTGCGGCGCCGGCGGCCGACGCGTGGCCGGAGGGGAAGTGATGAGCGGTGGCTGGATAGCAGTGCTGATTGCGGAGAGGAATGGCAAAGTAGGGGAGGGCACTGGGTCAACAGAAAGGCCTTGCACGGCATCAGATAGAGCAGCAGCATCTACAGTGGAGGCGGCATCAGGCCTGGTGGGTTGGGTGGGATTAGGCAGCCCAGCAGCAAGAGCGAGGTCATCAGAGGCGGTGGTAGCTTCCTGGGCCAGGCCACTTGGGCCAAGAGGACCAGGCGCGGGGGCCGCAAGTGGCACATCGTGCTGGTGATGCAGGAGAGCGCTGACCGAACCGTCATCGTCTTGGCCAAGTGGCTGCATGCAGTGGCTGAAATCGACAGGCACGCTGTCTGGAGGGTGCAGCGGCGTGGGCAAGGGGACAACCAAAGTGAGGGTTGCGGCACAGGCAGCAGCAGGTGCAGAGGCAGTGGGACGTACAGCGGCAGAGCTGCCAGAGCAAAGGGAAGCAGATTGCCCAGAATGTGGTGGAGGCAGCGAATCATGGGCAGCGAAAGGGGAGATGTCGGACTCCAAGAGTGGAGTAGGATGCGTGGGCGAAACAGGGAGCAAGGCCGAGCGGGGCAGATGCGTCAAAGCGCTGACATCCTGCGCAGCGGCCGTGCTTTCCAAGCCAGGCAGGGGGGAGGCGATCGTGGGCGACGCCGTTAGCGGGCCGTCAATGTTGCCGCCGTCAGCAACGGACGTGGCATGTTGGCGACGCCGCCAACCGATGTTGCCATCATAGTGCCCGCCAGCCTGGCCGCCCGCCCCGCCGGACGCGCCAGTGGAGCCGGCATCGTACAGCGTTCGGTGCCCACCGGGCCGGCTGCCCGTTGAGCCACCGCTACCGCCATCCGGGGAGTGGTCGCGACGCCGAGGACCATGACGCAGGTGGGCAGGGCGGCGCGAAGGGTGCCTTTTTTTTTAACGGTCACTGGGGGTGAGAGCTTCCCCACCTGAATATATTACCGCTCAAAAGGGGGGTTTGAGGATTACAACCGAGGATTACAACAGGGGATTTGTTACAAAATCAGCTTTTTAGGGGACAGCTGAGGATAAGAAATGAAGCCATTGCTTAGCGAATGAATTGTCTTCCTTGTTTTTGAATCTAAAAACCCATAGAGAGAAATCAGCAACAATGTTACGTAGCGTGGTCCTGGTGGAGTGATCCTCGTTTCTGAAAACGAGGGTGTTTCTTGAGTCCCAAAGTTTCCAGGAGATAGACAGAGCGACTGAGGGCCATATGCTGGGGTTGAGGCCTTGAAGTGTTGGGTGTTGAAGTAGATCATCCAGAGATGTTGGAGCCTGTAGTCCCAGGGAGGACCATACTTGTGTAGCATAAGAACAGCTGGAGATTAGGTGTAGGGCGTCTTCATGAGGGTCTTGACAGCGGGGGCATGCGGCTGACTGTGCAATGTGTTTGTGAAACATGTTTGCCTTCGTGTTCAGTCGATCGCGGAGAAGGAGCCATGCGAAGATCTTGACTTTGATTGGGACTTTGGAGGCCCAAACTAAATCATGGTGCGGGTCGGTTAAGTCTTCAGCTACTATGGAGTAGGCATTCTTGGCAGAGAACGACAGGCCATGGGTGAGAGACCGTTCGTCCGGTTGGTCCACCTGCTGAAAGTCCTGCAACAACAACAGCACACAATCCAACTCGCGAGCCGCAGCATTAGACAGACGGTTCCGCAGGTTCGCCAATAAGCTGGTTTGCCAAACAGTAGCCACTAACACCTTGTCATTGGAGTGTGAGTATAGGTTTGGAAAAACTTTTTGCAGTGGTGAATGTAGCAGCCATTTATCAAGCCAGAAGGTGGAGAGACCATTGTATGTGATCACGAAGGAGTGTTCAATTAGCAGTGGCAAGTTGCTGTTGATAATCTTCCATAAAAAGGAGGGTCGTGTAGTTTTTGTAGCAATGCCAAGAGGGTGTTGGTGGTTATACCACAAGGTCCATGGGACGTTTGGGTGTTGTAGAATTTTGGAAGAGAATTTCATGAGCAAGCAGCGGTTCTGAATTTCAAGATTTTTAATGCCTAGACCACCATAATCTTTAGGTTTGCAAACGTTTTTCCACGCAACTAAGCAGCTCGCCCCAGTACAGGTAGACTCGTTAGACCAGAAGAACGCCCTCCGAATGGCGTCAAGTTTAGCTAAGATCGATTTTGGTAGTCGGAAAACGGACATAAAGTAAACTGTTAGGGAGTCGAGGACCGCAGTCAGCAGGGTGAGCTTGGCGCCCCGTGAGAGAAGGCGCGCCACCCATCCAAAGAGAAATTTCCGAAAGTTGTCTATGATCGGGTCGAAAGCTGTCAAGGGCAATTTGGTAGGAGATAGTGGAAGCCCTAGGTATACTGGTGGAAAGGAGGATAGTGAGCATCCAATAGCTGTGGCGATGTTATTTTGTGTGGTGGAGTCAGTAGCAATTTTGAGGAGAGCTGTTTTGTGAAGTTGATTACCAACCCCGTTGCAAGGGCGAAGTCATGGAGGGTTTTCTTGAGAAGCAAGGTGGCGGCTTCACTAGCAGCAGCGATAATGAGAGTGTCATCCGCATACTGGAGTGTCACTGGCGGTTCGTTTGGTCTTAGAGGGTGGCAGAGAACATTAGATTGGAAAGCTTTAGCGATTAGTCTTTGAAGTACATCGGCGACGATGATGAACAGGTATGGTGAGAAGGGATCACCCTGGCGAAGGCCACATCTACATTGAATCCAGGACCCCAGAACTCCATTCAAGAGAATAGCCGCTTTGCCAGTGCAGAGGATGTTTTGGACCCAAGCGCAGAAGGTGGTAGGAAAACCACGGGCTTTTAAAATTTGGATGAGGGAGGACCAGCATATAGAATCAAATGCTTTCCTGAATTCCAGTTTAAAAACCATAGTCGAAGCTTTGCGTGAGTGACACGTATTGAGAATATCCGCAACATAGATGAAGTTTTCAGCAATGTTGCGGCCATGAAGGAAGCCCGTCTGATCGTAATGAATGAGCAATGGAATGAGAGGTTTAACTCGATTTGTGAGGATTTTTGCCACTGCTTTTGGCGTGCAGTTTTGGAGGGAGGTAGGTCTAAACGCATCCGGAGATGTTGGGGCTTGCGTTTTTGGTAGGAGTACCATGAAGGCACGGTTGAAGCGTTCGAGAGAGACAGTTTGATCTTGGAAGGCAGAGAAGAAATCTAGGATGGAAGGTTTGATAATATTCCAAAATTTTCTGAAGAAGATGGGTCCGAAGCCGTCTGGTCCAGGGCTGGCATTGGTGTTCATAGAGAAGAAAGCTTGATGGATTTCTTCGTGGGAGAATGGTTGTGCTAGGTCGCGTAGCTGTGGGAGGGGGGAGGGGTATAGCTGCAGTAGACTGAAATTCCAAGTAGCTTGTTTTGTGGTATCAATTGGTTGAAAAAATCTTTTAAGATGTTAGCTTTTTGCTCATGTAGGAAAACTTCTGAATTGTTGTGAATGAGCATGGGGATCTTGTTCGATCTCGATCGCTGGGTAGCCAAAGCATGGAAGAACCGGGTGTTCTCGTCCCCATCTACGGCGACCCTGACCTTGCCCCTTTGTTTCCAGAAGGAGATTTTTTGTTTGATAGTTTGTTGAAGTAGCTTGGAGAGCGATAGCCTAAGTTTGTGTTCGAGCGGGAAGAGTGGAGCGAGTTCCTCATTTAAATCTAGGGCCTGGATGGCCAGTTTGCAGTTTGTTTCGCGTTGGTAGATGGGCTGCAGCGATTTGGCCCAGGATTTTAGGGCCGATCGTGTAGATTTAATGCATATGGCCAGGGAGGCAGCAGGGTCCAAGGGAGGCCCAAGACGGCGAGAGTTGGGCTGCCAGCAGTCGCGAAGGGTGCCTTTGGTTATCCTCGTAGGTGTAACGCCACCCGAGGGAGCGCTTGCGGGGCAGCATGTCGTCGCCATCGGAGCCGATGCCACTCTGAGCCGAGTGGTTGCTGGCGCCTGAGATGGGGAGCGCGGCGAGTAATCCCACACCTTGTCAAGGTGGGGGAGAACCGGGTAGGATAGGACGTTCGCCGGGCCATCATGGGTCGGCGGCGGCTTGGAGATGCCGAGCTTGGGGAAGTCGAACAGCGACGAGGCAACGCGTGGCGGCTCCTCAAGACCCAAGGAGCCACGGCGAGCGATGCCCTCAGGGTCAGCCGTCCAAATCCAGATGCAGAAGCAGGCAACATCCTGATCGGTGGGGTGGATGTCGTCGATGCAGTCCATCAGGCAGTTGTTCTTGAAGAGGACAACCACCGTCTCGAAGTGGCGTCGTGTTCAAGACGCCTCGAGCGAGCGACGCAGACGGCAGAGGCGCCAGGGAAGCACCGATGAAGCGCATCCAAGGTCAGAAACCCAGCGAGGCGCCTCCCACCCATAGGGTGTCCGACATGGTGGTGGCGATGTTGCGAACGACGGCGTCATTGAAGAGGACGAAGAAGTCGCCGACGTGGGCAAGCATGGTGACGGAGAACGTGCCCGGAGTGAGGCCGGTTGCCGTGGGTGACGAGGATGGCGCCGTGCCGCTCGCATAAGTGTTTGGCGGAGTGCATCGCCGAAGAGAAGGGGGCCACACCAGAGACGAACTCAGGGCGGTTCTCGCCGTCGCCGAGATCTCGCTGAGTCCATGGCGGCAGACAGCACCGGAGGCGAGGAGGCACGCGCCTGAGGAGGCAGTAAGATCGACCCAAGGAGTTAAGGTTAGGGATAACCGAAACTCCGGAGACGAGGATGTATCCCGATGTTCACTTTCTTGGAGGGGTGGGTGTTACCATGAAGGCACACCTACACCAGGAAGGTTCACCCTATTCTCCTTGAGATATCACCACGAAGGCGATTCTCAACCACTAGTGGTAGACCTTGAGGCGGCTTCCAAACCTTCACAAACTTTCTGGGGGTAATCATAATGAACGATTCCTCTCTATAGAACTCCTACCGCCTAGGGAGTATCCAACCTCCAAGAGTAACAAGACCAGGGAGAAATGTTCAAGACTTTCTCAAATCACGATTTGCTTTGGTCAAAAGAGGAAGATGGAGTGGATCTATCACTTAGTGAAATTTCTCAAGAACTCTCACAAATCTCTTCGGGATCTAAGATTGGGTGTGGAACAGAGTGAGAGGGAGCACTGGTGTTCTTGGGGATGAATTAGAGTGTAGTGGTCAACCCTCTACCGGAGTGGTAGAGGGGTATATATAGCTCCTCAAGAAAGGAACCGTTTGAGCTGTGGGTTTAAGTGCCCGGACGTCCGGATAGGAACCCGGATGATCTGGCCTGGTATCAGGACAGTCCGGTTAGGTCAACTTGTTAGATAATAACGAGAAATAAACGAGACAAAGAGACACAGGGATTTAACGTGGAAACCCTTGCGGGAGAAAACCACGGACGCACGAAGGCGCAATCACTATGATGGAGGAGTATTACAAGCACGAGACGACAGGCCGTCGGAGGTGCGACTACATGGGGTATATAAGAGGGCAATACATGAGAGTCCTTGGAGGACAAGTAAACGAGTTGTACTCGTACGCGTCGACGTCAACGCAACGCCCACACCGGTTGTACTACGTCTAGTCCAACACGGTACTAGAATTTAGATCATAATTTAACAATCTCCACCTTGATCCAAATTCCCTCCAGTAGTCGAAGAAAGTGAATAACTCCATCCAAACCAAAGATAAACACCTTGTCGCGCCAAAGTCCATAGGACTAGTGAGAAATACCAACTAAGCCTAAGCAAAGCTCAAACTTATTGGTCGGGCGGCTTTGTCATCATATCGCCAGGATTATCATGAGTACTTATCTTGCATACCTTCAAATCACCTTCAAAGAACAACATCTCGAATATAATGAAATCGACATCAATGTGCTTTGTCCTCTCATGATACATTGGATTCTTTATAAGATATATGGCACTTTGATCGTCACTAAATACGGTAGGGCAAGATGAATCTCCACAAAGCTCGGTGTATAAACCTCTCAACCAGATAGCTTCTTTGCAAGCCTCGAAATAGCCATATACTCGGCATCGAGAATGGAACAAGCCACGATAGATCGCAAAGTTGCTCTCCAACTCACAAAGACAACCACCATGGTGAAAACATAACTCGTGAGTGATCTTCTTTATCCAAATCACCAAAGAAAATCAGAATCAACAAAACCAACAAGTACATCTCTAGTTTTCCCAAAGCGTAAATAAGCATTAGAAGTACCACGCAGTATCGAAAATCCATCGAATCGCTCTCCAATGCTCTTTTCCAGATTAGCCATGTATCTCGACAACACTCAATGCATAAGATAAATCCGGACGAGAACAAACCATGGCATACATAAGTGAACCAACCGCACTCGAATAGGGAACTCTAGACATGTACTCAATATACGTGATCGACTTAGGACATAAAGTCGATGATAATTTGAAGTGTGCGACTAACGGTGTACTCACCGCTTGGCATTATGCATATTAAAACGACGAAGAACTTTATCAATATATCCCTTCCGACTTAGATATACTTTTCCGCACGGTCTATCTCTCGGATATTTCCATGCCAAGAATTTTCTTTTCGCACCCAAATCCTTCATCTCAAATTCATTACTCAATTGCTTCTTTAGTTCATTAATCTCTGACATACTCTTTGCAGCAATAAGCATATCATCAACATAAAGGAGCAAATAAATAGTTGAACCATTAACAGTTTTCAAATAAACACAACTGTCATAATTAGACCTTCTGAAACCTTGAGAGAGCATAAAGGTGTCAAATCTCTTGTACCCTTGTCTAGGGATTGCTTCAATCCATAAAGAGATTTCTTTAACTTTAGACAAGCTTTTCTTTTCGGGAATAACAAAACCTTGAGTTGTTCCATATAAATATCCTCTTCTAATTCTCCATGTAAGAATGCAGTTTTAACATCCAATTGTTCAAGCTCAAGATCATGCATGGCAACAATCTCGAGTAAAGTGCGAATAGAGCTATGCTTCACAACAGAGAAAAGACTTTGTTATAGTCAATACCGAATCTGCTATAACCTTTAGCAACTAACCTTGCTTTATATCTTGTCTCGTCATTAGGAGAAACACCTTCTTTCCTCTTGAAAACCCACTTGCAACGAATAGGTTTCTTCTCTCTAGGCAATTTTACTAAATCCCAAGTGCCATTCTTTTCAAGTGATTCCATCTCATCATGCATAGCGGTCATCCACTTATTACTATCACCGTAAATAATAGCCTCGGAATATGAAGAAGGCTCGAATTACCTTCAATTTCTTCTCGCAGCGAGATAAAGCAAAAGAAACAATATTGCACTCTTCAATTAACTCGTTAGGTTTATTAATACCCTGTCTAACTCATCACGTGCAAGATTCCAACTGGGCGGAACAATAGGCTGATTTGGAGTGGGAGTGACATTATCATCATTAACGACGGGTTCATCATGTGCATCAACAATTTCATTACCGGATGTATCACCGAATCAATAACATGCTCCACGAGCAAAGAGGCTCTGAACAATAGGCTGCTGTTCACTCTCAACAGAACATTAGTAAATGAAACATCATGTAACATAGCGATTCATTAAAGATAACATTTCGCTAATAACAACCTTCCGGGTTTGAGATTCCACAATTTAAAACCTTTAACACCGGACTTATAACCAAGAAAGATGCACTTAACAGCCCTAGGCTCCAACTTTCCATTATCAACATGAGCATAAGCGGCAACCAAAAACTCTCAACTGTGAATAATCGGCAGTGAACTAGACCATACCTCAATTGGAGTTTTCTTATTAAGAGCAATAGATGGTGAACGGTTAATGAGATAACAAGCGATGGAAGCGGCCTCACTTCAAAAACGCCTATGCAAACTCGCATTGACAACATGCAACGGCTCGAAATAATGGTCCTATTCATACGCCAAAGAACACCGTTTTGTTGAGGAGTATAAGGAACAGTGTAGTGTCCGACAATACCTTCAGACTTGCAATAATTTTTAAATTGCTTAGAACGAATTCCATACCATTATCGGTCATAAGTATTTTTACCTTCCTTTCGGTTTGCCTTTCAATCATAATCTTCCACTCCTTAAAAGTGAGAATGCTTCATATTTATGCTTCAAGAAATAAGGCCAAACTTTTCTCGAATAATCATCAATAATAGTCAAGATGTAACTAGCATCACCTAGTGACTTCTTGTAGATGGTCCCCATAAATCGAATGCACATAATCAAGAATACCTTGGTTGTATGGGTTGAAGTATTGAACTTCACCCTCTTGTGCTTGCCAAGATACAATGCTCACAAAATTTCAATTTACGTGTTCATATCCATCAAGGAGACCTCTATTATTTAACTCGCTAAACCAAGTTCACTCATATGTCCAAGACGATATGCCAAAGGTTAGCAAAGATCACAATCGTAATTCTTTGAAATAAGCTGGAGAAGCGTTCGAAACGGTAGAACCTCGAAGGTAGTAAAGACCATTGGTCGAACTTAAATCACCTTTCATCACAATAAGGGAACCTTTGGTGACTTTCAAAACACTATCTCCACTGAATACTTGTATCCCTTTGCATCAAGGGCACTCATAGAAATAAGATTTCTTCATCTTCTTGAATATACCGAACATCTGTCAAAGTTCGATTGTGCCATCAAACATCTTGATTCGAATAGAACCTATGCCTTCAATCTTGCATGGTGAATTATCAAAACCCAAAACGGAACCAAGCAGAAGTAGTGGAATCAAAAGTATTAAACCAATCTCTATGTGGACACATATGAAAAGTGCATGCGGTGTCAAGTACCCACTCATCATTGGTCTCAAAGACATCCAAAGAATAACGACAAGAGCATCATCTAACTATCATCACGAGCAACATTAGCGTAATTGTCACCTTGTTTGTTACCTTTCCTCTTTTCCTTGTTCTTCAACTTGAAACACTCGGAGATGTCATGCGAGTCTCTTTTGCAATATCTCGCAATACTTCTTGTCTCGGATTGCACCGGCCCCGTGGCTGTTCTTACTTTTGCCTCTGCTTCCATTATTGGAGTTCTTCTCCTTTGTCCCGCCACGAGCAGATAATCCCTCGGCTTGGGATGAACTCGAACCATCATGAGGCACCATTAATTTCATCTTCTCCTTGGAGTTCAAAGCTTCATAAACTTCATTAAGCGTGAGAGTATCACATTGTATAATATGGTGTCTCTAAAATTGGTATAAGAACTTGGCAAAGGAACAAAGTAACATTAAAGCGATATCTTCCTCTTCATACTTAACCTCCATTGCAGCTAGATCGATATGATCTCTTTAAATTCTGAAATATGATTCAAAACATTACCTCCCTCGGGTAACTGTGCGGGATAATTTTTGCTTCAGATGCATCTTGTTGGTGAGATCCTTGGTCATGCAAATCCTTCCGGCTTTAACCATAGAGCGGCGGCGGTTTTCTCGCTCAAAACTTCACGCAAAATATTATTATGCAAATGGAGTTGAATTTGTGACAAAGCCTTACAATCAATTCTTTTCTCCTCATCGGTCCGATCCTGAATTCTATTCTTCCCAAAATTATCCAAAGGCTTCATCATAATCGGATTTGTGCCAACAACGCACGCATCTTGACTTGCCATAGGGTAAACCTTGTGTCACGGTCAAAGAGCGGAAGATCGTACTTCATGGATACCATGAGTCAAACAAATCTATGCACAAAGTAGTACAAGTCGGAGTAAAATAATCCTTGATGTAATTAGTTTGCGAGCAAAATACTAGATAAATAGCACTGGTAGCTTTTTGGGGTAGATGTAGCAACGGAGTTGAAAACACAAGAGCCAAACTTGTGCAAGCTCACGCCGAACTAGCGACCTCTTGTCTTCACGTGAAGCAGACCCAACTAGTACTCTCCGTGGGAAGTACTAGTAGCCCAACGATCAATTAAAAACGCGCGTGAGTAGCGGCGGCAACGCGTAATCTTCTCGGAACTTGATCCGTGACGTGGACGTGGAGGCGGCGGAACTCGATGGATTAGACAACGACGATCGCCGCAAATCTCGCCGGTCTCGGGTACTCGGCTTCTTGCTAGGGCGGTGCAGAAATCGATCCGGACGGATCGCTCGGTCGGCGTCTTGCGGCGACGCAGATGAAAACCCTAACTTCTCTCGTCTCAAATCTCGTATCCGTAAACTTGGCTCTGTATACCACTTGTTAGATAATAACGAGAAATAAACGAGACAAAGAGACACAGGGATTTAACGTGGAAACCCTTGCGGGAGAAAACCATGGACGCACGAAGGCGCAATCACTATGATGGAGGAGTATTACAAGCACGAGACGACAGGCCGTCGGAGGTGCGACTACATGGGGTATATAAGAGGGCAATACATGAGAGTCCTTGGAGGACAAGTAAACGAGTTGTACTCGTACGCGTCGACGTCAACGCAACGCCCACACCGGTTGTACTACGTCTAGTCCAACACGGTACTAGAATTTAGATCATAATTTAACACAACTGCTGGTGCTGGGCAGTTGAGCTAATATAGCCGACCCATGGTGCTCTCTGTGTGATTGTCCGGGCAATTTTTTACATCCGGGGAAGCCCAGACGCCTGGGAGGAAACCCAGAACATCCGGCAGTGCAAACCTGCTGGTGGTGGATCACAGGCTGGCCCGACATCCAGGACAGAGTCCGGAACATCCGGGCCAGCTCAGACTAAACATGCTCTTTGGATAGGCATCTGGGCAGAGCATCCGGGGAAGGGCCGGATGATCCTGGCAATGGCCGGACGACCCGTCTCCATCGAGCACCTCACGGGGTGTCCAAAGAGTTTCAGCCCCAACTGTGCACGGGGTGTCCATAGATTAGTCACTGGCCCCGTGTGCATGGCCCTTGTACGCACGGGGTATGCAGTCAATGGGCACATCCTGATACAATACCCAGGGGGTTGGTGAAAAAAAAAACCTTCGTCGCTCGCTCGGCTCCCGCGAGCCGACGGGCGACTCTGCGCCGCCCACTTCCTCCGTCCCTCCTCCCTTCCTCCCTCCCCCCTCGCCGCCGCCAGAGGGCGCGACCGGCGAAAGCTCGCCACGCGCCGATGGCGGAGTCCTTCTCATCCTCGGTGGTGGTGGCGCGGGACACGGCCGTGGGTGGAGGCGCCATGTTGGTGCGAGGGCATGGCGGCGCTGGCGGTGCGGGCTGCAATGATGGCGCAGTGCGTGTTGGCGGACGGCGGCGGGGTTGGCGTGTTTGCTTGCCCTTCGGTCGGGTCGCTAGGGTTCGCCTCCTCGATCCGACGCGGCTACCATGGTGGCGCGAGGCGGCCTCCCTTCCGTTGGGTGCGTGCGTGTCTCCGTGTGTTGGCGGGCTGCGGGGGTGGTGCCCGATCTGGTGGTCTTGCTTCAGCTCGTGTCGCGGGATGACCTAGATTTGGCGGCCACCATGGCGGCGGCGCGGCCGTGGATGGCTTTGGCTGCGGTCGGCGGCTTCTTCCTTGTCACCGGGCGGAGGTAGCAGATGGCGTGGTGGCGGTGGTGGCGGTGCGGACCGGGGTCACTCCGGGCGGCTTGGTGTTGGCGTTCGGGGTGGATGTCTGGTGGCGCAGGTGCGTGTCCGGCGGCTCCGACGCTTGGAGCTCGCCGGACGGCGCGGGTTGGGCGATGGCGGTGTGGTCTTCTTTCCGCCGTGGGTGGCTCGGCGGCTTGGCAAGCCAGCTCTGGCGTGGTGGTTACTGGCGCCGGCTCGTCCAGAAGCCGCTTATATCGGTCTTCGATCTATCTCCTCGTCGTCCGGTGCTATTTCCGTTGAAGGTACGGCCTTCTCCCGGTATGGCCCATCGTTAGTCTCGCTAGCGGCGAGACCAAGCTAAAGCTCGCGCCCGCCAGCAGCAGACCGTGCCGTCTCGCGCCGGCAGCGAGACCGAGCCCGCTCGCGCCCGGCAGCGAGGCCACACCGTCTCGCGCCCGGCGGCAGAGCGGGCTCGCTCGCTTCGGCGCGTCGGGACGAGTCGATGGAAGCTAGTTTGCCACGGGTCCGCTTCGTCTTTTCGGTTGGGGTAGTGGACCGGTATCGAGCGAGGTGTTGTCGAGGTCTTGGATCGGGCGGCGGCGCCCTGGTGGGTGGCGTGGTGCTCTTGGGCAAAGCTCGTCGCCGGTCCGCCAGATGGTCATGGCCGTGTGGGCGGTGGTCACCGGGTGTGGCGTTCGGTGGCGGTGAGTGTTGGCCGGTGAAAACTCGCTCTATCTTCGGACAGACCGGCGGCGGCGTTGCTCGTGCCCTTCTTGAAGGCGTCGTCGCGGCTCTCATTACCCGTCGTGTGGCTCCTGGGGAAACTCTGATCCTCGGATCGGGCGGTGGCGGTGCTCCGGTGCCGTATCCTTCGTGAAGGCACCGTCTTGGAGCTCACGGTTCGTCGTATGTGGCTTCATTTCTTCACGGTGGCGTGGTCACTATTGGAGTCCCCGGTTGCTCTTGTAGTGTTTGGGGTCGTGTTGCTGCACTCAGCGCCTATGTATCATGCCTTGGGTGTGTGCGTGTGGGGTGGTGGCGTGCGTATGTACCGGGTTGTTGTTGGACTTTGCTTTATATATAAAGCGGGGCGGAAGCCTTTTTGGGTAATGGGCACATCCTGAAGAAGAGTTTGGCGGCTGGCGTATATGTTTTGCATGTTCCCACACTTTTCATCTGAGCATCTCGACCCTCTTAATAGTGCGGTGATCCTATGACTCAATAAACCAAAACAAAACTTTGAGTCGTCGGAGAACCATGTTTTGTCTTTTCTTTTTGAAGTGGGGATTCAACCATCTCCTTTAAAATAACCTCACAGGGGCCAATGGCCTAAGATAAACTTAGTAATCGTCATTAGTCCCACTAACCACATTGTCATTACACCAAAAACACCATTTAGGGACATGCACTTTCCCCTCTGCTCTGGCTTATTTCTCTTGTCATTTACGGTCATTATGATTTCATTTTTGTGTTGGTCTAGGGACAAATACATTATGCGATAGCAAAGGCTTGTTAGAAGTAACCTTGCCTTGCTTAATCACTTCCTAGATTCAATAAATCCTAGGTCTCTAGGGAAGAAGGCTATTACTACAATCCAAAATGGATCGAAGGTAGTTAGCAAAATTGTCCACTAAGAACTTGTGATTACTTTGCTCAATATATCTAGAACTTGCGGAATCAAGGCATCCCAAGGGAGAAGACTTCATTGGAGTGATCATGACCTCCAATTGGAGAAGATTCCAAGGAAATTCAAGACCTCCTCTTCCTTTAGATTTTGGGATGAACTATCATTTTGTTTTCCCTTTCCTTTGTTTTTTCTTGGATATAGAGGTACCTCTTATATTTACTTGTGATATGAGTGGATATTGGTGGTGAACCTTAGATTTATGTTTGTTTCCTATTGTGTTCCTCTTATTTTTCCAGTTTTCTCCGTGCTCATCATCTATGAATCCACCTCCAATTGTGAAGATTGGGCTACCCTAATGGCTTGCCCCTTTCAAAGGGCCTCAGGACTACAAGGAGTCTGAAGCATGCACGAACAAGGACGCCAAGATGGAAATGACAGAGGCAACCAACCAAGGAACCGATAATAAGCGGCGGGGCCAACCAAAGGAGCAAGGCATTTTCGATCGGAACCACAAGCACCGGCAATCTTAGCATCCGTTCGATTAGCATATTAGACACGATTTAGACACCCATCTAGTATCCTTGAAAAAAAGACACCCATCTAGACCGTCGACCCCCAACTTGACGAATACCTTTTGTGCTCCATCATTATAAATCCTTCGTGAAATGATTCCAGACAAGCATGATTAGAGTTGCTACTCACCACACGAGGGCCTGATTCTGAGTAAAATATGTGCCCCATGTCCATCTGGTAACATGAGGTTACGTCCCATCAGACTAATAAACTGCATCCCCCCACATTGTTGTTAGCTACTTGATGAAAAATACCTCGACGACGAGACTATCTGGTATTGCCAGTTTTGATGATGTATCTTGATGGTGGGTCAGCAACACCTCCCACAAAGTTGCAAATGTTGCACATGAGTCTACCCTCTAGGTCCTACGGGAAATTTGTACTAATATCGGCTTTAATCGCTATCAGTGGACTGGAATGCAGGTATCTGGAGAAAGATTGCTTATTTCTATTCGTAGTGGGTGTTATGTGCCTATAAGGGGAGAGAGAAGAGTTGGATGGGTTGGTGGCATCATCTGTTTCTGTGTTGTGCCCTTCTTACTTTTGGATGTTTGGTTCCAGTGAAATGGAACCGGGGCAAGGACCCTCTCCCTCTAAAGATAATTTTATTGAATTTATAGAAGTCTTGCTTGCTACATCAAATGTTTAAACATTCATCAGTCACGCGATGCATTACAAGTGTTCTTGTTTATTGAGTTTATATAAATCGTCCAAGGCAAATGGTTCAACGATTTACCAAGAGACTAACCGGCTTTTCGCATTCTTTCTTCTCAGTGCCAGCTGCTTGTTGCTTTTGTTGAAATATGCGTGGGCTTTAGGCCCATCTAATAATTTCAGAAAAATCTCTATATAAATCGTCCAAGGCACATGGTTCAGTGGTTGGAAATTCCTATTTGCCGCTCGTTGCGGTAAGTAGTCGAGGCGACGCACAGGGGCACATCGACGAGCGTTCGGATGGGCCGGCCCGAGCGTTTCCGGTTTTAGGAATCTTCTAAGTGGTTTCCAGCCGGCTTTTTTTTGGGTTTGGGAACCTTCTAGAAGGTTCCTTGACCGGTTTTTCTATTTCCCCTTTTCCCCCTTTTGTTGCTTTTTTTTCTGTCACTTTTTTTTCATTTTAAATTTTTCTTTTTCTTTTTCTGTTTTCTTTTCTTTGCCCTTTTCGTTTTTCTGTTTTCTGTTTTCATATATTTATTCAGAATTTTATCACATGACCTTGTTTTCAAAATTTGCTCCCAATTTCATAAAAGAACAGAAATTTTAAAAAAATGTTCTCGTTTTCAAATTTTATTCAGAATTTTAAAAAACGTTCGTTTGTCAAAAATTCTTTTTAGAAATTTCATAGAATGTTTTTGTTTTCAAATTTGGTCACAATTTCGAAAAATGTTTATGTTTTGAAAATGTTCAGTAATTTCAAAAAAATGTTCCCGTTTTCAAATTTAGTTCAGAATTTCAAAATTGTTCGTGTTTCAAAAATTCTTTTTAGAAATTTCATACAATGTTCTTGTTTTCAAATTTTGTTCACAATGTCATAAAATGTTCGTGTTTTCAAAACGTTCAGTAATTCAAAAAAGTGTTCACGTTTTCAAATTTTGTTCAGAATTTTGAAAAAGATCATGTTTAAAAAAGTCTTTTTAGAAATTTCAAAAAATGTTCTTGTTTTCAAATTTTGTTCACAATTTTCAAAAAATGGTCGATGTTTTAAAATATACTCAGTAATTTTAAAAAAAATGTTCTCGTTTCCAAATTTTGTTTAGAATTCCGAAAAATCTTTGTTTTTCAAAAAGTCTTTTTAGAAATTTCATAAAATGTTCTTGTTTTTAAAATGTTGTTCACAATTTTAAAATATGTTTGTGTTCTAAAAATGCTCAGTAATATCAAATAAATGTTCTCGTTTTCAAGTTTTGTTATGTTCATCTTTTCAGAAAATGTTTAGAAATTTTGAAAAATGTTCTCTTTCTGAAAATATGTTTAGAATTATTCATAAGATGTTCATGTTTCAGGAAATGTACAGGAATATCAAAATATGTTTGCACTTCCAATGTTTGTTCACAATTTCAGAAAAATGTCCCTGTTTCAATAAATGTTTACGAATTTTAGAAAAATGTTCCTTTTTAAATAAAAATGACAGTGTCAAAAAATATTCAATTTGTTTAAAAATTGTTCATATTTTAGAAAACTGTTTGTGTTTTTAAAAGTTTGTTATTAAACTTTGAAAATGTTCGTTTTTCTAAATATATTTACTTTTATGAAAAAGAAAACCACGTTTGAAATTTAGAAAGTCCCACGCACACGTGTCTAGGAATTTATTCTTTCAACTTTTCCATTGCCATCCGCTTCTTTGAAACATTAAGTTGCAAATCTTCCACTACAGTTAGTTTGTCGCACTGGTAGCTCCGTGGTCCTTTCTGTCGCTGGTCGTGGGTTTGATTCTCACCACGTCACTCTTTTTTGTTGATTTTTCACGGCGCATTCAAAGGAAACGCCTGCGCGCGGCCCACAGAGCCCGCCAAGGACCTGCATCTGTGCGATACCGCAGCAGTTTAACGCAGAACGCGTCACATAGGACCTCTCTTAGTGGTTTACCAAGGGACCAACCGCTCTTCGCATTCTTTCTTCTCAGTGCCAGCTGCTTGTTGCTTTTGTTGAAACTAGCAAATATTCCAGTGCGTTGCAATGGAAGACAAAAAATTATGACTCACCAAATAAATATGACTCAATATCCTGATGTATGATCATACTCTATTTTAACATAGTGGCTCATCATGTTGCCATTTATTTATTTTTCTCACCCTAGCCGATGATGGTCGCGATGTCCATGTGATCACAATGCATTCGACGCGATAAATCCCAAGGCTATGAATTTGCCAGTGCATGCCACACTTATCATTATGTCGCGCAAGGGAACGTTTAAAACTTTAAAAACAAATCTCACTGACCACGAACTACTCCCAATGCCAAGATATATAAAGACTTTAGAAAAACTAATCAAATCCTAGAAATAAAATACTTTTGAATCAGTCAACAATTTTTCGAAGACAATTTTGTTTTGAAATTTTTTTTTTGTCAAAAAAAATCATTAGCATTAGTTTTGTTTACAATTTTTTAAATGTATGAACCGGTTTCGATTTCATTAACATTTTTTGACTCAACAAACATTTTTTTGAATCGACGAACTTTTTTAAAAAATTGGGGAACAAATTTTTAAAAACAAATTTTTATTTTTGTGAATGGACATTTTTTTTCAGATTCCCGAATATGTTTTGAATACACGATCATTTTTTCAAAATCATGAACATGATTTTATTTCCCGACCATTTTTTTCCAAATTGTGATTTTTTATAATTTTGTGAGCAGTTTTGCAAAAACACCAACTTTTTTTAAATGTGCAAAATGTTTATGATTTTCTAAAATTTTTTTAATTCACGTATATTGTTACGATTTCTCAAACATTTTTTTTAAAACTCGCAACTTTTAGAATATTTAAATCCTGAATTAATTTAAATAAGAAAGAAGAAAGAAAACAAAATGAGAAAAGAAAAGACAAAAGGTAAAATGAAAAAAAAAACAGGGGAGTAAAGCCTTGCACATGGGCTGGCCCATGAACGCATGGACATGCGTGAGAATTTTTTTTGACTCAACATACATTTTTTGAATCGACGAACTTTTTAAAAAAAATTGGGGAACAAATTTTTATTTTTGTGAATGGACATTTTTTTCAGATTCCCGAATATGTTTTGAATACACAATCATTTTTTCAAAATCATGAACACGATTTTATTTCCCGACCATTTTTTTCCAAATTGTGATTTTTTATAATTTTTGAACAGTTTTGCAAAAACACCAACATTTTTTGAATCTGCAAAATGTTTATGATTTTCTAAACATTTTTTAATTCACATATATTGTTACAATTTCTCAAACACTTTTTTTTTGAACTCACAATTTTTAGAATATTAAAATCCCGAATTAATTTAAATAAGAAAGAAGAAAGAAAACAAAATGAGAAAAGAAAAGACAAAAGGTGAAATGAAATAAAAACAGGGGAGTAAAGCCTTGCACATGGGCTGGCCCATGAACGCATAGACATGCGTGAGAAAAGAAAGATTGAAATTGTGGAAGCTGGGATTCGAACCCTGCTCTCTTCGATACGCGAGCGGTCAACCACCACTCTACTGCTCACCGTTTTGTGATTTATTCTCGTCGCGCCCCAATACAACAACGAAGGAGGCGGTGATTTTTGGTCCGAAAAGCTGAATCGTTTTCCCACTTACGGATGGTATTGGTGGGTAATTTTTACCAGCTCAAAGGGTAATTTAAATGACGGACGACCAGAAGCGATATATATAGTGCACCCAGGGTTCAAAATATGTTATTCTTCTCCCGAGGTAATCTTATGATCATTTCATAAATAAATTATGTTTCAAATACAAATAGTTACAGTCATATTGATTCACTGCGTAAAATTTGACATAAAAAATGTCAGAAGACAAAAAAAATTACATTTTATGTACATTTTACACTATGTTTTTACGTTTGAAATTTGCGTACCATAAAATATTTTTTACGGCCATTATATATTTTCTTACGCTCTCTTTTTATGTCTGAAATTAGACAAAATTTACGGAATATAAAATTACGGTGCATTCATGTTAAAATAGATGGGGGTGAAGAATAACTATTCCTCACCCAGGATGACGAATAGCGCGACTATATATATATATATATATATATATATATATATATATATATATATATATATATAGTGTTACTATTCATCACCCAGGGTGCAGAATAAGTTATTCTTCACCGAGGTAATCTTACGATCATTTCATAATTAAATTACGTTTGGAATTCAAATAGTTACATTCCTATCGATTCACGACGTAAAATTTGACATAAGAAAATAAAAATATAGGTCATAAGACAAGAAAATTTACAGTTTATGTGTATTTTACACTATGTTTTTAAATTTGTAATTTTACATAACATAAAATATTTTTCCGACGATTATATATTTTCTTACGGTCTCTTTTTACTTCAGAAATAAGGCAAAATTTACGGAACGTAAAATTACGGTCCATTGATAGTAAAATAGAGGGTGAAGAATAACTATTCCTCACCCAGGGTGACGAATAGTCAATCCCTATATATATATATATATATATATATATATATATATATATATATATATATATATATATATATATATATATAAATGATAACCCACAAAAAGGTAAATTGATTTAAAGGGCGATAGATGATGGAACAGAGGAAAAGTTACTCTTCTTTTATATAAAAAATAGCCGACAAACCCATGGATTTGCATATGATAGTTATTTAGATTCTATATTTTATTTCACATGCTAGTTAATTAGGGAACACACAAAATATTGAAGTTTTTCTATAGATTAAAAATATTAGAAAATTTAAAATTCACCTATCAAATATATCAATATAAAAGCATGGAAAAATTGGTTTTATCTTCGATAAGAAGTACATGTTGGATGCATAATGATTATAGCGGAGTTTTTTTGCAAATATAACAAAAAAATCCTGTATAATATTTGAAAGAGAAGTTCCAATTTCGCCAATCTATAACAGCGATGCAACCTCATGTTCACCTGATTTGCTGAAACATCTAACCTTCAGATGGTGACATCTTACGATATGGTACCCTTGAAAGTAAACCTCAGAACCTCTAGTACATGTATATAGAACCAGATGAATTCGTGATTACCTAGCTAATAATTTTGATTGTGCCAAAACACTTTTACAGACTGAACCACTCCACGACAGCAGATTGTAGTGCCATCCAGCTCAAAAGAAAAAAAAAAGATTGCAGTGTCATCCATGTGTGTAAAACCAATCCATAGAGAATTATTCACCTCGGGACAGCGCGCGGCACTGCCGATGATCTGGAACGGTGTCCCGCACTTCCAGAAGGGGTCGTTCTTGATCCAGAATCTCATCGAAGTCTCGCCGCAAATGTGGCTGCAGCCGCACAAACTGAACGTACTATCTTTTTTTTGTTGTTGTTGCGAGAACACTGAACGTACGATCAACGTGAAGGAGAGTGCACGAGCATGGCTACACGCAAGTTTCTTCCTTTCTGTATTTTGTATTTGGCCAACCGTAGTTCTGGGTCCCTTTTTTAACCCTCGTTGGCTATATAAAGAATCTAGCCGTAGGCAAAGCCAATCACTTTATTGTACGCTCGGTCGTCGCCTTTGTCCGCTAGCAATTCTTCCTTGGCATGGCGAGCAACCAGACGACGGAGCGCCTGGCCACGACCCTGCACGCGGGGCTCCAGGCGAGCATGTCGTTGATAGACCTGCTCTGGCACGCAGACGCCCGCATCGGCGGCATGCACGCTCACGAGGCCGCGGCACTCCCCTTACTTTCTTAATTCCTCTAATTTGCATTTAGCTGGGAAACTGCCTTGAAAGTTCTTATGTATATTTGGCTCTTGCTGGTGATTGCGTATTCTGAAGAATTCAGAAATCTTAGTGAAGATGTATGTCTTGCAGACCCCCAGTTTACTTTACCTGCCACTGTTCTTCAAACATTGTCAGATAATGCAATGGACACATTGCTTCAAATCTCTCTTAAATGGGACAAGGTCATAGAGTGAGAACAACTCACCTGTTCATGTATATGAACAGCAGAACATTTGGTCTGTACAGTACAACTATGGGTGAATAGCTCCTATGCGACATCTTTCGTGGGAATGGGATGGAGTGCGACGTTGTTCGACAGAATGACTTTTGGGCGACACTTTTGAGCGAGTAAATAGCCCACACACGACATGGCCCTTAAGCTGAACTGATGCCCTCATTAGCTGCTATGGGCTGGACCCACAACTTATCCACTTAAGCACGGGACCCACCACTTGTCCAGTAAGCGCGGGACCCACCACCTCTTCGCCCGTGCCCGTCTGCCTGCCGTCGGGACCCACCTCTTTGCCCGTGCCTGTCCGCCCGCCGCAGCCCATTGCTTCCCCTTTCCCCATTCTTCCTCTTCTCCGGCGACCTAGTGAGCAAATCAGAATACAGATAGTCTGAGAGGTGAGAATACAACATCTCATGCAACAGATGCCTCTTGGTCATGTTGTGCAGGGAACTGAGTCATCATTGGAACCGTATGCCTGCAATATGTTCATGCACATCAAGCATATATGATCTTTTGGGGAACTGTAGTTCTCGACTCCTAGTTCAATAAGATTATATATGTGGTGATAAAAAGTCCCAAAAGAGATTGTTGGGCCTCTTCTTTAAATGAAAACCATACAGTCATACTGCAAACAGATAAAAGGTAGCGGTTGAAAATAATGTATAATAATATTCTCTAGTTTAATATACAAAGAAAAAAAATGAAAAGATCATTATGACAGACATGGGAAAGGTTTCAGATATGTTATATATTGGTGCTCAGAAATTCACTATCTAGCTCAGGAAGTCATTTTACTTTTGATAGCAACATCGATTTAATCTTTTTTTTTGAAGTGAATAACAATTCCTTATTGTCACAAACTACACAATAGGATATGTGAATAAAGGCTACAATAAGATTTAAGGGAGAATACCTCCAGGGAGTTCCACCACTACACTCAAATGGCTTGATGATGATGTTATTGTTGGCGCACTTCCATAACGATCGTGCATCAGGTGAAAATGATCTGTCAGCACGGAGTTCAAAACTGCACCAATAGCACTTTGTACCGTGGAGAATAAGCATCTTCTTGACATTCTCAACCTGGGGAACAAATATTAGAGCAAGGTAAAACACATAAATACTATTTTTAGTTTCTCAACATCGAAGGTTCAAAAGCAACATCTTTTCTAATAGCACTGGAAAAAAATAAATCATATGTAGGTCTCCACATGATACATATGGCATGAGAGGTTTTACCATAACCGACCCAAGTTTTCTGCACATGATTTGTAAATAATCTGATTACTCCTAATCACAGCCAGAACTTCTTATTTGAAGGTACAAGATCATATGATCAATTTTTTTTCTCAATATCATAAGTAAAAATGCCCACGACTAAGTGTACAAACTATCTGCCTTTTTCTTCCGTTAGCAGATGGGAAAATTGAAAGGCCATGTACAAATGGAAGAACCAAAGAACTGCTATATGTGAATACCAAAAATGGTCGTTTACTACCAAGTTGGAGCAAGATGATCTGAAATGCAAATCAAAAGGATCTGAATTCTGAAGCTGCTTGTCATCTAAAAGTGGAATATGAGTAGCACATTTGTAGGCATAACCTTAATGCAGTAGCCAAAGGGGTCTATCCCCCTCTCCCTCATGTCATCAGCTAATCATTTTGGATAATGCAAAGTCAATTAGAGAAAGGAAAGAACTTTTTTCTTACATGCTTTCTGTAACCTGCCAGTACTGCAACCGCTCCGGCTGTATCACTCCCATCCACTGCCTCCTTTATCTTGTGACAGACTATGCAAAGTAAATTCCATCTCTAATCTTGGCATTATAAAATTACCTCCATTCATATCCATGTAATGGTCTCTTTCTGCTACATTTGAAACAATCAATAAAATTGATCTCACACAAAAGAATTCATGAACTATTTGGCTAGGAGCTCTGCTGTTGCCTGCTCTATAGGGGATGGGTGAGGCAGTACCATGACGGATGGACTTGTCGCCTGCTCTACAAGAGAAGGGAGAAGGTGGCGCCACGACGGATGGGGCGACGGCGTGCGCGGGTGGGGCTGGGTCGTACTCGCCGTCCTGCTCTGGGAGGGGATCTTACCGGAGGAGGGGGTCCACTTGGAGGGCGGCCTGTTGGTGGGGGAAGGAGTGGCTGGTGGCGAAGCCGGCGTGGTTGGAGAAACCATTGTCGAGGTGGAAGCAGCATGGAGGAGTCCCGGCGGATCCACCAACGGCCGCGGCGTCGAGCGTCGCTGGCGGCGGAAGGCCGCGGGTCACCGACAGGGGAAGGCCGCGGGTGTGGGGGCACCTGGGGTAGGGGTAGGCGCACCGGTGAGGTAGGCGACGCCGGCGGTGCGCGGCGGCGGCCGGCGGCGCACGGTGAGGCGGGGCGGGACGTGAGAGGAGGCGGCGGTGGGCTGGAGGTTGAGATGGGATCGGGAGGCACGGTCGTGCGTGCGGATGGTTTTTTTTCTTTTCTTTTTTTTTGAAGTTGCTTTTGTTGAAATATGGGGTGGGCTTTAGGCCCATCTGACAATTTCAAAAAAATCTCTAAGTGCCCATGTAGGTATCAAGAGGTAGTGAGAAGTTTAGTCTCATCCCGCTAGTGGAGAAGGAGTTGGACCTGCTTATAAGGGTTCTCTTTCACATGCTATTGGAGCTTGAGAAAAGAAGTGGTTCCCTCGCGCTCCTCCTCCGCCGCCCGCCTCGGCACGCCACACCGTGGGATTAAGCCGAGCTCACACTAATGCGCTTATTTTTGCCGGTCAGGAACAGAGAGTTTCTGACAGCTGGGCCACGATCTGAGGCGTCAGATGGCGGGCTGTCTCGGACGTGGGTTCAGCCCATTGAGGCGTTGGCTAACCCTAGCTGCCACGAACAGATCACATCTGCTCCATGCGCACCGTCCCTGTCGTTCACTTTTGTTGCTGCTGCCGGTGACTCCATCCCATTCACTCGTATATGATTGACGGGAGAGCAGGCCTTCGAAACCCTGCCTCTCCGGATCCTGTACGGGAGAGGGGTGATTAGGTTTTGGGGAGTGCCTACGCTACTGCTCTCCTTCGATCGACTACTTCCTCTTCGTCCACATTCGCTGCATCATCACCATGTCCACCGACGCTGAGAGAGCTGCCGTCGAGAAACTTGAAGCCGGCAAGAAGGCCGTCGAGGACGCCGCAGCTGCTACCGCCGCCGCAGTGGCTTCTGTCTGGCCTACTAGAGGGTATAAGTCGTTTATCCCGCTCCTGTTTATTTTTGTGTTAGCCGTACTAGCATTATGTGTAGATGTGTCTATTGTTTGCATAGTGCGTGCTTGTCTAGATCGTAATCAGTATGTCGTTAATTCTTTCAACGCCATGATCATGATTATTTCTTGGATTAATTTAGTCGAAAAATTGCCTATTTATTCAGCAATCCAGGATTTTTTTGGCTAGTGGTTTTGCCGCTGCACTGAAACCGGATAAGTTTACCGGTACGTACTTTAAGCGTTAGCACACCAAAATCACCTTATGGCTCACAGATATGAACGTGTTCTGGGTCGTCGGTGTCCCTTCCACGGGAACGATTGCTCTTGAACAGGAGAAGTCGTTCAAGGAAGCCACCATAGTATGGTGGGAGCGAAATGTATATTATAGATGATTACAAGATGGTCGAGAACTGTCCTATATTGGAGCATGCTTATGAGATAATATGCATCGCTAAGGAGCTTGAGCTTCTTAAGTGCGATTTACCGGGAATTTTTTTCGCAGGATGTATAATCGCTAAGCTCCCTAATTCCTGGAGGAACTTTGCTACCACTCTGAAACATCATAGGCGTGAATTCTTAGTAGAGGATGTCATTGGCCATCTGAGTGTTGAGCAGAACTCGAGAGCAAAGGACTCGCACGGGAAAGGGGTCAAAGGTACTCCTGTCGCCAATATGGTACATCAGAGGAACTTCAACTCCCACAAGCCCAAGGGAAAGAACAGTGTCGAACAGAATACCGACTTTAAGAACAAGGGTAAGAAGACCTTCAAGAAGAATAAGGGAGATGGCTGCTTCACTTGTTGTTCGGAGGAACATTGGTCCAACAAGTGCGCAAAGAAGTACAAGAAGCCAGGGCAGGACTCCAAGTTTGCTAACATGGTTATGGGGAACAATGAGAATGGTGCATCTGGATCTATGTTTTTAAGGCGTCCTTGAGGCGCCGCTTAGGCGCCGCTTTGGCGTCGGGGCACCCCCAGATGGCAAGGCGTCGTACTCGCCTTAGTTTGTTGAGTAAGGCATCCGCCTTGGGCTGTAGGGCGTCTGAATCGTTCGCCTCACCGCCTTTGCACGCCTTGGCCCAAATCGACACTCTGGTTTGTCAGCAGGGAAACAGAGATTCCAATGGAAAAACTGCCCACGCTGGGAACACAAGCTGGAAATATTGGCCCACGCATGAACAGCTACAAGGAGGGAAAGAGAGAGAGAGAATCAATCCAATTGTGTAAATCCTAGTCTCCAGCGAGAGGTCTCTCTCCTGCTTCTCTCGGGCGGCGACTTCCTCCTCGGATCTGCGACTTCCTCCTCTCCTGTAGCTCCTCCCCCTCTCCGATTCAGCTCCTCCTCTTCTCCTCTGCACAACCCTCTTCCACCAGATCAAGACGAGAACAAGGTATGGCTCTGGCTCTGTCCATTGCAGCTCCTCCCCTCCTCCTCTAGCTCTTGTCTCTTCTCTTTCTTCCATACAACAGCCACACCACCGCTTCTCTCGTTCCCGTGCTTGATCTGGTTGCTCTAATGCTTTGGTTCTCTCTTTTACTTTGACAACCGATCGGCCTTCTCTCGGTGTTGCTACAAGAGCTACTTGGTCATGTGTCCTCGCCTCGATGAATCCTAGGAGAAGAGCTAGATCGACGATCCACTTGGAAGTATGGGTTTTGGCGATTTAGAGAGGAAAGATTTACTCCATTGTACATTATGTGGCAAGATAACCCATCTTTGGAGTGAAAAGGTCAAGCAAAGACCTTATTGGGGGTTCCAGTGATGCGGATAAGTGTCCCGAGGAATCCATGGGGATTAGGATAGAGATGCGCAATTCCTTAAACAGTGGAAAGTTTAAAGCTACAGAGCAATATATTAATGAGGAGGATGAAGCTGAAGTTCAAAGGCGCCATTCTGTCATGTACACAAGATAATTTGAGGCCTATGCTTTGGTAACGGTTTATATGTTAATGCTAGTTGTTACTAATTGACTGCCATCTATTATATATGTATGTACAATTTATTAAGTTAATGCTAGTTGTTAAATCTCCTAATTGGCTGTCATATATTATATATGCATGCGTCTAAGGCGTCGCCTTGCCTTACGCTTTAGCGCTTAGGCGGCGGGGCGCCCCCCAGCGCCTTGCCTCACCTTACCGCCTTAAAAACATAGATCTGGATATGGTAATTTATTTATTGTATTTTTAGTGTTTCGGTCCACCGATTGGTTGGTGGACACAGGTGCAAGTGTTCATGTGTGTGCTCACATTTCATTGTTTTCTTCTTACCAAGTCACAGGTCACGGGTCCGTATTGGTGGGGAGTGGCGCGAGTACTTCTGTTCATTGTGTTGGCACGGTCGATCTGAAGTTTACTTTGGGAAGGATCGTGCAGTTGAAGGACGTGCATCATGTCCCTGCCATCAAGAAGAACCTCATTAGCGGCTCCCTTTTGTGTAGAGAAGGGTTTAACTTGGTCTTTGAGTCTAATAAATTAGTTGTTACGAAATATGGACTCTTTGTTGGAAAATGTTATGAATGCAGAGGAATGTTCCACCTTTCCCTCGCTGACTGTTGTAATAAAGTTGTGAACAATATTCATTAGAGTGTTAATGAATCTGAAATTTGGCATTCACGTCATTATCACATTAGTTTTGGTGTTATGACACGACTAGGTAAGTTGAATTTAATCCAGAATTTCACTTTAGCCAAAGGTTCTAAGTGCCTTTTGTGTGTGCAAGCTAAGCAAACCTCGCAAGTCTCGCAAGGCTGCGGATGAGAGACACTTGGCGCCATTAGAACTCATGCATTCTGATCTTTGTGAGATGAATGGTGTGTTGACTAAAGGTGGAAAGAAATATTTCATGACATTGATAGAGGATTCCACTAGATATTGCTATGTATATCTGTTAAATACTAAAGATGAGGCTCTACACTACTTTAAAATCTATGCGGCAGAAGCTGAGAATCACTTGAAAAGAAAATTAAAAGAGTCCGGTCAGATCGTGGTGGAGAGTACTTCTCGAGTGAGTTTGATTCTTTTTGTGCGGAACACGACATTATTCATGAGAGGACGCCTCCCTATTCACGCCAGTCAAATGGGGTTGCTGAGCAGAAAAATCATACTCTAACTGATTTGGTTAACACTATGTTAGATACATCAGGTTTATCCAACGGATGGTGGGGGGAGGCTATACTAACATCATGTCATGTCCTGAATAAAGTTTTGACAAAGGATAATAAGATCACTCCCTATGAAAAAAGGGCAAAGAGAAGGACAACACTCTCATACTTGCGTACTTGGGACTGTTTGGCGAAAGTCAATGTGCCGATCCCCAAAAAGTGTGAGCTTGGAGCAAAGACGGTGGACTACGTTAATTTGGGCTATGCTAAGAATAGCGTTGGCTATAGATTTCTAGTAGTGAAACCTGTGGTACCTGGCCAAAAGGTCGGTAGAATTATGGAGTCCAAGGATGCTACATTCTTCGAGGATATTTTTCCTATGAGAGATATGCAAAACACTTCTAGACAGGAATCTGAGGAGACTCCTGAGCTTGCCATTCCCATGGAATGTTATGAAAAAACACATGATGAATATCCTGAGGAGGATGACAAGGAAACCCTTGGTAGGAGTAAGAGACAAAGGACTGCAAAGACACTTGGTGACGATTTCTTCTTGTACCTGGTGGATGATACTCCCACTTCTATTTCATAAGCGTATGCCTCTCCAGAAGCTGACTACTGGAAGGATGCGATTCGTAACAAGATGAATTTCATCATGGCTAACAGGACATGAGAGATTACTGAACACCCCTATGGTTGAAAACCATTGGGATGTAAGTGGGTGTTCAGAAAGAATTTTAGGCCCGATGGTACGATTAAAAAGTACAAGGCTAGGCTTGTGGCCAAGGGCTATGACTAGAAAGAAGAGGAAGACTTATGAACCTGTGGCCAAACTGACCACCATTCGAGTATTACTCTTGTTGGCGGCCTCACATGGTCTTCTCGTCCACCAGATGGATGTTAAGACGGCTTTTCTGAATGGAGAGCTAGACGAGGAAATCTATATGCAACAACCAGATGGCTTTGTGATAGATGGTTAGGAAGGAAAAGTGTGTAGGTTGCTGAAGTCTTTATATGGACTGAAACAAGCACCTAAGCAAATGGCATGAGAAGTTTAATACAACCTAACATATGTTGGTTTCGTTGTTAATGAAGCTGACAAATGTGTATACTATCGTCATGATGGGGGCGAAGGAGTTATACCGTGCTTGTATGTTGATGACATACTGATATTTGGAACCAACCTCAAAGTGATTGAGGAGGTTAAGTCATTTTTATCTTAGAACTTTGAGATGAAGGACGTTAGGGTGGCTGATGTTATCTTGAACATCAAGCTATTGAGAGATGATGCGGGTGGGATCACACTTCTGCAATTCCATTATGTTGAGAAGGTGTGAGTCGTTTTGGATATTCAGTCCGCAAACCATCTCAAACACCATATGATCCTAGTGTGTTGATTCGAAAGTTCAAAGGCACAACTAAGGATCAATTAAGATATTCTCAAATCATTGGTTCACTCATGTATCTAGCGAGCGCAACGAGGCCTGACATCGCGTTTGCTGTGAGCAAACTGAGCCGGTTTGTTTTCAAACCGGGTGATGTACATTGGCATGCTATTGAAAGAGTTATTCACTATCTGAAAGGTACTATGAACTATGGACTTCACTATACCGGATAACCGTCGGTACTTGAAGGGTATAGTGATGCGAATTGGATCTCTGATGCTGATGAGATAAATGCCACAATTGGGTATATGTTTACTCTTGGAGATGGTGATGTTTCCTGGAAGTCTTGCAACCAAACGATCTTAACGAGATCAACAATGGAAGCAGAATTAACAACATTAGACATGTTTGGTGTTGAAGCAGAATGGCTTCAAGATCTTTTGGTGGACTTGCCATTGGTTGAGAAATCGGTTCCGGCCATCCTTATGAACTGTGACAATCAGACTGTTATTGCCAAGATGAAGAGTTCAAAGGACAACATGAAGTCCAACAAACACATAAGAATGAGATTAAAAGCTATCAGAAAATTAAGAAACTCTGAAGTGATAGCGTTGGATTATGTTGAAACGGCTAAGAATCTAGCGGATCCCTTTACTAAAGGGCTATCATGTGTTGTGATACATAATGCATCGAGGAGATGGGTATGAGACCCACATAAGTTGCCATGGTGGTAACCCAACCTATGATCTCCGAGATCCCATGAAGTAGGACCTGGGAAAACAAGCCAGTGATGAACCGAGGAGAGTACCTTTACTAACCCACTCCGTTGGAGATGCAATACTCTCGATACTGTATGGTAGGATGACTACCATCTTAATGTGTTACAAAGCTTATGTACGCAAGATTCTATCCTACAGAGCAATCTTTGGAGGAACACACCTATATGTGCCCGACTTCTAGTTACAGTCTATGAGATTCGGGTGATTTCTAGTAAGCTCATGAATAGGCCAGGAGTGTGACTAATATGCTTCACTAAGGGGTCAGCCTTCGGCAGCCTAGTACTAGTAATACATGTCGTGAAACTTCTTTACGCCAAACTGACAATTCAAGGCATAGTCCATTGTTCAGTTGTGAAGGAGTTTAGCTACTTGCTCTAGGTGAAGTTCAACCTTAACAGGTCTTCAATGTAACACTGGTATATCTAAATAGTGATTGGAACAGAGGACACAATGGGCCCTTGAGATCTGGTAGGGGATTGTTAAAATTCTCTAAGGGCCAATGTAGGTGTCATGACAAGGGAGGGGGGAGGAGTTTAGTCCCACCCCGCTAGTGGAGGAGGAGTTGGACCTCCTTATAAGGTATTCTCTTCCACATGCTATTGGAGCTTGAGAAGAGAAGTGGTTCCCGCGCGCTCCTCCTCCGCCACCTGGCCACGCCAAGCCTCGTCACGATGCGTCGCGGGTTGCAGGATTGAGCTGAGCCGAGCTCACACCTATGCGCTTATTTTTGCCGGTCAGGAACGGAGAGTTTCTGATAGCTGGGCCACGATCTGAGACGTCGGATCGTGGGTTGTCTCGGACGTGGTTCAACCCATGTCTCTCCACTCGGATGCGCATATATACATGTGAGGCATTGGCTAACACTAGCCGCCACGAACAGATCACATCTGTTCCACCCGCACCACCCCTGTCATTCCCTTTTGCTACTGCTGCCGCCGGCGACTCAATCCCGTTCACCACGTACACGGTTGACGGGAGAGCATGCCTTCGAAAATCCGCCTCTCCGGATCCTGTACGGGAGAGGGGCGATTAGGTTTTTGGGGAGTGACTACGCGACTACTTGCCTCCGTTTGAATACTTCCTCTTCGTCCACGTCCGCTGCATCGTCACCATGTCCACCGCCACCGAGATAGCCGTCGCCGAGAAATTTGAAGCCAACAACTATGGTTTTTGCCGAGCCTATTGGAGGGTATAACTCGTCATCCCGCTCCTGTTTATTTCTGTGTTAGATGTACTAGCATTATGTGTAAATGTGTCTACTATTTGCGTAGTACGTGCTTGTCTAGATCATAATCAATATGTCATTAATTCTGTTAATGTCATGATCATGATTATTTGTTGGATTAATTTAGTAGAAAAAATACCTATTTACTCAGCAACTTTTACCTATGACAGAATTCACTCCGAGGTGCGGCTTGTGAGCATCATTTTTTGCAGGGTTGCAGTTCCATACACTGGCCTGCAAGAATGGTCCTGTAAGTTGTCATCCTTTGCTCTTAGTGCAGCTACTTCTTACTCCATCCGTCCCATAATATAAGATTGTTTTTCAAGCTAACATAGCTTAAAAATGATATGATATTATAGGACAGAGGAAGTACCTTTTACCTATAATAACGAATTTTTAGGAGGATGCAATTTGTGAGCATGTTAAGACACATGGTTACACCTTTCATACATCGTCCGATAAGAATGAGGATCATGTAATTTGCTTCTCCTGCCCTCGATGGAAGTCTCGAGTTTCATATGAACAAGTCTGACGCCACTTTTTTACTATGGTATTGTCAGTTTATGCTCACTACAGACGAAGACTCTATGAAAGGAAATTGCATCTTAATATTTGTCACAACAACCAGTCAGCGGAGAAGGTGCAACCGCCCCAACCATGAGCAATGTCAGAGCATCTACTCCCGGGCACCTCGAACCCCCATAATACGCCCGGACGGACGACCCAGCCATTAATCGGTTAAAAATACCTGACCTGGGCGCCTCAAACCGGCCTCAAATGTCCGGGCTGACCGACACCTCTCATATCCAGCCTAAATATGGGGTGGCCCGGGCGTGTCTGCCACGTTGGATCAGGCACACGCTAGTCCATCCGACCCCACTTATATTCATCATCATCTGCTCTTCGGATCAAACCCTAGCCGCTCCAGTCCACTCTATGAACCATGCTCAATGTCTAGCGACCTCCAGCCTTCTCCGGCATAGCGGGCAGCGGACCCGAGTCCTAGACCTTCAAATCCATCGACCCCGAGCTCATCCCACGTGGCCTCGAGGAGGAGATGACCATTCCCGGGAGGATATCGCCCGACGGCAGCGCTCAGACTTCTTCCGTCGGCAACCCATTACGTCCGCCCATATGGTGGGTGGATCAACCACAAGGTGTGGTGTCGTTGCCTCACCGGAGGCGGTTCCGTCTGGCATCCAAACGCGGTGGCGGACGTGTGACACGTCTCCAATGTATCTATAATTTATGAAGTATTCATGCCATATTTCTTATAATTTTGTACGGTTTTGGTGCACTTCTGTACCATTTTGTGGACTAACTTATTAATCTAGTGCCCAGTGCCAGTTTCTGTTTTTTTTTTGTTTCACAGGATTACCATACCAAGCAAAGTCCAAACACGATAAAAATTCACGGAGATTTCTTATGGAATATAAGAATCAATGCAAGGCGCAAGGCGGTGCTCGATGGCCCCACAAGCCACATAGGCGCAACCTACCCCGCTGGTCACGCCCAGGTGGCTCATGGGCACCTCGTAGGTCAGTTGATGCACTTCTTTTGCCGCAAGAAAGATAATTTCTGGATAAAAATCCCCTCAAAATTTTAGCCCAATCAGAGTTAAGGATATCCAAAAATTTAAGAAATAGTTTTCGGCCGGAAACAAGAGCGCAGAAACAGGAGAGAGAGAGAGAGAGAGAGAGAGAGAGAGAGAGAGAGAGAGAGATAGAGAGAGAGATCCATGCCATCGCTCCCGGGAGGAGATCGCCCGACGACAGCGCTCAGACTTCTTCCGTCGGCAATCCATTACATCCGCCCAAATGGTGGGTGGATCAACCGCGAGGTGTGTCGTCATTGCCTCACCGGAGGCGGTTCCGTCTGGCATCCGAACGCGATGGCGGACGTGTGACACGTCTCCAATGTATCTATAATTTATGAAGTATTCATGCCATATTTCTTATAATTTTGTACGGTTTTGGTGCACTTTTGTACCATTTTGTGGACTAACTTATTAATCTAGTGCCCAGTGCCAGTTCCTGTTTTTTTGCATGTTTTTTGTTTCGCAGGATTACCATACCAAACAAAGTCCAAACACGATAAAAATTCACGGAGATTTCTTATGGAATATATGTGATTTTGGGGAGGAAGAATCAATGCAAGGCGCAAGGCGGTGCTCGATAGCCCCACAAGCCACATAGGCGCAACCTACCCCGCTGGTCGCGCCCAGGTGGCTCATGGGCACCTCGTAGGTCAGTTGATGCACTTCTTTCGCCACAAGAAAGATAATTTCTGGATAAAAATCCCCTCAAAATTTCAGCCCAATCAGAGTTAAGGATATCCGAAAATTTAAGAAACAGTTTTCGGCCGGAAACAAGAGCGCAGAAACAGAAGGGGAGAGAGAGAGAGAGAGAGAGAGAGAGAGAGATATCCAATCTCAGAGGGACACTTGCCCCTCAGGGCACCATGGAGGCCAAGGACCAGAGGGAGAACGTCTCCCCATCTAGGGGGAGGCCATGGAGGAGCAAGCCGGAGGAGGAGCCTCTCTTCCCCTATCTCTTGGTGGGGCCAGAGTGCTGCTGGGGGAACCATCGCGTTGGTGATTGTGTTCACCAACATCATCGTCTTCATCACCTCCCTCATATCTTCTTAGAGGTCCACTCTCCCGCACCTCGCTCAAATCCCTTACTTGAACTTGGTGATTTATGCCACATATTATTATCCAATGATGTGTTGCCATCCTATGATGTTTGAGTAGGTTTCTTTTGTTCTTTGGGTTTATTGATGATCTTGATTGTTTCGAGTTGTATTTTTATTTTGGTGTTGCCCTATGGTGCCTTCTATGCTGTGCACATGTGGGGGATTCCCGCTGTAGGGTGTTGCAATACGTTCATGATTCGGTTATAATGGGTAGCTAGAGTGATAGGAGCTTACATCCGAGTAAGAGGGTTGTTGCGTATGGGAGTAAAGGGGACTTGATACTTAATGCTATGGTTGGGTTTACCTTAATGATTTCTAGTAGTTGAAGATGCTTGCTAGAGGTCTAATCATAAGTTCATATGATGCAAGTACGAAAAGTATGTTAGCTCATGCCTCTCCTTCATATAAAATTGCAATATTGATTACCGATCTTGTTATCAGTTGCTGAGGACAATTCCGCACACCAATCCATTATTATTCCACACTCACTATTTGTAATTTATTGTAATATATTCTAAGCTTGTTTAGGCGGCACCTATTTTTATATTTTAGCTCTCCGATATCATGCAAAGCTATCCTCTTTATACCCACAACGTAATTTTATTTCTCGTTTCTAGACGAAAGTAATTAATTCTCGTTTCTAGATGAAAGTAAACGCTCGGTGTACGTAGAGTCATACAAGTGGTAGATAGGACTTGAGAGAATATTGATCTTACCTTTGGCTCCTTATGGTTTTGACACTCCATACTTATCACTTCCATCTTTGGAAATTGCTACGATGATTCCTTGCACTTGGGGATTATGAGCTTTTTTTTGGTGCCGTTGTCGGGAAGCAATAGCGTGGGGTTAATATTTATGTGTATGATTGTTTGCTTTATTCACTAAGTAGATTTTTTTTCCTCTTTGTTTTTTTCTTGATTTCTTTCTTTAGTTGTGAGTGAAACAAACAATTTTTTTTTAAAAAATGCAAAATACAAAAAAATTCACTTGCCTCTTATGTCTATCTTAATGACTTTAAAGAAAGCGCTGCCTGGGAGACAATCGGAAGTTTTAGGGAGTATTTTTTTGCTTTTGTGTAATATAAACTTTATTATGTGTGCCATTTAAATATTTAAAAACAAAAAATATAGAGGGGAACCTAATACTTTTTCCAAAAGAGAAGCGATTTGAAGATTATGCATTGGAGAAGTGAGGGTCGACCTTGAACACTTGTGTTCATGCTCATGGAAACAGTGTAGAATTTTTCATGGAAGTTTCTTATAAAAATAATTATCTCCTTGTATATACCACTGTACCATAAGAATAATGTGCCAATATTTACCTTTAGGATGCTTAAATCGCTTGTTTGGTGTGTGTAGTGCAAAAACAAAAGCTTTTGCTATAGTATTTGAATTTACGTTTTTTTGCTGGAACGTGCAAAATTTCAGAAATTTTTACACAACACTTCTATGCAAATTATTTATTTTGTCCTACTTTTTCAGATTTTTTGACTTACATAAATATATGTACCATCTGTATCTTTACAATCTGTCTTGTTTTCACAAATTGTTGTTATAGTTTCTTTATTTGCTTATGTTTGGAATCTTGTTGAGCCCCATTGACTTGGGGACCATAGAATTGTGATAGCATAAAGTGGGTAATGTTTTATTATGATTATACAATAATGTTACAATAAGACATGATGGGAATTGATATTATATGTACTAACCCCTCTAATAAACAGTATGTTTAAGTTTTCTGTGGATGAAGTGTTCGAAGATCGAGAAGGTATCGATATGAGAAGAATAAAAAGAGGCAATAGTTCAAGCTTGGGGATGCCCAAGGCACCCCAAGTAAAATATTAAAGGATACTCAAGCATCGAAGCTTGGGATGCCCCGAAAGGCATCACATCTTTCTTCTTCCACAATTATCGGTATACCTCGGTTTTGTTCTGTTCACATGATATGTGTGAATTCTTGGAGCATCATGTGCTTTTTCTTTTTTCTTTTAGTAATGCACCATGCTGGTATGAGATATTCCTTGGTTGATTTGTAGAATGCTTCATGTGCTTCACTTTAATCTTTTGAGTATGTCTTTATATAATGCTCTTTGTGCTTCACTTAAATCTTTTGAATATGGCTTTATAGAATGGTGTTTGTGCTTGACTTAGATCTTTTGAGTATGGATTGATAGAATGCTTCATGTGCTTCACTTATATATTTTGATCTTGGATATTGGTGTCTATATATTCATTGTAGAATTCTCTATGAACTTCATTTATATCTTTTAGAGTATGAATAAAATTATTATCGAAAGTGGGCGAGGAAGAGTGTCAACTTTATGTAGCAATAATCACACTATTTGGAGGGTGTTGAAACTTATTGCAATAATTATGAAGGTGGATTTGGAGAGGTCATGACTTTATTTAGTGATGAGTTCACTACTTTGGAAGAGGTTTCAATTGATTAATATGAAACAAGGTTGCTCTATATGATGATTATGGTGATGACATGTATGATATAAAGAATAATAAAAACCATGATGCTTGTCATCATGATTTTAATTCTCAAAGTGATTATGCCAATCAAGTATCACATGATAGTTATTTTGTTGAGTTTGCTCCCACTACAATTGATGAGAAGGAATTTGCCTATGTGGAGAGTAATAAAAATTGTATGCTTGTGGATCATGAAAAGAATGCCTTTTGTGATAGTTATATTGATTAATTCATTCATGATGCTACTAAAAATTATTATGAGAGAGCAACATATGCTTGTAGGATTCACAATAATATCAAGTTCCTCTCTATGTGTTGAAAGTTTTGAAGTTATACTTGTTTTCCCTTCCCATGGTAGTTGATTCTTGCTTCAATAAATTGTTTGCTCACAAAATCCCTATGCATAGGAAGTGTGTTAGGCTTAAAAGTGTTAGTCATATGCTTCATGATGCTCCCGTTATGTTTCAATTCTTTACTTTTATGTGAGCATCATTGAAATCATCAATGCCTAGCTACAAAGTTTTACAGAAAAGATGCTTGTGTGGAGGCAACCCAATATCTGTAACTATTCTTTTTGTGTGTTCACATGATTAAGCTACTGTAGTAATCATGTTTTATAGTTTTTATTTTAATAAAGTGCCAAGTAAAGCCTTTATGATAGTGGGGATGATAGTTGACTTGATTCTGTGCAAAAACAGAAACTTTTGCGCCCAGTTCTGGAATTACCATAATTCACTGGGATGTGATAAAATTCTTAAATTTTTACACATGATTGAAATACAAAGTGCCTATGCTGTTTTAACTTTTGAGAATTTCTGGAGTTACAGAAGTATGGTTCTAGTTTAGATCATTATAGACTGTTCTGTTTTTGATAGAATCTGTTTTGTTTGCATAGTTTGCTTGTTTTAGCATTTCCTTAGCTTATATTGAGTGATATAAATTGTGGAAATGATAGATTACAGTAGGAATTATGTGAGAACAATTTTGGATCTTGTCTTGATAGTACAAAAGTGAATGATTTATTTGTTATCATACTAACCTATCTCACGAGTTTCATTAAGTTTGTGTGATTGAAGTTTTCAAGTTTCCGGTGAGATATTGATATGAAGAGAATAAGGAGTGAAAATTATAGGAACGAAGTATGTCTACCAGAGGGGGGGGGGGTGAATGGGAGTTTTAAAATTTCTTTGGAAACCTCAAAACTCTTGGAACCCAGTAGCGGAGCGAATGAAAAATAAAGTACAACAAGGTAAAACAAACTACCAAATGGAAACTAAAATATGCATCGAGACAAATCACATGATTGAAACAAATCGAATGTAAATAGGAGTAGCAGAGGTAATTGATAACCCACAAGTGTAGGGGATAATTGCAGCCTCTTTCGATAAGTAAGAGTGTCGAACCCAACGAGGAGCTAAAGGTAGAACAAATATTCTCTCAAGTCCTATCTGCCACTGATACGACTCTACGCACGCTTAGTGTTCGCTTTACCTGGAACAAGTATGAAACTAGAAGTACTTTGTAGGTGTTGTTGGATAGGTTTGCAAGATAATAAAGAGCACCTAAATATAAACTAGGGGCTGTTTAGATAAAGAAGCAATAAAGTAAATATAGCGAGTGTGGAAAAGTGGTGGTAGGAGTTGTGAAATTGTCCCTAAGCAATTGACTACGTTACTAGACCGGTAATCACTATTGCAATTCTATTTGAGGGAGAGGCATAAGCTAACATACTTTCTCTTCTTGGATCATATGCACTTATGATTGGAACTCTAGCAAGCATCCGCAACTACAAAAGATCATTAAGGTAAAACCCAACCAAAGGAAGTCCCGCACGTGGTGCCCGCTTGACCCAAGAGATGCACCCTCGGGGTATGACCAGGTTAGGCGGCCTCTACCGAAGCAGCGGCGAAGAGCCGCCCCCAGTCTAGCAAGGTCGAGCATCGGAGATGGCTGACAACGGAGTAGAGGGACCGGGGGGCTGGATTCGGGGTGATGACCCCTGGTGACCCTGCGCCTCCGTGGGTGGGCTCGTTGTACGAGCAAAGGGGAGGCCCGAGCATGTTTCCCCCGCCGGCCCAGATGTCAGGATCGCCAAGGCCACACGAGGTGGGGGCCCCCTACGAGCCAACTCAACACCTTGCCAGCGCCTTTGATAGAAATGGCCACTGGTTACAACCAATGTCTTTGGAAAACCTTGGATCGCAGGTGAATCACGCCACGGTCGCGCACTCCAGGATGTTGGCCCTGCCTCATCCAGGTAAGGCGCACTGGGAGGTTGCGCGGGGGAATCCCGGTGCTAGAGCTCCCCCCCCGTGCCACGTGGTGCAGGGCACGACCACGACGGTGGCGCGAGCCATCCAGAAGTGGATCCTTTGCCGGGGAAGGCGCCGGTGAGCCCTTCCCCCGGTTGAGGGCCTGCAACTGCCCGACCACCGCCCACATGGCCCCTTACCCGTTGGTCCTGTCCTGGCTTCCGGACGCCCCAACGATGGTCGAGGCATGCGTGGGGCGGGGTCCCCACCCGGGAAGCAAGGAGTGCCCCTCAAGTCTTCGCTCGTGACACTCTCACGTAATAATGAGTGGGGTTGTACACGCCCGGAGTCTCCTGAGTGCTGCCCTTTCACCTCACGAGGGCTCCCACCCACGTCCAAGTGGAAGCACCATGCTCCGCGCTGGCAGACGACACTATCCTCCAATGACTATGCCCATGCCTAGTGGAAGTAGTGAGCTCCACGTTGGTGAGAAGAGTAGTGTAGACGTCGGACGCGGCTGTCTTTTTTGCACTCTTTAATAATCTGGTTTGCTGCTTTTGGAATGAAATTTGAAGTTTTCTGCACTTATTAAAAGAAAAAGGAGGGAAATTTTTCGATTCGCGGTGTTTCCTTGTTCTCCGATTTATGTTTTGGGAGGCACAGCTCCTGCCTGCTGCTCTCCCCCAAGCGCCCCGCGAGCGGGGCCTGGGTGGGGCGTGTGCATCTGAGCTACCCTGAGCGGCATTAGGGACCCCTCGGGGCCAAGGACATAAGTGCCGCGGGTTCGCCCGTGCGCACACCTTGCCAAAGCTTTGGCATTTGTCTCCACGTGCGGCGCTCTCGAGCGAGCCAGCAGGCACGCACCATGCCAGGCATCCGACTCTGGACCTCAAGGGCACTCAGCACCGGGTGCCCCCTACACTCTCGTGAAGCTTGACGCCAGGTGGAGGCACACCAGGAGGCCTTAAGTTCTCGCAAGCCCTCCCGAGATTCCACGGATCAGGGGCCCCGAAGGGCTTGTCTCAGGAGAAGCACGTCTCTGCGATACAAGAACCCATCCAAGGCTGGGAACACAAAGATAAGCCATGCCAACTACTCTAGTCAGGAGCCCTTCAGCTCACGATGACACATTTTCGAAATGAATTTAGAGGGCATATCATTGTTTCATGCATTACAGGGGAGCCCCCTCCAAAAAATGTTTTCACGCCCCGTGGGGCCATACCCGAAATTTTGGCAGGCAAATAGGGAAATACAAGCCTAGCGGGACGCGCTACCGCCGGTGTCACTGTCATCATCATCACCATCAGCTCCGCCCTCTTTGGCAGCAAGTGCAGCCACATCATCAGCAAGGGCAAATTCCGCGATCAGGTCATCCACATGGTCGTCCACCTAGCTCGCCAGGTCGCCCTGGGTTACTCCAGGACGGGGGCTATCGCGGCGTTGAAGTCGAAGTCGGGATCGAGTCTAAGAAGGTAGCTGAATACACGCGAGAACGTGCGCCCAAGGAGATCTCGGCTCTTCTCTTCGATGAGCTGGCGCACCCTCATGGCCTCGCCTTCGAGGAAGGTCACGAACTAGGTGAACAAGCAGAGGTAGCTGACATCATCAGCTTCATACGGGTGGGAGATGCTCTCGACACAGATGGTGTCCAGGGCCCGGTTGGCCCTGACCCTGAGGTCCTCGAACATCAAGGAACGCTTGCGCTGTAGTGTTCGGCGACAGCCTGCCTCGTCCGAGGCTCTCTTCACGAGGGACGTAAGACCTGCGACCTACTGATGAAGTGAGGACAGATCGGCCTCAGTGGTGGCCCGGGCCTCCTCGGTGGCCCTCTCGCACTGCTCAGCCGCGACCAGCTTCACCTTGAGAGCGTTGGCCATGCCCCACAATTCGACTTACCGTTGCTTGAAGTGAGCCTCCTGGAGCCCTGGCTTTCAATGGTATTCCTCGACATGGACCTCACAGATCCCCGCCACCTTATGGTCAACCTACCATTGGATCCTCGCCTCCCGAGAGGCAAGGGTGTCCTCGGCTGTGGCTACTTGTCGCTCTGATAACCTGCAAGTATACAGGATAGTTGTAGCCTCTTTCGATAAGTAAGAGTGTCGAACCCAACGAGGAGCTAAAGGTAGAGCAAATACTCTCTCAAGTCCTGTCGGCCACTGATACTACTCTACGCACGCTTGACGTTCGCTTTACCTAGAACAAGTATGAAACTAGAAGTACTTGGTAGGTGTTGTTGGATAGGTTTGCAAGATAATAAAGAGCACGTAAATATAAACTAGGGGCTGTTTAGATAAAGATACAATAAAGTAAATATAGCGAGTGTGGAAAAGTGGTGGTAGGAGTTGTGAAATTGTCCCTAAGCAATTGACTACGTTACAAGACCGGTAATCACTATTGCAATTCTATTTGAGGGAGAGGCATAAGCTAACATACTTTCTCTACTTGGATCATATGCACTTATGATTGGAACTCTAGCAAGCATCTGCAAATACTAAAGATTCATTAAGGTAAAACCCAACCATAGCATTAAAGTATCAAGTCCCATTTATCCCATACGCAAACAACCTACTTACTGGTCTGCAGGCATCACACCACGCCACCCACCATAAGCAAATCATAAACATATTGCAAACCCTACAGCTGAATCCTCACGCTATGCCGACACGGAGGGCACAATACGACAAAGCACCAATAATAAAACATGCAACTCAAACCAATCATAGCAATTCATCAATCACCGATAGGACAACGAAAATCTACTCAGACATCATAGGATGGCAACACACCATTGGAAAATAATATGAAGCATAAAGCACCATGTTCAAGTAGAGGGTACATCGGGTTGCGGGAGAGTGGACCGCTGGATATAGATGGGGGAAGGTGATGGAGATGTTGGTGAAGATGACGGCGGTGTTGGTGAAGATCGCGGTGATGATGATGGCCCCCGGCGGTGTTCCGGCGCCACCGGAAGCAAGGGGGAGAGAGCCTGTCGGCGTTCTGGGAACGGGGTACCAGACTTGCTCGCTGCTGCCTCGCGGCGTGGCTCGAGGAGTGGCCCAAGACGGCCCATCTTCATCAAGACATGCTCAAGACCCTCGCGAGGCCAGAGCCTCATGGGCGGATGATGAGGAGGCTTCCTCGGGCACGGCCTCGTCAGGCTAGCTCGCGAGGAGGCGGAGTGATCAAGGCGGGGTACCTCACGAGGTGCCCGTGACGCAAGCCATGACGACCAAGGCCAGGCGGGTGCCAGGCGGGCGCCGGCCTGCGTAGAGTCCTTGTTTCCCCTTTGGTGCAAGGGGGGCAAGCGCATGCAAGGGCATCAAACAAAGGCAACCATTTCGGTGCAACAAGACCAAGACCAGCAGGATGGCAGAGCGGAGGTTATCGTGGTGCCCAAGCCGGCGTCATCGTCAGGGTCTTTGGCAGGCGAGGACCAACTTTAGTCAGGATAAGTGTACTAGATGTTCCCCTTCAAAATGGTCAATTGTTGGCGCCCTTCCCGCTCAATATTTGGGAAGAGGCCCGGGGCCTTCGCCTATAAATAGGACTAGCCACCCACTGAGGGAGGGGAGGAGATCCGCATCTGAGAGAGAGAGAGAGAGAGAGAGAGAGAGAGAGAGAGAGAGAGAGAGAGGCGACTAAACTCCTCCTAGCAGTTCATCGCACCAGCCAAGAACAGACCCTCGCGAGGCTGTTCTTCCCTTGTACTGTTCCACATCAGCCCCAGAGGCAATCCACCACACCACAAACTGGAGTAGGGTATTACACCACAATGGTGGCCTGAACCAGTATAAATCTTGTGTCCCTTGTGTTGTTCTTTGTGTAGTTTAGATCCTGGCGAGGCGGTGAGACATGGCTAGGCTGGAGGTGTGATCTCCGCGTGCACCCCAGTGTTCGAACCTCAAGGGTCTGCCGGAACCCGAAATCCGACATTTGGCGCGCCAGGTAGGGGTGTGCCGGAATCCGCCTTCCGTCGCCTCGTGTTTCGCCGCCCGTCCCATCCATGTCAGACGCACGTCGCGCCCGCGCCGAGAGCCGGACCACTCTCGCCACTCGCGTTGCCCAGATGGCCCCTGTCGGCGGGCGCCCCCACCGTTCCCCGTCGCCTACCGTCAACGCCGCCACCGGCCCGGCAGGGAATGAGCAGCATGCATCATCCCTGCGTCCTTCAGTGCAGCGGGAAGGCCGCACCGCCACCCTGTCGCTGACTCCGGCCGGCTCCTCGTCCCACGCTCGTCGCGCTCCTGCGGACGCGCACGCCGCGCTGCTCTGGCGCAGGAGCTCCTGCACTAGCGTCCCGTCGACGACCTCTATGGCGAGTGGCTCGCACGCATCACCGAGCTTGTCAGCGCCGCTGGGGGCTCTCCTGCACCATCCCTCTCATTGCACCGCGCCCCGCCCTGCACGGGCGACGAAGCTCCGGGGGCGCCTCAGCCGCCTTCCCCTCAAGAAGGCGCCTTGGCCCCAAGGCGCATGGCCCCTGGGCGGAACCCACCCGTCGGCGCCCAAGTAGAAGAGAAGAGCTGCCAAGAGATCCTCGTCCCCAAGAAGCCGCGAGTGCTCCCTCGCGACCGCCCGCAACGAACGCCAAGACTGCTCGAAGCGCATCAAGACCCCGCGCTGCACCTGGCTGCAGCGCACAGAGACCCGCAAGATCAAGCTCTCCGTCACCAAAGGGCTCCTGCAGCCACTGCAGGCTGTCGTGCCTTCTCCGCCGAGCTGCGCAGCGTGGCTTGGCCAGGCAAGTTCAAGCCAGACCTGCCCCCGCGCTACGATGGCACGGCTGACCCTGCTGAGTTCCTCCAGCTCTACGAGCTGGGCATCGAAGCCGCCAATGGGGACGAGTAGGTCATGGAGAATTGGTTCCCCATGGCACTCAAGGACGGCACCCGCACCTGGCTCCTGAACCTGGCTCCTGGCACGATATCCTCCTGGGGCGAGATGCGCACCCGATTCATCGCCAACTTCCAAGGCACTCAGAATCGCCCTCGCCATGAGCGATTTGGCGCCAAGATCAAGCAACAGCCGGAGAGACCTCAAGAAGTTCATCCAGCTTCAACAAAGCCGCCTTTAAGATCCCCAAGGTGTCTGAGGAGGCCATCATCTCGGCCTTCTCCGACGGCGTGCGTGACGTCAAGATGAAGGAGGAGCTCGCGATCCATGAAGACCTCTGCACCTCCCTGGAGCTGTTCAATCTGGCGACCAAGTGCGCTAGGGCTGAGGAAGGGCGTTGTAACACCCCGGATGTATCTTTCCATATTTGTAACTCCAACTCTTGCCATTTTCGGATATGTGCTATGATATTCCCTCCGTGGTTGGGTTTTGTTTTCATTTTGCATTTTGTTCATGTCATGCATCTCATATCATGTCATCATGTGCATCTCATTTGCATACGTGTTCGTCTCATGATTCCGAGCATATTCCCCGTTGTCCGTTTTGCAATCCGACACTCCTATGTTCCCGGCGCCCCTCTTGTTCTTTTTCCGTGCGGGTGTTGAACATTCTCGGAATGGACCGAGCCTTGCCAAGTGGCCCTGGTATAGCACCGTAGACCACTGTCAAGTTTCGGGTCATTTGGAGTTCGTTTGGTACTCCAACGGTTAACCGCACCTCGCAAAGGCCTCTTTTAAGTTGCAGCCCAACACCCTCCAAAACAGCCCAATAACCCATCTAACTCCCCTCCATGCCCTCGGTCGTTCGATCACGATCGTGTGGGCGAAAACCGCACCCCATTTGGAGTCTCCTAGCTCCCTCTACCTCTATTTATAGACCCCTCCCCCGAAAATCCGGTCGAAACCCTAAAATTTTCCCTCTCCGCGCCGCCGGACACGTCCGGACGGTGCCGGACGCGTCCGCCGCCGAGCCCGCAGCCAGCCAGGGCCGCCACGTGGCATCCGCCGCGCCCGCGCCGCCGTCCGCGGGCCCGGCAAAGGGCCCTCCGGCCCAAGGTGGGGCAGCTCGCCCGCACGCCGCCGCTGCCGCTGCTCTGCTTGCGTCCGCCGCCGTCGCGCCCACCGCGCCGCCACGGCCCGCCGCCTCATCCAGCCCCGCCTGGCTCCTCGCCGGCCACGCCGGTGCCATTGCCATGGTCTGCGCCGCGCGCGTGGCTTGCCGCCGGCCGGACCACCCCGCCGCCCCGGCCTCTCCTCCGGCCGACCCGAGCTCCTCCGGCGACGAACTCCAGCGACCCCGATCCGATCTGGATCCAGTCAAACCCACGGTTGACTTCTCCCCCCCCCCAAATCTTGCTAAGTCTTTTCTGTCATAAATTTCGTGCAGTTTTCATAGCATCACATCTCCGCAACCGTGGCTCCGTTTTGGACGTATAATATGTCAAATTGTTCGCCTCGAAGAGTACATCATTTCGTTCCATTGCATCATTTGCATTTGAGCTCATCTTGATGCCCGAAATGCTGTTGGAAGATGGCTTCAGATCGTTAGTTTCAGAATCTTATCAGTTCGAGCTCTTTTGTCATTTTTTCCATGAATTATGTGTGCACCCTATGAACTTGAGTCCTACATGTGAGTTGAACATTGCCATGCCATCTTTCCAGGGGTGTTTGCCATGTGTTTTTGTGAGCTATGTGTTGACTAGAACAAGCATGCAAAGTAGGGATGATGATGTTGCTGATTTCAGGAACTTAGTGATTTCACTAAGTCTTGTCCTGCTCATAATTTTATGCCATATGTTCATGTTGTTACAGAGAGATCTATGCCCTTTTTAAGCATGATCAGTAAGGGTGTTTTGAACATATGAATGTTCTCTATCCATCCATGCCTTTGTTGGCATTTATGGAGTAGTCTAGCATGTCATTTTCGTGCTCTACTTTTGCTTCAAAATGTTTCCTGACAGACTGTTTGCGTGAGATTCAATTTTCACGAGGTCGTTGTAGTTGATCCGTGCATGCTATGATGTTGATCTTGCCATGTATAGCTCCTATGCCATGTCTTCTTGATGGGTGTATGCTTAGTTTATCAGAGATGCTCTGTAGTGAGTGCATCGAGCTCACTTAACATGCCATGTTGAATCTGTTTTTGCCATGTCCTGATATTTCACTAAGTCTGAAATCTGTTATAAAACTTGCAATGTTTACATGGGTGCCATCATTTCTTAGAGTCCTTTTGGCTTATGGTCAGTAAGGGACTATTGAAATATGATTTGAGTAGAATCATGTCATGCCTTGCTTTGCTATTATAAGTTCCTGTAGCATGTTGTTTGCTTGCTCTAAACATGCCTTCCTCGATGTTAATTCCTGGCATGTTAGTATTTTCACTAAGTCTGTGAACCTGATATTTTGAGCACTTTCACCATGCTTGTTTGAACATGTTATGATGTGATTTAGCCGTAGCTCAGTATTCCTCTTTTGTTAAGCATCTCCTGTAGTTCGCTGCCATATGCTTTGTTTTTATGTTGGGGTGCTGTAGCATAGTTTCGTGTTGCGTGCTAAGTAGCATCGGGCTGTTAAACGCAGATTTGCGCCATTCTTGTTTTGCTTGTCATTTGCAAACCGTGCATCCGTTTCCGGTGATCTTTATATCGATTTCAACCGAAATCACTCCATCTTTCCAGCGGCATACTTGGTTTGCCAAGTTGATGCCCGGTTCATCATTTTCTCTCCGGAGCATACATATGCATTGCATATCACATCTCGCATCGCATGTCATGTTTTGCATCATATTGCTTGTGCATTGTTCCTTGTTTGATTGTGGTTCCGTTGCCTGTGTTCTTGCTTTGGGTAGAGTCGGGAGACGAGTACGTGAACGAGGAACCTGTTGAGAACGCCTACGAGGATCAAGTCTTCGACAACTCTGAGAACCTTACAGGCAAGATGACCATACCTTCGATATCACTTCTATCTTTGCTTGCTAGATGCTCGCTCTTTTGCTATGCCTATGCTGCGATTCCTATCACTTGCTTTATCATGCCACCCATATTGCCATGTCAACCTCTAACCATCCATGTCCTAGCAAACCGTTGATTGGCTATGTTACCGCTTTGCTCGGCCCTCTTATAGCGTTGCTAGTTGCGGTGAAGATGAAGTTTGTTCCTTGTTGGAACACGGATATTTTGGGATATCACAATATCTATTGTTTTAATTAATGCATCTATATACTTGGTAAAGGGTGGAAGGCTCGGCCTTATGCCGGTGTTTTGTTCCACTCTTGCCACCCTAGTTTCCGCCATACGGTGTTATGTTCCTTGATTTTATGTTCCTTACGCGGTCGGGTGATTTATGGGACCCCTTGACAGTTCGCTTTGAATAAAACTCCTCCAAAGAAGGCCCAACCTTGGTTTTACCATTTGCCACCTAAACCCTTTTTCCCTTGGGTTTTCGCGAGCCCGAGGGTCATCTTTATTTTAGCCCCGGCCGGTGCTCCGAGTGTTGGTCCGAATCGAGTAGATGCGGGGCCCCCTTGGGGAAACTCGAGGTCTGGTTTTACTCGAGGATGTCTCATCCGGTGCCCCGAGAACGAGATATGTGCAGCTCCTATCGGGATTTGTCGGACTGGCGGGAGGTCTTGCTGGTTTAGTTTTACCATTGTCGAAATGTCTTGATGTACCGGATACCGAGTCCGATCGGAGTGTCTTGGGTGAAGGTTTATTCCTTCGCTGACCGTGAGAGCTTGTGATGGGCTGTTGGGACACCCCGCAGGTATTATCTTTCAAAGCCGTGCCTGCGGTTATGAGGCAGATGGGAATTTGTTAATGTCGGTTGTAGAAAACCGAAGTTGACCATATTTAAAATACATCAACGTGTATGTAACCGTGATGGTCTCTTCTCGCGGAGTCCGGAAGTGAACACGGTGTTGGAGTTATGTTTGACGAAGTTGTTTAGGATCACTTCTTGATCACTACTAGCTTCACGACCGTGCTTTGCTTCTCTTCTCGCTCTCTTTTGCGATGTAGCCACCATATATGCTAGCGCTGCAGCAGCTCCTCCTTTTGACACCAGCCTTCCCTTGCTTAAATAGTCTTGATCTCATGGTGTGAGATTGTTGAGTCCCCGTGGCTCACAGATTCTACCAAAACAGATGCAGTACCGGTGATGCCAAGACCGATGGCACAACTGAGCTGAAGTGGGAATATGATGAGGCCCTTGGTCGATACTATGTTTCATTTCCAGACGATTAGTAGTGGAGCCCAGTTGGGGCGATCGGGGATCTGTGTTGCATGCGGGGTATTCTTCTTTTATTTTGGTTCCGTAGTCGGACCTTGAGTGTATCTGGATGATGTAATGCTTTATTCATGTAATTGTGTGAAGTGGCGACTGTAAGCCAACTATGTACCTTTTCCCTTATGTATTACATGGATTGTGCGAAGATTACCTCACTTGCGACATTGCTTTTAATGCGGTTATGCCTCTAAGTCGTGCTTCGACACGTGGGAGATATAGCCGCATCGAGGGCGTTACAAGTTGGTATCAGAGCCAGGTTGCGATCCTGGGACCTGTGGGTTATGGGCCCACCAGCCATCCCCGACCTTAGGAGCCCCCACTTCTTGATCATTTTTAGTGGCCGAGTTGTGTCTAGAAAAATGTTTTGAGTCATTTAGGATTATATATATCGGAGAGTTTAGGAATTCTTTTTACTCCCCAGTCCCTTCGACCTTCTGGTGAGGTATCCTGACGTAGAGTTTTGACTCTTCTCTTCTCAAATTTCACTAAATTTTTTTTTTAGGATCACGCGGGTATCTTAGAATCGTTTCGATGGTTTTATGATGACAACATTGTCTTGGTTGCCTCGACATTTAGGGGTTGTGGCGGTGTCCGGGGAGTTGAGCTCCGAGGTGTTGTCGCCATAATTTTATCGTTGCAGATTCGAATACCGAGTTTAGTACGCCGACATCGAAAATCTCTTTTATGCAGCTTGTTGGTGAGATAACCCCGCTAACCCAAAGATTGTGGTGAGTACGGAGTATTGCCATGACTCGATAACGGATGTTTTTCAAGGTTGAGGTACACGATTTCGAAGGTTTCTTGGTTATGTGTTGAAGGATGGATACAATGGATGTAGGGATTGTTAGCTTGGGTGAGATATATATTGCTCCCCTGTATCCCCAACACCTGATTGCATAACCGGAAAGTTTCGGGAGTTTATAGGTGGGATTCAAGTAGCTCTAGCATTTTCTTCCGCAGATATTTGGTTTGTGATTGGGTAATCCTTACCACTTATTTGTTCCATTCATACCTTGTTTTTATTTTTATTCATCAATCTCTTATCAAGTGGCTTCTCACCTTTATGGACATGATGTTTACTTTGGAATTCATTCGCTCATCCTGTTCAATGTTTATTGTGAAGACTATATGTTGCAATTTCTATCCGTTGATTCAACTTGTCTATCTGTCATCAAGATGCTAACGGATGTCACCCTCTTCAGATGGCTCCGCCAACGCCGTAATCCGGAACGCAGTGATGGGAGTCAGCGAACCCTCCACTGCACCTCCGCCTCCGGAGGCATGGCAAACTTTGATGGCAACCACTAACGCCAACGCCGCTTGTTGATCCAGTGATGCAAGAGCGTAACCAAGGCCAAGGCAACCAAGGAATCAAGGTCAAGGGCAGTTCTTCCATCACCACGTTTCTACACTCAACCGCTTCCTTGCAAACCAGCCAAAGTCTTTCACCATCGTGCCGAGGCCACGACGCCGACGATTGGCTCGTGGATATCAACAAGCACTTGAATGCAGCAATGTCGACACGAGGACTACATCAAGTTCGCGTCTTTTCAGCTCAAGGATCAGCAGCTGATTGGTTCCAAAGAATACAAGGATTCAGAGGTGGTCGAGTGATTACTTGGACTGATTTGCCGGGACTTTAAAGCTCACCACATTCCTTCCAAAGGTTGTTGAGAGCAAGCGTGAGGAGTTCCGCAATCTCAAGCAAGGAAACATGTCAATGTACGAATACAACATACAGATTTGTAAACTTGCTTGTTTCGCTAAACAAGATGTTCCTGATGAGAAAAGTATGATCTATCAGTTCAGAGGTGGCCTTAGAGAGGATCTGCAGTTATCTCTTGTTCTTTCCGAGCCTACTCGGTTTGATTAATTCTATAATATGGCACTCAAGCTAGAAGGTGCTCAGCTCAAGTGTGAGGCTTCAAAGAAGAGAATCAGGATGCAGATTCGGTCTTCTTCTTCCTCTCAAGTGGCATAAAGCAGCAAAAGTTCTATCTTCCTCCTCCTCCGTTCCGTCGGCCTTATCGCCAGAAGAACTCGGTGGTCGTGGATCTTCCCACCCACCCAACCCAAGCTACTGAACAAGTCTCAGCCTCAAGCTCCAAGGTCAAATGCTCCTTATCACCGTCCGCCTCAGAGGTGACTGCAACAAGTGCCAGCAGAAGGTCACTATGCTAACAAATGCCATAACCAAAGGCGCCTTCCTCCTCCTCCCCCGTGAGGTCTTCAAGCAATGCGGTGGTCAAGCATAATCCCAAGTCTGCCAAGGTGAACATGATGAATGCAAAGCAAGCAGAGGAATCTTCGACGTGATAATGGGTAATCTTCCGATTAATGATATTCCTGCAAAAGTCTTATTTGATCTTTGGTGCATCGCATTCTTTCATGTCATATCCTTTTGCATGAAGCACGATTTTGACACAGAGGTTTTGTCCAAAGTTATGCAAGTTGTTTCTCCGGAAAACTTATGACTTCTAGTTTGGTTGCTCGATGTTTCCATCCGGTTGGGCGACTATAGATTTTGCTAAACCAATTGTTCTTGGTGACTCGATATTGATCTAATTCTCGGGATGGATGGCTTTCAAAGACAAGGCTCACTTGATTGTGCTGCCAGTAGATTCAATTGACACACCCTTCCGAGGATGTTATCATCTATGCCGCTCGTGATGAAACCATTCGGTTGTTTTCTCTCAATGAGAAGGGCGAATTGATGCTATCTCTCAAATTCGATCGCTTGTGAGTACCAAGATGTCTTTCCGTAAGAGCTTCCGGTATGCCTCCTCATCGCGGTCGAATTCGTTATCGATCTTGAGCACGCATCGAACCCGTTTGCAAACGTCCTTACAAGCTTGGTCCCAAGGAGCTGAAAGAATTGAAGAAGCAGCTCGATGAACAAGAGCGTCTGGGTTTGATCGGATCGAGTTCATCTCCATGGGGATGTGGAGTTCTTTTGTCCGTAAGAAGGATGGCACGGACCGACTTTGTGTTGATTACCGTCCATTGAACAAGAAGACAATCAAGAACAAGTATCCTCTTCCCAACATCAATGAGCTATTCGAGCAACTCAAAGGTGCTAAAGTATTCTCCAAGCTCGACCTCCGTATGGGTTATCATTAGATTCGCATTCGTGAACAAGATATTCCCAAGACAAAGATTCGAACAAGCTTTGGTTCTTATGAATATACTGTCATGTCTTTCGGCCTTGTCAATGCTCCTCCAACTTTCTCTCGCATGATGAACTTTATCTTCAACCCCTACACAAATGATTTCGTCTTGGTGTATCTCGATGATATTTTGGTCTTCTCCAAGAACAAGAAGGATCATGCCAAACATTTGCGATTGGTGCTCGACAAGCTCAGAGAACATCAATTCTATGCGAAGTTTTCCAAATGTGAGTTCTGGCTTGATGAAGTTCTTTATCTTGGTCATATCATCTCCGCCAAGGGCATCGCTGTTAATCCCGAGAAGGTGTCTTCAATTGTGAATTGGGAACCTCCTCAGAATGTCAAGCAGCTCCACAGTTTTCTCGGTCTTGCAAGCTATTGTCGAAGATTCGTTGAGAATTTCTCCAAGATTGCAAAGCCTCTTTCCAACCTCCTCCGAAGCATGTCAAGTATGCGGGACCTTCGAGTGTGATGTCGCTTTCAACACCCTCAAAGAGAAGCTAGTTACACTCTGTCTTGACTCCTCCGATGAATCCAAGCCATTTGAAGTTTTTCGTGATGCTTCCTTGCAAGGTCTCGGTGCTGTGTTAATGCAAGAGAAGAAAGTTGTGGCATATACCTCTCGTCGGTTGAAGCCCAACGAAAAGAACTACCCCACTCACGATCTTGAGTTGGCGGCGATTGTCCATGCATTGATAACATGGAGACATCTCTTGTTGGGAAGGAAAGTGGACATATTCACCGATCACAAGAGTCTCAAGTATATCTTCACTCAAACAAACCTCAACCTCAGGCAAACTCGATGGGTCGAAATGATTCAAGAGTACAATCCAAGTATTGAATATACTCCTGGCAAGGCGAATGTGATTGCAGATGCCTTGAGCAGAAAGGCTTATTGCAACAGACTTAATTCTCAAGCCCTTCCAACCGGATCTTTGTGAAGCTTTCGCAAGCTGAATCTTCAAGTGGTTCCTCAAGGATTTCTTGCCAACCTCATAGTCTCTCCTACTTTGGAAGATCAAATTCGTGAGGCACAACTCCTGGATGCCATGGTGAAGAAGGTGAAACGTGGTATTGACAAGGGCATTTCCAAATACAAGTGCTATCGCTTGATGACAAAACACTCTTTTCTTCGAGGATCGTATTGTGGTTCCTAAAGGCGATCCGAGAAAAGTCATCATGAATGAGGCACACAATTCCCTCCTATCCATTCATCCCGAAGTACGAAGATGTACCATGACCTCAAGCATCAGATTGGTGGACTCGAATGAAGCGAAATTGCTCAATTCGTGAATGAATGTGATGTCCGCAGAAGGGTGAAAGGTAACACCAAAGACCAGCTGGTCTCCTCCAACCTCTTGCTATTCGGAATGGAAGTTTGATCATATCGAGATGGACTTCTGGATGGATTTCCTAAGTCCAAGCGTGGAAATGATGCTATCTTCGTTGTCATTGACAAGCTTACTAAAGTGGCTCATTTTCTTCTGTCAAAGAATCTATCACAGCAGCTCGGTGGCAGAGCTATACACCTCCGAATTGTCTCCTTGCACGGTATTCCACAATTGATCTCTTCTGCACCGTGGAAGCATCTTCACTTCTAAGTTTCGGGACTCCTTTCGAAGGCCATGGGCACCAACATTCGTTTCAAAGACAGCTTTTCATCCTCAAACTAGTGGCCAAGTCGAGCGAGTCAATCAAATCCTTGAAGATATGCTCGTGGCTTGTGTCATTTCTTTTGGCATGAAGTGGGAAGAGTGTCTTCCATATGCCGAAGTTCTCTTACAACAACAGCTTCCAAGCAAGTTAAGGCAAGGCCCCATTCGAAATTTATATGGCGTAAAGTGCCGACTTCTCTCAATTGGTCCGAGATGTGAACGCCAACTTCTTGGCAACGACTTGATCACGAAGTCAAGAAATGTGCAAAGTCATTCGTGAGAATCTTAAAGCCGCAATCGCGCCTGTAAGGGCTATTATGATGACAAGCACCGTGATGTGGCTTTTGAAATTGGAGACCATGTCTACCTCCGCGTCTCTCCAATGAAAGGCACTCGTCGCTTCGGTATCAAAGGGAAGCTTGCCCCTAGATACATGGGTCCTTTCAAGATCATTGGGAAAAGAGGCGATCTCGCCTATCAACTTGAGCTTCCATCCAACTTTGCAAACGTGCACGATGTGTTTCACGTATCACAGCTCCGCAAATGCTTCAAGATTCCTGAATGCACTATCAACTTTGAAGAAATTGACCTCCAAGAAGATCTTTCTTATCATGAGCACCCCGTTGCTATTCTTGAAGAAACCGAGCGCAAGACTCGCAACAAGTCAATCAAATTCCTGAAAGTAAAGTGGTCACACCATTCCGACCGAGAAGCCACCTGGGAGCGCGAGGATCACCTCCGTTCCGAATATCCGGAGTTCTTTCAGTCCTAGATCTCGGGACGAGATCCTCTTGTAGTGGTGGAGTGTTGTAACACCCCGGATGTATCTTTCCATATTTGTAACTCCAACTCTTGCCATTTTCGGATATGTGCTATGATATTCCCTCCGTGGTTGGGTTTTGTTTTCATTTTGCATTTTGTTCATGTCATGCATCTCATATCATGTCATCATGTGCATCTCATTTGCATACGTGTTCGCCTCATGATTCCGAGCATATTCCCGTTGTCTGCTTTTGCAATCCGACACTCCTATGTTCCCGGCGCCCCTCTTGTTCTTTTTCCGTGTGCGGGTGTTGAACATTCTCGAATGGACGAGCCTTGCCAAGTGGCCCTGGTATAGCACCGTAGACCACTGTCAAGTTTCGGGTCATTTGGAGTTCGTTTGGTACTCCAACGGTTAACCGCACCCTCGCAAAGGCCTCTTTTAAGTTGCAGCCCAACACCCCTCCAAAACAGCCCATAACCCATCTAACTCCCCTCCATGCCCTCGGTCGTTCGATCACGATCGTGTGGGTGAAAACCGCACCCCATTTGGAGTCTCCTAGCTCCCTCTACCTCTATTTATAGACCCCTCCCCCGAAAATCCGGTCGAAACCCTAAAATTTTTCCCTCTCCGCGCCGCCGGACACGTCCGGACGGTGCGGACAAATCGTCCGCCGAGCCCGCAGCCAGCCAGGGGCCGCCACGTGGCATCCGCCGCGCCGCGCACTGGGTCCGCTGGGCCAGGCGGGGCCCTCCGGCCCAGGCCGGGCTTCGCCGCCAGCCCATGGCTGGCGCCGCCGGCGACACCTCCGCCGCCGCGCCGCCGCTTGGCGCCATTGGCGTCCCGCCATTGCCGTCATTGCTGCCGCCGCCGCCCGCATGGCCCGCTCCTCCCCATGGCTCGCCTGCACATGCCATTGCCGCCGCCCGCCGTCCGCCGCCGCCGCTACATTGTTGCCGCCCCGGCCGACCACCCCGCCGCCCGGCCTCTCCTCGGCCGACCTGAGCTCCTCGGCGGCGAACTCCGCGACCCCGATCCGATCTGGATCCAGTCAAACCCACGGTTGACTTCTCCCCCCAAAATCTTGCTAAGTCTTTTTCTGTCATAAATTTCGTGCAGTTTTCATAGCATCACATCTCCGCAACCGTGGCTCCGTTTTGGACGTATAATATGTCAAATTGTTCGCCTCGAAGAGTACATCATTTCGTTTCATTGCATCATTTGCATTTGAGCTCATCTTGATGCCCGAAATGCTGTTGGAAGATGGCTTCAGATCGTTAGTTTCAGAATCTTATCAGTTCGAGCTCTTTTGTCATTTTTGCCATGAATTATGTGTGCACCCTATGAACTTGAGTCCTACATGTGAGTTGAACATTGCCATGCCATCTTTCCAGGGGTGTTTGCCATGTATTTTTGTGAGCTATGTGTTGACTAGAACAAGCATGCAAAGTAGGGATGATGATGTTGCTGATTTCAGGAACTTAGTGATTTCACTAAGTCTTGTCCTGCTGATAATTTTATGCCATATGTTCATGTTGTTACAGAGAGATCTATGCCCTTTTTGAGCATGATCAGTAAGGGTGTTTTGAACATATGAATGTTCTCTATCCATCCATGCCTTTGTTGGCATTTATGGAGTAGTCTAGCATGTTATTTTCGTGCTCTACTTTTGCTTCAAAATGTTTCCTGACAGACTGTTTGCGTGAGATTCAATTTTCACGAGGTCGTTGTTGTTGATCCGTGCATGCTATGATGTTGATCTCGCCATGTATAGCTCCTATGCCATGTCTTCTTGATGGGTGTATACTTAGTTTATCAGGAGATGCTCTGTAGTGAGTGCATCGAGCTCACGAACATGCCATGTTGAATCTGTTTTTGCCATGTCCTGATATTTCACTAAGTCTGAAATCTGTTATAAAACTTGCAATGTTTACATGGGTGCCATCATTTCTTAGAGTCCTTTTTGGCTTATGGTCAGTAAGGGACTATTGAAATATGATTTGAGTAGAATCATGTCATGCCTTGCTTTGCGATTATAAGTTCCTGTAGCATGTTGTTTGCTTGCTCTAAACATGCCTTCCTGATGTTAATTCCTGGCATGTTAGTATTTTCACTAAGTCTGTGAACCTGATATTTTGAGCACTTTCACCATGCTTGTTTGAACATGTTATGATGTGATTTAGCCATAGCTCAGTATTCCTCTTTTGTTAAGCATCTCCTGTAGTTCGCTGCCATATGCTTTGTTTTTAAGTTGGGGTGCTGTAGCATAGTTTCGTGTTGCGTGCTAAGTAGCATCGGGCTGTTAAACGCAGATTTGCGCCATTCTTGTTTTGCTTGTCATTTGCAAACCGTGCATCCGTTTCCGGTGATCTTTATATCGATTTCAACCGAAATCACTCCATCTTTCCAGCGGCATACTTGGTTTGCCAAGTTGATGCCCGGTTCATCATTTTCTCTCCGAGCATACATATGCATTGCATATCACATCTCGCATCGCATGTCATGTTTTCAGATCATATTGCTTGTGCATTGTTCCTTGTTTGATTGTGGTTCCGTTGCTTGTGTTCTTGCTTTGGGTAGAGTCGGGAGACGAGTACGTGAACGAGGAACCTGTTGAGAACGCCTACGAGGATCAAGTCTTCGACAACTCTGAGAACCTTACAGGCAAGATGACCATACCTTCGATATCACTTCTATCTTTGCTTGCTAGATGCTCGCTCTTTTGCTATGCCTATGCTGCGATTCCTATCACTTGCTTTATCATGCCACCCATATTGCCATGTCAACCTCTAACCATCCATGTCCTAGCAAACCGTTGATTGGCTATGTTACCGCTTTGCTCAGCCCCTCTTATAGCGTTGCTAGTTGCAGGTGAAGATGAAGTTTGTTCCTTGTTGGAACACGGATATTTTGGGATATCACAATATCTATTGTTTTAATTAATGCATCTATATACTTGGTAAAGGGTGGAAGGCTCGGCCTTATGCCTGGTGTTTTGTTCCACTCTTGCCACCCTAGTTTCCGCCATACCGTGTTATGTTCCTTGATTTTATGCTCCTTACGCGGTCGGGTGATTTATGGGACCCCTTGACAGTTCGCTTTGAATAAAACTCCTCCAAAGAAGGCCCAACCTTGGTTTTACCATTTGCCACCTAAACCCTTCTTCCCTTGGGTTTTCGCGAGCCCGAGGGTCATCTTTATTTTAGCCCCCGGGCGGTGCTCCTTCGAGTGTTGGTCCAACAGAGTAGATCATGGGGCCCCTTGGGGAAACTCGAGGTCTGGTTTTACTCGTGAGGATGTCTCATCCGTGTGCCCCGAGAACGAGATATGTGCAGCTCCTATCGGGATTTGTCAAGACAGTGGGAGGTCTTGCTGGTTTAGTTTTACCATTGTCGAAATGTCTTGATGTACCGGATACCGAGTCCGATCGGAGTGTCTTGGGTGAAGGTTTATTCCTTCGCTGACCGTGAGAGCTTGTGATGGGTTGTTGGGACACCCCGCAGGTATTATCTTTCAAAGCCGTGTCAGCGGTTATGAGGCGATGGGAATTTGTTAATGTCCGTTGTAGAAAACCCGAAGTTGACCATATTTAAAATACATCAACCGTGTATGTAACCGTGATGGTCTCTTCTCGCGGAGTCCGGAAGTGAACACGGTGTTGGAGTTATGTTTGTCGCAGTTGTTTAGGATCACTTCTTGATCACTACTAGCTTCACGACCGTGCTTTGCTTCTCTTCTCACTCTCTTTTGCGATGTAGCCACCATATATGCTAGTAAGCTGCAGCAGCTCCTCCTTTTGACACCAGCCTTCCCTTGCTTAAATAGTCTTGATCTCGGGTGTGAGATTGTTGAGTCCCCGTGGCTCACAGATTCTACCAAAACAGATGCACGGTACCGGTGATGCAGCAATGATGGCACAACCGAGCTGAAGTGGGAATATGATGAGGCCCTTGGTCGATACTATGTTTCATTTCCAGACGATTAGTAGTGGAGCCCAGTTGGAGCGATCGGGGATCTGTGTTGCATGTGGGGTATTCTTCTTTTATTTTGGTTCCGTAGTCGGACCTTGAGTGTATCTGGATGATGTAATGCTTTATTCATGTAATTGTGTGAAGTGGCGATCGAAGCCAACTATGTACCTTTTCCTTATGTATTACATGGATTGTGCGAAGATTACCTCACTTGCGACATTGCTTTCAATGCGGTTATGCCTCTAAGTCGTGCCCGACACACGGGAGATATAGCCGCATCAAGGGCGCTAGCGCCTTTCCTCCTCGAGCTGCCCATTCTTGACCTGTAAGAGACGAAGCCCAAGGCCAAGGACGTGAAGCGCAAAGGGGCTGCCGTGCTTGCAGCAGAGCAGACACCAAGCAAGACAGGATCAGCCTGAGTCATCAAAGGCGATCGATCATGCAGGTACCACGACCTCCACACCCACAACACCAATGAATGCCAAGAGCTCAGGGCTGTACGAGACGTGCGTGCCGGCCGACGCCCCGAGCGCAACGACAGGGGCTATGGCCGAGGAGGACGAAGAGGTGGAGGATGATGGGAAGACCGTGGCCCTCGCCAAGGGTGGCGTGACCGACCTCGCGAGGACCGCTGGCAGGACCAGCCTCGTGAGGGAGGTTGGAGGACCCACCTCGTGAGGGGGTTGAGGATCACCGCGAGGATCGCCCACAAGGCAATGCGGGCCTCCCTCCGCTGCCACCACAGCCAAGGAGGAATGAAGGCCATCACCAGAATGAGGGGGCTGGAGGCTTCCAGGAGCCGCGCGCAATCGCTTGCATCTTGGGCGGCGCACAAGCCCTCGCCTCTCAGCACATCTTCAAGCAGTTTGCTCGCGAAGTGAACGCAATCCTCCCCAAGCTTGAGGCCACACGCCCCCTCAGGTGGTCAGCGTGCGCTATCACGTTCAGCTCAGCGGATCAGCTCAAGTGCGCGGCCATAGCAGGAGTCCTCCCGATGCTTTGTTCCCCAATCATCAGCAATGTGCAAGTCACTAGGACCCTCATCGATGGCAGAGCAGGGCTCAATGTCCAATCCGTCGAGACGTTCAACAATCTCCAAGTGCCATACAATCAGCTGCAGCCAACCAAGCCTTTCTCAGGAGTCACCGATGGTTCCACGGTTCCGATAGGGCAGGTCCGCCTTCCTGTTACCTTCGGGAAGCCCGACAACTACCGCACCGAGCTCATTGACTTCAACGTCGCCCACATCCTCCTGCCGTACAATGCCATCCTCGGGTACCCAGCCCTGGCCAAGTTCATGGCTATGACCCATCACGGCTACAATGTCCTCAAGATGCCAGGAAGCGGTGGAGTCATCACTGTGCCTTGTGAAGAGAGAGACGCTGTGTGTTCTCTGGAACGTGCTTTCCAAGCCGCATCGATTGAAGACCCAGATCACAGGAACGGGAGGCCTCCCGAGGCTGCTCCTAAGAAGAAGAAGACATCGCCTGGCCCGACCCCTCGGGAGGCAAGCCCCTCAGGGTCCGCGCCTGTTCAAGGCGCACCTCCTTCTGTCGCATAGGAAGGCGTGCCCGGCGCCCTCCTCGAGCAGGGCTCGGGGGCTCTCTTCTGGAGGGCCATCGACTTTGCTAAGATCACGAGGGAGGCGCTCGGGCACCACTTGGAGGCGTGCTTCAACGCACGTTTCCCTTAGGAAGGAGCAAGGCAAGGAGGTCCAAACCCTCAGGAGTTCGTCAGCAAGATCATTCAGGAGCTGCAGGAGTCAAGAGTCATGAGTGGCAGCCGCCGCTTGCCTGCCGTAGCTCCCCATCCAGGCGAGGATGGTGGGCTGCGTGTTTGCATCGACATACCAGGACTCAACCGAGCCGCCTCTCAGGAGCACCTCTGGCCCTCACGTGTGGGGCGCTGCGAAGGCCCACCCCACAGCTATGTTTGCATGCCTTACGGCCTGCCAAACGCGGCTGTTGCGCGGTAGCGCCTCATGAGGGGCATCTTGGAGGCTCAGGCGGTCAGGCATTCCACAGTACTAGCGGAGATGGAGATGGTCCGCGAGGAGCCGCCAATGCCTCCAGAGCCTCCCAAGGCCCCTGGGCCTGGGGGCTCGTGAAGATCGTCTCCCGCAGTGCACGCCGTCCGCTACTTTAGCATCCCTCCATCTTCAGCATCATTAGGTGACATCCTTCGAGTTTTATTTTCAGCTGGGAGCGCCCCCCCCAGGGCTGCATCATTCCCAAGCCGCGTGGGTCCGTCCCTGCGGCATGTATCCCTTCAGTTCATGTTTTCAACTTACTTTATCGGGGGCGCCCTTCGGGCTGCACTATCCCCTGCTACCCGGCGCACCGGTGGCATGTATCCTCTCGCTTATTTGGGCCAGCGTTTGACCCATCATGATCGTTGTTTGATGCCTGCTTATGGCACCCTTCTTTCTTCATGTCGGCTGCTTGCACGTTAAAGGGAGGGTACCTGAGCATGGCGACTCATGGGCTCCTACTGGCTCTCCAGCCCTCACCCTCTGGCCTTGTCCACGACATCGCGACCTGGCATACCAGCGACGGCTGAGCCCGCTTGAGGGCCGGGACCCGAGGATGTAGAGCACCGACATCTAACCAGATTTGCAGGAACACATTACAAGTAAAGGCCTAGAGCCAGACGCAACCCGCCTTGAGGTAGGGCCGCGTGAGTCCCGCGTTGGCTCACGGGTGCCCAGATACACCTCGCCAGGCCCTACCATGCCAGCCACGTGTCAGGGAGGGGCTGTACACGCCCCGGGGGCTCCTCCCGGAGGGGAGCCCCCTCCCGCGCACCAGTGGAAGCACCATGCTCTGCGCTGGCTGACAACACTGTCGAGGAGTGGCTATGCCCGTAAACACACGGAAGCACTATGCTCCGCGCTGGTGATAAACAACCGAGGGTGGCCCCTGGCCGCATCAACCTCAGGGAGCCCAGAGCTCAATGTCCGCCTCACCAGAACGCCCCCTCGAGTGTGCCGCGAGGGGCTGGGCACGGGCTACACTGGTCACGCCCAAAGACGCCACTCCAGCCAGCCCTCGGCCTGGTTCGTCGTGACGCCTCTCCCGAGCGGAGCCAAGGTACGAAGGCCGTTTGAACGTCAAGGGGGACTCCTGAGCATCGCGACTCAGGAGCCTAACTAGTCACGTAGCCCCTCACCCCTTAGTTTCGAAAGGCTAACAGCGGTTGAGGTATGCGCGGGGCCGGGCTCTATCGACGTAGAACGGTAATCTCACCCATACATCTCACCTCCCTACTTGCTGTTTGTGCGTCAAGGGGGACTCCTGAGCATCGCGACTCAGGAGCCTAACTTGTCACGTAGCCCCTCACTCCTTGGTCCTGTCATGGTTTCCGGTCGGGGCTAACGGCGGCTGAGGTATGCGTGGGGCCGGGCTCTGCCGACGTAGAACACAAGCAAGTAGGAAGGAAAAGCGCAAATCTCAAGAAATTCAAAGGCAAATATTACAGTCCATAGAGTACTTGACAACGCCAAAAACAAGTTTAAACACCTCCATGAGGCAGGATGCATGTTGCAGGAATTAAAAGCAGGATGGGAGCCGCGAAGGGGTCACTTTTTGGCGGCGCCATTGCTGGTGACGGAGCTGCGCTGGGCGACTTCGCCTCGTGGAGCCTCAAGACCGGCAGCGCCTCGCTTCGGCTTGGTGCTGAAGGCCCGGAACTTCGCTAGCAGAGCCTCCGCGTGACCCTTCACGGCCTCAGCAGCGATGGTGGCAAGCTCGCCGCTCATAGGCTGCAGCAGGCTGTTGAGGTCAACGCTGGGGTCGCGAAGGTAGACGTGGGTGAAGACGCGCGTCAGCTCCGCAGAAGAAAGGACACGCGCCTCAGCCTTAGCCGTGGGGCCAAGGCCGAGGGCGACATCTTCGAGGGCGTGGACCAGGAAGGGAAGCAGCTTGGCGGGGCCCTCCTCGGCGCCGGCCAGCGGGCTCTGCAGGCCGCTGTCATAGAGCGACTTCAGCAGTGTGCGAGCCTTCACCTCCAGCTTTGCAAAGGCCACGCGGTCCTCGGCCACGACCCGCGCCTTGCCGTCCAGCTCGATCTTCTTTGCCTCCAACGCCTGCTCCAGCGCACCCAAGCGGCCTTGGCGTTCGTCAAGCTCGGCATCCCGGTCCTTGGCGGCAGCCTCACGAGCCTTCATGCCTTCCTCCTTCTCCTGGCGGCTACGGGCCTCCTTGGCAAGCTAGTCGCGCAGGCCTTGCAGCTCGCTCTCCAGCACCTTGTAGCGACCCTGGATATCCGCAACCTCAACCAAGGCGGCATCGCAGGCGGCCTTCGCCTCGAGGGTGGCCTGCTTCTCCTCGTCACAAGCTGTCACGGCCTGAGCCAGCGCTGCTCGGACTGAAGCATCAGAGCGGACCCAACCAGAGACCAGCTTCAGGCGCCCGGCCACCAAGCGAGGGTCGGTGCCCAGAAGATCTTTCCGCAGCCGGTCCAGCTCAGCAGCAGCACGATCTAGAACATTAGAAGGAGTCGGAGAGACGGCAGTTGGCGGAGTAGGAGGAGAAGACGACAGCGTGATCATAGCACCAGGGGTCAGGAACTTCTGCGCCCCGACGACTGCGGCAGTGGCGTCAGGCAAGGACGCCTCGGGAGTCGCTTGGGCCATAGGGGCTGAGCTCGCTCCAGCTAGCCCCGCCAGGCCTCGCGAGGATGACCGGGCAGGAGAGGCCCGCGTCTTGCCGCCCCCTTCTCCCGCGGGTGGGGGTGCTTGAAGGAAATATGCCCTAGAGGCAATAATAAAGTTATTATTTATTTCCTTATTTCATGATAAATGTTTATCATTCATGCTAGAATTGTATTAACCGGAAACATGATACATGTGTGAATGCATAGACAAACAATATGTCACTAGTATGCCTCTACTAGACTAGCTTGTTAATCAAAGATGGTTATGTTTCCTAACCATGAACAAAGAGTTGTTATTTGATTAACGAGGTCACATCATTAGTAGAATGATCTGATTGACATGACCCATTCCATTAGCTTAGCACACGATCGCTTAGTATGTTGCTACCGCTTTTATCCATGACTTATACATGTTCCCGTAACTATGAGATTATGCAACTCCTGCCACGGAGGAACACTTTGGTGCTACCAAACGTCACAACGAATCGGGTGATTATAAAGGAGTACTACAGGTGTCTCCAAAGGCGATGTTGGGTTGGCATATTTCGAGATTAGGATTTGTCACTCCAATGCTCGGAGAGGTATCTCTCGGCCCTCTCGGTAATGCACATCACTTAAGCCTTGCAAGCATTACAACTAATGAGTTAGTTGCGAGATGATGTATTACGGAACGAGTAAAGAGACTTGCGGTAACGAGATTGAACTAGGTATTGATACCGACGATCGAATCTCGGGCAAGTAACATACCGATGACAAAGGAACAACGTAAGTTGTTATGCGGTCCGACCGATAAAGATCTTCGAGAATATGTAGGAGCCAATATGGGCATCCAGGTCCTCTATTGGTTATTGACCGGAGACGGTCTCGGTCATGTCTACATTGTTCTCGAACCGTAGGGTCCGCACGCTTAAGGTTTCGATGACATTTATATTATGAGTTTATGAGTTTTGATGTACCGAAGGAGTTCGAGTCCCGGATGAGATCGGGACATGACGAGGAGTCTCGAAATGGTCGAGACGTAAAGATCGATATATTGACGACTATATTCGAGTTCGGAAAGGTTCCGAGTCATTCGGTAATTATCGAGTACCGGAGAGTTACGGAATTCGCCGGGAGAAGTATTGGGCCTTATGGGCCATACGGGAAAGAGAGAGGGGCTGCCCTAGGCAGGCCGCCCCCTTGCCCTAGTCCGAATTATTAGGGGAGGCCGCACCTCCTTCCTTTCCTTCTCTCTTCCCTTCCTAGTCTCCTACTCCTAATACATGGAAGGATCCCTAGTTGGACTAGGAAAGGGGAATCCTACTCCGGTGGGAGTAGGACTCCCTATGGCGCCTCCTCCTAGGCCGGCCTCCTCCTCCCTCCCTCCTTTATATACGGGGCAGGGGGCACCCCATGGACACACAAGTTTGATCTTTAGATCGCTCCTTAGCCGTGCGGTGCCCCTCCACCATATTCCACCTCGGTCATACTGTCGCAAGCTTAGGCGAAGCCCTGCGCCGGTGAAACATCAAGATCGCCACCACGCCGTCGTCCGACGAAACTCTCCCTCGACACTCGGCTGGATCGAGTACGAGGGACGCCATCGAGCTGTACGTGTGTCAAGAACTCGGGGCGCCGGAGTAACGGCGCCGGATCGGTCGGATCGCGAGGAGAACGACGACTACTTCCTCTACGCCAGATCGCTTCCGCTCGGGTCTACAAGGGTATGTAGACAACACTCTTCCTCTCATTGCTATACATCACCATGATCTTGTGTGTGCGAGGAATTTTTTGAAATTACTACGCTCCCAACAAAGGGTATCGAGCCTAGGTTTTTATGGTTTGATGTTTTGCACGAGTAGAACACAAGTGAGTTGTGGGCGATACAAGTCATACTACCTACCAGATGTCATACTTTGGTTCAGCGGTATTGTGAGATGAAGCGCCCAGACCGACATTACGCAGACGCTTACGCGAGACTGGTTTCACCGCCACGAGCACTCGCTGCTTAAAGGTGACCTGGTGGGTGCTGCTCTCTCACTTTAGTTGAACTGAAAGGCTACGCCCGGTCCTTGAGAAGGTTAAACGAGTCTATTTGACGAAGTATCGCTGTGGTTTTGATGCGAGGTGAGACTGGTTCTTGCTTAAGCCCGTAGCAGCCACGTAAAATTTGCAACAACAAAGTAGAGGACGCCTAACTTGTTTTTGCAGGCATGTTGTGATGTGATATGGTCAAGACGTGATGCTATATTTTATTGTATGAGATGATCATGTTTTGTAACCGGTTATCGGCAATCGGCAGAGCCATATGGTTGTCGCTTATTGTATGCAATGCAATCGCCTGTAATGCTTTACTTTATCACTAAGCGGTAGCGATAGTCGAGTAGCATAAGTTTGGCGAGACGACAACGATGCTGCGATGGAGATCAAGGTGTCGCGCCGGTGACGATGGTGATCATGGTGGTGCAACAAGATGGAGATCATGAAGCACAAGATGATGATGACCATATCATATCACTTATATTGATTTGCATGTGATGTTTATCCTTTTATGCATCTTATCTTGCTTTGATCGACGGTAGCATTATAAGATGATCTCTCACTAAATTATCAAGAAGTGTTCTCCCGAGTATGCACCGCTGCCAAAGTTCGTCGTGCCTGCACACCACGTGATGATCGGGTGTGATAAGCTCCACGTCCATCTACAACGGTGCAAGTCAGTTTTGCACACGCAGAATACTCGGGTTATACTTGACGAGCCTAGCATATGCAGATATGGCCTCGGAACACGGAGACCGAAAGGTCGAGCATGAATCATATAGTAGATATGATCAACATAAGATGTTCACCATTGAAAACTACTCCATTTCACGTGATGATTGGTTATGGTTTAGTTGATTTGGATCACGTGATCACTTAGATGACTAGAGAGATGTCTTTCTAAGTGGGAGTTCTTAAGTAATATGATTAATTGAACTTAAATTTATCATGAACTTAGTCCTGGTAGTATTTTGCAAATTATGTTGTAAGATCAATAGCTTGCGTTGTTGCTTTCATATGTTTATTTTGATATGTTCCTAGAGAAAATTGTGTTGAAAAATGTTAGTAGCAATGATGCGGATTTGATCCGTGATCCGAGGTTTATCCTCATTGTCGCACGTAAGAATTATGTCCTTGATGCACCGCTAGGTGACAGACCTATTGCAGGAGCATATGCGAACGTTATGAACGTTTGGCTAGCTCAATATGATGACTACTTGATAGTTTTGTGCACCATGCTTTACGGCTTAGAACCGGGACTTCAACGACGTTTTGAACGTCATGGAGCATATGAGATGTTCCAGAGTTGAAGTTAATATTCCAATGTAATGCCCGGATTGAGAGATATGAAGTCTCCAATAAGTTCTATAGCTGCAAGATGGAGGAGAATAGTTCGTTAGTGAGCATATACTCGAATGTCCGGGTACTACAATCACTTGACACAATTGGGAGTTAATCTTCCGGATGATTGTGTCATTGATGTAATTCTCCAATCACCGCCACCAAGCTACAAAGGCTTCGTGATGAACTATAATATGCAAGGGTTAGTAAAGACTATACCGAGCTCTTCGCAATGCTAAAGGCTGCGGAGGTAGAAATCAAGAAGGAGCATCAAGTGTTGATGGTCAATAAGACCACTAGTTTCAAGAAGAAAGGCAAAGGGAAGAAGAAGGGAATTCAAGAAGAACGACAAGCAAGTTGTCGCTCAGAGAAGAAACCCAAGTCCGGCCCTAAACCTGAAACCGAGTGCTTCTACTACAAGCGATCGTCATCGAAGGAACTGCCCCAAGTATTTGGCGGATAAGAAGGATGGCAAGGTGAACAAAGGTATATGTGATATACATGTTATTGATGTGTACCTTACTAGAGCTCGTAGTAGCACTGGTATTTGATATCGGTTCTCTGCTAATATTTGCAACTCAAACAGGACTACTGATTGCTTAACTCGCAAAGGACGAGGTGACGGCGCGCGTGGGAAATGGTTCCAAAGTCGATGTGATCGCGGTCGGCACGCTACCTCTACATCTACCTTCGGGATTAGTTTTAGACCAAAATAATTGTTATTTGGTGCCTGCGTTGAGCATGAACATTATATCTGGATCTTGTTTGATGCGAGACGGTTATTCATTTAAATCAGAGAATAATGGTTGTTCTATTTATATGAGTAATATCTTTTATGGTCATGCACCCTTGAAGAGTGGTCTATTTCTTATGAATCTCGATAGTAGTGATACACATATTCATAATGTTGAAACCAAAAGATGCAGAGTTGATAATGATAGTGCAACTTATTTGTGGCATCGCCGCTTAGGTCATATCGGTGTAAAGCGATGAAGAAACTCCATACGATGGGCTTTTGGAGTCACTTGATTATGAATCACTTGGCACTTATGAACCGTGCCTCATGGGCAAGATGACTAGAACACCGTTCTCCGGTACTATGGAGAGAGCAACAGATTTGTTGGAAATCATACATACAGATGTATGTGGTCCAATGAATGTTGAGGCTCGTGGCGGATATCGTTATTTTCTCACCTTCACAGATGACTTAAGCAGATATGGGTATATCTACTTAATGAAACATAAGTCCTAAACGCTTGAAAAGTTCAAAGAATTTCAGAGTGAAGTTGAAAATCATCGTAACAAGAAAATTAAGTTTCTACGATCCGATCGTGGAGGTGAATATTTGAGTTACGAGTTTGGTCTACATTTGAAACAATGCGAATAGTTTCAAGAACTCACGCCACCCGAACACCACAACAGTAATGGTGTGTCCGAACGTCGAATCGTACTTTACTAGATATGGTACGATCTATGATGTCTCTTACAGATTTACCGCTATCGCTTTTGGGGTTATGCTCTAGAGACGGCCGCATTCACACTGAATAGAACACCGTCGAAACTGCTGAGACGACACCTTATGAACTGTGGTTTAGCAAGAAACCAAAGTTGTCGCTTTCTTAAAGTTTGGGGATGCGATGCTTATGTGAAAAAGCTTCAACCCGATAAGCTCGAACCCAAATCGAGAAATGTGTCTTCATAGGATACCCAAAGGAGACAGTTGGGTACACCTTCTATCACAGATCCAAGGCAAGACATTCGTTGTTAAGAATGGATCCTTTCTAGAGAAGGAGTTTTCTCGAAAGAAGTGAGTGGGAGGAAAGTGGAACTTGATGAGGTAATAGTACCTTCTCCCTTACTTGAAAGTAGTTCGTCGCAGTAAAACGGTTTCGAGACACCTACACCAAGTAGTGAGGAAGTTGATGATGTTGATCATGAAACTTCAGATCAAGTTCCGCAGAACCTCGTAGATCAACCAGAGTAAGATCCGCACTGAGTGGTACGGTAATCCTGCTCGAAATCATGCTACTAGATCATGATGAACCTACTTAACTATGAAGAAGCGATGGTAAGCCCAGATTCGCGAAATGGCTTGAGGCCATGAAATCTGAGATGAGATCCATGTATGAGAACAAAGTGTGGATTTTGATGGATTTGCCCGATGATCGGCAAACCATAGAAAATAAATGGATCTTCAAGAGGAAGACGGACGTTGATAGTAGTGTTACTATCTACAAAGCTCGACTTGTTGCAAAAGGTTTTCGACAAAGTTCAAGATGTTGACTACAATGAGATTTTCTCAATCAGTAGCGATGCTTAAGTCTGTCCGAATCATGTTAGCAATTGCCACAATTTATGAAATTTGGCAAATGGATGTAAAACTGCATTCTGAATGGTTTTACGGAGGAAGAGTTGTATATGATGCAACCGAAGTTTTTTTTTCGATCCAAAGGAGCTAACAAAGTGTGCAAGCTCCAGCGATCCATCTATGGGCTGGTGCAAGCATCTCGAGTTGGAATACACGCTTTGATAAGTTGATCAAAGCATATAGTTTTATCTGAGACTTGCGGTGAAGCCCAGATTTACAAGAAAGTGAGTGGGAGCACTACAACATTTCGATAAGTATATGTGAATGACATATTGTTGATCGGAAATAATGTAGAATTATTCGCAAAGCATAAAGGAGTGTTTGAAAGGAGTTTTTCAAAGAAAGACCTCGTGAAGCTGCTTGCATATTGAGCATTAAGATCTATAGAGATAGATCAAGACGCTTGATAAGTTTTTTTTCAATGAGTGCATACCTTGACAAGATTTTGAAGTAGTTCAAAATGGAACATATCAAAGAAAGAGTTCTTGACTGTGTTACAAGGTGTGAAATTGAGTAAGACTCAAAACCCGACCACGGCAGAAGATAGAAAGAGAATGAAAGTCATTCCCTATGCCTTGGCCATAGGTTCTATAAAGTATGCCATGCTGTATACCAGATCTATTGTATACCCTGCACTGATTTTGGCAAGGGAGTACAATAGTGATCTAGGAGTAGATCATCGACAGCGGTCAAAATTATCCTTAGTAGAATAAGGATATGTTTCTCGATTATGGAAGTGACAAAAGGTTCTCGTCAGAAGGGTTACGCCGATGCAAGTTTTGACACCGATCTAGATGACTCTAAGTCTCGATCTAGATACATATTGAAAGTGGGAGCAATTAGCTAGAGTAGCCGTGCAAGAGCATTGTAGACATAGAAAATTGCAAAATACATAAACGGATCCGAATGTGAAAGACCCGCTGACTAAACTTCTCTCACGAGCAAAACATGATCATACCTTTGAACTCTTTGGGTGTTAATCACATAGCGATGTGAACTAGATTATTGACTCTAGTAAACCCTTTGGGTGTTGGTCACATGACGATGTGAACTATGGGTGTTAATCATATACAGATATGATTATTGGTGTTCAATCACATGGCGATGTGAACTAGATTATTGACTCTAGTGCAAGTGGGAGATCAAGAAAATATGCCCTAGAGGCAATAATAAAGTTATTATTTATTTCCTTATTTCATGATAAATGTTTATCATTCATGCTAGAATTGTATTAACCGGAAACATGATACATGTGTGAATGCATAGACAAACAATATGTCACTAGTATGCCTCTACTAGACTAGCTTGTTAATCAAAGATGGTTATGTTTCCTAACCATGAACAAAGAGTTGTTATTTGATTAACGAGGTCACATCATTAGTAGAATGATCTGATTGACATGACCCATTCCATTAGCTTAGCACACGATCGCTTAGTATGTTGCTACCGCTTATCCATGACTTATACATGTTCCTGTAACTATGAGATTATGCAACTCCTGTTTACGGAGGAACACTTTGGTGCTACCAAACGTCACAACGTGAATCGGGTGATTATAAAGGAGTACTACAGTGTCTCCAAAGGCAGATGTTGGGTTGGCATATTTCGAGATTAGGATTTGTCACTCCAATGCTCTGGAGAGGTATCTCTGGGCCCTCTCGGTAATGCACATCACTTAAGCCTTGCAAGCATTACAACTAATGAGTTAGTTGCGAGATGATGTATTACGGAACGAGTAAAGAGACTTGCCGTAACGAGATTGAACTAGGTATTGATACCGACGATCGAATCTCGGGCAAGTAACATACCGATGACAAAGGGAACAACGTAAGTTGTTATGCGGTCCGACCGATAAAGATCTTCGAGAATATGTAGGAGCCAATATGGGCATCCAGGTCCCGCTTATTGGTTATTGACCGGAGACGGTCTCGGTCATGTCTACATTGTTCTCGAACCGTAGGGTCCGCACGCTTAAGGTTTCGATGACATTTATATTATGAGTTTATGAGTTTTGATGTACCGAAGGAGTTCGGAGTCCCGGATGAGATCGGGACATGACGAGGAGTCTCGAAATGGTCGAGACGTAAAGATCGATATATTGGACGACTATATTCGAGTTCGGAAAGGTTCCGAGTCATTCGGTAATTATCGGAGTACCGGAGAGTTACGGAATTCGCCGGGAGAAGTATTGGGCCTTATGGGCCATACGGGAAAGAGAGAGGGCTGCCCTAGGCAGCGCGCCTTGCCCTAGTCCGAATTATTAGGGAGGGGCCGCACCCCTCCTTCCTTTCCTTCTCTCTTCCCTTCCTAGTCTCCTACTCCTAATACATGGAAGGATCCTAGTTGGACTAGGAAGGGGAATCCTACTCCCTGGGAGTAGGACTCCCTATGGCGCCTCCTCCTAGGCCGGCCTCCTCCTCCCTCCCTCCTTTATATACGGGGCAGGGGCACCCCATGGACACACAAGTTTGATCTTTAGATCGTTCCTTAGCCGCAGCGGTGCCCCTCCACCATATTCCACCTCGGTCATACTGTCAAGCTTAGGCGAAGCCTGCGCCGTGAAACATCAAGATCGCCACCACGCCGTCAGGTCGACGAAACTCTCCTCGACACTCGGCTGGATCGAGTACGAGGGACGCCATCGAGCTGTACGTGTGTCAAGAACTCGGGCGCCGGAGTAACGGCGCCGGATCGGTCGGATCGCGAGGAGAACGACGACTACTTCCTCTACGCCAGATCGCTTCCGCCGGGTCTACAAGGGTATGTAGACAACACTCTTCCCTCTCGTTGCTATACATCACCATGATCTTGTGTGTGCGTAGGAAATTTTTTGAAATTACTACGTTCCCCAACAGTGCTGTCCCGGACGAAGCCTCGGGAGCCCCCTTCAGCTTCTTCGCCGCAGGCACCGGCCCAGCCAAGGAATATGGATGTCAAGCCTCAACAACAAAGCAAGAAGCAAAACGAGAATCGAGCACTTACTCGTCATCGCCCGCGGGCTCAAACAACCTTCGGTCGAGCTTGAAGCCCGAGAGCCAGATGCTGGGATCAACCTCAAGAGGCTCGGGAGCAGGAGGCACGTCTGCAGATCGCCTCGGAGCCGGAGTAGACCCGCGGGGAACCAGCCCCATCCTGACCTTCTTCGGGATCAGAGGCAAGCTCTCGCCACCTCGCTCGTCGCCATCCTCGTCGTCATCCGGCAAGAGACGAAGGGCGCGGGACCTGCGCCGGGGGAGGGGTGCTCTGGACTCCCCGTCAGTCGCCTCGGAATCGGGCTCCTCTTCCTGCTCCTCTTCTTCCTCCTCTCCGCTGGAGTTGCCGGAAGACACGTCCACCATCGCCAGGGCCGCCGGGTCCTCAGGAACCTCCGCGGGCATAGGCCCGCCCTCGTTGAAAGCGGACATGGTGTTCACCACCTGCTCCGAGTCATCCCGAAGGAACAAGGGCACGGGAGCATCCTCCAACCTCGCCACATTTCCCCCAACAGGGATTGGAGGACTGCGGCCAGATCCTCGTCGGCCAGGACTTCGGGGTTCGAGCGAAGGGCGGCATCGGTCCCCCAAGCTTCCACAGCGGAAGCGAGTGTTCCCGGAGCGGAGCCACCCGATGCTCCAGGAACTCCCTCAGGAGCGACGCCCGGTCGGTTCCTTGCCGCCATGTTGTCCGCCACAGTCCGATCCATCTTCTCCAAAGACCGGCCTCGCTGGGATCAGCAAGCTCTCAAGACGGGACCAAGCGTCAACGGACTTGGGCTGCCCCGTGGGCAGAATCAGCCGGGAGTGGGTGGGCCCAGCATCCACCATGACCCACTTGCTCCTGAAGCCCTCAATCCTCTTCCTGGGCTTCGAGATGGCGTTAGAGCTGCCGTGCGCGACAAAGCTCGTGCACGCGGTGATGGAGCCGCGGGAGACCCAGAGGTAGAAGTAATGGCGCAGCAAGGCCACTGAAGGCCTCACCCCGACATGAGCCTCGCAGTAGTAGGCGAAAATCGCCAGGAGAAGAACAGAGTTGGGATGGAGGTGCAGAGCTTGCAGATTGTAATGGTGGAGAACAGAAAGGAAGAACTCAGAAAAAGGGGGGGACCAGACCGGTGGTGATGGCGCTCACGAAGAGAGGGTAGAAGGTGCTTCCTCTGCCCTCGGGAAGGGCAGAGCCGACCTTGAGCGCAGCCGCCCCGTCGTTGCCTTGCGCCGCCAGCATCTGGCGCGTCCGAGCAAGGTTCTTCTCTGACACATTTGGAGGATCCAAGGCGGGCGAGTACCATGCTCTGGCTAGGGTCTGGCGAGGCGCCATGCCTGGCTAGGATGCAGGGTTGGAGTAGATCTGGGGATTTCGGAAGCAAGAGGACAGGAGCAAGAAAGACGATCTAGGCAGTGAAGGAGAAGGCAAGGGAGGTAAGCCTAGACAGGTAATGCTCCCTTATCAATTTGTGCAGTTGCCGAGGTGTCGTGGGGGAGCCATTACGCCCACGCCCAATCAACCGCCACGCGGCGCCCAAGGCCGCAGAGCTATTAGTTCATGGCGCCAGACTTGCCTCTTCGCTTCTCTGCTAAGCCAAGTCAAAGCGCCTCGCCGGGCTATCACATGCGTTCGGGAACGGGGTACCAGACTTGCTCGCCTGCGGCTGCTGGCGTGGCTCGAGGAGTGGCCCAGTATGGCCCATCTTCATCAGCACATGCTCAAGACCCTCGCGAGGGGCCAAGCCTCATGGGGCGGACGACAGGAGGCTTCCTCGGGCACGGCCTCATCAGGCTGGCTCGCGAGGAGGCAGAGAGATCAAGGCGGGGTACCTCACGAGGTTCCCGTGATGCAAGCCATGACGACCAAGGCCAGGCGGGCGCCGGCCTGTGCAGAGTCCTTGTTTCCCCTTTGGTGCAAGGGGGGCAAGCGCAGGCAAGGGCATCCAGCAAAGGCAACCATTTTAGTGCAACAAGACCAAGACCAGCAGGACGGCAGAGCGGAGGTCATCGTGGAGCCCAAGCCAGCGTCATCGTCAGGGTCTTTGGCAGGCGAGGACCAACTTTAGTCAGGATAAGTGTACTACTTGTTCCCCTTCAAAATGGCCAATTGTTGGCGCCCTTCCCGCTCAATATTTGGGAAGAGGCCCGGGGCCTTCGCCTATAAATAGGACTAGCCACCCACTAAGGGAGGGGAGGAGATCCGCATCTGAGAGAGAGAGAGAGATGGCGACTGAACTCCCCCTAGCAGTTCATCGCAGCAGCCAAGAACAGACCCTCGCGAGGCTGTTCTTCCCTTGTACTGTTCCACATCAGCCCCAGAGGCAATCCACCACACCACAAACTGGAGTAGGGTATTACACCACAATGGTGGCCTGAACCAGTATAAATCTCATGTCCCTTGTGTTGTTCTTTGTGTAGTTTAGATCCTGGCAAGGCGGTGAGACATGGGTAGGCTGGAGGTGTGATCTCCGCGTGCACCCCAGTGTTCGAACCTCAAGGGTCTGCCGAAACCTGAAATCCGACAGAGCCCCCCTTCTTCTTCTTCCTTGACTTCCTCCCTAGATGGGAGAAGAGTTTCCCCTCTGGTCCTTGGCTCCCATGGCGTGGGAGGGGCGAGAGCCCCTCCAAGATTGGATCTATCTCTCTGTTCTGGAATTCTGCCCTGGCACCATTTCCTTTATATCTGGAGATCCGTAACTCCGATTGGATTGAAACCTTTGCCCAGATTGTTTTCCAAAAATTAGCTTTCTTGCGGCCAAAGAAGGGCATCAACTGCCTTACGGGTGGCCCACAAGAGTGGGGGGCGCGCCCACCTGGAGTGGTGGCGTGGGTCACTCTCATGGCCACCTCGGGCACCGTTTCGCGTTGATTCTTCCTCCCAAAAATCACAAAATTTCCAAAATAATTCTCCGTCCGGTTTTATCCTGTTTGGACTCCGTTTGATATTGGGTTTCTGCTAAACATAAAACATGCAATGCATAGAACTGCATCGGCAATCGGATCAATATGTTAGTCCCAAAATAGTATAAAAAGTTGCCAAAAGTATATGAAAGTTGTAGAATATTGGCATGGAACAATCAAAATTTATAAATACGACGGAGACGATCAAGATCCCTAAGCTTAATTCCTACTCGTCCTCGAGTAGGTAAATGATAAAAGATAATTTTGATGTGGAATGCTACCTAGCATAATCTTGATCGTATATCTAATCATGGCATGAATATTAAGACATGAGTGATTCAAAGCAATAGCTATCATTTGACATAAAAACAATAATACTTCGAAAGTACCAATAAAGCAATCATGTCTTTTCAAAACAACAAGGGAAAAGCAAGCATATCCCTACAAAATCACATAGTTTGGCCATGCTTCATTTTCGTCACACAAAATGCCCCCATCATGCAAAACCCCGATGACAAGCCGAGCAATTGGTTCATACTTTTTAACGCGCTTCAGCTTTTTCAACCCTCACGCAATACATGAGCGCAAGCCATGAATATAGCACTATAGGTGGAATAGAATATAATGATGGAGGTTATGTGGAGAAGACAAAAAGGAGAAAGTCTCACATCTACGCGGCTAATCAACGGGCTATGGAGATGCCCATCAATTGATGTCAATGCGAGGAGTAGGGATTGCCATGAAACGGATGCACTAAGAGCTATAAGTGTATGAAAGCTCAACAAAAGAAACTAAGTGGGTGTGCATCCAACTTGCTTGCTCATGAAGACCTAGGGCATTTGAGGAAGCCCGTCGTTGGAATATACAAGCCAAGTTCTATAATGAAAATTCCCACTAGTATATGAAAGTGATAACATAGGAGACTCTCTATGTGAAGAACACGGTGCTACTCTGAAGCACAAGTGTGGAAAAAGGATCCAAACATTGCCCCTTTTCTTTTTCTTTTTTTTCTTTTTTTCTTTTCTTTTCTTTTTTTCTTTTTCTTTTTCGGTGGGCTTCTTTGGCCCCCTTTTTTTATTTAGGCTTCTTTGTCCTTTCCTTTTTTTTCTTTTTTTTTTCTTTTTTTTCATGGGGCAATGCTCTATAATGATGATCATCACACTTTTGTTACTTACAACTCAATATTACAACTCGATACTAGAACAAAGATATGACTCTATATGAATGCTTCCGACGGTGTACCGGGATGTGCAATGATCTAGCGTAGCAATGACATCAAAAACGGACAAGCCATGAAAACATCATGCTAGCTATCTTACGATCATGCAAAGCAATGTGACAATGAATGCTCAGGTCATGTATATGATGATGATGATGAAAGTTGCATGGCAATATATCTCGGAATGGCTATGGAAATGCCATGATAGGTAGGTATGGTGGCTGTTTTGAGGTAGATATAAGGAGGCTTATGTGTGATAGAACGATCATATCACGGGTTTGATGCACCGCTAAGTTTGCACCAACTCTCGAGATGAGAAAGGGCAATGCACGGCATCAAGAGGCTAGCAATGATGGAAAGGTAAAAGTGCGTATAATCCATGGACTCACATTAGTCATAAAGAACTCATATAATTATTGCAAAAGTTTATTAGCCCTCGAAGCAAAGTACTACTACGCATGCCCCTAGGGGGATAGATTGGTAGGAAAAGACCATCGCTCGTCCCCGACCGCCACTCATAAGGAAGACAATCAAAGAAACACCCCATGCTTTAAATTTGTCACACAACGGTTACCATACGTGCATGCTAGGGGACTTGCAAACCTCAACACAAGTGCCTCTACAATCCACAACAACCCACTAGCATGACTCTAATATCACAATCTTTATATCGCAAAACTATTGCAAGGAATCAAACATATCATATTCAGCGATCTACAAGTTTATGTAGGATTTTATGACTAACCATGTGAGTGACCAACTCCTGTCATCTATCTAAATAGATATAAGTGAAGCAAGCAAGTTTAATTCTTTCTACAAAAGATATGCCCACGCTCTAACAAATATAAGTGAAGCTAAAGAGCATTCTACAAATGGCGGTTTTCTATGTGAAGACAAACAGGCAATCCAATCTTCAAATGATATAAGTGAAGCACATGAAGCATTCTGTAAAGCCATACTCAAAAGATTTAAGTGAAGTGCAATGAGCATTCTATAAATCAACGAAGGACTATATCATACCAGCATGGTGCGTAAAGGAAAAATGAAAACTAAATGCAAGAGACGCTCCAAGACTTGCACATATCGCATGAACGAAACGAATACGAAGACATACCGATACTTGTTGAAGAAAGAGGGGATGCCTTCCGGGGCATCCCCAAGCTTAGACGCTTGAGTCTCCTTGAATATTTACTTGGGGTGCCTCCGGAATCCCCAAGCTTGAGCTCTTGCCTCTCTTCCTTTTCCTCATATCGAGACCTCCTCGTTTAGACACTTCATCCACACAAAACTTCAACAGAAAACTCGGTAAGATCCGTTAGTATAATAAAGCAAATCACCACTCTAAGTACTGTTGCAAACCAATTCATATTTTGTTTTTTCATTGTGTCTACTGTAATATAACTTTTCCATGGCTTAATCCACTGATATAAATTGATAGATTCATCAAAATAAGCAAACTATGCATCGAAAACAGAATCTGTCAAAAACAGAACAGTCTGTAGCAATCTGAACATCCACCATACTTATGGTATACCAAAAATTCTACCAAAATTAGGAAAAATAAAAAAGTTGTATATCAAGACATTGCAAAAATAATCAGAACCAAATTACGTTCCAGTTAAAAATTTAAAATCTCGCACTACAGCCAAAGTTTCTGTCCTGCACCATACAAACCAACAAGCATTGTAAACATCCTAAATGCAAACCTTAGCACATTATTTTTATAATACAATGGAATTATACAAGTGGATAATTATTTTTGATGAAAAGTTTCTGTAATCAAGATTCAGAAAGTTTACGTGAGCATGAACAAAGTTCAAGGAGCTCTCCCACTTCAACAATGCTTGTCTTTCTCACTTTCACTTTCCTTTTTTGAAAAGTTTTAGGTTCCCCTCTTTATTTTTATTTTTTTAAAACTATATGGAAGCACTCAACAGAAATAAATGACTCTCTCTAAAACTTCTAGGTTGTCTCCCTGGCAGCGCTTTCTTTAAAGCCATTAAGCTAGGCATATAGTGCTCAAGTAATGAATCCACCCGGATCCCAAGGTATATCAAAGCCAATTTTAATTAACAATGATTTGTAATTTAGTAGTGAGCACAAAGTAACATATATCAAGCAACAACGAAGTCTAACTCTCTTCCTATGCATCTACATGTCATAAAAGAACAATTCATGCACATCAAGTAAAGGCCAATGCATAGTCTAAGCAGTTTCTTGCAATTTATCATATTGGAAACATAAAGAGGCGGAGATGTAGTTCCTCTCTCATAATAATTGCAAGTAGGAGCAGCAAGCACATGCATATTAAATTCATCAAAATCATCATATGCAATGGTAAAAGGCAACCCATCAATATAATCCTTACTAAGTGCAAATTTCTCCGATATAGTGTAGTCGGGAGAATTCAAAAAGATAATAGGACTATCACGCGTGGGTGCAATAGCAACAATTTCATGTTTAACATAAGGAACTATAGCAAGTTCATCTCCATAAGCATAATTCATATTGGCATCTTGGCCACAAGCATAGCAAGCATCATCAAAAAGGGATATTTCAAGAGAATCAACGGGATCATAACAATCATCCTTCGGTAAACACGAAGGGGAATTAAACAATGTATGAGTTGAAGAGTTACTCTCATTAGAAGGTGGGCACGGGTGATCAATCCGCTCTTCCTCCTTTTGTTCTTCGCTCTCCTCATCATCTTTTTCATCCAATGAGCTCACAGTTTCATCAATTTCTTCTTCCATAGCTTCCTGCAAAATATTAGTCTCTTCTTGGACAGCGGAGACTTTCTCAATAAATGCATTCATATTGTAATTGTATTCATAGTTTTCATAGCAATATCTAAGTATAGCTAGATTTTCAGGCCTATAAACACCACCATCATCAAAAGCTTCATACTTTTCAAACAAAGATTCAATTTCATAAGCAGCCTTAAAAGCAACAAATTCTTCTATTTGTTCAATATCATAGTAATCATATATACCATTAGCATAAGAAGATAAGGTTTCATTATCATTAAATTTGCATGAAAAGGGAAGGTGTGGAGCCTTCATCCTAGAGTAACAAGTAATGTCATATCTCAAGCATAGATCCCGGGCATACCAACGCAACATAATAAATTGGTCCCATAATAGTTTCCCTTTTTGTGTCGAGCAATAATCCCTAAAGTATTCACGTTGATCCAACGTGTCTCCCATTATAAAGTTGAATGGGGTTTTCTCTGGATTATCAAAGTAGTACATAATATCTTTCACATAATGAGAATCAAGGGTTTTAGGAGTTACCCCATCTTCATGAGTAGCAAGTACACCTAATTGTTTTGGTATTTCATGTTCCATATCTATAACTAAAGATAGAGAACAACTAAGAATAGCAAATAAAAATTACTTAGTGCTAAAGCAAACAAGCACACACGAGAATATTCACCCCACGCTATGACTCCCTGGCAACGGCGCCAGAAAAAGGTCTTGATAACCCGCAAGTATACATGATAGTTGTAGCCTCTTTCGATAAGTAAGAGTGTCGAACCCAACGAGGAGCTAAAGGTAGAACAAATACTCTCTCAAGTCCTATCGGCCACTGATACGACTCTACACACGCTTGACGTTCGCTTTACCTAGAACAAGTATGAAACTAGAAGTACTTGGTAGGTGTTGTTGGATAGGTTTGCAAGATAATAAAGAGCACGTAAATATAAACTAGGAGCTATTTAGATAAAGATGCAATAAAGTAAATATAGCGAGTGTGGAAAAGTGGTGGTAGGAGTTGTGAAATTGTCCCTAAGCAATTGACTACGTTACTAGACCGGTAATCACTATTGCAATTCTATTTGAGAGAGAGGCATAAGCTAACATACTTTCTCTACTTGGATCATATGCACTTATGATTAGAACTCTAGCAAGCATCCGCAAATACTAAAGATTCATTCAGGTAAAACCCAACCATAGCATTAAAGTATCAAGTCCCCTTTATCCCATACGCAAACAACCTACTTACTCGGTCTCAGGCTTCACACCACGCCACCCACCATAAGCAAATCATAGACATATTGCAAACTCTACAGCGGGAATCCCTCATGCTTGCGCGACATGGAGGGCACAATAGGACAATACCAATAATAAAACATGCAACTCAAACCAATCATAGCAATTCATCAATCACCGATAGGACAACAAAAATCTACTCAGACATCATAGGATGGCAACACGTCATTGGAAAATAATATGAAGCATAAAGCACCATGTTCAAGTAGAGGGTACAGTGGGTTGCGGGAGAGTGGACCGCTGGATATAGATGGGGGAAGGTGATGGAGATGTTGGTGAAGATGACGGCGGTGTTGGTGAAGATCGCGGTGATGATGATGGCCCCCAGCAGCGTTCCGGCGCCACCGGAAGCAAGGGGGAGAGAGCCCCTGTAACGCCCCGGATACAACTTTCCATATTCGTAACTCCAACTTTTGCCTTTTTCGGCTATGTGGTATATTATTTCCTTCGTGGTTGGGTTTTTGTCTTCGTTTTGCATTTTGTTCATGCCATGCATCTCATCTCATAGCATCATGCGCATTGCATCTGCATGTTTTCATAAAACTCGTAGCCGTTCGCAGTTGTCCTTTCTCTCTTCGCCTCCGTTGTCTTTTTGTCAGGCCCTTGTCCTTGTTGACCTCCCTCAGACCCCTCGTGTGCGTGTCCGAAACTTACCCGAACCCGAACCGCTCTGTCGTTACTGTTGGATTCAGATCATCCCCAATCATCTCTAAAACATTTCCATTTTTTTATTGAACTCCCTAGCCTATTTATTCTCGTCCGTCAGTTTTCGATCGGAAGGTCCAAACTCTCCCCCTTCCCTATATATAGTCGACCCACCTACCAAATCAGTCTAACCCTAGCCTAACTCTAATCCTCCCGCCGCCGCCACCCATGTTCCTCGGGAGCTTGTCCCTTCGCCAACCAAATCTTACCCTCGGGATCCCCTCCTGATCCAGACCACCAACCAGCACACCCTTTGATCCACCTCGCTCCGACCAACCACCGCGCCTGCAGCCGCACGCCTGAGCCTCCTCGCTCTCCTCGTCGACCCAAGCAGGCGAGCTCCTCCCGAGACCAGCCGCCACCTCTCACGCCTCTGCCTTCGCTGCCCGAGCCACCCCACCATCCTCGCAGTCTCCTGCAGCCTTCCGTCGTCGCGACCCTGTTTGCCTCCTCGAGCCGAAGCTCGCCGCCGCCAGCGACAACAACAGCAACATCGTTGTAGCCCTCCTCCTCTCCTCCCGTGCGCGAGTCCACTCAACCCCGTCACCCTCCGTCTTCATCGTCGCCTCCGCCTTGTTCCAGTGAGGGGAGACCTTGCACCTTGCCTCGATCTAGGAGGAGAGAAGCTCCTCCTGAAACCAGGCAACGCCCCTGCTTCTTCCCCTCTCTGCCTTGTTCCTCGTCCCCGATCTCAACCTCTCCCTCTGTCTTGTTTTTTTGGACAGCGAACCAAAGGAAGCCGCCATGGCCTGAGCTCGGCCTCGAGGTCCCATCGCCGCTGTCTTCTACAGCTGCTGCTCCACCGACATGCCCGCTGGTCGCCGGTACCCCTAGGTCCGATGAGCCCCGCCTCGCGTGGCCTCTTCTTCCTTCCCTTTCCTTCTTTCCCTGCTTCCTCTCTCTTTTCCTCTACCCTGAAATCATCTCTGTTTCTTTGAACAGGAGCACGACCGCCCTCAAGCCGGGCTTCCCATGCCCGCGTGTGCGCAAGGGCCGCAAGGCCAGGGGCGCCCAGCTCCTTCCGCTTACCCAGCCAGCCGAGGGCTAGCATCACCATGGCCACTGGCCTCTGTTTTTCCCGCCGTGAGCAACTTCCCTCGTATCTGAAACTTCGTTGTTCTTTCCTAGATCCGTTTTGGCGCGTAGAGGATATTTAGAATTGCCACCATCTTCTAGCACTAGCAGATCAGCTATCCCAGCGGTTCTTTCCTTGTGCACACATCCAGGAGGTACTGGGTTCGAGTCCTAGCAGCCCCAATTTTTGCTTTGTTTCCTTTTATTTTTCTGCACACACACACACTCAGCCGCTAGGCCAAATCTCCTTGTGGGCCGCTACACTGTGTTGCATTCAGCTCGCGTAGTTTGTTTTTCCTTCTCTGTGGTTTTAGTATTTTCCAAGCGCATGCATAATTACATTACTGCCACTGTTTTGCTATGTTAATAACTAAAGATCCATGCATCCAAATGAAACATGTCATATATGCATCTTGCTCAGTTTTTCATGTACTTTCACAATATGCCACTTTCATCCATGTTAAAAATGTTTAAATGTGCTGTTTGCATTAATTTTGCATAAATGACATGCTAAAATGGTTTATTTCATAACTAAATAACCGTAGCTCGGTTTTTAATAAACTTTATATGTAAATGGGGTGGAGAAATGCATAGATTAACTTGGTGCACTTTATTTTCCTGTTTAACAACATTAAAATATGGTTTAGGGCAGAACAGTACCAAATTTGAAATATGCATATGGGGATTTTCCGGAATTGTTGTTTGTTGTTCCGGCCTCATTTAAACTTGCCTAGATAGGTAGTTTAATTATGCTTCACCTCTTGCCATGTTTAACAACATTTAATATTGTTTGGTAGCTTAAATGATATTAGACTAAATAACTTGAATGTGGTGTTTTGTCAATATGCAACTTGTTACATATTGAGCTCCACTTAACTTGTAGTGTTGTTTGTGCACTTTGCCATGTCATGCTCTTTAAACCGGACATGCATCATACTTGGTTATGCATCATGCCATGTTTATGCTTGTGTGTTTACCATGTTGTTTGGTTCTTTCCGGTTTGCTTCTCTCGTTAGCTTCAGTTTCGTTCCAGAGTTGTGAGGATTCGTTCGACTACGTTCGTTTGTCTTCTTCATGGACTTGTTCTTCTTCCTAGCGGGATTTCAGGCAAGATGACCGCTACCCTGGATCTCACTACTATCATTGCTATGCTAGTTGCTTTGTTCTATTGCTTTGCCGCGCTACCTATCTCTTGTTGATCAAGCCTCCCAAATTACCATGTCAGCCTCTAACCTTTTCACCCTTCCTATCAAACCGTTGCTTGGCTATGTTACCGCTTTGCTCAGCCCCTCTTATAGCGTTGTTAGTTGCAGGTGAAGTTGAAGATTGCTCCATGATGGACAGGATTATGTTGGGATATCACAATATCTCTTATTTAATTAATGCATCTATATACTAGGTAAAGGGTGGAAGACTCGGCCTTATGCCTGGTGTTTTGTTCCACTCTTGCCGCCCTAGTTTCCGTCATACCGATGTTATGTTCCCGAATTTTGCGTTCCTTACGCGGTTGGATGATTTATGGGACCCCCTTGACAGTTCGCTTTGAATAAAACTCCTCCAGCAAGGCCCAACCTTGGTTTTACCATTTGCCTCACCTAGCCCTTTTTTCCCTTGGGTTTCCGGAGCCCGAGGGTCATCTTTATTTTACCCCCGCCAGTGCTCCTCGAGTGTTCGTCCAACTCGAAGCGATGTCCGGCGCCTGGCAACCAGTGGTCTATGCCAACCCGACGTCTGGCTCATCCGGTGTGCCCGAGAACGAGATATGTGCAGCTCCTATCGGGATTTGTCGGCACATCGGGCGGCTTTGCTGGTCTTGTTTTACCATTGTTGAAAAGTCTTGTAAACCGATTCCGAGATCGATCGGGTCTTCCGGGAGAAGGTATATCCTTCGTTGATCGCGAGAGCTTATCATAGGTTGTTGGGACACCCCGCAGGGTATTAAACTTTCGAAAGCCGTGCCCATGGTTATGTGGCAGATGGGAATTTGTTAATATACGGTTGTAGATAACTTGACACCAGATACGAATTAAAACGCATCAACCGCGTGTGTAGCCGTGATGGTCTCTTTTCGGCGGAGTCCGGGAAGCGAACACGGTTTTGGGTTATGTTTGACGTAAGTAGGAGTTTAGGATCACCTTTTGATCATTGCTAGCTTCACGACCGTTCCTTTGTTTCTCTTCTTGCTCTTATTTGCGTATGTTAGCCACCATATATGCTTAGTCGCTGCGGCAACCTCACCACTTTACCCCTTCCTTTCCCATTAAGCTTTGCTAGTCTTGATACCCATGGTAATGGGATTGCTGAGACCTCGTTGCTCTAGATTACTACAACAACAGTTGCAGGTGCAGGTTATGCGATGATCATGACGCGAGAGCGATGTTTGCTTATTTTGGAGTTCTTCTTCTTCTTCTTCTTCTTCGATCAGGGGATAGATTCCAGGTCGGCAGCCTGGGCTAGCAGGGTGGATGTCATTTGAGTTTCTGTTTGTGTTTCATCCGTAGTTGGATGATGCTCTTATGTATGATGATGTTGTATTCGTGTGGCATTGTATGCCTCTTGTATGTATCCCCATCTATTATGTAATGTTGATGTAATGAAATCCACCTTGCAAAAGCGTCTTCAAGATGTGCTTCTATCCTTGGTGGGACCTTTGAGTTCCTTTAGGATAGGGTCGCATCTTGGGCGTGACAAGTTGGTATCAGAGCCTCGACCGACCATAGGAGGCCCCTTGATTGTTGGCTGTTGTTGAGTCTAGAAGAAAACTATTTTGAGTCTTAGGATTATATATATCGGAGAGTAGGATTCTTTTTACTCCTCAGCCCCTTCGTCGCTCTCGTGAGGACTCTCGACGTAGATGGTTTGTCTTTCCTCTCCTCAATTTTTCACAAATTTTTTTAGGATCACGCGGGTATCTTAGGATTGTTTCGATATTCTTGTGACGAGAACATTGTTCTTGGTGCCTACTGACATTTAGGGGTTGTGGCAGTGTCCCGGGGAGTTGAGCTCCGAGGTGTTGCCGTCACAATTTTATCGCTGCGCTCGAATACCCGAGTTTTGCCGACATCAAAATCTCTTTTATGCGCTTGTTGGTGAGATAACTCGACGCCACCCAAGATCGGGAGTTCGAGTATTGCCATAGATCGATAATGATGCTTTTCAAGGTTGAGGTACACGATTTCGGAGTTTTCTTGGTTATGTGTTGACGGATGGATACAGCTGGATGTAGGGATTGTTAGTTTGGGTGAGATATATTGCTTCCCCTGTATCCCCAACACCTGATTGCATAACCAGAAAGTTTCGGGAGTTTATAGGTGGGAATTCTAGTAGCTCCTAGAATATCTTTCCGACAGATGCATTATATGGGATTGGGTAAATCTCTATCATATGTATTTGTTCAGGCTTATTCTGCAAGCCAAATCCTTTGTTTTGTTTTATTTGTGGTATTCGAGTTGCTTCGAAGTCAAATGTTGAATCCATACCTTTCCTAAACGGTGTTCTCATATTGCTATGTGAATACAAATCCTTTTTTATCATTGAGGTTGTCATGTTAATTCTTTTCCAACCGGCGTTCTTCTCTTCAAGTGGATCCGATCATTTTCAACATCCGCAAGATCAATTCTAAGTTTTCTCAATGGTGTTTATTCCATCTTCCCCAAGTTGCCTTTGTTTTCCCGCCCTCCTACCCTTTTTCTTCAAGGACTCAGATTTCTTAATCATGTATCCTTTTATTTGTGGGAAGTCTCTTCATTCTTTTCTTTCAATGTTCTTATCCGGTGATTTCCCATGAAGGTGCTCAACAGTTTCAAGTTCATCATCCTTCATTGTTGTTTCTTCTCCGGTGGATCCAATTCAAGCTTCCAATATTCATCATATTCCTTTCCTTGTTTCTAATGCTTTCTCATATCAATGCACCTCTTAATCATTCACTTCTTCCTATTCATTGGTTCTGGAGTGCTGAAGATATCTCACAAGACTTGTGTTTCCATTCTCAATCCGTTCAAGATATTTCGAGGTTTTTTTCTCTCATTAAAGGTATTTAATTCTACCGGTGCAATCTCTATTTCAAGCAATCCTTCAACGATGTTTCTTTCGAGTGGGCCCTAACCCACAGGTCTTTTCCCAGGATCTTACCTAACTCTTTTATTTTCCCGGAGCTATTCCCAAATTCTTTTCAGAGTGTGACGTAAGAATGGATTCCATCAGTCATATGCCTTGTCCAAGATCGCTTTCAAATTCTTTTCATCTTTGGCTCAACCTTTTACTTTTAATCCTTCCGGAGTGTCTCTACAATTCATGGTGGTGTTTCTCCTCATCATTCTCGGATTTTGAAGACCGAAGAAGAGTTCCTCTTAAATCCTTACCCTTTCTTCCAAAGATGCGTAGTTCAAGCTTGATGCCATCCTCTCATAAGTGTTTTCGATTGTGCCAATTCTTTTTTTACCATCCGGAGCATTTCTTGAGTTGTTTCCATTTCTTTCCTCCGAAGGCCATCAGGTCATAATTCTTCATTCTCAGTGCGTAGCTATCGTTCTCCATGTCTTACCAGTGAATCGTTCAAATATCCTCTAATCAGTTCATGTTCTCTTTGTTCTCATATATCTAAATCCCTCAAGTATCTTCATTCATTTTCCAATTCTTCCCGGTGAATTGTGCCTTTGCTATGTTCATTTTCAATTCTTACGGTGGTTCGTTCAAGATTTCTCTTCATTCGTCATCGTATCAATTCATTCATTCATTCATTGTTTCCAAATCCCACTGGTGGTTCCATCAATACCTTCTCAAGTTCGCGTTATATCTCTTTAAATCCTTTCTACGAGAATAAGCAATATGCAAAATCCATTGCTTGCCATCAATTTAATTTTATGAAGGATAAGCATGCAATAAATCTTATTCTTATTTCCTCGAGGTGATTCAATTATTTTCTTCCGGAGATTGTTCATGATGAAGTAATTCTCGGTTCTAGTGTTTCATCTTTTTTTTCTGGAGTTCCAAGTTTTCCGCTTTATCTCATCACGAAGCTCCATCTAAATTATTGCAAGGCTTCACCTTGTGTTTTCAACTTCTCTTCCTTTCTATCACCCTTTTATTACCGAAGTTCTTCATGGAGGCTCTACATGGTGGCTCGTCAAGGAATCCATTCATTCTTCAATTATTCTTCAAGTTTTCTCTCGAAGTTATGATCCGCCAAGTTATACTCTAAAATAAACATGATGTTCAACACATGTTTTGTTTTGAGGAGTTCAAGTAATCTTCATCTTGCATTCCAAAGTGCAATTCTTTCTACCTTAGCTTTTGAGGTGGTGTTATATCATTCTTGGCAATTTCCATTCAGGTTTCGCAATTCACATGTTGTTAAGAATGAGGTATCTTAAATCCATCAATCTCTTCTTTGGAGTTATCTTGGTATAGATTTCACCTAAAGCCTTCCCTAAGGAATGTTGCTATTTGTGGTGCTTATCAATGATCTGAGTTTTCTCCTATCCTCTCGGCGAAAGAAGTTTTCATCTCTTCTTTGATCTCAAACAAGCAATTGTTTTTCGTTAGTGGCAGAATTTCACCTCTTAGTCTTGGGATGTTTTCCATAAGCCCACTACAAGCTTATTCTTTTCGTTGTTGGTTTTCCAACAACTCCGTTCTAGCATTTCTTGTAAGCGTGCTTTTTCAAGATCTTGTTTCCCTCCGTTCATTCCATTCCATTCTTTCATTTCTTCCGGAGGCATTGTGATGTTGCTCTAGTTGACCCATCATCTCGTTTTGCCAAGATCAAGTTATTCTCTTGCTTATCCATTTAACCGGAGTGTTGTGTTCTCATTCAAGTTCTTTCATGTTATCAAGTTTTGCCTCTCTTTGCAACCTGAGTGCTGTCTGAAATCCTTCTTAACCATTATGCCATTCTTTCAATAGTCCCGAAGGCAGTGTGTTGTTGATTTCATCAAGTATCATCCCATCTTCTCAAGTTCATGTTCTATTCCTTTCATGTTCAACCGGAATGCTGCCCGAATTCTTCCTCTCTCATCTTGTTTTAACCAGAGTGGTTTCAAATTCTATCTTGTCCATTAAACTCTTGATTCATGTCTTTGCAACCTTCAAGTACTCGTTGTGTTCCTTGTTCCTCTTTTCTAACGGATTGTTTGCAATCTCGTTCATCTCTGTTGTACTCTTTCTTTTAAATTGCTCAACCTCTCAAGGTTCATGGTTTCACTCATTCGTCAAAGAAGCAACTCAGTTTTACCTCTTCTCTTCCTCTTCCGTTTCTCTCCGGTGCCATCCTAGATCTCGGGACGAGATCCTCTTGTAGTGGTGGAGTATTGTAACGCCTCGGATACAACTTTCCATATTCGTAACTCCAACTCTTGCCTTTTCCGGCTATGTGGTATATTATTTCCTTCGTGGTTGGGTTTTTGTCTTCGTTTTGCATTTTGTTCATGCCATGCATCTCATCTCATAGCATCATTGAAAGTGCTAGTTATCGACTAGAGGGGGGGTGAATAGGCAATTTTTATGAAGGTCTTCAAAATGTGAAAGTTTCGAAGACAAACAATAGAAATGTCCTAATTGATATGCAGCGGAAGATAAACTACAACAAGCAAACCATAGTCAAGTATGCAATAATGTGAAAGTACATGACTAATGGCAGCTAAGTAGTAAGGATCAGGATGGAAGATAGTATGAAGCCAATCAACGATAGAAGTCAAGCGATGAAGTCAAACAGGTACGACAATTAGGCAATGACTTCACGAAGACAAACTCAAAGTAAAGGAAGGAAGAGGATAGAACCAGTCACTTTTTGAAGACACAGGATTTGTTGGACCAGCCCAGCTTCTTTGTGACAATCAGACGTCTGGTTAGGGAGGCTGAGATTCAACTCAAGACCGCTTTCACCTTATTCCTTGAGCTAAGGACACACAGTCCTCGCCCAATCACTGTAAGTCTTCAAGGTAGACTTCGAACCTTCACAGACTTCGTTCACCGGCGATCCACAATGACTCTTGGATGCTCAGAACGCGACCGTCTGGAGGATTTACAGTCCTCAAGTGTAATAAGTCTTCAGTCACATGCATGTAAAGACTTTAGTGATGCCTAACACTCTTTGGCTCGGGTGTTTGTGCTTTGTCCTCGCAAGGATTTCTCTCTCAAAGGCTTCGAGGTGGGTTGCTCTCAAACGACAAAAGCCATGCACTAACTCCGAGCAGCCACCAATTTATGGTGTAGGGGTGGGCTATTTATAGCCACTGGGCAACCCGACCTGATATGTCCGAAATGACCCTGGGTCACTAATGTCGGTGTACTAAAGTAGGGGTACCTTAGTACCTCGAACTTGTGCACAGCAATCAGAAGGCCACGCTGGCAAGGCTTGCTTAGGCGTCCGCCAAGACCCTCCGTCATTCCTATTTTACTGCCATTCAAGAACAAAGTGTTAACTTTGAAGACAAGGCCCCGGCAAGAGGAGCTTGCCGGGAAGGACGAGACCCCGGCAAGTGGAGCTTGCCGGGAAGGACAAGACCCCGGCAAGAGGAGCTTGCCGGGAAGGCCAACCAAGGCGCTTCAGAAGACTTGCCACGACGCACCGCGGATCCCGGCAAGACCCGACGAGCGGCAAGCTTGCAGGTGTAATAAGACAGAGACCGCGGCAAGGCACTTGCCGCGGCGAAGCCACCACTCTGCGCTCCAGCTCACCCGACGACGTGTCACCGCAGGATCACTCCTGGTGCACGTGGCGGGTGGCTATGCAGCCTAGCGGTGCGAGGTGGCAAGTGAAGGTGACTAGGAGGCCATCGTGGCGATTGGTGGCGCTCTAACGGTCGCTTCTCGCACCGTTGGAGCGACCGGACGGGCATTAAGTGCCCTTGTCCCTTGCCGCCGAGTTAGGTAGGGGCATCAGAGATAGTGGTTGTACCAACCCGCTTTTACCTTTTTTACCCTCTTTCTACGCTGCCACTGTCGTGACCCTTTAGACTATAAAAGGAGGCCCATGCACACGAGAAGGGGTTCGGTTCGACGATTGAAACCACAGGATACCCACGCTTTCGAGCAAGAACAAAATACAAACACAAAGCATCAGTAGGAGTTTTATCTCTCCGGAGAGCTCCGAAGCTGGGTAAAATCCCCCTCGCGCGCTTGACCTCGATCTGCTCTTTGTGTGCCCTCCGCTCCATGCCAAACCGAGAAGGGGCCCCTGCCCCATAGGTGCTCGTCCCACCACGACATCTTCGGGCGCGCTGTAGGGGCGCCGAGGTTGTGCGAACTCGATCCGTCTCTCGGCGCGCTACATCAACATCTTCATCGACATGCCACCGAAGAAGAAGGCTTGGAGGTGGCCGCCCGCTCGCGATCGCCCTACCGCCACCGAGCAAACAGCGGTGGGGTGGACGCCGGCGGAGGAGCGGGCGCCGACGGTGGGACTCACGCCGTCACCAGTCCAAGGACAAGGCCCCGCAAGCTTCAAAGCATCAGAGATTCACCGCACCTCCCAGAGGGGCAGGATCGACAACGCCACGGTGTTCCTAGCACCGCATTTCGCGTTGGAACAAGGCTGCTGGTGGGTCGCGGACGCCAAGGCCAACATACACGCCAACACGCCAAGACGAAGCGAAGACGGTCGCTCGGGCGAGATGTTGCTCCTTCTAACACCGTTAGAAGTTTGAGCATATCCCGCACTCGCGCCGCCGCCACCACCGCCTAAGATTCCAGAGGAAGCATCGCCCGAGCCCACTGCTTTAGATTACCCTCCGCGCCGCATAAGATCGACGATCGGAGGGTCATGATTCGAGCCTCGCCGCTTCGCTTAACCGCGACAAGCCCCGGCAACCGAGCACATCGAAGCCCCGGCAAGACGAACAGGCGCGAGCCGACGCCGACAAGACCGCTGGGGGTGCCACCACCATGCACTCCCCGCCCCGAAGGCCAAGATCGCCGACTCGCCGGGCCAACATCGACACTGACTCCACCGCGTCGTCGGACCCGCGAGCTCACAACGATCAACGCCAAGTTCTCCAAGAACGACGACAAGAAGACGCTCGTACTCGCATCGAGCGCAGAAGGGAAGCGCGGCGTCAATCTGACCAGCGCGCTGGGCCCACTGTCGATATGCATGCTCCAGGGAACCAGCGACTTGTCAGACGCGTAGGTTGCTCTGCGTTCACCCGCGAGCTCACGGAAGTCCAAAGGGCCCAGACCAAGAACTTCAAGCCGATGTGCCCGAGAAGTACGATGGCAGGATTCATCCGTCGGAGTTCTCGCGTCTACACCATCGCGTGCAGCTGCCGGGGACGCGACGAGAAGATCCACGCCAACTACTTCACCGGTGCTCAAGCCCAACGCCGATCTTGGCTCATGCACTTGCCGGACAACTCCATCTCTTCATGGGCGGACTGTGCCATCTGTTTGTCGGCGCTTTCACAGCGCCACAAACCCCATGGTCAAGAGAGCGACCTTCATCCGCCGCCTGTAAAGAAGGAGAACCCTCGCAAGTATATACAGAGATTCAGCCAGTGCAGCGCAACATCCCGTGACGTCCACCCGCCGCGGTTATCGCTGCTCCATCGAACGCGCGAATCGCAGGATGAGAGAGGAGATGGCGATGTGCAAAATCAGAGATGTCACGAAGCTATATGCTCTAGCCGACAAGTGTGCTGGGTCAAGAGGGAGGAAACTCCCGAGAGAACACAAGGCGTATGATCTCGACAAGGAGGACGCCCGCAAAGAGGAACCGGAGGCGGAATAATGTAAAGAGGAAAGCTAAGGATGTGCTAGTTGTCGAAAGCGAGTCCGCAACGGAGGCGGTTCGACAAGGTCAAAGCTGGTGACTCGGCGAGGCTGTGGTGGCCGCCGACAAGGTGACGGCTCCGCAAGCAATCTTGCAAGATCCACCGCACCAAGGGCCATGACCTCCAAGCTTGCAAGAAAGTTGAGCAGATGGCAGAGCTATAGAAAGCTGAATATGAGCGTCGCGACAAGGAGAAGGCCCAGGAAGGTGGCGGAGGATCCGGCAAGAAACGTCCCGCCTGGGGAGGGCGCCGCGGCAACACCAAGCAGCAACAAGGAGACAGGCCTCCCTGTGGCCGCGACAAGGACGAAGACGAAGATGAGGATGATGAGATGGACGAGGATGAGACCGATGAGCAAGAGGCAACGGAGGTTTTGTGCATTGACGGCGGTGCTTCAAGACACCTCGCACCGCCAACTCAAACAAAGGTGCGGAGGTAAATGCAGCAGAACCATCACCGAATCGTGCAAGCCCTCGAAGTGGTCCAAAGACGCCCATCGCCTTTGATGTTGAGGATCACCCTGATCGCATCACCGCGGTCGGGTGCTTGCCGATGTTGGTTTCGCCAACCATCCGCAACCTCAAGGTCACAAAGATGCTGGTTGATGGCGGGGCCGGCCTAAATCTGATCTCTTCCGCGGTGCTCAACAAGCTTCAGATCCCCGACAGCGAGCTCGAAGAAACTGGTACCTTTCAAGGAATCAACCCGGGAAGGAGCAAGCCGAAGGGGAAGATCACACTGCCGGTGACGTTTGGCAGCGAGCTGAACTTCAGAACAGAGAAAGTCACATTTGACGTTGCTGATTTCCCATTGCCCTACAATGGGATACTCGGCCGTCCAGCGCTTGCCAAGTTCATGGCGGCCTCTCACTATGCATACAATGTGCTCAAAATGCCTGGTCCGATAAGTGTCATTTCTGTCCAAGGCGACAAGAGGGATGCACTTATCTGTACCGACAAGATCTACCGAAGCAGCAGCCGCAGCAGGCGCAAGCCACTTGTCACCAAGCTCCGGGGAAGAAGAAGACCAAGTCCGCAAGAGTAGCTCGATGCCCACTCCGGCAAGCGCACCTCTTCGAGTGCTGCGCCACCGCCGAGGGCGCACCATCGAGCTCCACCGCAAGTGCAAGAAGGCAAAACAGCTTCACCAGAGACCAAGAAAGTGGTCGCCAAGGAGGATGGCACCGGTGGTACCTTCACCATCGCTGCCACGCTGACCCTAAATAGGAAAGCTGCTCGTTGCTTTCTCTCATGGCGATCGTCGATGTGTTTGCATGGCAACCATCCGACATCCTCGGCGCTCCTGTGAAAGTAATTGAGCACCACCTGCCGCCTCGCCTCACGCCGCCCGCCAAGCAGAGAGAGTCGAAACAAGCAAGAGAGCGACAAGAGTTCATTGTCAAGAGATCAAGAAGTTGAAGCAAGAGGCCTCGTCCGAGGAGTACTCCATCCAACATGGTTAGCCAATCCAGTAGTCGTGCGCAAAGCAAACGGGAAGTGGAGGCTTTGTATTGACTTCACGGATGTTAATAAAGCTTGTCCCAAAGATCCATTTCCCTTTCCCTTGCATTGACCAGATTGTCGACTCCACAGCAGGATGCGATCTGCTTTCATTTCTTGATGCATACTCAGGATACCATCGATCTTCATGGCGTAAGAGGATGAAGAGAAACCGCATTCATTACTCCATGTGGCACGATCGCTTTGTACGAATGCCTTTCCGACTAAAGAATGCTGGTTCAACATTTGCAAGAGTAGTCAGTCATGCTTTCGAGCCACAGTTGCACAGAAATGTAGAAGCTTACATGGATGACATAGTGGTCAAGAGCAAGGACAAAGAAACTCTGATCAAAGATTTGGATGAGACCTTCACAAATTTGCGCAAGATCAATCTCAAGTTGAATCCTGAGAAGTGCGTGTTTGGAGTTCCTTCCGGCAAGCTTCTCGGATTCTTTATATCTCAGCAGGGGATCGAAGCCAATCCCGACAAGATCAAAGCCATCGAACAGATCGAAGCCCTGAAGCGCGTCAAGGATGTGCGAAGACTTGCCGGCTGTGTTGCTGCTCAAGAGGTTCATCTCTAAGTCTGCTGAGCGCCCGCCATTTTTCAAAATTTTGAAAAAGGCAGGTCCAATGAAATGGACTCGAAGCGGAGGCTGCGCTGCGAGACTCAAGAGATACCTATCCTCGACTAACACTTGTCGCACCTAAGCCACAAGAGAAGTTGTCGCTATATCTAGCGCAACCAATCAAGTGGTTAGTGCTGCGTTAGTGGCGGAGAGGGAGGTGGATGATGAGCCAGCCGCCACGGCAAGTTTAATCCAAAGAACAAGGTGGGGCTTCGACAAGTTCGATTCGACAAGGATAAATCTGTGCAGCCACAAGAAGAGAAAGTTGGTTATCGGCGGCTACTTTCCAAGCAGAGCTCCCCTGCCGCCGCCAAGAAGGTCCCCGTGATCAACACGTAAAGTGCCGAGGAGCACCGCCTCGACAAGCCCTAGGGTTTGTTTCATTGAAGCGACGCCCCGACAAGTCAGGTCCCGACACGCTTGCCGGGAGCATCACGCCCGGCAGGATCCTGCATTCTTGCCGAGAAGTGGATGTTCTCAAGCAAAGATTTGGCGCCTTTAGTCCTCGCTGTTCGAGCTTGATAACGATGTGGACTAGGTGTCATTCAAAGAAGCATAACCTTGCGGACGCAGAAGATAGAAAAGCTTGTTGCCAAAGTTTGAGCACGTCAGCTTTTTAAATTTTAAGTTATACTCCTTGAACGACGCGTGTTTTGTATGGAAAACCGTGCGCTGAGGAATCAACTCGGGCTAAGTTGCGCCCTTACTTTGTTTCGAGTCCGCCAACAATAAAAGTGTGTCGCAACTAGCCCCGACGAGGTTTCTTGTCGGAGGCAACACCGCCAAAGAAGTTGTCGATGTTCCGCGACTCAGCGCTCGCAAGCAAGCGTGAAAGAAGGCCGGCAAGTTCCCTAAAAGCGAGGGTAAAGACATACAAGGAATGGAACTGAATAAAGGAGATAACATAGCCAGCATTGCCGTAGCAAAGTTATATTACTAAAGTAACTTGTTACGCACCGCTAGGTTGTTCTCATAACTAAAATAACAAGCGACAAGGAAGGAGAAGAAGGGCGCCAAGCACTGGCCCCGCAAGCCGTTGTTGCTGGGGCTGCGAGTACCAAGATTCATCCGCTGCAAGCCGAGTTGCCGGGCCGCGATATCGATAAGTCTTTCGTCCCTCATCATGCATCCTCTTATGGATCGGGAATACGGAACCGCGTTTCTTCCCGGAACTGTCGTGCCTTGTATGGAAAACCCATGCGGAGGAACTGCTCGTGGCTGTTGCGCCTTACTTTGTTTCGAGTCCGCCAACAATAAAAGCGGTTGCAACTAGCCTCGACGAGGTTTCTTGCCGAGGCAACACCGCCAAAGAAGTTGCCGATGTTCCAGACTCGGCGCTTATGCAAGCGTGTTAGTCTCGCAAGTTCCCTAAAAGCGAGGGTAAAAACATACAAGGGATGAGACGGGAGGCGGCAGGGCTGTTGCCGGAGATGAAATGTCCGTCTCGAGGGATACCAAGGATTAGCTCCTTGACGGGTTCAACCCGCAAGACAAAAACCCGCAAGCATCCCCTTTTCATTAAAAAACATCCCACACAGTGTATACCCATAGAGGATGAAAAACATGAAAGAGAGGATTACAAGTTTTAGATGCTAAGGCCAAGGCTTACAAATTAAAAGATAAGATGCCCGTAATCCTTTTTCTCGTCCCTCTTCGTGAGGTAGGTCAAGGAGGCGAGAAGGGCAAAAGGGGTGCCTAGGCGAGCTACAGGTGCCAGAAGACACCAAGAGAACGTCCCGGGGGACGTCCGGGGGCTGGACGATGATGGCAGCGCTAGAAGCAGGGCTTGAAGACGGGGCGGCAGGACGTCAGCACGCTGTCGAGGGCACTACGCCCTCGTACTCCGATTTGACGGCCTTGCCGCCAACCCTCTTCCCCTTCCGCAGCCTCCCCACGCCACCGCCCAAGGAGACGCACCCGGGAGTTCAAGGAGCCGGGCGACACGGATGATGGGGTCGGCGGTGACGATTTAAGCGGGCGCCTCGACACCTAGTCGGGCCCGCCATCCCGCCGCCCGCTACCCTCGCTGTCGCTGCCGCCTCCTCCTCGCACACTCGCCGAGGGGGAGTCTGCCGGAGGAGCTGTCCATGCAACACTTCGCCCGAAAGTGCCGGAGTCCCCAAGACCTTGACGGAAAGGAGGTCGCCTCCATTAACTTAAAATGGAGGGTAAACCCGCCGCCGCTGTGGATACGGGCGAACGCCTTCCACCCACGATCAAGATACATCACATTAGGGGCTGGGAATATAAAGCGGACTCAGTGTCGCCGATCCCACAGCCCCTCATGTGCGCCTCAGCGTCTCGGCGGATCCGACTCCATCGCGCCGCAAACGGAGCTGGAAGCCGAGGCGACGACGAGGCGCTCGGGCGAACTTGACGAAGAACTCGCAAGGGTCGCCCCAAGATGGACCGCCGCTGGGAGAAGAACCGCCGGCGAGGCGGAGATGGTGCGCCGCCCGCCCGCCTTTTCCCGAAGCGCCGACCTCGCCTCGACCTGCCCACGACTCGCCTCCTCTTCCCTTGTGGCTGGATCTGCCACCACGGGCGTGGATAGGAAGGATGCGCTGTCTGGCGGCGACCCTCGCCGCCACCGATGAAGGGTCGGGTTCCCTTTCTCCATGGCGAAGGAGAGAAAGGGAGCGGAAGTCAAGAAAGGAGGATATGAGAGAGTGCGGCTTGTGCTCCCTTCCGCTTTTTTAAGGAGCGAGGTGGGGCTCGCCACCCCGCCAACGAATCAAGGCAAAGGAAGAGCAGGAGTGGGGGCCACCCGCCGCCTCGCCGCTGATGGCCTGGGCTTCACTTCCACCGCCCACGCACCCCAAGTGCATGGGAGCCGCGTGGCGGGATGCGTAACCAAGGCGACGGATGAGGTGACTCGCCCGCCTGTGATCGCGGGGTGGACGCCGAATCAAGACGCCACCCACGCCTCCCACGACGTCGCGATTGACACGTGCTGCTACGGAGGACGCGTGGATACGGAGCGGATTTGGTTTGGACCAGTGCCGCTGCGTGTCTGCCTGTTTTGGGCCCGACCCAACATCGCCGGCACCTGTATGGCCCAGTCTGGGCTCTGTCGGTGACTAAAGTAGGGGTACCTTAGTACCTTAACTTGTGCACGGCAACACAGCTGTCTCCGCTGCAAGGCTGCTTCAAGCGTCCGCCAAGACCCTCCGTCATTCCTATTTTACTGCCATTCAAGAACAAAGTGTTAACTTTGAAGACAAGGCCCCGGAAAGAGGAGCTTGCTGGGAAGGACGAGACCCCGGCAAGTGGAGCTTGCCGGGAAGGACAAGACCCCGGCAAGAGGAGCTTGCCGGGAAGGCCAACCAAGGCGCTTGAGAAGATTTGCCGCGACGCACCGCGCATCCCGGCAAGACCCGACGAGCGGCAAGCTTGCAGGTGCAATAAGACAGAGACCGCGGCACGGCACTTGCCACGGCGAAGCCACCACTCTGCGCTCCAGCCCACCCGACGACGTGTCGCCGCAGGATCACTCCCGTGCACGTGGCGGTGGCTATGCAGCCTAGCGGTGCGAGGTGGCAAGTGAAGGTGACTAGGAGGCCATCGTGGCGATCGGTGGCGCCCCTAACGGTCGCTTCTCGACCGTTGAGCGACCGGATGGGCATTAAATGCCCTTGTCCCCGCCGCCACGAGTTAGGTAGGGGCATCAGAGATAGTGGTTGTACCAACCCGCGTTTTACCTTTTTACCCTCTTTCACGCTGCCACACTGTCGGTGACCCCTTTAGACTATAAAAGGGAGGCCCATGCGCATGTAGAAGGGGTTCGTTCGACGATTCAAACCACAGATACCCACGCTTTGAAAGCAAGAACAAAATACAAACACAAAGCAGCAAGAGGAGTTTTATCTCCCGAGAGCTCGGCCGGGTAAAATCCTCAAGGCTGACCTCGATCCGCTTCTTCAGGCGCCTCCGCCTCCCTCGCTAAACCGAGAAGGGGCCCCTGCCCCATAGGTGCTCGTCCCACCACGACACTAAGGAACTGACACGTGTTCCAACGGTCAGATTTCAAACACTCACGGCAACTTTACTTGGGCTACAAGCAAAGCTGACTCATCCAGCTCTAGATAAGATTTGCTCTCATTGTCTTCGCTCGAAGACATAGGATTTGGGTTGAGCATCATTTCAGTCATTTGACTTTGTTCGCTTGGACCCCACTTAACAGTACGGTGGTTCCCATGACTCAAGAAAGAAGAAAAAGGAAACAACAAGACGACACAGTCTTCGTGCTCCATAGTCTTCTCTTAATGTCTTCTCATGTCATAGTCTTCAATATGACTATCTTCCTATACCACCATTGTCGTCAATGTCTTCATACATTTTTAGGGGTCATCTCCGGTAGGTAAACCGAATCAATGAGGGACACTACATGCGTTATCCTGCAATTCTCACAAACGCATTAGTCCCTCAACCAAATTTGTCGTCAATACTCCAAAACCAACTAGGGGTGGCACTAGATGCACTTACAATCTCCCCCTTTTTGGTGATTGATGACAAACTGGTTGAAGTTTTCAACGGGGATAAAGTATGTGAAATTGTAAAGGATAGGGTATTGTCTTCATAAGTGGCAAAGGCTCCTCAAGATGTGCATATAAGTAATTTGCTTTTGGAATGCAAATGCACATGGCAGGTTGTACTTGTGGAGATCCTTTTCAACTTATGAAGATAATTCATCATGCATGAAATGATATAACTAAGAGAATGACATGCATAATGAAAAATGGACGCTCGCAGTAATGATCTAAGCGCTGAAGTTATCATCGCACATGCGGAGTTTATCATCGCATCACGTAAAAGCAAATAAGTAGCGCATTGACCATTGAGTTTAAGTGTTACAACTCAAAGAACCAAATGTATCAAAAGCGAGAGTTGTAAACACTAGGCAAAATATAAAGCAACCACCATATGAACCCGCTTGAAGACTATCAAACTCATACACTTCTCCCCTTTTGTCAAGAAGGACCAAAAGGTTTGAAGAAATAGAGCATCTACTCGCTCTCATGAGTAGGTGAAGCAGCAGGTTGTCGTTGTTGTTTGGCGGCGCAGACGCATTTGGTGCAAAGGTCGATGCATGCGTATAGGGGCGGTGAAGTAGCATCGTCTTCATCATCGATCACTTTGGCATTCACAGTTGCCGTGGAGGAAGAATAGTCAGAGTCTTCAAGGGATGGAGTTCGACGTAGGACATCATTCCATGGAGGAGTGGAGTCAAACTTGAATCTTTCAATGAAGCCATCGTCTTGAAGATCTGCTTCAGCACTGAGCAGCGTCAAACTCTTCCATGATCGCCGACAGGTCTCGCGAGTGACAAAAGCATTCTTGGTGGCAAGATTTCGAATGCGATTGACGTCCACCAAGAAGCTTTGCATCTGTCGCTTGAGCCAAAAGCGATGCTTATCTTGTTTCTGATGCAGTGCCACAAGAAGTTCTCAGTCATTTAGAACACGAGAGCGCTTCTTAAGCCTTTGGGAAATTGTGCTCTCAAGAGCTTCGGGCTTATGACGATGAGGCGCATAAGTGTTCCTAGCCATTGATAGATACGAAGTTCGCTGACTCCTTCCATGGGCTGAGTGAATCTTTGGTGATCAGCATTTTGAAGACAAAGAGGCTTCTTGGCAGTGTTCAGGTATATGGCTTCAATCGACATATCAACCTCTCGTAGAAAGATCGATGATTGCAGCAGAGGGCTGATAATTGACAGAGGAGTGTAGCTTGATGAGGCGATGACCCATGGAGCATAAAATTTCAGGCCAAAAAGGTCGATCCAGACGCAAAGAAGTCACGGATGAAGAATTCTTGTGCATTGAAGTCGATGCCATTGAGGATGTAAAATACCAAAGTCTTCATGGCTCCTTCAAGTTTTGTACCGATGAATGCCCTTTGATAGGCCATAGAGTCCGCCGATGATGTGATATATTGTGCGAGGCGATACTCAAGGTCATCAACAAAGAACTCCTTTGGGTATTCAACGCCGATGGCAGAGGCTTCATCATGCTCAACATCCGCTCATGTTGGGCTCGCTTATGGAAGATGCTCTCCAAAGGCATTGCGGTGGAGTTGACAATCGTTCAGACAGCTCTCCGGAGTGGGTAGGCTCAGAAGCTCAATGACGCCAAGAGCTTTGGCTTCATGATGAACATTTCGTCATCCACTCGAGAACCCATGTCTTTATATCCCCGTTGTAGCCGCTGAATGTGGAGGGTAGCATAGAATTGAAGCAAAGGTTCCTCATTCCAATGTTCTTTGTCCGTCACAAAGCTGAGTAGACCCGCATCACGAAAGCAGCCAAGTGCTTCTTCTAAGCATGGCAGTCCAAAGAATGGTTTCAGTGTCGAGGCGATATGAGGGAAAATGCGCCTTGATCATACGTAACGCAGGAGTAATAGCTTCTCGCTGATAGCTCCGTAAACGATCGATGATATTCTTGGCCTTGAGTAGGGTTCTTTAGTCACAAAGAAGGTGTTGTGCCTTTTGAAGCCATTTGCATTGAAGGACCCTCAGAGGTGGCAGACTGGGAACCTTGGCGCCTTGGCTTTGGTTTGTGGACCTGAGGCCTATGCTCAACATGATAATCAAACTGAGGACCAAAGGCAGTAGGCGGAGGGACCAGAACGGGCCATCGGGCAGTGGTTAGCTGGCCATGATTGTATGCTTGCTCAATTGTATAGGGCCTTGGTGGCGGAACAGGAGCAGTGGCAACAATTGAGGCTTCAGGCTGCACAACAGATACTTCAGGAGCAGTTGCATCATTGGCTTCAGGCACATTGGTTGGTGCAGGCTCCACATTTACTTCAGCCATGACTACATCGTTGGATTCATTTGTGTTGGTGGTGGCAGCCTCAAGATTTTCACCCTCCACTTGACGAGCTGGAGGGTCGGGCACTGGCACGTTCACATCAGGAACAGCTTCTTCAGTATTGGGGGGAGTAGGGACCCGTTCATCTTCTCGTCTTTCATCGGCTGATGCAGCCGGATTGTCTTCAGCAGCTTGGGCTTCAGACATGGAGACATTCACAGTTGGAGTGGCTTCAGGAAACACTTGAGTGCAATAGATGGGTGGTGCACTTCTCCTTCTGGAATGCTCGAAAGAGGGACCTGAGGCCTTGGTCCTTTGCGGCTCATGAATGTCGGGCGACGCCTTTGGAGATGGAGTTGGCTGGGCCTCAAAGTCTTCTTGTTCTTCTTGCATGTGGTGTGACTTGTGGTTGTTGTTGGGGAGTACTTGGGGAGTCTTGTTCATTGTGGGTGATCAGCCCATGATGCATCTCGAGCAATTGGCGCCGAGGACGACCAATGCCGATGAGTTCACTGCTCGTGAGAAAGCGATGATACCAAGTTGTGTTCGATCTGAGGAAGAACTTCATCATCCTCAACATTGTCAGTGTGACCAAGGTCTTCAGCAGCGGTGGGTTCAACTGCTGGAATGTCTTTAGCTTCATGAGCCTCTGTGGAAGTAGGCTCATGAACTATCATCCGTCGTTCTTGGTGTTCAGATGCGTATAACCACCAAATAGGTTCAACAACTAAGGGCCTGTGGGAGCAGCCCGATTCTTCTTGGTTTTGCGCTTCTTCTTGGAGGGAGCAGCATCAGAGGCTTCAGTATTTTTCCTTTTTCTAGCTTCAGCCTCGGCAGCCCTCGTCTTCTTCAGTTTTGAAGCGGTTGACATGACCTTTGGCTTCAATCCAGTCATGCTGCTTGGGAAGATTATGCCAGGTGCTTCCTGCCTTGAAGGTGCAGATTGGGCAGTTGATAGCTTCTTCTTCTTTGGAGCCATTCTGGGGTCAATGCCAGGACGACCAAGAGACTTGCGCTTCTCAGCCTCATTGTAGGATAGCACACATTTGTCAGCCAAGCTCTTCATACGCTCACGAGAGCCTTGAGCTTCTTCACGCTTCTTGAGAAAGGCTTCTTTGAGCTCGTGCAACATGATCTTGAAGTTTCTGACATCTTGCACGCTGAGCTTTGCCACATGCTTCTTGAACTGAGCATTCTCATAGTCGATCTTGTGCTTCAGTTCAACAATGCGCTGAGCAAGAGCTAGCTCAGAAGCAATGGCGCCATTGAAGGAGACGCTGAGGCCAATGGGAAGTTGCAGATCTTCAAAGCTGAGATTTGGTGTGTCAAACCACTCATCAATGAAGTTATGGATGATTGCCACATCGAAGAGAGGCAAATTATTGAAGATCTCTGCTTCTTCCTTGCTCTTGATTAGTTGCTCAAGGGCATCATCCGCAAGATCTTCATCGCCGATGATCAATGTGCTCTTCTCGCAGAATGGCAGCAGGAGTCAAGGTCCGATTAGTGTGCTTGACGATTTTCGCTTTTCTCTCGTCCTCTTGGAGATACTTGAGAGATCTTCGATTGCACATCGCCTTCGTGGAGGTGCAAGGCGCTGGCTTCGCACGTGAAGCTTTTGGAGGAGCAATGATCTTGAAGCCTTAGGCTTTTTAGCTTCTATGGCTTTGGAGGAGGAGCTGGGCTTCATCGCTGTCAAGATCATTATCGAATGATCCACTTTGGCACCTTGTACCAAGATGTAAGTGATGAGGCCATCAAGGTTGGAGAAGGGCCGATGACATCGGGTCTCGTGATCACGTGAGCCGTCAAGACGGGAGAAGAGGGACCAGGTTGAAGTCTAATCCCAATGACTTCTTGTTTTCCTTGGCCGATGCCTTTGCATGCCGGAAGTTGCGCTTGAAGAGAGTATCGCCACGACACCGAGCAATGATGATGGGTCGGCATTTTCAGCCGAGGTCCACGGACCATACAGGATAGAAACCCGTGCAATAGCTTCAGCTCTGTTTTGGGTTGAAGGCCTCGATAGAGAATATCACCCCAAGGACTCTTGATAGCATTCTTCTCAGCATATTCTTGGGTCACGAACTTGTATTTGAACCATTGTTCAGCCCAATATCGTTGAATCCATTGGATTCGTGTCTTGCGCTGATGATAATTCTCTCCAGGATCTGTCTTGTAAAGTTCTGCGAGGTCATCAGGAAAATCTTTTGATGTTCCACCTCGACGCTGTCTGCCACCCTTCCTTACTGAATTCTCGGCAGCCATGAACTTCAAACTGAATGGCTTCAATACGTTCAAAGGCTTCAAAGGCTTTCATTTGCTGGACAAACAGGAATTGGCTTCGGGAGAACTAATGTGATGCTGTAAGAATTATGCAAACGAATGCAGACTATGAGAACCAAGGGATTCTCCCACGGACATGTACTGTGATAAAGATTAGAGATGCGAGGAAGGGAAGAGGTCATATGCATTCTCAGAAGATTTTGAAGATAAATCAGTTTGAAGACATTGACCTCATGATGCGAAGACATTCACTTATATGTTGAGAGTTAGTTCCAGATTTGTACGAATCCGTGAATAAGTACAAGTGAGGAATCAAACTAGATATGAAGTTTAAGTGAATATACTAGGCAGTATGAGATGCATACATACTAGATCTAACATTGTATAGGTAGAAACCAGTTTTCGTAAAAAAGGATGAATCTTTGAAGATAAAAAAGATGGTAAAAATAGAGTTATATTTACCACACGAAGAACTGCTAGATCAGATGAATAGGAGACCGAGCAGTTCAATCCACCGTGCCCTAACTTGGCGACGGAGGACACCTACGGCGACGGCGGAGAGGACGATGTCCGCGGCCAGCATGAGGACGGCGTCGGAGAAGTCGCGACAGCTAAGCGCTTTGTCGCTGGCGTCGTCACGAGCTAGTGGTGACGCTAGGGTTTTGATGAGGTGGAGAGGTGGAAGAAGGTTTTCTTTACCGCATGGGACATGTATTTATAAGGAAGTGTGCGGCACAGCGCAATTACGCAGGTGCCCCTGGCGGTTCACATCTGAGGGGCACGTGGCAAGCATGCAAGATACTCAGAGTTGTCCCACGTTCCCACGTCCGCCAGGCATGTCGGATGGTTGTTCCGGCTTCTCCGGATTTTAAACAATAAGGATGAATCATCTAAAACAGATTTAAAGTTTGTCTCGTGTCTTCACGACTAGGACGCAGAGAAGACATTCGACAGCTTCAATAGAATGCATATGATTTGGACAGATAGAGTTTGAGATAGAAAGCATAGAGAGATTAGGGTCCCATCACATTCACTTAGTTCAAAAGATTCAACTAGGAAGACATAGCTATAAGTGAATGTTGTAGAGGATGTAACACTAGTATATATATCGTAAAGCAATCAAATCATCATAGTGAAGAAAATCATGAAGATAAATTGAAATTGAAGCCAACCCAATTGTAAGACATTGCAAAATAACACCATGAGTGAAACACTTCAAACAGAGAAATTTGGTGGTGGCTACCCATCAGATAGGAAGTATTAGACCCAGACACGGCACACAATTATCGTGGCGCTCCAAAGTCAAATTCCACGTTAATGTATTCACACTCAGAATGTAAGTCTTCATTGATTGAAGATATACTTTACTTCGTGTGTTGCACATCTAAGTCATCAAAATGCATAAGTGTTAGGATGTGTGCCTGATCACAGGACATTTGAGGATTCCAAGATATTTAGCTCACACCGTAACTTGCAAAACCTTTTCTCATCCAAGGGCTTTGTGAAGATATCTGCCAGTTGCTCTTCAGTGTTGACGTGAATGATGTCAATATCTTTCTTCATGACATGATCTCTGAGAAAGTGATGACGAATTTCAATGTGCTTTGTCTTTGAGTGCTAGACTGGATTGTTGGCAATCTTGATGGCGCTTTCGTTGTCGCAGAAGGGAGGTACTTGTTTCAGATTGACGCCATAGTCCTTGAGAGTTTGCTTCATCCATAGAAGCTGAGCGCAACAAGATCCAAAGAAGAATGTATTCAGATTCAGCAGCTTGAGAGTGATACAGTTCGCTTCTTTGAAGACCAATGACAAGTGATCGACCCGTAAAGTGACATGTGCCTCGATGTAGACTTGCGATCCACCTTGTCACCAGCATAATCAGCATCCGAGAATCCAACCAAATCAAATTTTGAGCCCTGTGGATACCATAATTCGAGTGTTGGGGTGTAAGCCAAATATCGAAGAATTCGCTTCACAGCTAAGTGATGCGATTCCTTTGGTGCCGCTTGCAATCGAGCACACATGCAAACACTAAGCATAATATCTGGCCTAGATGCACATAGGTAAAGTAAGGAACCAATCATAGAGCGGTATACCTTTTGATCGAACTCTTTACCATTGTCGTCGGGACCCATATGGTGTTTGGCTGGCATTGGCGTCGTGTAACCTTTGCAATCTTCCATTCCAAACTTCTTCAGACAATCTTTGAGGTATTTTTCTTGAGATATGAAGATGCCATTCCTTTGTCGATTTAATTTGAAGACCAAGGAAGAATTTCAGCTCACCCATCATGGACATCTGATATTGCTCTTGCATCATGTATCCAAACTCATCACTATACTTCCGGTTGGTGCAGCCGAAGATAATGTCATCCACATATATTTGGCACACAAACAGTTCACCATCATATGTCTTCGTGAAGAGTGTGGGATCGAGGGATCTAGGTTTGAAGCCTTTGCTCTTCAAGAAGTCTTTGATCATATCATACCAAGCGCGAGGAGCTTGTTTGAGGCCATACAGTGCTTTGTTTAGCTTGTACACCATATCAGGATGTTTTGGATCTTCAAAGCCAGGTGGTTGAGCGACATATACTTCTTCTTCAACCTTGCCGTTGAGAAATGCACTCTTCACATCCATTTGATGTAGCAGAATGTTGTGGTGATTAGCGTAGGCTAGCAGTATGCGAATAGCTTCAAGCCTAGCCACAAGAGCAAATGTTTCATCGAAGTCAATTCCTTCTAATTGAGTGTATCCTTGAGCCACAAGACATGCTTTGTTTCTGACGACTTGACCATGCTCATCTTGCTTGTTTCGATATATCCATTTTGTTCCAATAATGTTATGCTTGCGAGGGTCAGGACGCTTGACAAGTTCCCAAACATTGTTCAGCTTGAACTGCTGAAGTTCTTCTTGCATAGCTTGCATCCATTCAGTTCCATAAAGGCTTCAAAGAACTTTCTTGGGTTCTCGATATTGACACAAAAGAAAAGTGCCCACGTAAGTTTGCTAACTGTGTTGCTCTTGAGCGAGTAAGTGGTCCAGGTGCATTGATGCTATCAATTATCTTCTCAATTTGTACTTCATTTGCAACTCGAGGATGAACTGGACGAAGACTTTGCTCTTGCTGATCATTGTCATCATTGGAAGGATTGTCTTCAGTCTGAGCATTGTCTTCAGGTTGGTTAGGTGCAGAAATGATAAGTTCCTCTTCAGGCTGTGCTTCAGAAGGCATGATTTCACCAATTCCCATCAGCTTGATCAATTCGCTGGGCGGAGGTTCGTCTAGTGTACTTGGCAGGAGTTCTCTTTGAGAACCATTGGTTTCATCAAATCTCACATCCACAGTTTCAACGATTTTGTAGAGATAGAGGTTGAAGACTCTGTATGAGTGCGAGTCCTTTCCGTAGCCAAGCATGAAGCCTTCGTGAGCTTTAGGTGCAAATTTTGACTTGTGATGGGGATCCTTGATCCAACACCTAGCTCCAAATACTCTAAAGTAGCTAACATTTGGCTTCTTGCCAGTAAGGAGCTCATAGGATGTTTTGTTCAGAAGCTTATGGATGTAAACACGGTTGATGATGTGACATGCTGTGTCAATAGCTTCAGGCCAGAACTTTCTTGGTGTCTTGTATTCGTCGAGCATCGTTCGAGCTATCTCAATGAGGGTTCTGTTCTTGCGCTCAACGATGCCATTTTGCTGAGGTGTGTATGGAGCAGAGAACTCATGAGTGATTCCCATTGTATCCAGATAAAGATCAAGTCCGGTGTTCTTGAACTCAGTGCCATTGTCACTTCTAATATGCTTGATCTTCACGCCATAATTGTTCATTGCTCGATTGGCGAAGCGGCTGAAGACATCTTGCACTTCAGTCTTGTAGAGAACTAGCGGGGTGACCCGCGCATTTGCGCGGCTAGAATTCCTGTCTTGGTGGGTTTCTCTACCTTCGTCTTTCCACTGCATGAGTATTTATATAAACAATAAGCTAAAATATGTATATTCATAAAACATTATTAAGCAGCAATGCCATGCGATAGGTTTTGGTACTAATCTATAGTTTTTAGTGTTCCCCCCATTTTCATCCATTTTAATTTATCTTTTCACATAATATATTTTGGGAATTTTCACCAAGAAAATATAAACATTCACAACTTGTACCCATACCTTTTTATTTTGTTCTATCACGTACCTCAACACCGACCATATAGTGTTTGTATGTTTTGTTCTTACATTCTCATATATCCACATATCAATATATGTTCTTCAATGTCTTCTCATTATAGCGTGAATATCTATACCACTTCTTACTCTAAATGGATGTAGTCAGTGAATGGTGGAAATTTTTCTAAAACATTCTCTCACTCGGGCTCGCCGGAGCTTGTCACCTCGTATGATGCCCATTTATTTTTAATGTAATTGTATTTTGAAGGAAAATAAAACAATTTATTACATATTTGACATGCATAAGTGTTCTTTATATAATGTTCTATATGATTCAATCAATAATAGATATATTCGATATTGTTTTCTCCACCGGTATTTATTGCTATTGAAGTCACCAGTGCATGTTAGCAGATGACTAATGACACTAAAGTTTCTATGCTTCTAGATGATCGTGACAATGTCCTCTCACCCTAACTATTTACGTTGTAGTCCAAGTATTTGTTGGTGTATATTCATTTAAAATGGTATTAAATTATGTCTTGTCAAAGCTTGTCATAGATTCTTTTTCTTTGTACTTGTTGTTATGGGCAAACTTATATTTTTTGCATATTTATTTGGATAATAATTTATGTGATTTTTAATTTCATGTTAAACTTTACGGTTTAATTTAAGCCCTATAGTTGAGTTTTATATAACGAACTATACTTAATAATGAGATTTAATTTATTTTTATTTCATGTTCAACTTTCTCGATAAATTTTATATTTAAGCTTTATAGCTGAACTTTCTACTCATTAAAATTATATTTAATAATTTATTATTTATTATTTTGCAACCGCATATAAATCAAGTTGTACTCTTTTGTCTATGAAAGAAGAGATATATCTAGTAATTTTATTGTGGAAAACTCAAATTATCAACCATGATGAATTGTATTTGGTGGCTTGTCTGTTTGTTTGGATTTTGTTTGCACAATTATTATTTTTGTTGCATGGCCTTTTGCATGTAACATAGTGGGAAAATTCTGCTCGTGCATGTACATGTGCTATGCATATGGGGTCTAATGCTTCATAGTTATATTTCCCTATAGGTAAGAACAGTTACCCGCAAAAAAAAGAGTAAGAAGAGTTACATGTGGATGTTTTTTCCCTTCCTACAACCTTCTTGCAGTACCCTAAAAAAGAACTTTCTTGCAGTTTTATTTTCTAAAATGCGTACATGGCCTAGTTTTTTTCCTTCTAGAAACCTTCTTGTAGGTGTCATCTCTCGCATGTTTATTTATTCGAATAGACCTTCCCGGAGTTCAAAGAAAAGAATAAACCTCCCTTTAGTTTCTTTGGGAAGGTTCTTTAATGTGTACGATCCATGTTAGACGGTCAATGATGATCGTATATGATTTTTTTTGAACACTACATGCTCTTTACTCTCTTTTTCTGCTGCCGCATGGGATACATAGCCATTATTATTTTTGAACAGTACATGACCGTATGGTAATTGGACTCTCACCCACCGCCTTGTTTTTCTTTTTTGAATCAGCTCATCGCATTGCTTGGCAGGCAGAAGCGTACTGGACATGGACACATGAATACTTATTTAACGCTGGATACATTAACTGGACTCTTACATAGCTGGCTACCGAACTTTACTTTTTCTGTCCCCATGTGTACTTTTTCGTAACAGTTTTGTAACACCAACGTAATGTAGTGTTTTTTGTTTTTCTATGAACACGTCCTTTTTCTTATAACTTGTTGAATTGTTAGTATATGACACGTGACATGTCCAACTGTTTGTACGGAATAATATTTATATGTAATGCTGTATCTTTTAAATCTCAACCGTTCATATCTATATTTTACGGTCAAGATAATTTAATCTATGTGGACTAACGTGGTGTCTTATTTGTCTTCTATCTTAATTATATAATAGATTATGTGCACCCATGTGTATCTTGAGTAGTCATCAACAATGACGAAGCCATATAGACAAGCAGTTGTTGTGAGGGTAGAGTAGTGAGTAGGGCCAAATAAGTCCATGTGCAACAGCTCAAAGGGTTGAGATGTCGTCATGATTGTCTTCGAGGGGTGCTTTGCCCTAGTCATCTTTCCAGCTTCGCAGGCACCACACAAATGATCCTTCTTGAACTTGACACCCTCGATGCCTATGACAAGCTTCTTTTTGACGAGAGTGTGTAAGTTCCTCATGCCAGCATGCCCCAGCCTCCTATGCCAGAGCCAGCATTCTGAAGCTTTTGCAAGAAGACATACGGCAAGCTGTGGACCTGCTGAGAAACCTACCATGTATAGATCATCTTTTCGATACCCTTCAAAGACTAGAGACTTGTCAGATTCCATTATTACAAGGCAACAATATTTTCCGAATAGCACAATCATGTTCAAGTCACAAAGCATTGAGACAGACATTAAGTTGAAACCAAGGGATTCAACAAGCATCACTTTATCCATGTGTTGATCCTTTGAGATTGCAACTCTACCTAGACCCAATTCCTTGCTTTTACGAGTGTCAGCAAATGTGATGTGACTCTTGTCTGATGGACGTAAGGTTGAGTCCATGAGCAAACTTCGATCACCAGTCATATGATTAGTGCATCTGCTATCCATAATCCATTCTGAAGCTTTTGGTGTCATACCCTACATTGCTGTTTGGAGGACAGGCTTCACAAAGAGTGTTGTGAAGCATAAGCATTTGACGCACACGAGGATTATCACAGATTATGTCAGGACCCCGACTCAATGCCACATCGATCTAGCATGTAACACCTCATATCACTTTGCGGCATCACGCACGGTATTCCCACGGGTGTCGCCTTACCTTTGCCCGGGACCGCTTATGCCTTTTGGCACACGATATGATAATGTCGCTAGCATCCATATGATAAGGAGCCCGGCTGACATGGCTAGTCGAAACCCAAAGTGGCACAAACTTACAGGACAGCATCCACGACCAAGCATCGAATGTGTCGGTCATCCATGAGTGAATCCAGTCAGTAGCACTGGCTAAGCGGGACTCGATGAACCGCTCAGAAGGGCTAACAGACTCGGTATTCATCGCAGGACATTTTCGAGGGGATGACACAGAACGAAGAAGGACACATGCCGCCAACCTAAGTGTTTTGGAGCAGTAGCAAGCTACCATGGCTCAGTGGAAGCACTAGGAGACATTTCCTGGTAAGAGAGGCTACCAAGGATAAATAACTAGGTTGTCAGATCCCACACATACTAAGCATTTCAATAACATACACACAATATGCTCGATATGTGCAAATACAACATGGCATCACAACATGACTCTACGACTCAAGTATTTTATTCAATAGGCTCCGAGGAGCGCGATATTACAAGCATGGGTCTCATGACCCAACATTCAGAGCATACAGATCAAGCACATGCGGAAGCTTATCATTAAGGACAGTATAACCGCACCTAAAGCGAGCCTTCTCAGCGATTAGCGTTTTTGGCCGTCCGTTTAATTGATTTGATCGTTCCTGACCGTCAGATCTTGTGTAGAAAGCAATCTGTCCCGCACTATGTGTAATCTGGCCCAGCTGTCCTGTGGTGTCATGGCGGTTCTGTGGGAGCACGAGCACCTATGGGGCCGGGGGCCCCTTCTAGTCCGGCAAGGGAGCGGAGGGCGCACGCAGAGCAGATCGAGGCGGGAGCACGCGGGGGAGATTTTTACCCAGCTTCGGAGCTCTCCGGAGAGATAAAACTCCTGCTGCTGCTTTTGTATTTGTATTTTGTTCTTGCTCAGGGCGTAAGCGTGTTGTGGTGCTGAATGAGTCAGCTGTGGAACCGAAAATCTGAACCCCCCACGCGCATGGGCCTCCCTTTTATAGCCTAAGGGGTCACCGGCTGTGGCAGCGAGAAAGAGGGGTAGAAAGGTAAAACGCAGGTTGGTACAACAGTGTCCAACAAAGGTCCCCGACCTAACTCGATGGCGGGGACAAGGGCATTTAATGCCCGTCCGCCGTCCCCAACAAAGGCAAGGAAACGACCGTTAGGGGCGCCACCGATCGCCATGATGGCCTCCTTGTCACTTCGCTACACCGCGACCGCATGGCTGCAAATACCGCCACGTGCTCTCGGATGGCCCCGGGTGACACGCCGCTGGATGCGCTGGAGCTTGGGTGCAGAGTGGCAGCCTTGCCGCTGCAAGTGCCTTGCCGCTGCAAGTGCCTTGCCGCGTCCGTTGTCTTGTTGCACCAGCAAGCTTGCCGCCGGGCCTTGCCGGACGCTGGGCGCTATGCAAGTTTTCAAGTGTCTTGTTATTTTTCCGCAAGCTCCTCTTGCGGGTTCGTCCTTCCCGCAAGCTCCTCTTGCCGGGTTTGTACTTCCGGCAAGCTCCTCTTGACGGGCCTTGTTTTCTTAGTTAATACTTTGTTCTTGAATGGCGAAGATAGGAATGGCGGAGGATTTTGGCGGGCGCCGCAAGCCTTGCCGCTGACGCCGCGATGCCGCTGCAGACAAGTTCGGGTACTAAGGTACCCCTACTTTAGTACACCGACAGAGCCCCGGCCCGGGCCATACACGGTGCCGAAGCGCTGTTGGGCCAGCCCAAAAAAAGGCACGGCACGCGCGCCCGAGTCCAACCGACCGACCAGACCCACCGCACAGACCGCAGCGGCACGCGCCGATTGCGGTGTCGTGGGAGACGTGGGTGGTGTCTTGCGATTGAGGCGCCCATCCCGTGATCACGGGCGGGTGCGGTCACCTCAACCGTCGCCTCCATTCTGCATCCTCGCCACGCCTCCCATGCACTCGGGGTCGCGGACGGTGGAGGTGGGAGACCGAGCCGTCACGGGCGGAGGCAGCGGGTAGGCCCCGACCCCCTGCTCTTCCCGTGCTCGATTCATTTGGAAGGGCGGTCGAGCCCCCACTCCGCCCCTTTAAGAAGAGCGGGAAGGGAGCGCAGAAGCCCGCACTCTCTCATCTTCTCCTTTCTTCAACTTCTGCTCCCCTTTCTCTCATTCGCCATGGAGGAAGGGAACCCTGGTCCTTCATCGGTGGCGGCGAGGGTCGCCAAGAAGGCAGCGATCCTCCCTATCTCAAGGCGGTGGTGGCGAGCCAGCCACAAGGGAAGAGGGAGGGGCGGGTCGTGGGCGCAGGTCGAGGGCGAGGTCAAGGCGCCGAGGAAGAGGCGGACGGGCGGCGAAGATCTCCGCCTCGCCGGCAGCTCCTTCCTCGTGGCGGTCCATACAGGGACGACCCTTGGGAGTTCTTCGTCATGCTGCGCCGGGCACCTCGCCGTCGCCTCCGGCTTCCGGCTCCGTTTGCTAGCGCGATGGAGCCGGACCCGCCCGAGACGCTGAGGTTGCGCATGAGGGGCTGTGGGATCAGCGGCACGTGAGTCAACGTTGTATCCCCAGCCCCTAGCGTGATGTATCTTGATCGAGGGTGGAAGACATTCGCCAAGATCCACAGCTTGACGGCGGGTTTACCTCCATTTTAAGTTAATGGAGGGCGACCGCCTCTCCGTCAAGGTCTTCGGGACTCGGCACCGGGCGAGATGCTGCGTGGACAGCTCCTCGATAGCGAAGACTCCTCCTCGAGCGAGAGTGACGAGGAGGAGAGCGACAGCGACGACGAGGGCGGCGGGCCCGACTAGGCGTCGGGCGTCGCCTCATGGCACCGGCGACCCCATCATCCGGGTCACCGGCCCCTTGAACTCCCCGGGGTCGTCTCCTTGGGCGGCCGGGCGAGGGAGGCTGCGGAAGAGGAAGAGGGTGGCGGCAAGGCCGTCAAGTCGGAGTACGAGGCGTGGTGCCTCGACAACAGGCCGACGCCCCGCCGCCCGTCTTGAGCTCTGCTTCCGCGCCGCCTGCCTCCGCTAAGCCTCCGGGTGGCCCCCGGGATGTTCTCTTGGTGTCTTCTGGCACCCGTAGCTCACCTAGGCGCCTCTTTTGCCCTCTTCGGCTCCTTGACCTACCTCCTGAAAAGGGGGACAGGAAAAAGATTACGGGCATCTTATCTTTTCAATTTGTAAGTCTTCGGGCCTTAGCTGCCTTTGAAACTTGTAATCCTCTCTTTCATGTTTTTCATCCTTTATGGACTGTACCCGAATGGGATGTTTTTTAATGAAAAAGGGGGAGCTCGCTTTTTACCCTACGCTCTGAGGGAACTTGCCGGCGCAAGCACACTTGCTGAGTGCGGAACATCAGCAGCCCGCTGGCGGTGCTGCCTCCGGCAAGAAACCTTGTCGGGTCTAGTTGCAGCTCACTTGTATTGTTGAGCGGACTCGAAAACAAATCAAGGGCGCAACTTAGCCACGAGTCGATTCCTCCGCGCACAGGTTTTCTATACAAGGGATGGTTGTTCAAGGAATATAACTTCGCGTTCCCCAGTCCATAAGAGGATGCATGATGAGGGATGAAAAAAAACTTATCTGATATTGCAGCCCCCGGCAACTCTAGCTTGCCGGGGATGAATCTTAGTACTGCAGCCCTCAAAGAACGCGGCTTGTTCGGGACCTGTGTGCCGGCGCAAGACCTTTCTTCTTTTTTCCTTGTTCTTGCCGCTGCTAGACGTGTCATAGGGACAATCTTTTAGAGCGCGGCAAGTTATTTACTGTAATATATAACTTTATTCTGAGCAAAGCTTGTTATGTTATATCCTTTATTCCGTTACATCCCTTGCATGCTTTTACCCCACGCTTTGAGGGAACTTGCCGCTGCGAGCACACTTGTCGAGTCGGAACATCAGAGACCAGTGGCGGTGTTGCCTCCGACAAGAAATCTTGTCGGGACTAGTTGCAGCTCGCTTGTATTGTTGAGCGGACTCGAAAACAAATCAAGGGCGCAACTTAGCCACTTAGTCGATTCCTCCGCAAGACAGGTTTTCCATAAAAGGCATGACGCTTCAAGGAGTATAACTTAAAAACTCGAACCGACTATGCTCAAACTTTGGCAACTTAGCTTTTACGTCTTCGTGATTCCGGCAAGGCTATGCTTCTTTGAATGACACCTAGTCCATATCGCTATCAAGCTCCGGCAACGAGGACTAAAGGCGAAATGCCGCTGCGGGAACATTCGCTTCTACGGCAAGAATCGATCCCGCCGAGCATGATGCTCCCGGCAAGCGTGTCAGACACGACTTGTCGGGAGCGCTCGCTTCAACGAAACAAACCCTAGGGCTTGTCGGAGCAGACGGCTCCTCGGCGCTTTCGTGTTGATCCCGGGGCCTTCTTGGCGGCGGCTCCGGAGCTCTGCCGGAAAGTAGTCGCCAGTAACCAACCCTTTTTTTGGTTGCATAGGTTCATCCTTGCCGGAATCAGAACTTGTCGAGGGAGCCCCCTGCTTGTCGCTGGAGACCGCACTGCGCTCGTGCCAGCGTGTTGACGCGTACGTTGGCCTTGAGCGTCCCGCGACCCACCAGCTTGGCCTTGTTCCAACGCGAGCACGGCGCCAGGAGCGCGGTGGCGTTGTCGATCTTGCACCTCCCGGGGTGCGGTGGATGCAGATGCCGAACCTTGCGGGCCTTGTCCTTGGAGCGGTGACGATGTGAGTCCCCGGCGCCGCTCCTCCGCTGGCGCCCACGCCACCGCCTGCTTGCTCGGTGGCGATGGGGACGGTCGCAGACGGAGCGGCTACCTCCAAGTTTTCTTCTTGGTGGCATGTTGATGAAGATCTTGATGTAAGCGCGCAGACGCCGGATCGCACGACGACTCGACGCTTCTACCGGGCGCGCCAAAGATGTCGTGGCGGTTCTCGGGGAGCACGAGCACCTATGGGGCCGGGGCCCTTCTAGTCCCAAGGGAGCGAGGGCGACGCAGAGCGATCGAGGCGGAGCACACGGGAGATTTTACCCACTTGAGCTCTCCGGAGAGATAAAACTCCCATCGCCGCTTTGTATTTGTATTTTGTTCTTGCTCAGGCGTGGCGTGTTGTGGTCTTGAATGAGTCGGTCAGGAACCGAAAATCAACCCCCCACGCGCGCATGGGCCTCTTTATAGCCTAAGGGGTCACCGCAGTGGCAAGATAGAAAGAGGGGTAGAAAGGTAAAAACACAGTTGGTAGAATAAGTCAACAAAGTGTCCCCTACCTAACTCGACGGCAGGGACAAGGGCATTTAATGCCGTCCGGTCGCCTAACAAAGGCAAGGAAATGACCGTTAGGGCGCCACCGACGCCACGATGGCCTCCTTGTCACTTTCGCTTACACTCGCACCAAGACGGCACCAGACAAATACCGCAACGTGCTCTGGGATGGCCTTGGGGTGACACGTCGTTGGATGCGCTGGAGCTTGGGTGCAGAGTGGTAGTTTTGCGCGGCAAGTGCCTTGTCGCGACCATTGTCTTGTTGCACCAAAGAAGCTTGCCGCCACGGCCTTCTTTGGGACGCGCGGGCGTGCAGACAAGTTTTCAAGTGTCTTGTTGGCTTTCCGGCAAGCTCCTCTTGCCGGGTCTCATTCCTTCCGGCAAGCTCCTCTTGTCGGGTTTGTACTTCCCAAGAAGCTCCTCTTGCCGGGTTTTACTTCCCAAGAAGCTCCTTCTCGGGCCTTGTTTTCTTAGTTAATACTTTGTTCTTGAATGGCAGTAAGATAGGAATGGCGGAGGATTTTGGCGGGCGCCCGGCAAGCCTTGCCGCGGGACGCTGCGACTGCCCGTGCACAAGTTCGGGGTACTAAGGTACCCCTACTTTAGTACACCGACATATGGGCTGCTGCTCAAGAAGCCAAAATGAAGGCCTCTGGTTAACTGGGCCTTCATCCAGCCCATTACAGCTCTTCCCAAGAGGTCCAGTGTTGTGCCGAGGGAATCCATCCACGAGGAATACAGAGGAGAGGAGCGACCACGTCCATCAGTGCGCCGCCAGCCGACGGTACGAAGCTCTTGGCCACGCTTCCCTTTCCCAGATGCCCCGGTCCAGCGCCGCCTTCTTCTCGAGCACTGCTGCGATCTCGACGTGGTCCAGTGACGCCGCCCCTCTGCCACCAGCAAGATCTCCGCCTCCATGTGCCTCTGCCGCCGCCAGTAGTACGTGCTCCTTCTTCCCTCTGCCACCCCGTCCCTTCTCGACGCCCCCCTCACTCACACTTTGCCTTCCGCCATAGCCCTTCCCATCATGGCCCCGACCCCCTATGCCTCCATGTCGCCAGCCACATCTAGCCATTCGGAACTCTTCCAATCTGAACCTGCTCGTCCTTGCCCACCCATTGCTCCAATCGAAGTGCCCCGCCTGTTGGTTGGCTTTTGCCTCTTGGGCGATCAGATTCGGGCAGCAAAGAGGTCGTAGAGCACCTCCTCCTCATGCCCGTATGATCACCCAAGCACTCGTGGTGGTCGTCTCCTTGTTCTTCGTCTTCACTAGATACAGGTTACAAGGAAGCTCCTGAATCGCCACCCTTTGCTTTCTCCCCTTCCTTCTGAATTATGCGTAACCACAGGTCATTTTTGCAGCCAGATTTTGTTGCTCTTTTGACGAGTCGATCAAGCCACTTCTCGCTGCATACTTCAATGTAATTTTGTCCTGGTATGAACTATGTAGTATGAAACACATATCATGACCTGAGCAATTTGAGAAAATGCCACAACTTTCCTCGCACTTTGCTCTTATACCACACCTTTCTTTTTATTGGAGTAAATAGCACATCTTTGATTGATAGTTGGACAAAATACCACAAATTGATTTTTCCCCTTCTTTTCCACGCCCAGACCCACACCAAATTTGTGCTGGACGGATTTACCCTCAGGCCGTTTCCACGATCAACAGATCAAAAAAAAGGAGAAACGATGAACGCAGCTGACTAGAACGAAGCACCGCGCCGCCGCCTCGCGGTGCCTCCTCCCGGTGCCGCCCCCGCCGTGCCTCCTCCCCGGCGAGCCGCCGACTCAACGTGCCTCCTATCCCAGAACACTACATCGCCTTTCCTCCTTCCTGGTGCGCCGCCGCCTCGCTGTGATTCATACTGCTTCTCCCATGCACGTACGTTCTGCCACCGCCCAACAGCTTGCCACTCCTCTCCCATATACAGATATACTGCTTCTTCTCCCATGCATCTGAAGTCTGATTACATCCATATGAAGAAGCTTCCATATCCTCTGGTAACAGTTCCTACATCTAAACCGTCAGCACGTACAAAGTTGTTAGTCTGTGCCACTAGTTTTTGAGTTGTGCCATATGCTAAAAAGCTAATAATTTGAGCAACGAGCAGCTCCAGCCAACATGCATGTACAACGACCACAGACAGCCATTACAGCCATCAACAGTTAGCAGGCTTGTACAGCTACACCTGGACGAGGGGCGCGCTGCAGGGGCACTTCAAGAGCCGGCGCCTCTCTTCTCTCGCAAGACGAAGGGGCTGGAGCGCGGCGGACGGCGCTGCTTCCTGCATAGGAACGGGCGGATCGCCAGGGAGGAGGCACGACGAGGCGCCGGCTCACTGGGGAGGACGCATGGCGAGGCGGCAGCGTTCAGGAGGACCGGAGGAGGCATGACAAGGCGGCGGCACACTGCTTTATCTATTTATCTCATGTGGATTCATCGTTTCATAAGACCAGGAAAGGTTCGGAACAGGAAACGGTGGAAACGACTCGGAGGGCAAATCCGTCTTATAAAATATGAAGGGTGGGTCTGGACGTGGAAACGATGGGAAAAATCCATTCTGTGGTGTTTTATCTAGCTATCAATGTAAAGTGTGGTATTTAATCCAATAAAATGAAAGGTGTGCTATAGGAGTAAAGTACCAGAAAAAGTGTGGCATTTCCTCAAATTGCCCCATTTTTATTGACTTTTTTTTGCAGGTGTTATTATTGACATTTCCATGATTTGATTATTGTCATTAGCAGTCCATCTGTAGCTTGTAAAGTGGGTCAAACTTATTATATCTATCTCACTTAGTCAAATTTAATTTAATACAGTAATGTGACTTACCACGTGTTTGTTGAATCAATGTTTGAAACAACAAAGGGAATAATTATTGTGTGTCTAATTTAAACGCAGTCCTGCCCGAACGTGTGGCTGGCTCTCTTTTTAGTCTTGCTTACCATCTGGATTAGCCCTGATCCATCTTCATCACCATGTTTACATATATAGATGTTATTGGAATAGTATCTGGAATTTTAGATATACTGAAGGTACGTTTACCTGCTAGAGCGCAAGAATCAGATCAAAAGGAACTTGCAGTTCATAGATATTGAGTAAAAAGGTCTAGACCAAAACTTGCAACCTTGGTAAAGAAGAAGATGCACTTATCATAAAAATGAAGAAGATGCGTTGGGTCTCACAGCACTATCGATTCACACAGTCCACTTATTTATTTACAAACTTTTCTATGGATTACAGGACCGGAATTGAAGCAAACAAATCAGCTTCCGCAAAGAAGATGCACTTATGATAAAAGAGCTTTGATCAGCATATTTCAAAAGCAAAAAAAGGAATGGCAACCTTCTGCATACGTCCATCTTTTGAAGTTATTTAGTTTTCCATTAATAAATATAACACCTCCGTGCAAGCGCTACCGCATGATCAGATGATCAAGAACTTCTTCACAAGTTAACGTGTCTCGGTACTATGTATTGCAAAAACTATTCATCTTTTGTGCAATGTATATGGTTCTATAGCTTTGCTTTCTAAGAAAAATGCACTTAGATCTTGTACTTCCTGCCAAGAATGTTTGAATCTCAATGCTATAATATCTAAATTTCTATTAGTATAACAAAATGCACCTTTTCAGTTTCCACTTAAACTTTCTCATGGCATGCAGAAACTAACATCTGAACATCTTAGTTTCTTAATTCATATGCAAAATCAGGTTTCTTACCCTAAATTCAGCAGTCAAAGCAGACCATTAGCACTCACCCCTCACAAAATTGCAGCGTGGAGCTTCTAATTCCTCTCATGTTTCTCCTTTTTCTTCCCTACAAGCCTAACGCAGTTATAGCAGCAGTAAATGTAAACGACTTTATTCATCAGTAACCAAAAATAATAATAACTTACCAGTTACAGATGCGTGCTGCAAAATGATAACTGAATACTTAGAAATGCCTGAGTATTAAACACCCATTAAACACGATATAATGGCCATTAGCTTGACATCTCACACACCATTCTTCGATGACTATAGAACCCTATTTCCAGATATAAATTCAGCCAAACCAACGCCAAGATAACCCGCTAAATCAAAATATACTAGATTTAATATGTAATAAACCAAAGTTGCAACGTACTGAAGTTAAACATACAGAATCAGAACAGAAACCCTTCTAATTTTGACTTTTTTTTTGAGAAACACCTGTAATATTGTCATGAGTATTACATGACTATTGAATGCTAAGCATTAAAACAACGTGACTCAAGGCCCAGTCAAAGTCCACACTTTTCAGATAAAACATTAAAACAACGTGACGAAATGCCCAGTCCAATACTATACTTCCAGATATATTCAAAAAGGCCAGCCCAAGAACAAACTAAAAGCCAAAAATCTTTGGCTTGTTTAATCCTCCTGTCATTTCATGTATACCTTCGGCTTTCAATATTCAATAAAGGAAGGACTTGTACAATTGAAGACAAATTCTCAAGCTAAAAATACTATACAAAATTACTGAACACACATGTCCCTGTATATTTGTATCAATCCCTATCATTAAATTGCACAAATCGACGGGCGCAGCAACGCACGCCGCCATGATCTAGTGTTTGAGTACAGACATCTACAAATGAAAAAGGCTGAAAAGCCTGACTATCTACCAGATCCTGCCGAGGGCACAAGATCGTAGCTGAGGTAACAAGCTAAATGTCAAAGACCACGCGGAACTACTAGCGAGACTGACGTCTCTCTACAAAAACATAAAATAGGCAAACATGAGTACAAATGTACCCAGCAAGACTTACATCAGATCTAGCTACAGATGCATCATTATCAACAAAGGGATGGTGGGGTTTAACTGCAGCAAGCCAGCTTTGACTCGGTGGCTATCCTGAACTACGACTGCAAGTAACTCTTTTGAGGTGGCGCACACGAGTCCACATATTCACCATATCAATACACCACTATGGATCCGCCCCGCCTCCCTACGAGAACGCCATCCATAGCACTCACGCTTATCTTGCGATTTTAGAGTATCCACTTTCACTTGTCTATGAACCTGTACAGCAACCCGAAGTCCTTTACGCGGACACGGCTATTGAATAGATGATGTTAACCTGCAGGGTGTACTTCTTCACACACGCTCACCACTTACCGCCGTTTACACGACATGTACTCGGCAACCTTCAAGCGGAAGCCCAACGAGGGTGTCGGCCACAACCTAACTAAACACTCAAGTCTCTAGTCCAGGTTTATCGCCTATTCAGGTTCCATCCACAGGGAGTCCGGCCGAGGTTTCCACATACGGCCCCAAACGATGTGTACAGGGTTCCGTGACACCAAACGGGCGCCCGATATACCCGGCCACGTAACTACATCACAGCCCACCCCTCTGGTCAGCGCTGCGCACGGCCTCCTGCATACTACAAACACCAGAAACTACTTGCAACTCCTAGACAGAGGACAAGGGTGATTAAGAAGCCGAGAGGGTCCATTGGTTTCGGTCCCAATGCGTGGTAGTATCTGTTTCATGAATCACAAACACAGAACTTAGTTCCTGAGGACGGTTTCAGTGAGACAACCCACCATGTACTCCTACATGGCCTCTCACCGCTTCCTTTACCAAATCGTGTTCACACACTTAGCTCTCAACAGTAGGACATGTTCACACGCCTCTGATTCATCCTCGATGAATCGCACTGACTCAACTCTAAGCGAAGAGTGCAAGGCAAACAAGCATGAATGAGTAGGCACAACAAGGCTCAAACAACTCCTACTCATGCTAGTGGGTTTCATCTATTTACCGTGGAATGACAGTCATGCAAAGGATAAAGGGTTCACTACCGCACAAGTAATGAGATGAATCGTTGTTGTCCTAATGCAGTAAAAGAGAGCAAGAGCGAGAGAGTAGGATTGTATCGGAATGAACAAGGGGGTTTTGCTTGCCTGGCACTTCTGAAGATAATATAGTTCTTCATTGGTGTCATCGATCTCATCGTCGGAGTCACGTCTATCGAGAGGGCACAAACACCGACAAACAAGGAAGAACACAATCAATGCAATACACAATATGATGCATGATCATGACATGGCAATATGATGTGGTTTGAACTAATGCAACTAGCAGCAGGTTAAATGGAGTTGGTTAGAATCCAAGATTCAAAATCAAACTCCATATGTGAAGGTTTAAATGCCGTTTATATGACTTGTGCTAAACAGCAGCTATAAGTTGTTCTAACATGCATGAAAATGATACAGATGGATAGATTGGATTTTTCTGATCATTTTTCATATATAAATTATTTAATTTGGAGTTACGGTTGAATTTCTATGAATTTTAGAAGTTTAGATCATTTTCTGGAATTTCCTGAATTATTTTAAATCCAGAAAACAATTACTGCATCAGCATTGTGTCACTGTGACATCAGCGGTCAACAGGCGCGGTCCAGGTCAAACCTGACAATGGGTTCCGCGTGTCAGTGTCATAACTAACTTAATAGAGTTATTTAGTGTTAGGTTAAGCACTAATCTAGGTTAATTAGCGCTAAACTAACCTAACTAATAATTAACAAGGGCAGCCCACACGTTAGTGGGTCGGGGGGAAGTCAAACCCCGGTCAAGCGGGGTCAAACCCGCCGGACTTGGTCCACGGCTCGTCGCCGGTGAAGCCCGAGACGGCGTAGGGGGTCGGAATTTGCCAACGGTCGACCAAATCGACCACGGTTTGGTCCTACGCGTAGCTGGGGCTCGCGCGCATCTCGTAGGACAAGGGGGAGGAGCTGGGGTGGTCTGAGTCGACGGCGACGAGCACGAATGCAGTGGCCGGAGTTCGGACGGGGTTGGGTTCGACGCTACGGTGCACGGAAGGAGGAGCTGGTGATGGCTACAGGCTCATGGTGCTGCGCTGAGCACAACGGTGAGCTTGGCTTCGAGCCACTGTGGCTCTAGCCACGACGACGCCATGGCCGGCGGCAGGGAGCTTTCGGGTGCGGTGGAAACAGCGGCTACGGAGGCCAAACGAGCACGAGAGCTAGGGGGAGAGGAAGAGGAGCTCACAGCAGGGTCGGAGAGGGGGTCAGCGAGCTCGAGGAGGCCCAGTGGACGACAAATCGGCGGCGACAATCTCCGGTGACCGAGGAGGAAGAAGGTGGAGTAGCCGGTGACGCAGGTCATCCCAGCGCTTGGGGCCAGGGTGGGGCAAAGCAGCGGTCGTCGGCGTTTCTTGCGGACTCAAAGAGGCGGTGAGGGGAGCACGATGGGCGCGGCTATGGCGGCAGCGAGCTCACGGGCGTCTCGGCCATGGTGGAGAGGGCGAGATGGAGACGAGGGGGAGAGTGCGGGGCGGTCAGAGCGATCCAGACGGCTCTCGCGGGTCTGTCCGCGGCGCCACGCAAGCTAGCAGGCAGGAGGTGGCATGGGCGCGTGTGTGCAAGACGACGAGCACACGCCTTCGGCCCTTCGGCGCTGGTGGAGACGACGATCGGTAGCGCCAGTCAGCTGGGCCAGAGTAGATGGGCCGCCAGGTAAGTGGCCCAGGTAGGTCCTTCTCTCCCTCTCTTCTAATTGTTTTTTTTTCTATTATTCTGCAACTTCAGGGCTTTATTAAAAATAGTTCAACAGATCAAGAAATCATGAAACTGCTCAATGCCACTGTTTGGAATATAACCAACAGCAAACATTTTAGTTTATGATTATTTGAGCATTTAAAATATTGTATAGCATTAAAATGTCCAAATGCAAATAGAGTGTGATTTAATTCAGAGCCCAATATGTCCTGCAAAAATATAAACCATTTTTGGTAGATGCTTCCACCTCAAACCAGAAATGTTGAACATTTTTAGAGGGCATTTTGAGTTCAATGAAAAAGATTTTATTTTGACCCTAGTCGAATTCATTTGGTGCTAGGGTTTAAGCATCCCCATTTCAAGTTTAAAAGAAAATGAAAATGATGCATGGATGTAATGCCACTAATTACAAGAGGATTTCTAGGGCTGTGACAACTCACCCCCACTATACAAGAATCTCGTCCCGAGGTTCAAGACGTGAGGTAAGAAGACAGAGGGGACACGAAGCTAACATGATCTTCATGATCCAATTGCCCTTCTTGAGGATGTTGATTCATTGCTTCAAATTTATCTTGACGTCTTGCCTTAAGAACTACAACCAACATGACCACGAGTAGAAGGAAGAAGTTTAGAAGAATCGATATTCTTGAGGTTCGAGCAACTTAGGATCATCTTAATGATCACCAGATCAGGTCACGGAATAAGACATGAAAACATCTCTGGAGCTGAGAGGCAAAACATGCATCAGGAGCGACAGAAGAAGCAATTTGACGAGGATTTCAAAGTAGCGAGGGAAATTGCCATTATTCCAAAACGGGGCACCTCAGGGGAGGTGACTCGAAGAACTGTTCCCTTAAGTGGAAAAAAGAATTACTTTTGATCCATAGATCATTGAAACTCTTCATACCATCTTAACAACAATTGATAACTGATCATTTGAAAGATCTCGAAGAAATGGCATACTCAGACTAGGATGGATGATGTGGACTACCTTGTTGAAGACAACGCAATGGATGACTTTTGCTTATCATCGGGGATGGATGGGACCCATAGTAGGACCACTTTTGAAGATGATCCTGGACAACAACTGCTGAGAAGGACAACCCATGGAAAACTGGCCCGATGAAGTGCAAGCTGGGAACAACATGCAGATGTTGGAAATGTTCCAACCATCATATCTGCCTGAGATTCAGATCTGGTTGGAAATAAGATATTTGAGACAAAGATGTCGGAAAAGAAAGTTTGCAACACAAGCAGACGAGACAGAGTTGCGAGATTCTCGAAGGAACTACGATAGCAAGCTCCAAAACATGAGCTGGTTCGCACAAAAACTCGCGTGAACATGCTGTCCAAGACAAGCATGACCACGTAGTAGTCTTATAATGAAACACTATCGAGTTCAGGTTAGGATCCATCATCAAGGATTTCGAAGTCTTTACGCGCGCTAGACTTCTTTTCCTTAAACAAGTCAACCAGTGGCTTGAACTGTCAGGACCCCGAATCAATGCCACATCGATCTAGCATGTAACACCTCATATCACTTTGCGGCCTCACGCACGGTATCCCCATGGGTGTCGCCATACCTTTGCCCGGGACCGTTTGCGCCTTTTGGCACACGTATATGATAGTGTCGCTAGCATCCATATGATAAGGAGCCCGGGCTGACATGGCTAGTCGTAAACCCAAAGTGGCACAAACTTATAGGGACAGCATCCATGACCCAAAGATCGAACGGTCGGTCATCGCCGAGTGAATCCAGGATGTAGCACTGGGCTAGCGTGATTCCGTGAATTGGGCAGAGCGGGCTAATAGAACTCGGTATTCATCGTGACATTTCCCGAAGGATGGACACAGAACGAAGAAGGACACATGCCGCCAGCCTAAGTGTTCCGGAGCAAGAGTAAGCTACCATGGCTCATGGAAGCACTAGGAGACATTTCCGTAAGAGAGGCTACTAAGGATAAACAACTTGACAAATGATCCCACACATACCAAGCATTTCAATAACATACACACAATATGCTCGATATGTGCAAATACAACATGGCATCACAACATGACTCTACAACTCAAGTATTTTATTCAATAGGCCCGAGGAGCGAGATATTACAAACATGGGTCTCATGACCCAACATTCAAAGCATACAAGTCAAAACACAAGCGAAGCTCAACATGTCCGAGTACGTACATCTATAAATGAAAAAGGCCGAGAAGCCCGACTATCTACTAGATCTCGCCGAGGGCACAAGATCGTAGCTGAGGTAACAAGCTAAACGTCAAGTCCACGTGGAACTACTAGCGAGACCAAGTCTCTACAAAAACATAAATTAAGTTAACGTGAGTACACATGTACCCAGCAAGACTTACATCAGAACTAGCTACATATGCATCATTATCAACAAAGGGGATGGTGGGGTTTAACTGCAGCAAGCCAGCTTTGACTCGGTGGCTATCCTAAACTACGACTGCAAGTAACTCTTTTGAGGTGGCGCACACGAGTCCACATATTCACCAAACCAATACACCACTATGAATCCGCTCCCGTTTCCCTACGAGAACGCCATCCATAGAAATCACGCTTATCTAGTGTATTTTAGAGTATCCACTTTCACTTGTCTATGAACTGTATAGGCAACCCAGAAGTTCTTTACCGCGGACACGACTATTCGAATAGATAATGTTAACCCTGCAGGGGTGTACTTCTTCACACACGCTCTCGCCACTTACCGCCATGTACACGTCATGTATCTCGGCAACCTTCAAGCGGAAGCCTGGCGAGGGAGTCGGCCACGACCTGACTAACCACACAAGTCTCTAGTCCAGGTTTATCGCCTATTCGGGTTCCATCCGCAAGGAGATCCGCCGGGTGTCGCCACGGCCCCAAACGATGTGTGTAGGGTTCCCAAGTCCACCATCCGGTGCTACTTGGTACACCGGCCATCAGGTTTAGTCTCGTCCCAAGCCCACCTGCACGGGTGCCACTTGGTAGACTACTAACACTACCTACAAACACCAGAAACTAGTTGCAACTCCTGGACAGAGATCAGGTTGATTAATAAGTCGAGAGGGGCACTTAAGCATTCCAATGCGTGGTAGTAGCTGTTCATGGATCACATACACAGAACTCAGTTCCTGAGGACGGTTTCAATGAGACAACCCACCATGTACTCCTACATGGCCTCTCACCACTACCTTTACCAGATCGTGTTCACACACTTAGCTCACACACAGTAGGACATGTTCACACACCTCTGATTCATCCCAGAAGAATCATACCTGACTCAACTCTAAGCAGTAGCAGGCATGAAAAACAAGCATGAATGAGTAGGCACATCAGGGCTCAAACAACTCCTACTCATGCTAGTGGGTTTCATCTATTTACTGTGGCAATGACAGGTCATGCAGAGGATAAAGGGGTTCAACTACCGCAACATGTAACACATGTATCGTGGTTGTCCTAATGCAGTAAAAAGAGAGCAGAAGTGAGAGAGTGGGATTGTATCAGAATGAACAAGGGGGTTTTGCTTGCCTGGCACTTGTGAAGATAGTATAGTTCTTCATCGGTGTCATCGATCACATCGTCGGAACCACGTCTATCGAGAGGGGACAAACACCGGCAAACAAGGAAGAACACAATCAATGCAATGCGACAATATGATGCATGAATGTGACATGGCAATATGATGTGATTTGAGCTAATGCAACTAGCAACCAGATTAAATGAAGTTGGTTTGAACCAAAGATTCAAATTCAACTCCATATGTGATTATTCAAATGCCATTTATATGATTTGTCCTAAACAGCAGCTATAAGTTGTTCTAACATGCATGGAAATGGTACAGATGGATAGATTGGATTTTTCTGATCATTTTTCATATATAAATTAATTAATTTGGAGTTACGGTTGAATTTCTATGAATTTTAGAAGTTCAGATCATTTTCTGAAATTTATAAATCATTTCTGATTTATTTTAATTCTAGAAAGGCTTTACTGCGTCAGCACTGCGTCATTGTGACGTTAGCGAGTCAACTGCGTTGACCCAGGTCAAACCTGACCTATGGGGACCACTGGTCAGTGACACAGTGCTGTCTGGGTCACAGACTTGTGGGGTCAGGTCAACACTGAGGTGGCAAGGTCAAACTGACCGGTGGGGCCACGGGCATTAGCTTAAATTAAACAGGGAATAACCCTGTGGTTAGTTAAGGAGGGGCCCGCCTGTCAGCGAATTAGCTTTGACTAAACACAGTAATTAGACTAATCTAATCCGTCCACGTTAGCACACCGGAGAATGGCCAGCGGCGACCTCAAAACACGGCGGAGGGTTGCCGGAGTGGCGCTACAGGTGGTGTTGGGCCAAGCCAAGGGCATCAGAAGGTTTCTCTTGCTCGCGCGCATCCAAAGGAGGCACGCGGGAGGGCGCGGGGTGGCCGGAGCTCGCCGGACCAAGCTCGCGGCGGCGGCCGGAGCTCGGAGGTGCTTCGAGACGGCGCTACGAGGCGCAGCAGGACGAACGGGTGGACGCGCCCGGCTCCTGGAAGCGTGCTGAGCACGGGGCGATGCTCAGGCGCAAGCTTCAGTGGCTACAGCGGCTGTGGCGACAGGGCCGGTGGCGAGCAAGCTTTCGGCCAGGGTGGCGCTAGAGCTAGCGGACGAGCGGGGCAACAGAACTTGGGGCGAAACGACAAGGAGCTCACCTAGAGTGGAAGGGGATGCTCAGAGGGCTCGAGGACGGGCGGGACCAACGAATCGGCGACGGCATTCGGCGGCCATGGACGGGGAAGAAACGCCGCGGCATCGTCTTCGGGGCATCCGGGCTTCAGTGGGTTGACGTAGAGGGGCTTGGGGTCCTGGCGGAGCTCGGGGTCACGGCCACGGTGCAAGGGAATGGCGCTGGGCGCAGTGGCAATGAGCGGCGGCAACGGCGTGCTCGGGTAGAGAGGGAGAGAGCAGAGGAGGGGGGGGGGGAAGGAGCGAGGGAGAGTGAGGGAGCCTGGTGGGGGTGCGTGGCGTCTCCAGGGGGGTCGAGGCGCAGGCAGGCAGCCTGGAGGTGGCCGGCGTGTGGCCACACAAGGCGGCACACGCGCTCGCCACCGAGCTGCTTCGGGGCGAGGGGGAGGAAGACGACAGGGAAGGGCCAGGTGGGCTGGGCTGGCTTTGCCCAGCTGGGCTGCTACAGTACGAGGCCAGGTGGGCCTTGCCAGGTAAGTTCCTTTCTCTCTCTTTCTTTCTCTTTTCTATTTTCTGTAATTGTTTTGATCTAGTAAAAATACTAAACCTCATCTAAAAATCCTGAAACAAATTATGAGGACCTGTTGAATTATTTCCAACAACCCATATTTAGTTCCAGAATTATTTGAGCATTTAAAATTGTTATAGCAATTAAATGCCCAAATTCAAATACATAACGATTTAATTCAAAAGTCCAGAAATGGCCTAGAAATATGTGGATCATTTTTGCCAGAGGTTTTCACCTTTATCAAAAATCATGAACTTTTCCAGAGGACATTTTGGAATTATTGAAAAGGATTTTATTTGATCCTATTTGAATTCATTTGGTGCTAGGGTTTGGATCAATCCCCATTTCAACTTCATTTGAAATTTTAACATGATGCATGGATGCAATGCCACTATCTACAACCAAATTCTATGGATGTGACAACTCACCCCCACTAAACAAAATCTCGTCCCGAGATTCAAGTGTAGGGTAAGAAGACACAAGGGACTCGAAACTAGCATGATCTTCATGATCCAACTTGCACATTATAGGAACGTCGATTCCTTGCATCATCTTGGTCTTGACAACTCTGCTTTCAAGATCTTCATCAAACACAAGTTCAGAGACAACTCTACAATGATGGATCATCTTAATGATCACAAGATCATCTCACATAACGAGACGTAGAAACATCTCCTGAGCTGGGAGGCAAAACATGCATCAGGAGGGACGGAAGAAACAATTTGACGAGGGTTTCAAAGTAGCAAGGAAACAAATACTATGATCCCATAACGGGGCACCTTGGGAGAGGTGACTCGTAGAAATATTCCCTTAAGTGGCAAAAAGAGTTACTTTTGATTCAGAGATCATTGAAACTCTTTATACCAGCCTAAGGCAAAATATAATGGATCGTTTGAGGGAGCTCGGAAGAATGGCATACTCAAACTAGGATGGCTGATGTGGATTACCTTGTTAAAGACACCGTAAGGGATGGTTTTAGTAACTGGGGAGAATCCCAGCAGTAGAGAGTGAGTCCACTGTTTGAAAGGTTATAGCATAACCGAGGAAACTGAGAGCAATCCCAGTTAGTGCCGATGATAATACCTAGCGCTTGTGCGTGCTCTCAAGAACTTGAGCAATTCCATAATCATCATAGTTCTACCAACATCTATGAAAAGAATGTTAATACAACTACATCCTACCATGATGAATAACGATGGAGGATGCAGATGGAAAGGAAGACAACACTTTCTCAGATTTCACCCTAGCAATGCCAAGGAAACAAAATCTGGATGATCGACCGAGAGACATTTAGCACTCCGCTTCTAATGTTCTCCTTGATGTGCTAGCGTAACCCATTTATAGATATGGTTTGGTATCTAGGACATCAAGTTAAAGGTCGGACTTCGGAAGCACAAGAATCCATAAGGAGTAACTGCTGGAGTAAATCCTACGAAATCCTTATGGGGAGGTGGCCAACTTCCTCAATCAAGATACTACAATAATAGGTCTTCCGGCTGGGTGTGTTGGCCACGACATCCACTTTACCTGTTATGGAGAGACCAATATTATAGTTCTTGGGAAATGTTCCATCCATCATATCTGCCTGAGATTCAGATCTGGTTGGTGTTAGGATATTCCAGACTCATCGAGTCTAGAAAGAAAAATGGAAGTTTGCAACACAAATCGACGAGATGATGTTGCGAGATTCTCGGGGAATGAACTACGATAATAAGCTCCAAAACATGAGCTGGTTCTGCTACACACGTGTGAACACACTATCCCAGACAGGCATGACCACATGGTAGTCTTATAATAAAACACTACCGAGTTCTGGTTTGGATACCATCATTGCGGATAACAAAGTCCTTGCATAAGTCATATGATTAGCTCTTATGAAGGAACTTCTTCTCCTTGAACAAGTCAATCAGTGGCTTCGTGTGCTAGGAAACACATATGGAATGGAGGCGGCCAACCTAACAAACCACAGAGCACTTCGCACGTGCATGACTAACTTGGGATGATTCCAGAGGAGGCAAAAACGAGCTTTCTCGGATTCACGGCGGCAACTTGCACCGACTGCACGTGAACTTAGAGGAAGTCACTACTTTCATCCAAACATATACTTCATGAATGGGGCATGAATAAAATGCTTACACAAGTTTCCAACACTAGCTGGATGTTCAACATGAATCATGGAGGAGACAAAATGCTGCTGATGGTGGGCTCAACAACAACTCATCAGAATTTCCATATAACTGGACTCCCACCATCATGTGAACACGGTGATAGCATTGGTCAGACCAAAAGATGTAATGGTGTATGATCGAGGGATCAACCAAGAGTAAGACAACATTACGAACATCGTTGATTCTGTTTTGATTTGACGATAGCCCACACTCAAATCAAAGTTTTAACAAGATAATTGATCCAACAACTGATCACGAGGATCAATCAATGAGGATAACATCTTTCCTCAATACACACACACACACACACAAGGATATCCCTTTGGAATGAACTGAGTCGGACAAGCTTTTATCTTCCAACTCTCCAAGTTGTTGTTTAGCTTAACCAACTAGCTCACGGTATCCAACACGAATTCTTGGAGGAAGGTTGGTTTCGAAAACCAACTTGATCACAAGCTCAACATAGCGATCAGGTGACAACCTGGTGATACTTCCGAAAAGATAATCGGGAAATCACGAACCACCGATATGTTACTAAACTCGAGAACAATCTTGCTTTTCAGAGCAAGACGATATGATCAAATAAGCAAGGATTGACACATTCCAAACTCGTTGATCGAAGAGTGCACCAGGAAATAAGGACTAGGTAGCACAATCAATCTTAGAATGATAATTCAATACCAACACGCTAAGGATGAGATTATTGTCTATTAACTACCGAGCAACGGGGTTGCTAGCAGTATTGATTTCACGCATCATAGTTCACCTGTCGGCATTCCGGTTGCGACAACACGGAACCGAGGAATGAGTAATGATGGCGAGAAGTATCACTACGTCAAGAATTCACAAGAGCCGGTGCAATTCTCATGAAAATCCTGACATAAAGGGGGTAATACTCCAGGGTAGAACAGAATCAAAAGCTGGGTTGGCATTTTGATCTGCGGAGCACAACTATTTTGAATCAATCCTGGATATGGATGAGGTACTGGAGTTTGTTTCTCCTAGTCATCCTGAATAGAATGGCTTGACGGACCACAAGAATAATAAGCATCGATAACATGAATGCACAATTACTCCTGACTATCAATTCATAGACGAAGATCGGAATACGACTGAAGAGGGACAGCTCAAAGAAACATATATCTTTCTGAGTTGTGGATGCATAGATTAGTATGTCGAGCAAAGCTCAATATTTCTTTCGGATAACCCATGCAGAAGGTAGAACTGGCAGACTCACAATACAGAATGGAGAACTCATAAAGAGCACTCTCGTTGTGATCTTTTGGTTCAAAAGAACTCCTGCCAAGAATGGTTCATGGTATTTGGAAGAACGATATACCACTGACCTTGAGGACTATCGCAAAGGTTACTAATATCCTAAAGGAACTAGCAAGCACTATCAACACGAGGTAAGTAGGGTGAATCTCGGGTTCGAAACCCAGGAGTAGAATACATACATACTAAGTGGCATCACGGGATGCTTTCGAGAATAAAGGCCAGAATCATCACACTGGGAACACAAATCATGGCTAGCTTACTAGGTGGTACTCTAAGACACCTAGGGTCATAATACTAGCTCCAACATATATACCGAGGCAATTAAGTACCACAACACACTAGTTGGTGTAGTTAATCTGGCCAAAGGAACATCGGAACGGTAAGAAGGGATTTGCAAATGCATCGATCGTTTAGAAACACTCGATGACTCGGACAAAGATAACGGCTGTAAATGCTCAAAAGAATTTAGACATGCTACAAAAATGGTGGCATCGCCACTCAAAAGCACAATATCAAGGTTTCGAGATCAACAATTAACATACGGAAGTAGTAGGAACTTAACTGAGGCTTGAAACCAACAATCCTATAAGTCTACGGATTAGTAACACGTGATCCTGATAGAAAGAAGAGAAGGCCTAGTTCTTAACCCCCGTGGAGAAGAAGAGGTTGACTCAGATCAGAAGGCATAAGGTAAAGGAGTAAAAAGAGCCTTACGTTCCCATCCCACAATCAATTCCCCTACATATAACTAAAGCATTTCTAGACTCAACTTCGACCAGTTTGGCTTGGTAATCCTACAGCAATCAAGCTCGATACCAAAGCTGTCGGGACCCGACTCAATGCCACATCGATCTAGCATGTAACACCTCATATCACTTTGCGGCCTCACGACGGTATCCCCACGGTGTCGCCTTACCTTTTCCCGGACCGTTTAAGCCTTTTGGCACACGATATGATAGTGTCGCTAGCATCCATATGATAAGGAGCCCGGCTGACATGGCTAGTCGTAAACCCAAAGTGGCACAAACTTACGAGGACAGCATCCATGACCCAAAGATCGAACGTGTCGGTCATCACGAAAGTGAATCCAGTGCTGTAGCACTGGGCTAGCAGACTCGTGAACCGGGCAGTAGCGGCTAATGTAACTCGGTATTCATTGCGTGACATTTCCCGAAGAACATACTGAGAACGAAGAAGGACACATGCCGGCCAGCCTCGGTGTTAGGAGCAAGAGCAAGCTACCATGGCTCAAAGGAAGCACTAGGAGACATTTCCCGGTAAGAGAGGCTACTAAGGATAAACAACTTGACAGTCAGATCCCACACATACCAAGCATTTCAATAACATACACACAATATGCTCGATATGTGCAAATACAACATGGCATCACAACATGACTCTACAACTCAAGTATTTTATTCAATAGGCTCCGAGGAGCGAGATATTACAAACATGGGTCTCATGACCCAACATTCAAAGCATACAAGTCAAAACACAAGCGAAGCTCAACATGTCCGAGTACGTACATCTATAAATGAAAAAGGCCGAGAAGCCCGACTATCTACTAGATCTCGCCGAGGGCACAAGATCGTAGCTGAGGTAACAAGCTAAACGTCAAGTCCACGTGGAACTACTAGCGAGACCAAGTCTCTCTACAAAAACATAAATTAAGCAACGTGAGTACACATGTACCCAAGAAGACTTACATCGTAACTAGCTACATATGCATCATTATCAACAAAGGGATGGTGGGGTTTAAGCTGCTGACAAGCCAGCTTTGACTCGGTGGCTATCCTAAACTACGATCGCATGTAACTCTTTTGAGGTGGCGCACGAGTCCACATATTCACCAAACCAATACACCACTATGGATCCGCCCCGCTTCCCTCACGAGAACGCCATCCATAGAAATCACGCTTATCTAGTGTATTTTAGAGTATCCACTTTCACTTGTCTATGAACCGTATAGGCAACCCGAAGTTCTTTACGCATGACACGACTATTCAATAGATAATGTTAACCCTACAGGGTGTACTTCTTCACACACGCCTCGCCACTTACCGCCATGTACACGTCATGTATCTCGGCAACCTTCAAGCGTAAGCTTTGGCGAGGGAGTCGGCCACGACCGACTAACCACACAAGTCTCTAGTCCAGTTTATCGCCTATTCGGGTTCCATCCGCAAGGAGATCCCGCGGGTGTCGCCACGGCCCCAAACGATGTATGCAGGGTTCCCAAGTCCACCATCCGGGTGCTACTTGGTACACCGGCCATCGTGTTTAGTCTGTCCCAAGCCCACCTGCATCGGGTGCCACTTGGTAGACTACTAACACTACCTACAAACACCGTAAACTAGTTGCAACTCCCGGACGAGATCAGGTTGATTAATAAGTCGAGAGGGGCACTTAAGCATTCCAATGCGTGGTAGTAGCTGTTCATGGATCACAAACACAGAACTCAGTTCCTGAAGACGGTTTCAATGAGACAACCCACCATGTACTCCTACATGGCCTCTCACCGCTACCTTTACCAACTCGTGTTCACACAGTAGGACATGTTCACACACCTCTGATTCATCCCAGAAGAATCAGACCTGACTCAACTCTAAGCAGTAGCAGACATGAAAAACAAGCATGAATGAGTAGGCACATCAGGGCTCAAACAACTCCTATTCATGCTAGTGGGTTTCATCTATTTACTGTGGCAATGACAGGTCATGCAGAGGATAAAGGGGTTCAACTACCGCAGCATGTAACACATGTATCGTGGTTGTCCTAATGCAGTAAAAAGAGAGCAGAATTGAGAGAGTGGGATTGTATTGGAATGAACAAGGGGGTTTTGCTTCCCTGGCACTTCTGAAGATAGTATAGTTCTTCATCGGTGTCATCGATCACGTCGTCGGAACCACGTCTATCGAGAGGGGACAAACACCGGCAAACAAGGAAGAACACAATCAATGTAATGCGACAATATTATGCATGAATGTGACATGGCAATATGATGTGATTTGAGCTAATACAACTAGCAACCAGATTAAATGAAGTTGGTTTGAACCAAAGATTCAAATTCAACTCCATATGTGATTATTCAAATGCCATTTATATGATTTGTCCTAAACAGCAGCTATAAGTTGTTCTAACATGCATGGAAATGGTACAGATTGATAGATTGGATTTTTCTGATCATTTTTCATATATGAATTAATTAATTTGGAGTTACGGTTGAATTTCTATGAATTTTAGAAGTTCAGATCATTTTCTGAAATTTATAAATCATTTCTGATTTATTTTAATTCCAGAAAGGCTTTACTGCGTCAGCACTGCGTCACTGTGACGTCAGCGAGTCAACTGCGTTGACCCAGGTCAAACCTGACCTGTGGGGACCACTGGTCAGTGCCACAGTGCTGTCTGGGTCACAGACTTGTGGGGTCAGGTCAACACTGAGGTGGCAAGGTCAAACTGACCGGTGGGGCCACGGGCATTAGCTTAAATTAAACAGGGAATAACCCTGTGGTTAGTTAAGGAGGGGCCCGCCTGTCAGTGAATGAGCTTTGACTAAACACAGTAATTAGACTAATCTAATCCGTCCACGTCAGCACACCGGAGAATGGCCAGCGGCGACCTCAAAACACGGCGGAGGGTTGCCGGAGTGGCGCTACAGGTGGTGTTGGGCCAAGCCAAGGGCATCAAAAGGTTTCCCTTGCTCGCGCGCATCCAGGGGAGGCACGCGGGAGGGTGCGGGGTGGCTGGAGCTCGCCGGACCAAGCTCGCGGCGGCGGCAGGAGCTCGGAGGTGCTTCGAGACGGCGCTACGAGGCGCAGATGGGATTTAACGGTGGACGCGCCGGCCTCGAAGCGTCTTGAGCACGGGCGATGCTCAGCGCAAGCTTCATGCTCTGGCGGTTGTGGCGACAGGGCCGGCAGCGAGCAAGCTTTCAGCCAGGGTGGCGCTAGAGCTAGCGGACGAGCGGGGCAACAGAACTTGGGGCGAAACGACAAGGAGCGCACCTAGAGTGGAAGGGGATGCTCAGAGGGCTCGAGGACGGGCGGGATCGAACGAATCGGCGACGGCATCCGGCGGCCATGCATGGGGAAGAAACGCCGCGGCATCGTCTTGGGGGCATCCGGGCTTCAGTGGGTCGACGTAGAGGGGCTTGGGGTCCTGGCGGAGCTCGGGGTCACGGCCACGGTTCAAGGGAATGGCACTGGGCGCAGCGGAGTGAGCGGCGACAACGGCGTGCTCGGGTAGAGAGGGAGAGAGCAGAGGAGGGGGAAGGAGCGAGGGAAAGTGAGGGAGCCTGGAGGGGGTGCGTGGCGTCTCCAGGGGGGTCGAGGCGCAGGCAGGCATCCTGGAGGTGGCCGGCGTGTGGCCACGCAAGGCGGCACACGCGCTCGCCACCGAGCTGCTCCGGGGGGAGGGGGAGGAAGACGACAGGGAAGGGCCAGGTGGGCTGGGCTGGCTTTGCCCTGCTGGGCTGCTATATTACCAGGCCAGGTGGGCCTTGCCAGGTAAGTTCCTTTCTCTCTCTTTCTTTCTCTTTTCTATTTTCTGTAATTGTTTTGATTTAGTAAAAATACTAAACCTCATCTAAAAATCCTGAAACAAATTATGAGGACCTGTTGAATTATTTCCAACAACCCATATTTAGTTCCAAAATTATTTGAGCATTTAAAATTGTTATAGCAATTAAATGCCCAAATTCAAATACATAACGATTTAATTCAAAAGTCCAGAAATGGCCTAGAAATATGTGGATCATTTTTGCCAGAGGTTTTCACCTTTATCAAAAATCATGAACTTTTCCAGAGGACATTTTGGAATTATTGAAAAGGATTTTATTTGATCCTATTTGAATTCATTTGGTGCTAGGGTTCGGATCAATCCCCATTTCAACTTCATTTGAAATTTTAACATGATGCATGGATGCAATGCCACTATCTACAACCAAATTCTATGGATGTGACATGAAGTGCTAGGGAACATATGGAATGAAGGTTGCAAGTCTCCAAACCACAGGATACTTCGCACATATGCGTGAGTGACTTGGAATGATTCCAGGGAAGCAAAAACAATCTCTCTCGAACTCACGGCGGCATCTTGCACCAAATGCACATGAATTTGAGGAAGTCACCCCTTCCATCCAAGCATAAGCTTCATGAACGGAACACGAAGGCATTGCTTAAAAAATTTCCAACACTAGGTTGATGTTCAACATGATTCATGGGGAAGACAGAATGCTGCTGATGGACTCAACAGCAACTCATCGGAATTTCCATATCACTGGACTTCCACCATCATGTGAACACGGTGATAGCATTGGTCAGACGTAAAGATGTAATGGTGTATGCTCGAGGGATCAACCACGAGTAAGACAACATTACGAACATCGTTGGTTCTGATTTGACTTGACGATAGCCCATACTCAAATCAAAGTTTTGACAAGGCAATAGATCCAACAACTGATCACGAGGACCAATTGGTGAAGATATCATCTTTCTTCAACACACACACACAAAGATATCCCTTTGGAAGTGAACTAAGTTAGACAAGCCTTTATCTCTCAACTGTCCAAGTTGTTGTTTAGCTTGACCAAACAGCTCAGGGGTACCCAACACAGACTCTTGGAGAAGGGGTGGTTTACAAGAAACCAACTTGATCACGAACTCAACATAGCGGTCAGATGACAACCTGGTAACACTTCCGAGAAGATATTCGGAAAAATCACGAACCACCGATATGTTACTAAGCTCGAGAACAATCTTGCTTTTCAGGGCAAGACGATATGGTCAAATAAGCAAGGATTGGCACTATCCTAACTCATTGATCAGAGAGTGCACCGGAAATAAGGACTAGGTAGCACAGTCATACTTAGGGTGATGATTCAATAATCAACATGCTAAGAGTGAGGTTATTGTCCTTTAACTACCAAGCAACAGAGTTGCTAGAAGTATAGATTTCACACATCATGATTCACTTGTCGGTATTCCGGTTGCAACAACACGGGGACCGAGAAATGAATACGAGGGCGAGAAGTATCACTACGTCAAGAATTCATAAGAGGTGGTGCAATCCTCATGACATTCCTGACATAAAGTGGGTAATACTTCAGGGTAGAACAGAACAAAAGCTGGATTAGCAATTTGATCTGTGGAGCACAACTTCTTTGACCCAATCCTGGATATGGATAAGGTACTGGAGTTTGTTTTTCCTAGTCATTCTGAAATAGAATGGCTTAACGGACCACAAGAATAATAAGCATCGATAACACGGATGCACAATTACTCCTGACTATCAATTGATAGAAGATGGTCGGAATACAAATGAAGAGGGACAACTCAAGGGGACATATATCTTTTTGAGTTGCGGATGCATAGATTAATATGTCGAACCAAGTTCAACAGGTTTCCTCCAGATAACCCATGCAGAAAGGTAGAACTGGTAGAATCACAATTATGAATGGAGAAATCATCAAGGGCACTCCTGTTGTGATCTTTTGATCCAACAAACTTCTGCCATAAGTGGTTCATAGTATTTGGAAGAAGGAAATACCACGGACCTCAAGGACTATCGCAAAGGTTACTAATATCCTAAAGGAACTAGCAAACACTATCAACATGAGGTAAGAAGGGTGAATCTCGGGTTCAAGAACCCAGGAATAGAATACCTACTACTAAATGGCATCACATGATGCTTTTGAGAATAATGGCCAGAATCATCACACCGGGAACACAAAACATGGCTAGATTACTAGGTGACTCCCTAAAACACCTAGGTTCATAATAATAGCTCCAACATATATGCCGAGGCAGCGGAGTACCTCAACATACTAATTTGTGTGATTAATCTGGCCCAAATGAACATTAGAAACGGAGAGAAGGGATTTGCAAATGCATTAGACTATTTAGAAATCCGGAATGACTCGGACAACATAACTGCTGTAAATGCTCAAAATGATTTGAGACATCCTGCAAAAATGGTGGCATAACCACTCAGAAGCACAATATCAAGGTTCCGAAACCAACTATGAACATACGGAAGTAGTAGGAACTGAACTGGGGCTTGAAACCAACAATCCTATAAGTCTATGGATTAGTAACACGTCATCCTGATAGATAGATGAGAAGGCCTAGTTCTTAATCCCCGTAGAAGAGAAGAGGTTGACTCAGATCAGAAGGCCATGAGGTATAAGGAGTAAAAAGAGCCTTACGTTCCATCCCACAATCAATTCCCTTACATAACTAAAGCATTTCTAGACACAACTTCACCAGTTTGGCTTGGTAATCCCACAGCGACAAAGCTCGATACCAAAGCTGTCGGGACACCGACTCAATGCCACATCGATCTAGCATGTAACACCTCATATCACTTTGCGGCCTCACGCATGGTATTCCCACGGTGTCGCCTTACCTTTGCATCGGACCGTTTATGCCTTTTGGCACACGATATGATAGTGTCGCTAGCATCCATATGATAAGGAGCCCGGCTGACATGGCTAGTCATAAACCTAAAGTGGCACAAACTTATAAGGACAGCATCCATGACCTAGCATCGAGCGTGTCGGTCATCCATCGAGTGAATCGCATCAGTAGCATCGGGCTAGCGGGACTTGGTGAACCGGGCAGAAGGGCTAACATGACTCGGTATTCATCACGTGACATTTCCCGGAGGGGACAGACACAGGAACGAAGAAGGACACATGCCGGCCAGCCTAAGTGTTCTGGAGTAGTACCAAGCTACCATGGCTCAGTGGAAGCACTAGGAGACATTTCCCGGTAAGAGAGGCTACCAAGGATAAACAACTAGGTTGTCAGATCCCACACATACCAAGCTTTTCAATAACATACAGACAATATGCTCGATATGTGCAAATACAACATGGCATCACAACATCACTCTACGACTCAAGTATTTTATTCAATAGGCTCCGAGGAGCGCGATATTACAAGCATGGGTCTCATGACCCAACATTCAGAGCATACAGATCAAGCACACGCGGAAGCTTATCATGTCTGAGTACAGACATCTACAAATGAAAAAGGCTGAAAAGCCTGACTATCTACCAGATCCTGCCGAGGGCACAAGATCGTAGCTGAGGTAACAAGCTAAACATCGAAGGCCACGCGGAACTACTAGCAAGACTGACGTCTCTCTGCAAAAACATAAAATAGGCAAACGTGAGTACAAATTTACCCAGCAAGACTTACATCAGATCTAGCTACATATGCATCATTATCAACAAAGGGATGGTGGGGTTTAACTGCAGCAAGCTAGCTTTGACTCGGTGGCTATCCTGAACTACGACTGCAAGTAACTCTTTTGAGGGGGCGCACACGAGTCCACATATTCACCATATCAATACACCACTATGAATCCGCTCCCGTCTCCCTACGAGAACACCATCCATAGCACTCACGCTTATCTTGCGTATTTTAGAGTATCCACTTTCACTTGTCTATGAACTGTACGGGCAACCCAGAAGTCCTTTACCGCGGACACGACTATTCGAATAGATGATGTTAACCATGCAGGGGTGTACTTCTTCACACACGCTCTCACCACTTACCGTCGTTTACACGACATGTACTCGGCAACCTTCAAGCAGAAGCTCAACGAGGGTGTCGGCCACGACCTACCTAAACACTCAAGTCTCTAGTCCAGGTTTATCGCCTATTCAGGTTCCATCCGCAGGGAGTCCGGCCGAGGTTTCCACATACGGCCCCGAACGATGTGTACAAGGTTCCGTGACACCAAACAGGCGCCCGATGTACCCGGCCACGTGCCTACCGCATCACAGCCCACCCCTCTGGTCACACGTGCACGGCCTCCAAAGATACTACAAACACGTAAACTACTTGCAACTCCTAGACAGAGGACAAGGGTGATTAAGAAGCCGAGAGGGTCCATTGGTTTCGGGCCCAATGCGTGGTAGTATCTGTTTCATGGATCACAAACACAGAACTCAGTTCCTGAGGACGGTTTCAGTGAGACAACCCACCATGTACTCCTACATGGCCTCTCAACGCTTCCTTTACCAAATCGTGTTCACACACTTAGCTCTCAACAGTAGGACATGTTCACACGCCTCTGATTCATCCTCGATGAATCAAACCTAACTCAACTCTAAGCAGTAGCAGGCAAGACAAACAAGCATGAATGAGTAGGCACAACAGGTCTCAAACAACTCCTACTCATGCTAGTGGGTTTCATCTATTTACTGTGGAATGACAGGTCATGCGAGGGATAAAGGGGTTCAGCTACCGCAGCAAGTAACAGATGAATCGTTGTTGTCCTAATGCAATAAAATAGAGCAAGAGTGAGAGAGTAGGATTGTATCAGAATGAACAAGGGGTTTTTGCTTGCCTGGCACTTCTGAAGATAATATAGTTCTTCATTGGTGTCATCGATCTCATCGTCGAAGTCACGTCTATCGAGAGGGGACAAACACCGACAAACAAGGAAGAACACAATCAATGCAATGCACAATATGATGCATGATCATGACATGGCAATATGATGTGGTTTGAACTAATGCAACTAGCAGCAGGTTAAATGGAGTTGGTTTGAATCCAAGATTCAAAATCAAACTCCATAAGTGAGGGTTTAAATGCCATTTATATGACTTGTGCTAAACAGCAGCTATAAGTTGTTCTAACATGCATGAAAATGATACAGATGGATAGATTGGATTTTTCTGATCATTTTTCATATATAAATTATTTAATTTGGAGTTACGGTTGAATTTCTATGAATTTTAGAAGTTTAGATCATTTTCTGGAATTTCCTGAATTATTTTAAATCCAGAAAACAATTCCTGCGTCAGCATTGCGTCACTGTGACGTCAACGGTCAACAGGCACGGTCCAGGTCAAACCTGACAATGGGTCCCGCGTGTCAGTGTTATAACTAACTTAACAGGGTTGGTTAGTGTTAGATTAAGCACTAATCTAGGTTAATTAGCGCTAAACTAACGTAACTAATAATTAACAAGGGCGGCCCACACGTCAGTGGGTCAGGGGGAAGTCAAATCCCGGTCAAGCGGGGTCAAACCCGCCGGACTTGGTCCACGGCTCGTCGCCGGTGAAGCCCAAGACGGCGGAGGGGGTCGGATGCCCACGGTCGACCAAATCGACCGCGGTTTGGTCCTACGCGTAGCTGGGGCTCGCGCACATCTGGTAGGACAAGGGGGAAGAGCTGGGGTGGTCTGAGTCGACGGCGGCGAGCACGAATGCGGTGGCCGGAGTTCGGACGGGATTGGGTTCGACGCTACGGTGCACGGAAGGAGGAGCTGGTGATGGCTATGGGCTCCTGGTGCTGCGCTGAGCACAACGGTCAGCTTGGCTTCCAGCCACTGTGGCTCTAGCCACGACGGTGCCATGGCCGGCGGCGTGGAGCTTTCGGGTGCGGTGGAAACTGCAGCTACGAAGGCCAAACGAGCACGGGAGCTAGGGGGAGAGGAAGAGGAGCTCACAGCGGGGTCGGAGAGGGGGTCAGCGAGCTCGGGGAGGCCCGGTGGACGACGAATCGGCGGCGATGATCTCCGGTGACCGATTAGGAAGAAGGTGGAGTAGCTGGTGATGCAGGTCGTCCCAGCGCTTGGGGCCAGGGTGGGGTGAAGCAGCGGTTGTCGGCGGTTCTTGCGGACTCAGAGAGGCGGTGAGGGGAGCACGGTGGGTGCAGCTATGGCGGCAGCGAGCTCGTGGGCGTCTCGGCCATGGTGGAGAGGGCGAGAGGGAGATGAGGGGGGAGAGTGCAGGGCGGTCAGAGCGATCCAGACGGCTCTCGCGGGTCTGTCCGCGGTGCCACACAAGCTAGCAGGCAGGAGGTGGCATGGGCGCGTGTGTGCACAAGGCGAGCACACGCTCGGCGTCCTTCTGGCGCGGTGGAGACGACGACTGGCAGCGCCAGTCAGCTGGGCCAGAGTAGATGGGCCGCCAGGTAAGTGGCCCAGGTAGGTCCTTCTCTCCCTCTCTTCTAATTGTTTTTGTTTTTCTATTATTCTGCAACTTCAGGGCTTTATTAAAAATACTTCAACAGATCCAGAAATCATGAAACTGCTCAATGCCACTGTTTGGAATATAACCAACAGCAAACATTTTAGTTTATGATTATTTGAGCATTTAAAATATTGTATAGCATTTAAATGCCCAAATTCAAATAGAGTATGATTTAATTGAGAGCCCAATATGTCCTGCAAAAATATAAACCATTTTTGGTAGATGCTTCCACCTCAAACCAGAAATGTTGAACATTTTTAGAGGGCATTTTGAGTTCAATGAAAAAGATTTTATTTTGACCCTAGTTGAATTCATTTGGTGCTAGGGTTTAAGCATCCCCATTTCAAGTTTAAAAGAAAATGAAAATGATGCATGGATGCAATGCCACTAATTACAAGAGGATTTCTAGGGCTGTGACAACTCACCCCCACTATACAAGAATCTCGTCCCGAGGTTCAAGACGTGAGGTAAGAAGACAGAGGGGACACGAAGCTAACATGATCTTCATGATCCAATTGCCCTTCTTGAGGATGTTGATTCATTGCTTCAAATTTATCTTGACGTCTTGCCTTGAGAACTACAACCAACATGACCACGAGTAGAAGGAAGAAGTTTAGAAGAATCGATATTCTTGAGGTTCGAGCAACTTAGTATCATCTTAATGATCACCAGATCAGGTCACGGAATAAGACATGAAAACATCTCTGGAGCTGAGAGGCAAAACATGCATCAGGAGCGACAGAAGAAACAATTTGACGAGGATTTCAAAGTAGCGAGGGAAATTGCCATTATTCCAAAACGGGGCACCTCAGGGCAGAATCGGCGAGTTCCAGCAACCCCGCGCCCTCCCGCGTGCCTCCCCTGGATGCGCGCGAGCAAGAGAAACCTTCTGATGCCCTTGGCTTGGCCCAACACCACCTGTAGCGCCACTCCGGCAACCCTCCGCCGTGTTTTGAGGTCGCCGCCGGCCATTCTCCTCTGAATCCATTTCCTTGCCAACAAAGGCACGATCCTTGCCAGATGAGCTCTTCTTGTGTGATGAAGACTTGGAACAAGACTTAGAAGAAGACTTTGAGGATTTCTTCTTCTTCTTCTTATCATCAGAATCATATTCCTTGCTCTTCTTCTTCTTCTTCTCATTGTCCCACTGTGGACACTGAGATATGTAGTGACCAGGTTTCTTGCACTTGTGGCAGGTTCTCTTCTTGTGGTCATGGGTGGAAGCTTCATCATTCCTTGAGCTAGATCGTGAAGACTTTCTGAAGCCTTTCTTCTTGGTGAATTTCTGGAACTTCTTCACAAGCATAGCAAGTTCCTTTCCAATGTCTTCGTGGATCATCGAGCTCGCAATGATTCTTCTTCGATGAGGAAACAACTTTTGCCTTCAATGCACGAGTTCGGCCATAGTTGGGACCATAGATATCTCTTTTCTCAAAAAGCTGGAACTCATGTGCGTTGAGCCTCTCAAGTATATCAGACGGATCGAGTGTCTTGAAGTCAGGATGTTCTTGTATCATGAGGGCAAGGGTGTCAAAGGAGCTATCAAGTGATCTCAGTAGTGTCTTGACGATTTCATGCTTGGTAATCTCAGTTGCGCCGAGAGCTTGAAGCTCATTTGTGATGTCAGTGAGGCGATCGAATGTGAGCTGGACATTTTCATTGTCGTTTCTCTTGAAGCGGTTGAAGAGGTTGCGAAGAACACTGATCCTTTGATCTCTCTAGGTTGAGACGCCGTTGACCTTGGATAGCCATCCAGCACTAGCCGGCGTTTCAGAGCACTTACACAGCCATACTGTCCTTTGGTCAGATGACCACAAATGATGTTCTTTGCAGTAGAGTCCAGTTGAATGAACTTCTTGACATCGGCAGGGGTGACACCTTCACCAGTCTTGGGAACGCCGTTCTTGACGACATACCAGAGGTCGACATCAATGGCTTCAAGATGCATATGCATCTTATTCTTCTAGTAGGGATATTCAGTTCCATAGAACACGGGGCAAGCAGCGGAGACTTTGATTATCCCTGCAGTCGACATAGCTAAAACTCCAGATGGTTAAAGCGAATCACACAGAACAAGGGAGTACCTTGCTCTGATACCAATTGAAAGTGCTAGTTATCAACTAGAGGGGGGGGGTGAATAGGCGATTTTTATGAAGGTCTTCAAAACGTGAAAGTTTCGAAGACAAACAATAGAAATGTCCTAATTGATATGCAGCGGAAGATAAACTACAACAAGCAAACCATAGTCAAGTATGCAATAATGTGAAAGTACAGGACTAATGGCAGCTAAGTAGTAAGGATCAGGATGGAAGATAGTATGAAACCAATCAATGATAGAAGTCAAGCGATGAAGTCAAATAGGTACGACAATTAGGCAATGAATTCACGAAGACAAACTCAAAGTAAAGGAAGGAAGAGGATAGAACCAGTCACTTTTTGAAGACACAGGATTTGTTGGACCAGTTCCAGTTGCTGTGACAACCGCACGTCTGGTTAGGGAGGCTGAGATTCAACTCAGAAGACCGCGTCTTCACCTTATTCCCCTTGAGCTAAGGACACACAGTCCTCGCCCAATCACTCTGGTAAGTCTTCAAGGTAGACTTCCGAACCTTCACAGACTTCGTTCACCGGCGATCCACAATGACTCTTGGATGCTCAGAACGCGACGCCTAACCGTCTAGAGGATTCACAGTCCTCAAGTGTAATAAGTCTTCAGTCACAGACATGTAAAGACTTGATGATGCCTAACACTCTTTGGCTCTGGGTGTTTGGGCTTTGTCCTCGCAAGGATTTCTCTCTCTCAAAGGCTTCGAGGTGGGTTGCTCTCAAACGACAAAAGCCGTGCACTAACTCTGAGCAGCCACCAATTTATGGTGTAGGGGGTGGGCTATTTATAGCCACTAGCAACCCGACCTGATATGTCCGAAACGACCCTGGGTCACTGTCGTGGATTTGTCACGGCAGATGTCCTTGTGAAAGGACTTAGTCGTGGAGCCATCGCTACGGGTTAACTTGAAGGGGTTAAAGCGGACACAAAGACGCAAGGGTTTATACTAGTTCGGCCCCTTCGATGAAGGTAAAAGCCTACGTCTAGTTGTGATGGAATTGATGTGGTCTCGATGACTAGGGAGCAAACAAGCTTCGCCTAGGCCTCGAGTTGTGGTTGTCGTCTTGAACCGCATTTGGGTCATCCCCTTATATACACAGTGACGCCTGTCGGTCCACAGAGTCCCACACGGTTCATACTGATCCCGGTTGGTCCCTCTCTATTCCTAACTTACAATGCAAGTTTACATATCAAGCCGGTTTATGGCTACAGGTTCTAAACCGACTACAGGCCTTGGGCCTTCATCTGCTTGATCACCTTTACACTACTAATGAAGCTAACCCGGCCCAGGTAGGCCGGTTCACGCCCAGTGGTAATATCCCCAACATTAGGCCCCAGAATGATTTGAACTGGTTCATGTCAATCCTTCACAAAAATCTTTGTCTTCAACATCTTCTGGTAATTGGTAAACCACCCTGTCGTCATCATCTCCGGTTGCTGTAAACCGGCATGACGTCATCATGAAGTTAACATTTACGACACCTTCTTTTATTAACAGATCTGCGATACCCAAAGCAGCAGCTCCACTTCCGAATTTTGTGGCTCCTGGATCCGCGCGCCTGACACACGTCCTTTGCCTTATAAATAGGACCGAAGGGTCATTTCCTTTTCTCCCCTTCATCTCTTTCTCTTCGTCTTCCTCGCGTCGCCAGCCTCGGAGCTCCGCCGCCGCCGTTGACCTCTGCACCGTCTTGGGCCGCTGCATCAACCTGAACGCACCAGAGCACTGCGGTAGCCTTCCGCATCTTCCTCGATTCTGGTAAGCCTTCTGTTCTTCTTAACGTAGATCTGTTCTAGGGTTTCGTGTTCTTGCCGTGTTCATCACTTGTTCAAGCTCGTACCCAGACTTCTGGATAGATCTGTGAAACCCTGCTTTGACTAGCAGTAGCTTTTTAGCATCCGCATGTAGTTTCACGCTCAAGTCTATAGATCTCATCCACATGCCTGCCCATTGATTTACTTCCGTTCTGCTTTAACCTTTTGAATATTTTCTGTTTTCTGAACTTGCTTCAGATCCATTGCTGCAATAAGACCTTGTGAAACCTGTTTCTGCATTCTTAGCCATCCGCAATTGCCTTCAATGTTTAGATCAGGCGGTTTAACTTAATATAGAAAAAGTTAGTAAACCGGTATACACCATTAGTCCCCTTGTTGAACCGCCAGAATTCTTTATTCATATGATGCCACCTCATAGAAATCCGGTTTAAATGTACTGCCTCCGGTTTAACGTTGTTCAGACTAGCACCTTCTTTTATCCAACATATTCTTGAACCGGAATCACCTATTCTTGTAGATCTCACCATGGCCAAACAAGTATATGAGTGCAACTGGGTTCCTTCTCGCGTCACAGAAACTCAGCTGGATGATTTAGTCTTGATCGGCGCTTTAGACAGCAAAGATACTATCCACTGGAGGGTTCCTGGTGATGAATGTCCTCCCACACCTCAAGAGGGAGAGGTTGTGATCTTTGCAGATCATTTAGCCCGGGGCTTCAAGCCGCCCGGTTCTAAATTTTACCAGGATGTGTTAGCCAATTTTCAGCTCCGCCCGCAAGATACTGGCCTCAATTCTGTTACCAACCTATGTCACTTCCAAGTGCTTTGTGAGGTATACCTTCAAGAGGAGCCTTCAGTTGAATTGTTTAGAGACTGCTTCCACTTAAACCGCCTCACAGAATTCACTGATGGCCCAAATACCGAATTGGGCGGTATGGCAATTCAGAAAAGAAAAGAGATCACTTATCCCCATGCCAGACTACACAGTCACCCAATGGAGTGGAATGCAACATGGTTCTACTGCAAAGACACCTCCCCTGATAATGAAAATCCTTTGCCTGGCTTTCGTCCGGAGCGGCTCAGCAACACACACCCCTTTCCACAAAGATTAAGTGCCAAGGAGAGAAGTAAATATGCTCCTCAACTGTCCAAGCTCCGAGCCTTCATGGCCAACGGTTTAACAGGAATAGATCTTGCATGCTGTTGGATATCATGGAGCGTACTGCCTCTCAGCCGGCGCTCTGGTTTAATGTGCAAGTATACTGGTAGCGTCGATGACCCACTCCGACACACCAACATCCACCTCTCAGATGATGAAGTTACAGATGCTGTGAAGAAAATGTTGAACGAACCGGAACACCTTTGCGCTCAAACCGGCCTGCTCCCTTTCTGTGCTACCAACAAACCGCCAGCTGTAAGATTTTGATTGTATTTTTTACTGAACCTGTTATTGCTATCTCTGTCTGACATCCACTGCTGCTTACTCAGGGTCATAATCCGTTTTGGAGCAAGAGGCTTCCGCAAGACAAACCAGAGAAAATAGAACGGTCAACCCGGCCAAAGACCAAGGTTATCAAGAAGCCGGCTCACAAAAGGAAAACCACCGCTTCATCTGATCCGGCTGTTGATGATGATGTGGGTAACTCGGACCTTGAGGTAGAACTCGATTCACTAGGCTTATTTTTACACGCCTTATTGATGATGATACTTGTCGACGACGCCAAGCCAAGAATGATAATCTTGATGTCGCTGAGGTAACTATTCTCTCTTCCGATTCACATCCTTTGCCTTTGCCAAAACTTTGCCAGGCAAACCGGAAAGATAAATTTTCTCATCCTCTTGCTTACTTGGATCCCAAATTTCTTATGAAGACTCAGCAACATGAAGCTCGCCGCACAACCCGGCACAACGGCCAGGTAGTTACCTCCGCCGGTTTACCAAATAGTCCGGTTCGAAAACGCCGCTCAGAGGTCTCCGACCTTTCCATTAATTTTTATCCTAAAGCGGGTTTCATCCGTCAACCACTTAATCCGTCCGACTCCGATTATCATGTTACTTCTCATTCATCCTCTGGTGAATCATCGGCCACTCAGCTGCCACCACTGAAAACGGTTCTTGGGTAAGCTAGGCTGAACACATGCTTCTGGTATACTGTGTTATAACTTATGTTGTTCCTTGACTCCTTGTTTCTCTTTCAGGGCTAAACCCAAACCAAGCAAGAAAGCCCGTCTGGATAAAGCGGCCGAGGAAGATGGTGCCCCTGAACAGGATAAGGCACCAGATCTTGAAGCGTTCGTTTATGAAGACGTTCCCAGTGACCCTCCCTTGCAAGATGACACTCTTACTGAGAAGAGGCCTATTAACACTTCAGTCCCTGTTGACCAGCCTACCAGCCCCGTCCGGATTGAAAAATCCCGCAATGCTTCAAAACCTGCCGATAAACCGACAACACCAATGCAAACCGGCGAGTCCAAGGATGATGACGTTGTAATTACCGGCGTAGGCTGCTTTGAACCAGGGAATCCTGTCGCTTTAGCTAAGCATACTGTGAAAGAAGATTCTTCTGCCATGAACAAAGGCAAATGGGATGTTAATCTGGAAACATATGCTGCTCTGAGTGCCCAAGATCTTCATTCTGGTTACTTGAACCGGCTATATACTAGTTGTGACTGTGAAGCTGGTCTGGTAAAGATGATGAGAGATAAATTTGAGGTAACTTCCTTGTACTTCTCCTTTCCTTAATTACCGCCACTCTATTAATCCTCCTAGCCCCCAAGGGCCGGTTTGCAACCTTCCTCAAGCCGGGACTTTAATATGATCCTTAATACTTTGAAATCCATCAATGTAGCCCCCAAGGGCCGGTTCAAATTAGTATAGTTAAACCGGGACTCCAATAAAGAATCTAACATCAGAACATAATTGAGCAAATAGCCATTAGCCCCCAAGTGCCAAGTTGAATACCTGTATTGAGCTTGGGACTTTGCGATTTAGTAATAGATGAAGATTGAAAATGCATTAGCCCCCAAGTATCAAGCGTATAACTTGTTATGTGGTTGGTACTTCAAATTCTTGTACCGTTTGTTTAAAGCCAAGTACTGTATTTATGCAGGCTGAAGTGAGGATCAAAGAGGACCGGATTACTGATCTGCAAGAAACTTTGAAAACCCAACAAGCCGAAACCGACAAAGCAAGGGAGGAATTGACCAGCTCTCTGAGCATCACGGAACAGCTGAAGGAGGGCTTCAAGAAGGAGCGGGCCGATTGGGCCACTAAGAAAGCCGCTTTAATAAAAAGAGCGGAAAACGCTGAAGCTGCCCTTAAACCGGTGGTAGATGAGTTGACCACCGTAAAGCGGCAAGTGCATGCCATGACCGCTGCTATCTTTGGTAAGTTCCTTTTTGATTTCTTTGACAACTTTGGCTTTCTTATAATAGATCCGGTTTGTGATCGTTCCTGTATTGTTGCAGGTACACGCATTGGTCACTTAGGGTCAGATGTTCGGAAGAAGCTGAAGGCTGCCTACACCTTAATTGAACAGCTGTATACCGGAGCGCAGCGGATCATCACCACTGCATCTCATAACAATCCGGCACCCACTTTAATCCAAGATACTCTGAAGAGGTTGTCAATGCTTCCTGCCCGGATTGAAGAACTGAAGAAATCTGCTGCTCGAACCCGAGCAATTAATGCCTTGATCCGGCAAAAGCATGGGTGCCGGATTTCGATCCTGTTGAAGCAGCTCAAGGCTATCCTAGTTTGAAGGAAGATGGCTCAGAGTTCAATGAAGATGACCTGAGGGCGATAAACCGTGCAGTGCACCCTCTGGCTTGTCAATTGGCTGAAGAGGCAGACTTGTCACATTATCAAGCTCGAGATAATGATCGGAACAAGCGTGTGGCTGCACCAATTCTTGAAGCGAGAATCGATTCCTCCAAACCGTAAGCATACTTACGCTCTCGATATTGAACCGTCTTCTCGATCCATGAAGAGGCTGTCTTTCAAGCTTTAATGGGAATCGACTAGACCACTGTTGATTTCCAGCCAATGGATAGAGATGAGGAAGCTGAAGCGGCGCGGGACGATGAGCAGGCTTGAACCGGAAGCCGGTTTAAATAGCGACTTTATTATGATCCGCCAGAAGAACAATGATCTTATTTGGGCACCGTGTTGCCTTGTAATAGAATAGCCAATACTTCCGCTTTAAATATGCCTCCGTGCATAAGTATTGATGCTTTTGCTTGAAATCCTCAATTTATATTTCCTGCAATCAGAAAATCTTGAACTGCGGTGCCGGTTATACCGCTAGCCGGTTTATGACCTTGATATATATATATATATATATATATATATATATATATATCATCAGTGTATTTAAGACATATAATCAAATATGCGATACAAAATACCTGCCATCGCTGGGCATGAAGCTGGCTTAGCCAGGCTTGAAACGAAGGTTTTATAAACCATTACCATCAAAGGGGGAAAACAACTCCCATGTAAACCGTGTTGGGTCCTTATGAGCCCCCCTGTTACTCCATGATGTTAACTGGAAATTTAAACCATGCATATTTCTCCGGATTAAAAATGAACCGAATTCCGTCAGCTGAACCGGTAAAAAAGTGTTGTCGGTTTAAAGGAAACACAACAAAAATTGAGGAATAGTCATAAAAGAATATGGAAGCAAAGGCAATGATAAAAACCGTTTGCAAAAAAAACATGCTTTATTGAGTTGATCAGATGGTGTTACCATGGTCGGATAGGACCAAGCCCCCAATAGGAGTGACAATGGTTCAAGTCAGCCAGGTCCCCAAATGAAACCGTGGCATTTATGCCGATCAAAAGGCGTGGCAATGGTTCGGGTTCGACCAAGCCCCCAAGTGATTTTGTGGCCTTAGGCCGATCAAGAGGCGTGACTGGTTCAGATTTGACCATGTCCCCAAGTGATCTGGTCGCTTTCGCCTATCAAAAGGTGTCGCATTGGTTCGGACACGACCAAGGCCCCAAGTGATATCACAAAGCTTTTTTGAAAAGCAAATTTCAAGTGGTAAACCGGAGGCCACTTTAAAACAGAACCACTCCATGTAACCACACATGATATGAAAGGACAGAGACCCCGCTTTAGCTGAGGCTCCGGTTTTATTATATCAATGATAATATATACACTGTCATAATATGTACATAGATAGAGCCGATGACTCAAGTGTAGTAAGGCCGAAGATGAGCTATGTTCCACGGCTGTTGGTCTCCTCCTCGATGTGCGTGAGTCTTTATGCTCTCGAATATCAATCGATAATACGATCCGTTGTGCAGATTCTTGTCGACCACGAAGGTCCCTCCCAAGGTGGGGATAACTTGTGCATATCCGTGCGGTCTTGGATGAGCGAAGCACCAAATCTCCTTCTTGAAAAACTCGGTTCGACCCGGACGATCGTGGTAGCGACGAAGATCTTGTTGATAAATCGCCGAGCGGGCAGCCGCTATGTCGCGCTCCTCATCTAATAGGTCCAAAGCATCTTGCTGTGCTGTCTCATTATCTGCTTCAACATAAGCCGCCACACGAGGCGAATCGTGCCGGATATCACTAGGGAGAACCGCCTCCGCTCCGTAGACCATGAAAAACGGTGTGTATCCTGTAGTATTGATGATCCATAGCACAGATGGTAGCTCTTCAACCCAACATCCCGGTGTTCTTTGCAATGGAACCATAAGCCGGGGTTTGATGCCTCGTAAGATCTCTTGATTAGCCCGTTCTGCCTGCCCATTGGACTGGGGGTGAGCCACTGATGATACGTCAAGTCGGATGTGCTCACGTTCACAGAATTCTTTCATAGCACCCTTGGATAAATTGGTACCGTTGTCGATGAATGATACTTGTGTGGAAAGCCAAACCGGAAAATCACCTTTTTAATGAACTGCACCGCTGTAGCTGCATCACACTTGCTGACAGGCTCCGCTTCAACCCACTTGGTAAACTTGTCAACTGCCACCAAAAGGTGGGTTTTCTTATCCTTGGGTCTTTTAAAAGGTCCGACCATATCCAGCCCCCATGTTGCAAACGGCCAAGTAATTGGAATCATCCTCAATTCTTGAGCCAGTACATGAGCACGCCTTGAAAATTTCTGACAACCATCACACCGTTTAACCAAGTCCTCCGCATCAGCATGAGCTGTCAATCAGTAGAACCCGTGACGAAACGCCTTTGCCACCAGAGACTTTGAACCGGCGTGGTGACCACAATCCCCCTCATGGATTTCACGTAAGATTTCACAGCCTTCCTCAGGAGAGACGCAACGTTGAAACGCCCCTGATACACTGCAATGATGCAATTCTCCATTGACAATGGTCGTAGACTTGGATCGCCGGACTATCTGCCTGGCTAGAGTTTCATCCTCCGGCAACTCTCCCCGGTTCATGTATGCAAGATAAGGAACTGTCCAATCCGGTATAATATGCAGGACTGCCACCAATTGAGCCTCCGGATCAGGAATAGCCAAATCCGCTTCACCCGGGAGCTTGACTGACGGGTTGTGCAATACATCAAGAAAGACATTAGGCGGGACCGGTTTACGCTGAGAGCCCAACTGACTTAAAGCGTCCGCCGCTTCATTTTTTCGACGATCTATGTGATCCACCTGATAACCTTTGAAGTGACCCGCGATCATATCCACCTCCCGACGATATGCAGCCATAATTGGGTCTTTAGAATCCCAAGTGCCAGACACCTGTTGAGCCACGAGATCCGAGTCACCGAAGCACTTAACCCGACTTAGGTTCATCTCCTTAGCCATCCGGAGACCATGGAGCAAAGCTTCATACTCAGCTGCATTATTAGTACAAGGGAACATTAAGCGGAGAACATAACAAAACTTATCACCTCGTGGGGAAGTTAATACGACTCCAGCCCCCGAGCCCTCCAATTGCCTGGATCCATCAAAATGGATAGTCCAATATGTGTGATCCGGCTTCTCCTCCGGTGCTTGCAACTCAGTCCAATCATTGATGAAATCAACAAGTGCTTGAGACTTCACCGCCGTCCGAGGCACGTACCTCAATCCGTGCGGCCCAAGTTCTATAGCCCACTTGGCAATCCGGCCAGTCGCCTCCCGGTTCTGTATGATATCGCCCAAGGGAGTTGAACTGACCACTGTGATGGGGTGCCCTTGGAAATACTGCTTCAACTTCCGGCTTGCCATAAAAACTCCATATACCAGCTTCTGCCAATGCGGATACCGTTGCTTGGATTCCATGAGCACCTCACTGATATAGTAAACCGGCCGCTGAACCGGATACTCCTTGCCTGCCTCCTTGCACTCTACCACAATAGCCACGCTAACTGCACGAGCATTGGCCGCTACGTATAGCAGTAATGGCTCCTTGTCGACTAGAGCTGCGAGGACGGGCGGATTGGCTAACTGTCGCTTCAAGTCCTCCAACGCTTCATCAGCAGCCGGACTCCAGATGAATTGATCTGTCTTTCTCAGCATCTGGTATAAAGGGATGGCTTTCTCTCCGAGGCGGTTGATAAACCGGCTTAGCGTGGCAATCCGTCCTGCCAAACGCTGAACATCGTTGATACACTTCGATTTAGCCAAGGAGGTGATAGCCGTAATCTTCTCCGGATTAGCCCCGATTCCTCTGTTGGACACAAGAAAACCCAGTAACTTGCCTGCCGGAACACCAAAGACACATTTGGCCGGGTTAAGCATCATCTTGTAAGCCCGCAAGTTGTCAAAGGTTTCCTTCAAATCATCAACCAGCGTCTCCTTCTGCCTTGACTTGACTACAATATCGTCCACATAGGCGTGCACATTACGGCCGATCTGTTTATGCGAGCAGTTACAGACGCATCGTTGATAAGTGGCTTGGGCGCTCTTGAGCCCAAAAGGCATAGATACATAGCAGAAGGCTCCAAAGGGAGTAATAAACGCCGTCTTCTCCTGGTCCTTAACCGCCATTTTGATCTGATGATACCCAGAGTATGCATCCAAAAAAACTCAAACGCTCACAACCCGCCGTGGCATCAACAATCTGGTCAATGCGGGGGAGGGCAAAAGGATCCGCTGGACAAGCCTTATTAAGATCCGTGTAATCCACACACATACGCCAAGTGCCGTTTTTCTTAAGAACCAGCACCGGATTAGTAAGCCACTCTGGATGGAACACTTCAATGATAAAGCCAGCCGCTAAGAGCCTGGCCACTTCCTCTCCAATAGCTCTGCGCCTTTCTTCATTAAACCGGCGGAGAAATTGCTTGACCGGTTTATACTTGGGATCAACATTAAGAGTGTGCTCAGCGAGTTCCCTCGGTACACCTGGCATGTCAGAAGGCTTCCATGCAAAAATGTCCCAATTCTCACGGATGAACTCAATGAGAGCACTTTCTTATTTAGGATCCAAGTTGGCACTGACAGTGAACTGCTTGGACGAATCGTCGGGCACGAAGTCAACAAGCTTGGTCTCAGCCGCCGATTTGAACTTTAGATCTGAATCATGCTCCGTAGTTGGCTTCTTCAAAGGGGTCATGTCCGCCGGATCAACATTGTCCCTATAATATTTCAACTCCTCCGTGGCACAAACCGACTCTGCATAGGCCGCATCACCTTCCTCACATTCCAAAGTAATCTTGCGGCTCCCATGAACCGTTATTGTCCCCTTGTGGTCTGGCATCTTGAGCTGCAAATAGATATAACAAGGTCGTGCCATGAATTTGGCATAAGCCGGCCGCCCAAACAAGGCGTGATACGGGCTCCGGATTTTCATCACCTCAAAGGTTAGTGTCTCGGATCAGGAATCATGCTCGTCCCCAAAAGCCACTTCCAGGGCTATCTTACCAACATGATATGCTGATTTGCTAGGCACCACACCATGGAACATCGTATTAGACGGTCTGAGATCTTTGTCTGTTAGCCCCATGCGGCGGAATGTCTCATAGTACAGGATGTTAATACTGCTCCCTCCATCCATGAGCACCTTGGTGAATTTATAACCTCCCACGAGGGTCTACCACTAATGCCAATCGCCCGGATTGTCAACCGGGGTGGGTGATCCTCCTGCCCACACGATAGGCTGCTCCGACCAGCGTAAGTAATGTGAATGCGGCCGGTTCAACGAGTTCACCGCTTCGCTTGTGGAGTTTTCGGTCGCGCTTATCCAAGCTAGTTGTGAAAATGTGATAACGCCCATTGTTCATTTGTTTTGGTGGCTCGATAACCCGATCGCTGCTGCTTTCTTGTTGTTGGTTGTACCCCCTTGGCCACTCTGAATATTCTGGTTATTATGACCGCCCTGATTGAAACCTGAACCGGAGGCTCCATCGTGACCCGGCCCATGGAAACCGGATCCTGAGCCACCACCTGACCCACGGTCATACCGGAAGGCATTAGAGTTCTTAAATTCCTGCATAATGTAACAATCCTTCCAAAGGTGGTTAGCCGACGCCTCCTTCGTCCCGTGCTTTGGACAAGGCTGATTCAACAAATAGTTTAAGCGATCCGGGTTAGGATTTGGAGCCCCACTACGATTCGCCGCTTTACCTCTGCGCCGCTGACCCTTGTCCTGCGCATTAGTGTTAGCCACAAAGTCCATGCTGCCATCCGCTTTACGCTTGCCTCCGTTTCCATGGCTCGCCGGTTTGTATTGATGCCCCTTGGAGTTGCTATTCTTCTTTCCCTTCCCTGCTTCGTCATCGTCAGTCTCGGGATCCTTGGTACTATCAGAATCAGCATACTTCACCAAAGCGGCCATGAGAGTTCCCATGTCATTACAGAACCGCTTCATACGCCCGAATTTCAACTTTAAAGGCATAAACCGGTAGTTGCCCTCCAGGGTTAAGATCGCAGAGTCAGCATTGATCCTGTCAGACGAGTGCAAGACTTCCGAAACGTGGCGTACCCAATGGGTTGTTGACTCTCCGTCCTCCTGAACACAAGCCGCCAAGTCTACTATGGACTTAGGCTGCTTACACGTATCTTTGAAATCTGGATAAACCGGGCCCGCAATGTGGGGACCCCGACTCATGAGTCGAGATCGCCGAATGCACGTGTACAGTGATCCCAGAGATCAATGCTCACTGAACACACAGAAGCTGAATAACAAGAGTCTTACATCCATACATACCGTCTTACACAAATTATGACCATTATGGTCAAGTCTTACATTGATAAAGCCTTAAGGGCTGAACATCAAATGAAACACAAGCAGCGGAAATCTTCGTCGATAAGTAGAACCCATGCCATCTGCCTTAACCCTCGGGCATTACATTCGGGAAACGCCCTAGTTCGCATGTTCGTCTCCAAAGAACTCTTCTTCGAACTCCGGTTCTTCCATGCCTGGTCAATTAAATAACCAGTGGCAAGCCAATGAGTACTTTGAATGTACTCGCAAGCAACCCATGTTTTGGTTCAAGGCACAACAATGCATGATATAGGTAAATTTTTGCAGAAAGCCAGTTTTGAGTGCAATGACATGTTCAACAACTTGAAAGACATGCATCAAGAGAATTCAAGTAACCATGAGGACAGGTTATAGATATCAACATAAATAGAGTGGGCACCCACCCATCTCAATCACGTCAAGTCCCTTGACTTGACCCAAGTCATTTTTATCAACACACACACTTGGTTTGTAAACAAGTGGATGTAGCCCAAGAGCGGTTACCCAACTGTCCTTGACCGTGGACAGGTCTATTCGAATAGTTTTACACTCTGCAGAGGTTCCACACTTTACCCACTAGATCCGGGGAACTTCCGTGTCATCCACGACCCGCGGTACCTCAAGTACCCGGGGTAAGCACCCGATCACTACCTTTCCCTAGACGACACTAACATGGAGTCCACTCGATTGGTAGTAACCCCCCGTGCCCAACATTTCACATCATAAAGTTGTGGAGCCTCGCTCCCATATTCATCACATACCACAAGCACGGGGTACCAACAGTGTGTCCGGTCTTTGTAAAGATGCACATGGCCGCCCTACAGCACGACCCGCCCCGAGAGAGAGCACCAACTCTCCCCCGTCACTAGTAATGCGGGCTCCAAGCTAGTATCGACCTAGGTAATCAATAATGCCCTTTCCCATATAAGGGTAGAGTGGTTGCGCATGTAAGGTTGGAATAACGGTCGCAACTTCAACCAATCCGTTTTGAAAACAACACACACTTGTCTCGGTACACCACTTCGTCATAAAGTGGCTACCCATCTCATCATCTCCCCCGGGCATAAGTGGCACCCGGTGGGGTTTTCGAAAAGTCTTTTGAGAATACTTTGTCTCCATCACCATGCATATTCCCGTACCTTTTTGTGTAGCACTACTTTAGCATCCTATCTACTCCCACCGGCATAACCCTCATAAGAAGGTAGGGTCGTGCACAATGCAAGTATCAACGAGGAATTAACGGTGGCAGACCATCAACGTGGGTACCACCTCATCATGATTCTGATGCAACAATAATAAAGAGCTATATGACATGCATAAAAAGGGTTTCATAGACATGGTCAAAGGGCTGCTTGCCTGGCTCAACAAAGTCTTCTGGGTCTTCAAAGTCTTCTGGTCCAACTCCTTCGTCAGCAACGCAATCTATCGTTGCAAAATAATAACGAAAAAATAAGGCAATAGTAAAACAGAAAAACCAAAGTGCTCAGAAAAATGTCAACTCATTTTTGTAAAATACTAGGTTGAAAACTAAGAAGGGGAAAATTCTTAGTTTTGAATTTGGAGTTGTGGAATAGGAGAAATGGATTTTTAGAGGGGAATTTAAATGCTCAAATTTGAATTTAAATTTGAGCAGTCTTGTAAAAGTTTGATGGACATATATGAGAGTTACACCATTAAATAGGTGGGATTTTTACAAGGTTTTAGGAACTGGAATTGTTGTATTTGGATTATTATGTAATCCTGTGGAATTTTTGGAATAGAGACAGAAAAAGAAAAAGGAAAAAGGGCACTATGCCTCTCGGCCGAGGCAATGCAAGAAGTCCAGAGCCCAGCCAATGAGGCGGCCAGCGCCTGAGTGCAGCTGTGCCAGAGTTTTAAACCCGACGGCGGGGCCCAGCTGCCGATGGAGAGAGAGGGGCGAGAGAGGTGAGGATGACAGGCGGGGCCCGCTGTCATCTCTGACCTCTCACGACGAGGGCCGGCATGCTCACTGGCGGCGATGCAGGGCACGGCGGGTCGAGTGATAGCACGTTGGGCTCAGCGTGGAGTCGCCGTTCGGGTGGTGGTGGAGGGCGTCGCCGGAGTTGCCTGGTTCGCCGGCGACGAGGAACTGCGGCGGAGGAGCTTCGGGAGGCGGTAGCTCCGGCCGTTTCCAGCAGCTACAGAGAGGGGAAACGAGGGGAAAAGGGTCGGGGATCAGGGGTTCGGATCGAGGCAAAGGAGGAGCGGGGGAGGCTTATACCTTGCGAACTCCGGCGAGCCGACGCGGCGGAGCTCGAGCTCGATCTCGAGCTCGGGCGGCTTTGGAGGCGAACTGGGGGTGCAGGGGGAGGTTTTGGTGGTGCAGAGAGCGAGGGGTGAGGGTGGAAGGGCTTGGGGAGGCCTTTATATAGGCGAACAACGGTCCACCGTGGGCTCGTGCGCCGGCGGGCTCGTGCTCGTCGCTACGGGCCTTGGGAGGGCGCTGCACCTTGTCTTGGGTGCTTGTGGGGGTTGACTACGCCCAGGGGAAAGAAGAGAGGGAGCAGGGAGAGGTCAGAGACGCCACGCGTGTGAGCCGCGCCATTGGCGCGCTCGGGCGGCCGGTGTCCGTTAGCGCGGAGGCGCGGGGAGGAGAAGAGAGGAGGGGCCCGACCACGTAGCATGTCGCGGACACCGAGGCGCATCGGCAGGCGCGCGGGGGAGGGCCGAGGTGGCCGGAGGTGGTTGGAAGGGGGCGGCTACAGTCTTGGGAGCGCATCAGAAGGCAGCTCGAGCATGCCTTTGGCTGCCATGGCATTGTTTAAAGGGCAGGGGCGTGTCCACTAGTGTCTAGCAGGTCTAAGGGGGAGTAAAGAAGAGGAGAGGGGCATTGGATGCCCTGGAGAGCCAGTAGAGTGAGGGGAGAGGAAGAAGAAGTGTGCAAATGGGCTAACCAGAGAGAAGAAGTGGGGTTTTACCCACCCAAAAAGTGATCTATCGACTTGCCATTTTTACTAGAGGTGAAAGGGGGCTAGGAGGAGCTGTGGTAAAAATTCAAGCTCTCCAAGAATAGTGGAAGGGGTCAAACTAGTGGTTTTTGCAAAATGCCAGAAGGTGTTTGATAATGGTTTGGGAAAGCAAATGAACTCTAATTGCCATGATACTTAACAGGATGGAAAGACACTTAGAAATAGGGTGTGCCACCAAATTTGAGCTTATTTGGGAAAAGTTGCCAATGTAACTTTGGCAAACCCTAGAAATGAGCAGAAATAGACTTGAGTAGATCTAGTTGAGCAAATCACTTCTCCTTGATGCACCACTTGGTTTAGTGGCCTCATTTGGTCATGTGAACATGCTCACAAAAGTTGAGGTCAAGGGGAGAAAGTTGGTAGTACAAACTTGATCAAATTTGATTTTGGTCAGAGAGGGTTTTGGGGCATTTTGGTGAACCAAAATGACTTTAATTGGCATGAGGCTTTGCAAGATCATCACAATATGCATATGTGACTTGCTGGATTTTTCTTGGATTTATATGAAGATATTTCCTGTAGAAATATTTCAAATCCTTGAAATGGGCAGAAATGGTTTTGGGAGGTTTTGTCCAATATTTTGAACATGACCATGTGTTGAAACTCTTATATATGGAAAAAATATATGTCCACTGAGTTTTCCTGATTTTTGTAAAATATTTTTGAAATAATAAAATAATTTTTCCCTATTAAAGACCATTTCTGGCCTTAAAAAAAAAGCTTTTAAATAAAATAGGAAAATAGTTTTTAAAATTATATTTTTGTGGTTTCTGGGTATCCTATATCTAATAGGTTTCAAATATACCTTTTGAAAGATTTTTCACACCTCAAATCAAATACTTGCAGTGCAAATCTTAATTCAAGGGTTTTTGGAAAACTAATTTTAGAAAATACTTTTTGGCCAAATTGTTTCTGTAAGAAAATACTATATTGCTCTATACACATGGCATGATCATTGGACAGAAGTTTGGGGCAAGGAGATGAAGTACAGAAGGTGGAGTAGTTGACTTTAAAGAGCACTTGAAAAAAAAAATCACAGAGAGAAAACCAACTCCAAATAAAAGCCAAATAATGCAAAAGTTTTTGTTGGTCCAAATTTTCATGCTTTATTAATGCAAATGAAGTGTTACAAAATGCAGGGTGTGACAGACCTACCCCCCTTACAAGGATCTCGTCCCCGAGATTCCTAAACTAGGCTTTAAAGTGTTATGGAAACTCGGATCTAAGGTAGTCTTCACGCTCCCAAGTTGCTTCTGCTTCAGTGTGGTTGCTCCACTGGACCTTGAAATACTTGATGGTGCGGCTTCGAGTGTGTCGCTCAGCCTCATCCAGAATGCAGATGGGGCTCTCACGGTAATTCAAATCAGGCTGAAGGTCAATGGCTTGGTGATTGACGTCCTTGTAAAGATCAGCTTATGCGGAACTTGGAGACACTTCCGGAGTTGTGACACGTGGAACACGTTGTGCACATCGGATAGTTCAGGTGGCAGTTCCAACTGGTAAGCCACTTCTCCTCAACGTTCAGTGATCTTGAAGGGGCCGATGTATCTTGGGGCGAGCTTTCCTTTGACTTGGAAGCGCTGGGTTCCCTTGAGAGGTGTGACCCGGAGATAGACATGGTCTCCAACTCGGAAGTCTACGTCTCTACGACGTGAGTCAACGTAACTCTTCTGCCTTAACTTGGCAGTCCTCAAACGCTCTCTGACAAGCTGGACTTGCTCTTCTGCTTCACGGAGGATATCGGGCCCAAAGACAAGTCCTTCTCCGGTCTCCGACCAATTGAGGGGTGTGCGGCACTTCCGTCCGTATAACACCTCAAATGGTGCCATCTGAAGGCTTGACTGATAACTGTTGTTGTAGGAGAACTCCGCAAAAGGGAGGCAATCCTCCCACTTAGCTCCATATGCTAAGACACAGCGCGAGCATGTCTTGATATCCGATTCACTCGTTCCGTCGACCTCCGATGCATGGGTGGAAAGCGATCTTGAAGGACAACTTGGTTCCCAGGGCCTCTTGGAACTTCTTCCAGAACCTTGAGGTAAACTGGGTTCCTCGATCTGACACAATCTCCTTGGGAACACCATGAAGGCTTACGATTCTGTTGATGTAGAGGCTGGCTAGCTGGTTTCCCTTGTAAGTTGTTCTGACCAGAATGAAATGGGCTACTTTGGTCAAATGGTCGACTATGACCCAGATGGAGTCATGTCCCTTATTTGACCTAGGTAATCCAGTGATGAAGGCCATTCCGACTTTATCCCATTTCCACTCGGGAACCTTGAGTGGTTGGAGCAATCCAGCGGGTCGCTGATATTCAGCCTTGACTCTTTGGCATACATCACACTTTGCAACATAGGTGGCAATCTCCCTTTTCATCCCGTGCCACCAAAATCTTTCCTTCAGGTCTTGATACATCTTGGTTCCTCCAGGATGGATGGAATACGGGGTTTCGTGAGCTTCTTGCAAGATCAGATTCTTGAGCTCAATCTTGTTGGGTACGCAAATGCGATCCCCAAACCACACAATTCCTTGGTCATCCTCTGAGAATCCTGGGGCCTTGCCTGCCTTGATCTTCCTCTTGATGCCTTCAATACTTTCGTTTCCCTTCTGAGCTTCCTTAATATCATCCATCAAGGTAGGCCTAACTTCGAGGTTGGCCAAGAATCCTGGTGCAACCAGTTCCAACCCGAAGCTTTCAAGTTCTTCATACAGGGCCGGTAGCTTGTCCTTAAGCATATCATTCAAGGAACAAGCCTTCCTGCTTAATGCATCTGCTACCACATTAGCCTTCCCAGGGTGGTATTGAACACTAAGGTCATAATCCTTGATCAACTCTAGCCATCTTCTTTGCCTCATGTTCAATTCCTTTTGTGTGAAAATATACTTCAGACTTTTGTGATCCGTGTATATCTCACACCGCTTCCCTAAGAGGTAATGTCGCCATGTCTTCAGGGCATGAACCACGGCTGCTAACTCAAGATCATGAGTAGCATAGTTCTCTTCATGAGGCCGTAGTTGCCTTGAAAGGTAAGCTACGACTCTGCCCTCTTGCATCAGAACACTTCCCAGTCCGGTCCTTGATGCATCACAATATATCACAAACTCCTTGTGTATATCTGGTGTGGCCAGGACTGGGGCGGTGGTCAGTCTCTTATTTAGCTCCTGGAAGCTCTCTTCGCACTTTGGCGTCCATTCAAACTTCTTGTCCTTCTTCAAGAGCTGAGTCATGGGCCGGGCAATGCTTGAGAATCCTTCAACGAACTTGCCGTAATATCCCGCGAGCCCGAGGAAGCTTCTGACTTCCTTCACATTGCTTAGGGATTGCCATTCAGTCACAGCTTCAATCTTAGCGGGATCGACTGACAATCCTTCTTCGGTCAAAACATGACCCAAGAATCCAACTTCACGCAGCCAAAATTCACACTTGCTGAACTTGGCATACAGTTGGTGCTCTCGAAGCTTGTCTAGGACCATCCTCAAGTGTTGCTCGTGCTCTTCTACCGTCTTCGAGAAGACAAGAATTTCATCAATGAACACAACAACAAACTTGTCCAAATATTCCATGAAGACCTTATTCATGAGATACATGAAGTAAGCTGGGGCATTGGTCAATCCAAAGGACATGACCGTGCATTCATACAGGCCATATCTGGTTACAAATGCCGTCTTCGGAATATCTTGGGGTCTGATTTTCAGCTGGTAGTACCCAGATCTGAGGTCGATCTTGGAGAACACCTTAGCCCCATTGAGTTGATCAAATAGATCTTCAATCTTGGGAAGTGGATACTTGTTCTTAATTGTAACTTCATTGAGGGAGCGGTAGTCAATGCACAAGCGGATGGTACCGTCCTTCTTTGCCACAAACAGAACAGGCGATCCCCAAGGGGAGGCACTAGGCGGATAAATCCCTTCCTCAACTGCTCTTCCAGCTTGCTTCTTCAACTCTGCTAACTCCTCGATCCCATTCTATAAGGCTTCTTATAGATGGGTCCTGCTCGAGCATGAGCTCGATGATGAACTCGATGTCTCGGTCGGGAGGCATTCCTGTAGCTCATCGGGAAAAACATCGGGTATTCGACACTACGGCACTTGCTCCAATCCAACTTGATCAGACAGTTGACTTGGTTGGCTTGAGCAGAGGAGGGTTGGAGGAAAATTTAACTTCGACTCCTTGGTCATTGGTCACGAGTGACAGTCCGGTTGGCGCAATCTATCAAGCCTTGGTGCTTGATGAGCCAATTCATTCCTAAGATCACATCAAGCCTTGTGATCCTAAGATGATAAGATCGCTAGGAAGTCTACCCCATTAATGACAATCCCGACTCCTTTACATCCTATCTTGGCTCTCATCTCTGCTCCGGGGTTTGTACCACCATAGGGTTATCTGAGTGTAGGGGTCATGCCACTTTTTAATGCAAACTTTTAGGTGACAAATGAATGCGTGGCTCGAAATTAAACAAGACGATTCTGAGGTGCTGAATTGACAAGGAACGTACCTAAAGACAGCGTCCGTGTCTTCTGGGCTTCTTCTGCGATGACATGATTCACACGACCCTTACCGTTGTTGGGCAGGTTGCGGGAGCTTGGTTCCTTGGTGGCATTCCACGGCCTTGTCCGGTTCTGCGCATTGGGCGTGAGGCGTCGAGCTTCTTGTTGGGGCAATTCTTGGAGTAATGTCTGGCTGTCCACATCCAAAGCAAGTGACTTGGTTGGGGTTGCTGCTCCGCCGACATTGTTATTGGGGTTGGTGTGGTGACACGGGGTTGGCATCTTCTTGAGGTGGATAGTTGGTGTGGGGTGCGGTGCTCGTGGCTGCCGATAGGTTGGCTTGATGGGGCTGGCTGCCACAGGCGAGGCTTTTAGTTCTTGGAGCTACCCTTGCTGATCATCTTGCGCTTGGTATCATCAAAGTCGTTGCTTGTCCTCAAGCATAAGTGCCTTATTCACCAGATCGGGAAAGGTCGGTCCAGTCACACACAACAAGTGAGTATTGCAGAGTCTGGTTAAGGCCTTCCATGAAGCGCTCCTTTTGGCAGCATCGGTCTTGACATCCTCGAGAGCATACCTTGAGAGAACACTTGAACTTCGCATGTACTCCTTGATTGCTACTACCTTGCTTGGGGCTCGGAACTCACGCTTCTTGATGGCCATGATTCGGAAGGAATGTGGGCCTTGCGGAATTCTGCCTTGAAGTCATTCCAAGTGATGTTTTGCTCCGCATGCATGGCCTTGAATCCATCCCACCAAGCTCTGGCGGTTCCCCCGAGACAGTGGGCAGCATATGCCACCCTCTCACGGTCTTCAATGCAGCCGACTAGGTCCAACAAGTCCTCAATGGTGCGGACCCAGTCGTCTGCATCCAGGGGTTCAGCAGTCTCGATGAAGGTGGGTGGTGCATGCTTCTTGAACTCCACCAGCGTGGACCGTCCATTGCCGTGTCCCGCCGGTGGCGATTGACTTGAGCAATCACTGAAGGGCTGCGGTGTTGGCTTGGCGTTCCTCTCGGAAGGCTTGGAGAAGCTGAGCCATGTCCATGATTGGAGGAGGTGGTGGGGTGGAGTCGTCCTTGGGCTTGGTCTGGTGACTCTGCTTCAGCAGAACCTCCGGCTTCTTCTTTTGGGTAGAGGTACCAAGTCGTGTTACAACAGGCATCCTGTTGGAGTGGTCAAGGTCTCATGATTGGGAAAAGATGGGGAAAGCAACATAGATGGGATGCCTAGTAAGGGGGTTGGTATGACACTAATTGTTTTCATGCAAGGGCCAAAGGCCAAACACATTCATTAAAATCCAAACGAGGGATGTAGTCGTTTACAAGTTCCCGAAGGAAAACACGACGTCCATCAAACACATCAAAAGCAAACACAACACTACATGGTTTCATATGAACCATTACAGGGACTCGAGTTCGCATAGGGGTACACGACCTATCCTACCGTAGGGGTTGCTAACAGGCATATCCAAGTTGTGAATGATGCCTAAGTGGTGGAATGCTTGGTCGCGTAGTCTGGCTCTTCTGGGTCTTCCTCCTCATCATTAGTAGCACGGCTTTCTTCATTGCTTGAAGGGGTGGGGGAGTGGAGGATCTCAACACGGCATTGCTTTGCTGGTGGGGTGAAGAGCTTGCGGTAATCCCTTGCGCTCATGCGGTGTTGCTGTGGTGGTTCTCCATGCTTTGGGGGTCTTCCGCCTCTGTATGCGATTGCGGGCTGTCCAGGGGGAGCACCTTCTTTCTTGATCCTATCCGTCTTCACTTGAGCTTGGAGAAGAAGTGCCTTGGTCTCATGAAGTTCCTTTCGGAGTTCCATTGATTCCGATGCCAAGTGTTGCGCCAAACTATCGGCACAAAGGCTGAAGTAGGTCTGGAATCGGAGTGGAGGTCCTTCTAATGGTGGAGCTGGTGCACTGCTCTCATCCTCACCTTCCTTCCGATAAGGCAAGAAGCGGGTTGCCAACTCGTCTGCCATCTCTGGAAGAAGGCCTCGGAGGCGGGTGAGTGCCTTGAGGGTTGCCGTCTCGACGGCAAGAACTAGTGTTGCCATCTGGGGTCCCTCGAAAAACCAGCTTGTTGGAGAGTCATTGGCCTTCACGATCACTTCCACATGATACTCCGTCTCGGTGTCATTGATCCAATGCTCATGGTAGGTGAAAATGGGGGCTCGGTGGTACTGGCACTTCTTGAGGCTATCCTCGAGAAGCACGGGAAATCCGGTGGTCAGGAAGTCTTCGGGTACTGCAGCCATCTACAAAGGTTGAATGGGCGAGGTCAATAAGGGGAATATATCTTGGGTTGGGTATGCTTCAGAAAAGAAGAGAAATTTAGATGGTCTCAAGCTAACTAACGTCCATGCTAACTAAGGCTTCCTACAGTCAGGATGGCTCTGATACCAGCTCTGTGGGGACCCCGACTCATGAGTCGAGATCGCGAATGCTGCGTGTCTGATGATCCCGAGATCAATGCTCACTTGAACACCACGAAGCTGAATAACAAGAGTCTTACATCCATACATACCGTCTTACACAAATTATGACCATTATGGTCAAGTCTTACATTGATAAAGCCTTAAGGGCTGAACATCAAATGAAACACAAGCAGCGGAAATCTTAGTCGATAAGTAGAACCCATGCCATCTGCCTTAACCCTACGGGCATTACGGTGGGAAGCGTCCTAGTTCGCATGTTAGTCTCCAAAGAACTCTTCTTGAACTCCGGTTCTTCCATGCCCGGTCAATTAAATAACCGATGGCAAGCCAATGAGTACTTTGAATGTACTACTTAAGCAACCCATGTTTTGGTTCAAGGCACAACAATGCATGATATAGGTAAATTTTTGCAGAAAGCCAGTTTTGAGTGCAATGACATGTTCAACAACTTGTAAGACATGCATCAAGAGAATTCAAGTAACCATGAGGATAGGTTACAGATATCAACATAAATAGAGTGGGCACCCACCCATCTCAATCACGTCAAGTCCCTTGACTTGACCCAAGTCATTTTTATCAACACACACACACTTGGTTTGTAAACAAGTGGACGTAGCCCAAGAGCGGTTACCCAACTGTCCTTGACCGTGGACACGGCTATTCGAATAGTTTTACACTCTGCGGAGGTTGCACACTTTACCCACTAGATCAGGGAACTTCCGTGTCATCCACGACCAGCGGTACCTCAAGTACCGGGGTAAGCACCGATCACTACCTTTCCCTAGACGACACTAACATGGAGTCCACTCGATTAGTAGTAACCCCGTGCCCAACATTTCACATCATAAAGTTGTGGAGCCTCGCTCCCATATTCATCACATACCACAAGCACGGGTACCAGCGGTGTGTCCGGTCTTTGTAAAACAGACATGGCCGCCCTACAGCACAACCCGTCCCAAGAGAGAGCACCAACTCTCCCCGTCACTAATAATGCGGGCTCCAAGCTAGTATCGACCTAGGTAATCAATAATGCCCTTTCCCATATAAGGGTAGAGTGGTTGCGCATGTAAGGTTGGAATAACGGTCGCAACTTCAACCAATCCGTTTTGAAAACAACACACACTTGTCTCGGTACACCACTTCGTCATCAAGTGGCTACCCATCTCATCATCTCCCCCGGGCAAAAGTGGCACCCGGTGGGGTTTTCGAAAAGTCTTTTGAGAATACTTTGTCTCCATCACCATGCATATTCCCATCCCTTTTTGCGTAGCACTACTTTAGCATCCTATCTACTCCCACCGGCATAACCCTCATAAGAAGGTAGGGTCATGCACAATGCAAGTATCAACGAGGAATTAACGGTGGCAAACCATCAACGTGGGTACCACCTCATCATGATTCCGATGCAACAATAATAAAGAGCTATATGACATGCATAAAAAGGGTTTCATAGACATGGTCAAAGGGCTGCTTGCCTGGCTCAACAAAGTCTTCTGGGTCTTCAAAGTCTTCTGGTCCAACTCCTTCGTCAGCAACGCAATCTATCGTCGCAAAATAATAACGAGAAAATAAGGCAATAGTAAAACAGAAAAACCAAAGTGCTCAGAAAAATGTCAACTCATTTTTGTAAAATACTAGGTTGAAAACTAAGAAGGGGGAAATTCTTAGTTTGAATTTGGAGCTGTGGAATAGGAGAAATGGATTTTTAGAGGGGAATTTAAATGCTCAAATTTGAATTTAAATTTGAACAGTGCAGAAAAGTTTGATGGACATATATGAGAGTTAAACCATTAAATAGGTGGGATTTTTACAAGGTTTTAGGAACTGGAATTGTTGTATTTGGATTATCATTTAATCCTGTGGAATTTTTGGAATAGAGACAGAAAAAGAAAAAGGAAAAAGGGCACTGTGCCTCTGGGCCAGAACAGCCGCAGGTCAGCGTCCAGCCAGCGAGGCGGCCCAGCGCCCAGTGCTGCTTGAGTTTTTAAACGACGGCGGCCCCAATGCCGATGGGAGAGAGAGAGAGAGGTGAGGATGACAGTGGGGCCGCTGTCATCTCGACTCTCGCGACGGAGGCGGCATGCTCACTGGCGGCGATCTGGCACGGCGGGTCGAGTGATAGCACAGTTGGGCTCGGCGTGGAGTCGCCGTTCGGGTGGTGGTGGGGCGTCGCCGGAGTTGCTGGTTTGCGGCGACGAGGAACTGCGGCGGAGGAGCCGGGAGGCGGTAGCTCGGCCGTTTCAGCAGCTTCTGAGAGGGGAAGCGAGGGAAAAGGTCGAGGGGATCAGGGGGTTCGGATCGAGGCAAAGGAGGAGCGGGGAGGCTTATACCTCGCGAACTCCAGCGAGCCGATGGCGGAGCTCGAGCTCGATCTCGAGCTCGGGCGGCTTTGGAGGCGAACTGGGGTGTGGGGAGGTTTTGGTGGTGCAGAGGCGAGGTGAGGTGGAAGGGCTCGGCGAGGCGTTTATATAAGCGAACAGCGGTCCACCGTGGGCTCGTCGCCGGCGGGCTCGTGCTCGTCGCTACGGGCCTCGGGAGGGCGCTGCACCTTGTCTAGGGTGCTTGTGGGGTCGACTCGCCCAGGGAAAGAAGAGAGGAGAGGAGAGGTCGAGGCGCCTTGGCGTGTGATCTGCGCCATTGGCCTTCAGGCGGCCGGTGTCCGTTAAGCGCGAGGAGGAGGAGGAGGAGGAGGAGGGGCCGACCACATAGCGTGTCATGGACCGCAGGCGTCAGGCGCCTGAGGGAGGCCGAGGTGGCGGAGGTGGTTCAAAGGCGGCTACGGTCTTGGGGCGCCTTGTAGCACGCTCGAGCATGCCTTGGCTGCCATGGCATTGTTTAAAGGGCAGGCGTGTCCACTAGTGTCTAGCAGGTCTAGGGGGGAGTAAAGAAGAGGAGAGGGGCATTGGATGCCCTGGAGAGCCAGTAGAGTGAGGGGAGAGGAAGAAGAAGTGTGCAAATGGGCTAACCAGAGAGAAGAAGTGGGGTTTTACCCACCCAAAAAGTGATCTATGGACTTGCCATTTTTACTAGAGGTGAAAGGGGGCTAGGAGGAGCTGTGGTAAAAATTCAAGCTCTCCAAGAATAGTGGAAGGGGTTAAACTAGTGGTTTTGCAAAATGCTAGAAGGTGTTTGATAATGGTTTGGGAAAGCAAATGAACTCTAATTGCCATGATACTTAACAGGATGGAAAGACACTTAGAAATAGGGTGTGCCACCAAATTTGAGCTTATTTGGGAAAAGTTGCCAATGTAACTTTGGCAAACCCTAGAAATGAGCAGATATAGACTTGAGTAGATCTAGTTGAGCAAATCACTTCTCCTTGATGCACCACTTGGTTTAGTGGCCTCATTTGGTCATGTGAACATGCTCACAAAAGTTGAGGTCAAGGGGAGAAAGTTGGTAGTACAAACTTGATCAAATTTGATTCTGGTCAGAGAGGGTTTTGGGGCATTTTGGTGAACCAAAATGACTTTAATTGGCATGAGGCTTTGCAAGATCATCACAATATGCATTTGTGACTTGCTGGATTTTTCTTGGATTTATATGCAAATATTTCCTATAGAAATATTTCAAATCCTTGAAATGGGCAGAAATGGTTTTGGGAGGTTTTGTCCAATATTTTGAACATGACCATGTGTTGAAACTCTTATATATGGAAAAAATATATGTCCACTGAGTTTCCCAGATTTTTGTAAAATATTTTTGAAATAATAAAAAAAAATTCCCTATTAAAGGCCATTTCTGGCCTTAAAAAAAGCTTTTAAATAAAATAGGAAAATAGTTTTTAAAATTATATTTTTGTGGTTTCTGGGTATCCTATATCTAATAGGTTTCAAATATACCTTTTGAAAGATTTTTCACACCTCAAATCAAGTACTTGCAGTGCAAATCTTAATTCAAGGGTTTTTGGAAAACTAATTTTAGAAAATACTTTTTGGCCAAATTGTTTTTGTAAGAAAATACTATATTGCTCTATACACATGGCATGATCATTGGACAGAAGTTTGGGGCAAGGAGATGAAGTACAGAAGGTGGAGTAGTTGACTTTAAAGAGCACTTGAAAAAAAAATCACAGAGAGAAAACCAACTCCAAATAAAAGCCAAATAATGCAAAAGTTTTTGTTGGTCCAAATTTTCATGCTTTATTAATGCAAATGAAGTGTTACAAAATGCAGGGTGTGACACGCAACTGGGCCCATGAACTGATAGAATTAGGCGGCAGGCTCTTCAACCAAGTACGGGCCGTGCCTTCAAGCATCATGGTGAAGTACTTTGCATACGCGGTCTCATCCAGATCCAGCATCTCCATGGCCATCTCATAACTCTCTACCCACGCTTACGGAGATAAATCAGCGGTGTAATTCGGCACCTTCTTGCGGACCCTTGAAATCTTTGGGCGGCGTACATTGCGTAGCGGGGACTAAGCAGGTACTCCCAAACTAGATCGACCCCGCCCGGTAGAGGTGGTAGGACGAACGGTGTAAGTGACCCGCCTCGTTACAGTCTTTGCTAACTTGGCCTCCTTCGTGCGGGCCGGTCCACTACATCCCGAGCATCGCGAACACCACCTACCGGTTTATTGCCACGGGACGCTTCACGGCCTCGCGCATTGCTCGATATGGCCGGTTCATCCAGGCACCTGCTATAGCTCTGGCTTGGACGAGGTGTGGAATGAATCCGATCGCGGCTGTATGAATATGCCTCCTGTTGAATCAAAGCGGTCCGGAGAAGTTCCTTAACCCGGCGCGTCTCTATTGCTTGTGGAGAGTCTCCTTCGACCGGGATAGCTTCTAATCACGCAACAGCTGCGACAAGATTGTCCATAGGATTAGAATAATGACCCGGAGGTGTCTGAACCGGCGGAGGAATCACAATGTTCTGTCGAGGAGGTTCCATAAGGCGGGGTTGGACCGTCGCTCCTAGCCCTGGTGCCTCGACCCGGTTTACCTCCAGGTGCCCCGGCAGATTACTGGTTCCAGCTCCCGGAGTGTGAAAGAGATTTCGAGGGTCGAACCCTAACGGCAGGCGTGATCTGTGCTTCCGCTTCAAGACCTCTGTGATGCGTTACGGTGAGCATGAGCTTATAGGCACAGGCGTCCAAAGCGGCCGCTCTGCGGCCATCTGTCCTTCTCTGCTTTGCCAGGTCGGCTTTGGCTGTATGATCTGCTCTCTCACCTTTGCAATCTCGCATCATGGGCCTCTGATCCGCGGATTGGCCTCGCCATATGTGCAGCTAGTCGTCAAGCAGGTCGACAGAACTTGAACGGTGGGCGCACAAGGCCTCCTGCCCCTGCTGCCGCTGCCACTGCTGATCCGGAGAGCATTGCTGCTGTGGTTGAAGAGTGATTCGCCGCTGCGTGCCGCCATGAATATTCCAACCGGTTGATCTGATCTGGGGGGTCGGAATCTGTCGCCATCGGAACAGCCCCTAATCTGGTCGTCTTGCAAGCTGGTACAATGATTCGGTCTCTCGGTTGAAGACTTCGTCGCGGAATAGGCAGCGGTCTCGCTACCGTATTCTGACTCGTCCTCATGCTCTCCTCCGTGGACGACTCCCACGAAGGCACGCTTCACAACCGGTCTAACCTAGGTAGATCTCGCACGCTGAGCCGTCTCGACGAGGTCGGTGCAGATGTCCGGCTCAGGCCCAGGCTCACCAATCTTGCCGATGAAAACGTGTATGCCACCAAAGGGGACCCGGTATCCGTACTCGATCGAGCTGGCTTCGGGACCCCATCCTGCATCGTCGATGTAAAGCTTGCCACGACAACTCTTGGTCATCCGGCCCACAGCATAGCCTTCGAGTCCTTTGAGCTTGCCCTCCAAGATCATCAAACCGTCGTGCGATAGCCCCACGGTGGGCGCCAACTGTCATGGATTTGTCATGGCAGATGTCCTTGTGAAAGGACTTAGTCGTGGAGCCATCGCTACGGGTTAACAGAAGGGGTTAAGCGGACACAAAGGCGCAAGGGTATATACTAGTTCGCCCCTTCGATGAAGGTAAAAGCCTCGTCTAGTTGTGATGGAATTGATGTGGTCTCGATGACTAGGGAGCAAACAAGCCGCCTAGGCCTCGAGTTGTGGTTATCGTCCTTGAACCGCCGCGGTCGTCCCCTTATATACACGGGTGACGCCCGTCGGTCCACAGAGTCCCACACCGGTTCATACTCGTACCCCAGTTGGTCCCTCTCTCTATTCCGAACTTACAATGCAAGTTTACATATCAAGCCGGTTTACGGCTACAAGTTCTAAACCGACTACAGGCCTTGGGCCTTCATCTGCTTGATCACCTTTACACTACTAATGAAGCTAACCCGGCCCAGGTAGGCCGGTTCACGCCCAATGGTAATATCCCCAACAGTCACTAAGGAACTGACACGTGTTCCAACGGTCAAATTTCAAACACTCACGGCAACTTTACTTGGGCTACAAGCAAAGCTGACTCATCCAGCTCTGGATAAGATTTGCTCTCATTGTCTTCACTCGAAGACATAGGATTTGGGTTGAGCATCATTTCAGTCATTCTGACTTTGTTCACTTGGACCCCACTTAACAGTACGGTGGTTCCTATGACTCAACAAAGAAGAAAAAGGAAACAACAAGACAACGCAGTCTTCGCGCTCCATAGTCTTGACTTAATGTCTTCTCATGTCATAGTCTTCAATATGACTATCTTCCTATACCACCATTGTCGTCAATGTCTTCATACATTTTTAGGGGTCATCTCCGGTAGGTAAACCGAATCAATGAGGGACACTACCTGCGTCATCCTGCAATTCTCACAAACGCATTAGTCCCTCAACCAAATTTGTCGTCAATACTCCAAAACCAACTAGGAGTGGCACTAGATGCACTTACAATCATGCGCATTGCATCTCCATGTTTTCATAAAACTCGTAGCTGTTCGCAGTTGTCCTTTCTCTCTTCGCCTCCGTTGTCTTTTTGTCAGGCCCTTGTCCTCGTTGACCTCTCTCAGACCCCTCGTGTGCGTGTCCGAAACTTACCCGAACCCGAACCGCTCTGTCATTACCATTGGATTCAGATCATCCCCAATCATCTCTAAAACATCTCCATTTTCTTTATTGAAATCCCTAGCCTATTTATTCTGGTCCGTCGGTTTTCGATTGGAAGGTCCAAACTCTCCCCCTTCCCTATATATAGTCCACCCACCTACCAAATCAGCCTAACCCTAGCCTAACTCTAATCCTCCCGCCGCCGCCACCCATGTTCCTCGGGAGCTTGTCCCTTCGCCAACCAAATCTTCCCCTCGGGATCCCCTCCCGATCTAGAACACCAACCAGCACACCCTTCGATCCACCTCGCTCCGACCAACCACCGCGCCTGTAGCCGCACGCCTGAGCCTCCTCGCTCTCCTCGTCGACCCAAGGAGGCGAGCTCCTCCCGAGACCATCCGCCGCCTCACACGCCTCTACCTTCGCTGCCCCGAGCCACCCCACTGTCCTTGCAGTCTCCTGCAGCCTTCCGTCGCCGTGACCCCGTTTGCCTCCTCGAGCCAAAGCTCGCCGCCGCCAGTGACAACAACAGCAACATCGTCGTAGCCCTCCTCCTCTCCTCCCGTGCGCGAGTCCACTCAACCCTATCGCCCTCCGTCTTCATCGTCGCCTCCGCCTTGTTCCAGTGAGGGGAGCCCTTGCACCTTGCCTTGATCTAGGAGGAGAGAAGCTCCTCCTGAAACCAGGCAACGCCCCTGCTTCTTCCCCTCTCTGCCTTGTTCCTCGTCCCCGATCTCAACCTCTCCCTCTGTCTTGTTTTTTTGGACAGCGAACCGAAGGAAGCCGCCATGGCCTGAGCTCGGACTCGAGGTCCCATCGCCGTCGTCTTCTACAGCTGCTGCTCCGCCGACGTGCCCGCTGGTCGCCGGTACCCCTAGGTCCGATGAGCCCCGCCTCGCGTGCCCTCTTCTTCCTTCCCTTTCCTTCTTTCCCTGCTTCCTCTCTCTTTTCCTCTACTCTGAAATCATCTCTATTTCTTTGAACAGGAGCACGACCGCCCTCAAGCCGGGCTTCCCACGCCCGTGTGTGCGCAAGGGCCGCAAGGCCAGGGGCGCCCAACTCCTTCCGCTTACCCAGCCAGCCGAGGGCCAGCATCGCCATGGCCACTGGCCTCTGGCCTCTGTTTTTCCCGCTGTGAGGAACTTCCCTCGTATCTGAAACTTCGCTGTTCTTTCCTAGATCCGTTCTGGCGTGTAGAGGATATTTAGAGTTGCCACCATCTTCTAGCACTAGCAGATCAGCTATCCCAGCGGTTCTTTCCTTGTGCACACATCCAGGAGGTACTGGGTTTGAGTCCCAGCAGCCCCAATTTTTGCTTTGTTTCCTTTTATTTTTCTGCACACACACACACTCAGCCGCTAGGCCAAATCTCCTCATGGGCCGCTGCATTGTGTTGCATTCAGCTCGCGTAGTTTGTTTTTCCTTCTCTGTGGTTTTAGTATTTTCCAAGCGCAAGCATTATTACATTACTGCCACTGTTTTGCTATGTTAATAACTAAAGATCCATGCATCCAAATGAAACATGTCATATATGCATCTTGCTCAGTTTTTCATGTACTTTCACAATATGCCACTTTCATCCATGTTAAAAATGTTTAAATGTGTTGTTTGCATTAATTTTGCATAAATGACATGCTAAAATGGTTTATTTCATAACTAAATAACCGTAGCTCGGTTTTTAATAAACTTTATATGTAAATGGGGTGGAAAAATGCATAGATTAACTTGGTGCACTTTATTGTCCTGTTTAACAACAATAAAATATGGTTTAGGGCAGAACAGTACCAAATTTGAAATATGCATATGGGGATTTTCCGGAATTGTTGTTTGTTGTTCCGGCCTCATTTAAACTTGCCTAGATAGGTAGTTTAATTATGCTTCACCTCTTGCCATGTTTAACAACATTTAATATTGTTTGGTAGCTTAAACGATATTAGACTAAATAACTTGAATGTGGTGTCTTGTCAATATGCAACTTGTTACATATTGAGCTCCACTTAACTTGTAGTGTTGTTTGTGCACTTTGCCATGTCATGCTCTTTAAACCGGACATGCATCATACTTGGTTGTGCATCATGCCATGTTTATGCTTGTGTGTTTACCATGTTGTTTGCTTCTTTCCGGTTTGCTTCTCTCGTTAGCTTCGGTTTCGTTTCGGAGTTGTGAGGATTCGTTCGACTACGTTCGTTTGTCTTCTTCATGGACTCGTTCTTCTTCCTAGCGGGATTTCAGGCAAGATGAACGCTACCCTGGATCTCACTACTATCATTGCTATGCTAGTTGCTTTGTTCTATTGCTTTGCCGCGCTACCTATCTCTTGTTGATCAAGCCTCCCAAATTACCATGTCAGCCTCTAACCTTTTCACCCTTCCTAGCAAACCGTTGCTTGGCTATGTTACCGCTTTGCTCAACCCCTCTTATAGCGTTGTTAGTTGCAGGTGAAGTTGAAGATTGCTCCATGATGGACAAGATTATGTTGGGATATCACAATATCTCTTATTTAATTAATGCATCTATATAGTTGGTAAAGGGTGGAAGACTCGGCATTATGCCTGGTGTTTTGTTCCACTCTTTCCGCCCTTGTTTCCGTCATACCGGTGTTATGTTCCTGGATTTTGCGTTCCTTACGCGGTTGGGTGATTTATGGGACCCCCTTGACAGTTCGCTTTGAATGAAACTCCTCCAGCAAGGCCCAACCTTGGTTTTACCATTTGCCTCACCTAGCCCTTTTTTCCCTTGGGTTTCTGGAGCCCGAGGGTCATCTTTATTTACCCCGGGCGGTGCTCCTCCAGTGTTGGTCCAACTTGAAGCGATGTCCGGCGCCCCTGGGCAACCAGGTCTATGCCAACCCGACGTCGGCTCATCTGGTGTGCCACGAGCGAGATATGTGCAGCTCCTATCGGGATTTGTTGGCACATCGGGCGGCTTTGCTGGTCTTGTTTTACCATTGTCGAAAAGTCTTGTAAACCTGGATTCCGAGACTGATCGGGTCTTCCTGGGAGAAGGTATATCCTTCGTTGATCGCGAGAGCTTATCATGGGCTAAGTTGGGACACCCCTGCAGGGTATTAAACTTTCGAAAGCCGTGCTCGCGGTTATGTGGCAGATGGGAATTTGTAAATGTCCGGTTGTAGAAAACTTGACACCAGATACGAATTAAAACGCATCAACCACGTGTGTAGCCGTGATGGTCTCTTTTCGGCGGAGTCCGGGAAGTGAACACGGTTTTGGGTTATGTTTGACGTAAGTAGGAGTTTAGGATCACCTCTTGATCATTGCTAGCTTCACGACTGTTCCTTTGCTTCTCATCTCGCTCTTATTTGCGTATGTTAGCCACCATATATGCTTAGTCTCTGCGGCAACCTCACCACTTTACCCCTTCCTTTCCCATTAAGCTTTGCTAGTCTTGATACCATGGTAATGGGATTGCTGAGTCCTCGTGGCTCACAGATTACTACAACAACAGTTGCAGGTGCAAGTTATGCGATGATCATGACGCGAGAGCGATGTTTGCTTATTTTGGAGTTCTTTTTCTTCTTCTTCTTCGATCAGGGGATAGGTTCCAGGTCGGCAGCCTGGGCTAGCAGGGTGGATGTCATTTGAGTTTCTATTTGTGTTTCATCCGTAGTTGGATGATGCTCTTATGTATGATGATGTTGTATTCGTGTGGCATTGTATGCCTCTTGTATGTATCCCCATATATTATGTAATGTTGATGTAATGAAATCCACCTTGCAAAAGCGTCTTCAAGATGCGCTTCTATCCTTGGTGGGACCTTCGAGTTCCTTTAGGATAGGGTCACATCTTGGGTGTGACAGCCCCCTTCTTCTTCTTCTTCCTTGACCTCCTCCCTAGATGGGAGAAGGGTTTCCCCTCTGGTCCTTGGCTCCCATGGCGGGGAGGGGCGAGAGCCCCTCCGAGATTGGATCTATCTCTCTGTTTACGCGTTACGAATTCTGCCTCGCACCGTTTCCTTTATATCTGGAGATCCGTAACTCGATTGGATTGAAACCTTCACCTGATTGTTTTCCAAAATTAGCTTTCTTGCGGCCAAGAAGGGCATCAACCGCTTTACGCGTGGCCCACGAGTGAAGCGCCCACTGAGTGGTGGCATGGGCCACTCGTGGCCACCTCGGGCACCGTTTAGCGTTGATTCTTCCTCCCAAAAATCACAAATATTCCAAAATAATTCTCCGTCTGTTTTATCCCGTTTGGACTCTGTTTGATATTGGGTTTACGTGAAACATAAAACATGCAATGACGAGGAGGCCTTGAGCCTTTGGATCAATATGTTAGTCCCAAAAAATAGTATAAAAAGTTGCCAAAAGTATATGAAAGTTGTAGAATATTGGCATGGAACAATGAAAAATTATAGATACGACGGAGACGTATCACGCTCCATCACCTCCAGATGATCGTGCTCCAGGCTGTGCTCCAATGACTCAAGCGCCAGCATGTCCTCACATGCCCGGACTCCCGTCTCGTCTAAGGGTGTCTCGCTTGGCGGCACCGCAATGGCGGCTCTATGCGCCTGGAATTGCTGCTCAAGGGCACCGTTCGAGGCTTGGAGCTCCCTCTTTCTCTCCTCGACCGCCTCATGACGATGATTCGTGGCCCTGGCCTCCTCTACGGTGCGGGCACAAGCTTCCCGAGAAGCTGCAAGGGACTTCTCAGCCTTCGCGCTGGTGTGCTCATGCTACAAGCGCCCGAGGTTGATGGCGACTTTCAGTTGGCGCCATTCGCGCGCCAGGCAGAGGCCTTCCACCTCGAGGCGTGTTTCAACACCGGCAAGCTCTGCCCCGAGGCGGCCCAACGTGCTCATCGCTTCCTGGAGAAGGTCGTGGCGGACGACACTTCACCCACGTGCGAGTTCCAACGCTCGGCCGTGCCCTTCCTCCATGCCCTGGTTTGCCGGAGGGGCGCGAGATGACTCACCCGTCTCTGGCTGGGGGACTGGTAGCCGGAGCTCCTCCGACCCGTCCTCGGGCCTCGGATGGGGCACGCCGTGATCTAGTCCCGCCGCTTGAAGATGAGGCCGTCACGCGGGGAGCCCAACCACCGGCAAGAACCAATGGAGGAGCCCTCGACACAGTCGCCATGCCCTAGAAGTTTCTCTAGAAGGACTCAGGAGAGCAGGCCCGCGGCCCTCCAGCAGCGGCTTCGGCTCATGAGCTAGCACCACCTCACGCGTGGTCAGCCGGCTCGGGAGATCTGGTGTCGCAACCAAACCAGAGGCCTCCGGAGGTCGCACTCTAGGCGAGCTCACCACCGTGACGGAAGGGATCCTGAGGGGCAAAAGTCAGAGGAGGACGTGATATCGAGAATCTAGGAGGGCAAGGTACTTACTCATCCACGGCTATCCACTTCCTCTATTTCAAAGCTCGTGGGGCGTCGCCGCAGTGGCTCCCAAGCCCCTTCCTCTTGCGGGGCACCTCGAGGTTTGGAAGGGACACGCTGTATGCTGGCGTGCAGCCCCTCACGGCGGGGGCAGCAGCTGCATCCATAGGTGGGGCTCCTCCTAGGCCGCCTGCGGGGGTGTATACCGTCGCCTCAGGAGCAATCATTGGCGCCTACTCTCCAACGGCCATCTCAGGAGCACTCAGCGGCGCTCCCCCCTCGCGACCACCTCTGGGGCGCGCGCCATAGGACAGACAAGCACAAGGGCCACCAAGATGGGGTTCTCACGAGGCCCCTCGTGTCCCTCGGGGAGCAGCCCCCACTCGTTGAAGCGCGGCATTTTTGCGACGAAGGCCCCCAATTTGAGCAGTTGTAGAAAGGACACCCCTCGGTAGGGAGCGCAGTAGGCGCAAGGTCACCCGTCATGAGCTGGAGCACTGTGCGCAATGTCTTGGAGGGCAGATGTCGGTGTCAAAACCGGCGGATCTCGGGTAGGGGGTCCCGAACTGTGCGTCTAGGCAGATGGTAACAGGAGACAAGGGACACGATGTTTTTACCCAGGTTCGGGCCCTCTCGATGGAGGTAAAACCCTACTCCTGCTTGATTGATATTGATGATATGGGTAGTACAAGAGTGGATCTACCACGAGATCAAGGAGGCTAAACCCTAGAAGCTAGCCTATGGTATGATTGTTGTAATGGTTGTGTTGTCCTCTGGGACTAAAACTCTCGATTTATATAGACAGGAGAGGGCTAGGGTTACAGAGTCGGTTACAATGGTAGGAGATCTACATATCCATATCGCCAAGCTTGCCTTCCACGCCAAGGAAAGTCCCATCCGGACACGGGCGGAGTCTTCAATCTTGTATCTTCGTAGTCTTGGAGTCGGTGGCGATGATAGTCCGGCTGTCGGACACCCCTAGTCGAGACTCCTCGGTAGCCTGAACCAGGCTTCAATGGCGATGAGTCGCGCGCATATTGTTCGGCATTGCAAGGCGGGTTCCTCCTCCGAATAGTTCATAGAAGATTGCGAACACCAGGATAGTGTCCGGCTCTGCAAAATAATTTCCACATTCCACCGTAGAGAGAATAATATGTACACAAGTTCAATTTGCTGACGTATGACGTCGCGCCACTACCAAGTCCTTACTTGAATCATTTTTTATTATGCCATCTCAGCGCGTTTAGCGAAGCGGTTTCCTTGGCACGTCTTGTCGAAGCAGAGATCGTGTTCCCCTTATTCCGGGATTCCCATCAATACGGACGTGGGTAACCCAACCGCGCCCGTCGCCACGCCTCCTCCATCGAAGGCGGGTTCCAAACGGTCACGGGGACAGCTCTTGGTATTCTCCCTCTTTATAATGGGACCAAGGCTTGTTTCTTTTCTTCAATCCTCAATCGAATCTATTCCTTGCCCCGAGTTCCAATCACCCAGAGCCCTAGATTGGCGCTTGGACCTTCAACAATGTCGGCTCCGACCTCTGAGGGCGGTGGATGCCCTCCCGTTCACGGAGGAAGGCGTGCTAAAGCTGCGAGAGGCCAAGTACATCTTCTGAGATTTCACACAGGTTGCCCGCCGAAGGGCAAGTCATCCCCACCCCCGAGCCCGGCGAGTATGTCGTGTTTGTATCCCACCTCCGTCGGGGCTTAGGCTTCTCGATGGATCCTTTTGTGAGAGGGCTCATGTTTTATTATGGGTTGGAATTCCACGACTTGGCTCCGGAGTCCATCCTCCATATTTCTTCGTTCATCGTCGTCTGCGAAGCTTTCCTCCGCATTACCCCTCACTTCGGCTTGTGACTGAAGATCTTCGATGTGAAGCCGAAGATGATCGAGGGACATCAAGCAGAATGCGGCGGGGCGACCGTAAGCAGGAGGGCCGATGCCCCGTGGCCCGAGGGCTCCTTCCAAGAGGAGCTCAGCTTGTGGCAACAGGAGTGGTTTTATATAACCGCCCGAGGCGTGGCGAAGCCGCCGCCCGTATTCCGCTCGGGACCCCACGACGATTGATGTCATGGATCAACCGGGGCTCAAGCTGGGGCCGTCAAAGGATGTGCCCTTATTGCGGGGCGGTTCGAGACCTCAAGCGAGGGAGATCGATCTGGTCATGGTGATCACGAGTTATCTTGATTAGGCGTCTCACCCGCAAAGCGCCGTCCTCTCGGCTGTGGGAATTTAATCGGAGGGACCACAGATTCTCCAACACTTCATGGGCTGCTTGCCGTGGAGATGTACAAATTGTTCTTCGGATCACAAGCGGTGTGTCCAGAATTGACCGAGGACGCCGGCCTAAGCTGCAATCATCCGAATACCCAAGTAAGTAGCTCCGTGTCCGGACATACCGTTTGTTTGCCTTTGAATGATTCGACTTTTAACCAACTACCCTTTAAATAGGAGTGGATAGCGCAAGCAAAACTGATACGTTGTCTGGCCCCCCTCCCAGAGACCGTGACGGATCCCGTGCTGGTTAGGATGCTGGAGGTTGCGCCTTCGGAGGAAGGCGAAGGGGAGAACAGGGGAGCTACCGCCTCAACCTAGGAGGCTTGTGAGGAAGGGGGGATCGAGAATCCCTCCTGCTAGGGGGAGAAGAGGACCGCTTCCGAAAGCCCGGAGGCCAAAGCCCAGAAGCGGGGGAAGAAATCTTCACTAGAGGGTCCTGCGTCCGGAGAGTCTCCGGCCGCACAGTCTCCCCTAAAGAATCAGCCCTCCAGCGAGCCGTAAGTAGAGAAAAAAAGGTAGTTTCGTAATAAGGGACATCCCTATTTGTGCTTCTGAGGATAACTTAAGCTTTTACCTTATAGTTCGGATCTCCGTCCTTCTCAGATGAGCTCATCTTCAGGGGAACTCCGTCCGGAGATGATGGAGAGCGAGACTCCTCCATCTGCCGCGCCATCGGATAGGGCGGACGAGCCTGAAGTGTCATCACGGAGGTATCCCGAGTCGGCGGGGCGGATAGTTCGGCACCAAGCGGTGTGCGGCGAGAGGCCGAAGGATCTGCTTGAGAGGCGTCTATCTCGAGAAGGTCACCATACACTAATGAGTACGGTGATTGAAAGAATCTCATCCGCGAAGGCGAATTCGTGATCTTGCGTCGGGAGTTCTTTGGCGGGGTTTGAAATACGTAAAATGACATACCCTTTGACAGGTTTACACATAAAGTGCGCCCTTATAGATAGTAGCCCACGAGACTCGGTAGGGTGTCGAGAACGACGGCGTCGAGGATCAAATCCAGTATTGACTTTCGCCCTTCCTATGCGGTGGCGGACAGTTCGATGGCTAGCGGACTGATGGAGTTCTTGAACTAAAGCGGCAACTCGATGTTCTTGGCGGACATCGCGCTAGTTAAGCGACTTGACGAGTCGCAAGGTAGGTTTCTTCTCCGTGGTCACCTAGTAAGGGGCGAAGCCCTCCTTACAATATGTGTGCTTAGCAGATGGTGCCGCTCTTTGTGGAAACATTGGGCAGAACTTGCTCAAGCCAAGGAGCTAGCCGAAGGAGTGATCTTGGCCGCCTCGAGGCGGCGAAGAGCTAAAGCGAAAGGGCTGCCCTTTGCGAAGCGAGGAGGAGATGGCGAAATGGCTACGAAGTTAAAAGATGCTACCGACCGTAATGAGGTTCTTGTAAAGGAGCGCCTAGCGGATCGAGAAGACATGGGGAAGGCCACCGCCGAAGCCAAGGATGCCCATACGCAATGCGGGCTATAAAGGAGGAGCTGCGCCGGGCGGAGACATTGTGGTGGCAAGCCCTTTCTGCTGCCGAAGGTTCTGGATCGAAGTATGCTCGACTTGGCCAGGTTGTGGGGTCGGAGGATCCTTATATGGACTTAGTGGCGAGTCGGCGGATGCCGTTGTGCACTTCGAGTCGGAAGGATCACAAGGCGGAAGAGCTGTTTTGGTCTCAATTCCATAGTCCGGGCGTTCATACATTGGCGAGTGGGCTGAGCTGAGCAGATTGTCCGTACTTGCCATGGCGGATATCGTGACTCATGTTTGGTGGAGAGGCCCAAGCCTAAGAGTTATTTTGGCTTCTTGTAGCAATTTCTTGGGCGGTGCCTCATATCAAAGCGATAAGCGGTCGGCCTGCATAGAGGGTGCATGGATGGCCCTCGCCGTGTGAAGACAAATTGGACGAGAGATGGATGCCACATTATTGCGACCCGGGAGTTGGGACGAGGCGGTTACCGCCGAGCACTATTTGGGGAAGTTCTGCGTGGTGCTCGTGTAATAGAGTCGCGATGCTCAAAAATGTCACGTTCAAATGAGCGTGTTGGTTTAATAAAACAATGTTTATGATGTAAGCGCTTTTGGACTTGTGCGTTCAAGTATTGAAATATCTCTGTGCGGCCGTTTATGTATACGTGTGTGTATAACCTGAAAGATGGCAGTCGTCGGCTTCAGCCCCCATGCACAAGGTGCGGGGGTGTTCGCAAAAAATAGCGCATTTTCACACTTAATCCGACGTCTCGGTCCTGTGAAGGAGTTGGTAGCGTAGCAAACGAGGCAACCGGACTATGATGCTTTATCACTTTCACTTAGCCATAGGAGTTCGAGGGTGGGGCTACGATATAGCCCCTAGGGGCACCACGCTCTCTGAATTTGGGGCGCGTATATGCCTGACCGGGAAACGGTCCTTTGTCAAAGCGGAGGAATTCTAAACATTCCGATGGTCGATCGAGTGGTTGACCAATCTCATTTGTATCATAGCGATCGGTTTTCAGCTTTCTCTGTTGAGGTGCTCGCTGGCGAACCGGGCTGTCGCGGTGGTTCTCACGGTGCGCGTTAGCCGATGATCTGAGCGTAAAGGCAGTAAAACACGAGGGCGGGCAAACCCAACATTTGACCAAAGACATGATTGGAGCTGATTCATATAAGGCCCTAACTTCGAGGCGCGAACACTCCACGAGGTGTTCGGTCTTTATGATATCGGGTAGAACAATGCCCTAAGCCCCTAGTGTCAGGTACGCAAGGTCCTCAGCGGCCGATGCCAAAGCGTCGATCTCCTCTCTGGTTATAATGATAAACTAGGGATATATAGCAACAAGAGCGATAAAAAAGGTTTCGCGAGGTCTTAATGAAAAAGAATCCTTGCAGCGGGTCCCTCTGCGTCTGCGCTGTGTCTCTGTTGTCTTTGTATCACGGGCCGAGTGTAACACGTTGTTCCTCTGTAAAAGAGAAGAACTTAGTTTGAAAAGTGATCGTGCAAAAAATGAATTAAAAATTGGAATATGAATGAATGAATAAAGCTGAGCTTATGGTAGCTCATACGCGTAGGCCCTCGTAAAGGGGTGTGCGGCTAGGGAGCCCCTAGCTTATTTTATGCCGGACTCGTCTAGCCGTGTCCGGGGTCTTGAATGACCTTTTAATGAGATGATGCCGCGTGGACCGGGCATTTTAAGTGTAAGAGACGCGTAGTGTGGTATTGCATGAAAGCGGACAAAAGCTTCACGTCCCAATAGTGCTTGATGGCTACCTTTGAATGGGGCGACATGGAAGATTAGCTTTTCGCGTCGGAAGTTGTCGGGTGACCCGAACACAACTTCTAGTAGTAACGAGCCTGTGCACTTGGCGTAAGGGCCTGGCGTCGCTCCTTTGAAGGAAGTGCGACTATGTCGGATTTTAGTAAGGTCTATCCCCAACTTGCGGATTGTGTCCGGATATAGCAGGTTTAAATCGCTTCCGCCGTCCATCAGGACTTGTGTAAATTGTAGTCTGTCGATTATAGGATCCAATATCAGAGCAGTCCATCATGCGTTTCGAATACTTCTGGAATAGTCTAGGTGGTCGAAAGTAATTGGTTTTGACATCCAATCTCGGTGTTCCGCTGGGATGGGTCGTGCGGCATGTGCTTTAGCGGGTGCCGTACTATTTTTCCGTACTATCACATGTAACGAGTTTACTGTTTTGACTTCTTGTGGGAAAGTCTTTTGTTTTCCAGCGCTCTGCTGGTGGGGTTCGTCATCATCCTCGCTTGGTGCGTCGAGCCCCTTGTGTTCGGCGTTGAGTTGGTCGGACTGTTTAAAGACCCAACAATCTCGGTGGGTGTGGTTTGCAGGTCTTCCGGAGGTGCTATGGATTTGACATATCCGATCCAAAATTTTGTTTAAGTTGGATAGCTCGTCCTTGTTGTCCTTAAGAGGCGGTGTTTTGTTGTTGACGCGAGCTTTTGAATCGGCGTTGACCGCCGTGTTCTTTGGGCTTTTTCTTTATTTGGCGCTGATCCTTTACTGCGCCGTGATTTTCCGTTCCATCTCGATCTCGGATGTACTCGGGTATTTGGTGCTGCATCTTGCTAGCCAGCTGTCTTCCCCAGCATAAGCGGGTCATGAGGCTTGTTAAGCGCGGCCATTGTTCTCGGCTTCTCTTGACCGAGGTGTCTGGCGACCATTCATCTCGGACATTATGTTTAAAAGCTGCTAAGGCTTGGCGTCCGGACGATCGACTATTTGGTTCTTTTGGTAAGGAACCTGTTCGAATTCTTGCTTGACTCTCGGGCTGTTGAGTTATGTGACTTAAATCGTCTACATCCGGAGGGCGGACATAAGTCCCTTGAAAATTTGCTCTAAACACGTCCTCGAGCTCTTCCCAACTTCCAATAGTATTTTCTGGGAGGCTTTTGAGCCAATGCCGGGCTGGCCCTTTGAGGTTGAGGGGTAGATATTTTATGGCATGGAGATCATCTCCTCTGGCCATGTGTATGTGGAGGATGTAACCCTCAATCCAGACTCCAGGGTCTGTTGTTCCGTCGTATGCCTCTATGCTTATGGGTTTGAACCCCGCTTGAAATTCATGATCCAGCACCTCATCGGTGAAACATAGTGGGTGTGCGGCACCCCTGTACTTGGGTGTGCCGTTGTCTTCGAACACTCAGCGTGTTGTGTTGCTTCCAGGGGCCCTCTTTTTTGGCCCATAAATGGACCTAACCGGGCTGTCTGTTTTCCGAGGATCATGAGTCGGCTTATGTGCGGCGCCGCTTATCGCTTTTGGCACATCATCGGTCGTCTATCCGCCAGGCGGCCTCCTTGCTTTTTGTTGTGGGGCTCTATGGCCTCCTCGTCGGTCTGGAAGCGACTTAGCGCGGGTATCTCTTTGTCAGTGGCCATTGCCATGTTTGTCCATGGACTTGAGTACTGCTCCCACGATTCGAGTATGTCTTCCGCTGTTTTGAGCTTCCGTTTTTCCTTCTTCAGACTTCTTGCAGTGGCGACGAGTCTTTTGTGAAGGTTCTTATTCTCCGGTGGTGTGTCCGGCGTGAGGCCATCTGGACTTTTGTTTTCGCCGGGCATGGATTTATTATCCGATTCGTCCTGTTCGGACGGTTGCTTGGTTGCATGTTCGTCGTCCACTGGTTTGCCGTGCTCTATTGCTGGGTCATTGGGAGTGTTGTTTTTGTCGAGGCAGGACTTAGGGCGGCGTCTGCCTCGCCGTTTTGGTTGTTTGTCGGCGGAGTTATCCTTTGCCGCGTCCCGTTGTTCCTCGTTATCGCTTCCTTTTGGGGTGTCCACCATATATACATCATGGGTTGGGGTGGCCTTCCAGTGCTCTGTAGGCGCTGGTTCTTGATCGTCTCCGGCATCGTCGTCCATACCGTCGATGTCTTCGGAGTCGTAGTTTAGCATGTCGGTTAGATCGTCGACAGTGGCTACAAAGTGGGTGGTGGGTGGGCATTGAATTTCTTCGTCGTCGCATCCCAACCATCGACCGCTTGATCCGGCGGGGCTCTCGATAACGAGAGATGCTTTAGCGAATTCAGGATGTCGCCAAGGTGAGTGATGAAAGATGTCATGGCGGTGAACTCCATGATCGGCGCCAATCGGATTCGATTAGCACAGGCGTCGGAGGTTCAGAGTCCGCAAGGAGTCCGGCGCCTCGAGTTCACGGGCTTTATAAGGGACAAGGTCGGTATTGGCTCCATCGCCCGTAAAGCTGCAGCTCGGCGGTGTCCAGCCACATCCTCGATCTGTGCGATCTGCTCTAAACTATGGGTCGAGGCGGACTCGTGTGCGGCCTCGAGCCTTTGTCCGTGGCGAGCTAAATCATGCCCATCGTGACAGTAGCGGCATGCTCGGTAATGGCTCGAATCCGTCGAAGATCAAGTCTCCGCGATGTCGGCCGTGAAGTTTAGGCTTCCAAACCTGACACGATGGCGGCGTAGCTTCGATCTGCTCGGATAGCCAGCGAATTGGCTGCGGTCAAAAGCTGCCGAACACGAATCTGTCCGGGGAGGAAAGTCTCACCCTGGACGGCGTCGTTATTGATTGAAGAAGCCATCAAGCCTATCGGTGACGACACAGAGGAACTCTCAATGAAAGCACCAATGTCGGTGTCAAAACCGGCGGATCTCGGGTAGGGGGTCCCGAACTGTGCATCTAGGCGGATGGTAACAGGAGACAAGGGACATGATGTTTTACCCAGGTTGGGCCCTCTCGATGGAGGTAAAACCCTACTCTGCTTGATTGATATTGATGATATGGGTAGTACAAGAGTGGATCTACCACGAGATCAAGGAGGCTAAACCCTAGAAGCTAGCCTATGGTATGATTGTTGTAATGGTTGTGTTGTCCTACGGACTAAAACCCTCCGGTTTATATAGACACGGAGAGGGCTAGGGTTACAGTCGGTTACAATGGTAGGAGATCTACATATCCGTATTGCCAAGCTTGCCTTCCACGCCAAGGAAAGTCCCATCCGGACACGGGACGGAGTCTTCAATCTTGTATCTTCGTACTTGGAGTCCGGCTGACGATGATAGTCCGGCTGTCTGGACACCCCCTAGTCCAGGACTCCCTCAGCAGATGCCTAGAGCCTCATGGGTCGTTGGGGCCGGTGAAGGCCCACATCGGGCGAGAATGGCGCTGGAGCGGAGCAATGCGCCGCCGCACGAACTCCCTCACCACCATCGCCGCTGTCACCCCTGGTTCCTTCAGCTTGCCCAGCCTGGACAAGATACGCACAAGCCGTCGGTTAACAAGTTCCGCGTGTCCCCAGCTGGAACTCGGCTCTGCAGGCGCCAATGGGAGGAGGACCAGGGGGCTGCGCACAGTGTCGTCCACATACACCCACTACTTCCAGACCCCCCTCGCATCCGGGCGGAGCATGAAGTTGACGTCGGAGCCAGTTGTAACCGCCACCGCCTGGAGCGACACACATCCTGAGCATTGTCCATCGTCGACCAAGTGGAGCGAGAAGAAATGGCGGAGCAAGGCCACAGACGTGGCAATGCCCACGAAGGCCTCGCACAAGAAGGCGAAAGCGGATAGGAGGACGATGGATCCGGGGTCCATATGTAGTGCGTGGGTCTGGTAATGCGAGAGCATGGCATTGAAGAAATCTGAAAAAGGGAGGACCAGGCCGGCGGAGAGAGCGTGGAGATGAAGGGGGATTTCGGTAGCCTCCATGTCTGCTAAGAACCGGGAGGCGGGCTAGACCATCGTCGCCTTCCACTCACTGGAATCGGTGGCAAGGGCTTGCCGGACCTTGTCCAAGCCCTCCTGGTTGATCACCATGGACCGGTCCAGCGCTGGTTTCGGCCCCGGTGAGAGCCCTACAGTCGCACAGGACTTCCATTTCTTCGCCCTAGGAGTCGTGGTGGTGGAATGGATTGGAGCTAGTGTGGAACCTGGCAAGGAAGACGCAAGTCTACAGGAAGGGAAGGGAGCAGAAGGCAAGCGTGGCGAGCAATGATGACTGGGCCACGTGCGCCACGCCATTGTCAAGTCGGATAGTTGCCGAGGCGGCGTGGGTAAGTGGAGACGCTCACGTCCCATCAGGTGCCACGCGCCAGCCTGGACTGCAGGCGATTGGGGCTAGCGGCGCTTTGCCCGTGCCCATTGGCTTTGCCTCGAAGCCAAGTCTGAGTGCGCCTTGGGCCTGGGGGCTACTGTCGGCGTTCTGGGAACCAGGGTACCCACACATGCCTGCCCGCATCCCATGGTGTGGCTTCATTGACGGCTTGGTATGGCCCATCTATAGCACCTTCAAGACAACACCCTTGCGAGGGTGTCAGCGTTCTGGATACGGGGGTACCCAGACTTGCCTGCCTGCGGCCCGCGGCGTGGCTCCACCAATGGCCTGGTACGGCCCAGGTTCGGCATTGACTATCCAAGACCCTCGCAAGGGGCCAAGCCTCGCGAGGCGGACGACATCAAGACCTCCAAGGGAATCGACCTCCTCAGGCTGGCTCCCGAGGAGCAGAGATTTCTATGCAAGGCTCACCTGGCAAGGTTCAGATGACGTGAGCATGACGACCAAGTCCAGGCGGGCGCTAGCGGGCGCAGAGTACCAGTTTCCTCTTGGTGCAAAGGAGGCAAGCAACAGGTGCGAAGTCCCAAGGAAGCAGCTGTCGGTGTTCTGGGAACGGGGGTCCCCAGACTTGCCTGCCTGCGGCCTGTGGCGTGGCTCAAGTGGTGGCCCAGTACAGCCCATCTTCATCAACGCAAACTCAATACTCTCGCGAGGCGGACGACGCAAGGCTTCCTGAGGAGCGGCCTCACTAGGCAGGATCGCGAAGAGGTGGAGAGATCAAGGCAAAGGTACCTCGCGAGGTGCCCGTGACGCAAGCCATGACGATCGAGACCAGCCGGGCGCCAGGCGGGCGCCGACCTGTGCAGTGCCCTTGTTTCCTCTTTGGTGCAAAGGGGGCAAGCCCAGGCGTGGAGTATCGAGGCATCAGGCAAAGGTTACCATTTCGGTGCAATGAGACCAAGACCAGCAGAGCGGCAGGATGGAGGTCACTGTGGAGCCCGAGACGGCGTCATTGCCAGTGCCTTTGGCAGCCAAAGACCAACTTTAGTCAGGATAACTTGTACTAGATGTTCCCCTTCAAAATGGCCGTTGTTGGCTCCCTTCCCGCTCAATATTTGGGAAGAGGACCAAGGCCTCTATAAATAGAGATAGCCACCACAGTAGAGGGGAGATCGAATCCTTTCCTACGAAGAACACCACACCGGCTCAAGAACACCTCTGGCGAGGCTGTTCTTCCCCTGTACTGTTCATCATCAGCCCCTGAGGCAATCCACCACACTACACACTGGAGTAGGGTATTACACCACGACGGTGGCCCGAACCGGTATAAATCTGGTGTCCCTCATGTTGTTCATCGTTTAGCTTAGATCCTCGCAAGGCGTTTGGACGTGGATTGGTAGGGGGAAGATCTTCGCACGCACCCCAGAGTTCGAACCTCAAGGGTCTGCCGGAACCCAAAATCCGACATTTGGCGCGCCAGGTAGGGGAGCGCCGAAATCTTCCTTCTTCCGTTCTGCGTTCTGCCGCTTTGCCGCCTCCATGTCTAGCGACCCGATGGCCAACTCCGACCGCTGGGCGGCATGGCCTGCCCATGTCGTGCCGCCTACACAAGGTGACCTCAACCCCGCACCTCAGGCAGCCCGCACTCCACAGAGCGCTGCGGGGCGCGGGCGACGTGGTCAAGCGTTGCTTGCCCTCACTCCACGGCAAGTGCGATCAGCAGCAAGGGCCTCAAGCCACGCCGCGGCCACAACACCGCACACCCAATGGGAGCAAGCGAACATGAAGGCCGCGCTCACAGTGGCACGAGAACTGCTGCGGTGCGGTTGCAAGCGGCCGGGATGTGTTGCGAGCACGTCGTGAGCTCTGGATGCCGCTGCTTGAGGGCACATCCGTTCTGCGTCCGGCTTCCACCCGGGCCTCGGGCGGATCACGTCTTGCGGCCTATCCATGCCCATCGCCCGGCGCACCTCAAGATTCATCAACACCAGCACGGCCGTCGTGGCCAGGCGACAAGCTACGCACCACACGCCCACAGTAGCGAGGGCATCGCAGCTTCGCCTATGTCCTGGCGAACGCCGCCCTACCGCCCCCAGGATGGAGCTTCAAGCCGAACTGCATGGTGCGTGGGGCACTATGGCGAGGCCTTTGGGGCGGTGACCCCGGAGGCCTATGTGCCCCACATGGTGGATCGAGAGTACGCACTGGAAGAAGACCATGGCTCGTTCCTCGGGCCAGGCTGGGAGGAAGAGGCGCCAGAAGCCGAGCCCTTTCAGGAGCCTCACGGAAGCCTTGACAGCCGTGCCGACGGTAGCAACTATCGGGTACCGCTAATTCCTCAGGCGCAAGCTTATGCTAACCATGGGTCACAGGAGGTTCAGGTCATTGCAGCAGATGGCTGCCCCAGTGCAGCAGCCTCCCTCCCCTCAGGAGGAGGGCACTAGGGGCAACAGGAGAGGGGCCGGGAGCCAGGCTCCTCCCCATGGCACGTGGAGCAAGGCGTTCTTCGGAGGTAGGCCCTCTACCGGGGAGGTGCCCCAAGGCCTGCCCCCGGCAGAGGACCCGTGGTCGTCGGGGGAACTGCTGGCGTCCTCTTTTCCCGATTGGCGTCGTCCTGGTTTCTGGTCGCCGTCAATGGTGGTCAAGGGTGGCGCAAGGAGGGGCCCTCATCTGGCGATATGACGCAAGGCCGGTACCTATGAAGAAGGCCCAATGCCTGTGAAGCTTGCCGCCCGTGACACTCTCACGTAATAATGAGTTGGGGTTGTACACGCCCCGGAGTCTCAGGAGAGCCGCCCTCAGGCCTCGGGGGCTCCCTCCCACGCCCAGTGGCAGCACTTAGCTCCGCGCTGGTGAGAAGACATCAAAGACTAGACTAGGTGTCGGGTGCGGTGTCGGTGTCAAAACTGGCGGATCTCGGGTAGGGGGTCCCGAACTGTGCGTCTAGGCGGATGGTAACAGGAGACAAGGGACACGATGTTTTACCCAGGTTCGGGCCCTCTTCATGGAGGTAAAACCCTACGTCCTGCTTGATTAATATTGATGATATGGGTAGTACAAGAGTGAATCTACCATGAGATCAAGGAGGCTAAACCCTAAAGCTAGCCTACGGTATGATTGTTGTAATGTATGTTGTGTCCTACGGACTAAAGCCCTCCGGTTTATATAGACACCGGAGAAGGCTAGGGTTACACAGAGTCGGTTACAATGGTAGGAGATCTACATATCCGTATCGCCAAGCTTGCCTTCCACGCCAAGGAAAGTCCCATCCGGACACGGGAAGGAGTCTTCAATCTTCTATCTTCATAGTCTTGGAGTCCGGCGGACGATGATAGTCCGGCTGTCCGGACACCCCCTAGTCCAGGACTCCCTCAGTAGCCCCCGAACCAGGCTTCAATGACGATAAGTCCGGTGCGTATATAATCTTCGGCGTTGCAAGGCGGGTTCTCCTTTAAACTCCATGTTCTGCCGAGCGATTGTCGGCTTCCTTATCAATGTTGCGCTTCTTGGCTTCTCGCCCAATAATGACCTTCTTCCACGCGTCGCCCGAATCAGCCAGGTATCTTTAATGTTTTACCCCTAGCCGCACAAATAATCTGCCTATAAGAGGCAAGAATCCAGATCAAATCACACCATCCTCCTTCCATGAGTCCTCATCGAGCGCCTCGACCAAAAATCCATTCCATCATGGACCGTCGTAGCGGCTCCTCTTCTCGCGCTCAGCCCTCCGCCAGAGGTGGAGGAGATGTTCCGTCCCGCACAATGAGCTGGTGGCGCCTCAAGCAAGGATATCTCCCTCGGCCTTCATGGTCCCGGTTCGAGCAGGTTGGCCACCTACCCAAGTGGGAAGCAAGCGGAGGCTACCCCAGTCCCAACAAAGGGGGCGGGTATGCCGTCCCCTTTACGATAAGGGGACTCAGATTTCCTATACATCCGTTCCTCCGCGGGCTCACAGAGTTCTACGGACTCAGCTCCATCACCTCGCCCACCTCTATCACGCATATCGCGGGTTACATAGCTCTTTGTGAGCTATTTAAGACATCGAGCCCCATTTTGCCTTTGTGGAAGAGGTTGTTACGTCTCGTCGCCGCTCTTCTGAGGGACCATATACCAAGTGGGCGGCGCCGAGATATGGCGATCGCCGGGACGGATATCCATCCGGAAGCCCTAAGCGTCCAAAGCGGCCTTGAATGGTTTACATAGAGGGCGCTCGCTGCGGACCTGCTCGGATCGGCCTCGGAGTTCAACCTTGCTCCTCTGAAGAAGCGCCTTAGTTGGCGCCCATGATCCCAGCTGGAGGAAGACAAGAGCGTCCATTATCGATGGGCGGATAAGATTCTTGGCCCATTCGGGTTGACCATGATTGGAGTCATGGCAACATGCATTCTGTGGGGTGCAGCCTTTGCAATCTGAGGCCACCCATGTGGGATTTCAACGGGGAAGACGACACCACCCGCCATGGCCGCAAAGGACCGGATTCGGCCGAGGATCTGGTGACGATCCTGTTCGGCCTATACAAGGGGGAGAAGGAGGACTTTCTCCGGATGAACCCGTTGAACGGGTTCTCCATGAATAACCCTCGGCGTTGGGTAAGCGGATACTTTAAGGGCCCGACCCATGTTTTCAAAGTTTAAGCTTCTTATATTATGTATTCGACGTAGGAACTATGTCGGATTGTGGAGGACATGGTAAGTCCAGCTCCGCAACCCGAGGATCCAGAGAGATCCCAGGATCCGGCCTCCGAAGAGGATCCGGATATCAAGGTGGAGCTGATCGACGGGGTGTTCCACCAGCTCAGCATCGATAACGCTTTAGTCGCCATTACGGCGGACTACCCCGGACTATATCCGGCTTCCCAGGTGATTGTGATCGAGGTCCGGACACCATTATATCTTCCTTGCCCCTTTCTGACCTTCGCGAACGATGGTGTTTTACAGGAGGCGCCTTCGAGGCGGGAAGCCGAGCCCGCGGCGGCTGACCAACAAAGGCCAGTCCGGACTAGTAGGCGGAAAAGGAGCGCGGCACGGACTGGAATGTCGCCGCAAAGGTATAGTTTATTTTTTAATATTCAGTGCAACGTTCCTAGGGAGCGTCTGAGTGCTCATGATCTTTGTAGGAGAAAAAGCGCTCGCCGAACTGCGGGCGCGGAAGTTGCCGATCCAACCTATACCGGCCAGGCTCCAGCGCCCGGCCTGGAGGGGGAGGCAAGCGCAAGACGCGGGCCGGATCCTCCTCCAACAGAGGACACCGACAGACTGTCCGCCACCAAGTCTGAGGTGGAGAGCACCATGAACCATAGGCCCCGCCGGACAGTGTTTCGTGAAAAGTGCTTTTCCCCTGAGGTGCTGAACGCCTTTAATGCGGGGGACATGCACCTCCGTGCTGCTCAAGATGGGTTTACCAGAGCCACGGAGCAGTATGTAAAAGACATCCGGGTTTGGGAATTTAATGGTTACATATGCCAGTAGCCCCCGAGACTTAAAGTAGTTATGTTAACTGATTTAAGGATCATTTGAAACGTAGGCCCTTACCGAGAAGAATGCCTAGCTGTCTCAGGAGCTGCAAGAATGCAAGGCCCAATTTGAGGCCGCACTTGCTGCCGCAGGAGGAAACACCGAGGCTCCTCCTCGTAACGCATTATTTGTTAAATATAAGTGTTGTGCGGCGTGCGCGCAAGTCTAATAATGACATTGCAGGACTTGCCGGACAAGGTCCGGACAGGCAGGAACTGTTGCGCCGGTGAAGGCAGCGAGAGGTGCTGAATAGAGTCTGCGGGGAGAGGAACAAGCTTCAATATGCCCCGCCCAACTTGGAGAAGAGCTGAAAGGCATTGAATTGAGCTGTCGGCTCCGTTAAGGAGAATCGTGGCTTCGTCGCGGCATCTATAGTAAGTGCTTGAGCTAATCTATGCGCCCTCGATCGGCTATATCTCCCGTGTCGAAGCATGACTTAGAGGCATAACCGCATTGAAAGCAATGTCGCAAGTGAGGTAATCTTCACACAACCCATGTAATACATAAGGGAAAGAGATACATAGTTGGCTTACAATCGCCAGTTCACACAATTACATGAATAAAGCATTACATCATCCAGATACAATCAAGGTCCATTGCGGAACCAAAATAAAAGAAGAACCCCAAATCGACAAAGGTCCCGATCGACCTCAACTGGGCTCCACTCTTGATCAACTAGAAGCGAAACAACACAAAGGGCAAGATCTTCATCGAGCTCCTCCTTGAGCTTGGTTGTGTCACACCTTTCGATAACATAGGCACTGCAAACTGGTTTTGGAAGTATCTGTGAGCCACGGGGACTCAGCAATCTCGCACCCGCGAGATCAAGACTATTTAAGCTTATAGGAAGGATGGAGTAATGAGGTGGAGCTGCAGCAAGCGACTAGCATATATGGTGCCTAACATACGCAAATGAGAGGGAGAAGAGAAGGCAAAGCACGATCGATAAAAGTATGATCAAGAAGTGATCCTATAGCAACCTACGTCAAGCATAACTCCAACACCGTGTTCACTTCCCGGACTCCGCTGGAAAGAGACCATCATGGTTACACACACGGTTGATTCATTTTAATTAAGGTCAACTTCAGGTTTTCTACAACCGGACGTTAACAAATTCCCATCTGCCCATAACCGCGGGCACGACTTTTGAAAGTTCAAATCCCTGCAGGGGTGTCCCAACTTAGCCCATGACAAGCTCTCACGGTCAACGAAGGAATAGACCTCCACCGAGACACTCCGATCGACTCGGTATCCGGTACATCAAGACATTTCGACGAGGTAAAACTAAACCAGCAACACGCCCGAATGTGCCGACAAATCCCGATAGGAGCTGCACATATCTCTTTCTCGGGGCACACTCGGATGAGACTAGCTACGAGTAAAACCAACCCTCAAGTTTCCCGAGGTGGCCCGTGAGCAGCTCGTTCGGACCAACACTCGAGGAGCACGGCCGGGGGTTAGAATAAAGATGACCCTTGAGTCTGCGGAACCCAAGGGAAGGTGGTAGGTTGTTAGTGCAAATGGTAAAACCAATGTTGGGCATTTGGAGGAGCTTTACTTAAGGCGAACTGTCAAGGGGTTCCCATTATAGCCCAACCGCGTAAGGAGCGCAAAATCCGGGAACATAACACCGATATGACGGAAACTAGGCGGCAAGAGTGGAACAAAACACCAGGCCTAAGGCCGAGCCTTCCACCCTTTACCAAGTATATAGATGCATTAATTAAATAAGATATATTGTGATATCCCAACAAGTAAACATGTTCCAACAAGGAACAACATCTCCATGTTCCCACAAGGAACAAACTTCAATCTTCACCTGCAACTAACAACGCTATAAGAGGGGCTGAGCAAAGCGGTAACATAGCCAATCAACGGTTTGCTAGGACATGGTGGGTTATAGGTTTGACATGGCAATTTGGGAGTCTGACAAGCAAATGGTAGGCATCGTAGCATTGGCATAGCAAAAGAGCGAGCAAACTAGCATAGCAAAGATAGTAGTGATTTCAAGGGTATGATCATCTTTCCTGAAATCCCGCAAGGAAGAAGAACGAGTCCAAGAAGAAGACAAACGCACATAGTCGAACGAATCCTAACAACTCCGGAACGAAACCAAAGCTAACGAGAGAAGCAAACCGGAAAGAAACAAACAACATAGTAAACAACCATCACATAAACATGGCATGATGCGCAAACAAGTATGATGCATGCCCGGTTTAAATAGCATGGCATGGCAAAATGCACAAACAAAACTACAAGTTAAATGGAGCCCAATATGCAACGAGTTGCATATTGACGAAACACCACATCAATTATTTAGTTCTCTGTCGGTTATGTACCCAACAATATTAAATATTGGTTAACATGGCAAGTGGTGAAGCATAACAAAAACTATACCATCTAAACAATTTAAATGGGGCCGGATATAAAAACAACAAATCCGGTAAATCTCCATTTGCATTTAGCAATTTAATGCAACAACAAGTTTAAACATTTTAAATGTTGTTATCATGATGCGGATGACATATACAAGTTATATGCAATTTTTATAAAAATGTTGACATAAGCATGTTATGAAGCATTTGTCGTCCTGGCGAAAACGAGAAAGGGTGCCACGGCAACGACAACGGAAATGGTGCCACGGCAACATTCCGGTTCCGATAACTCGATTGAGATGTCGGTGCAAAAGAAAGTGTGGAGAGTGTGCCATGCAAGATGGTGGGGTGATCCCGGTTACCGGGTCCCACGTGTCGACGGCAAGGCAATGAGGAACGCGCAAGGAACAACTCGGACATGGTGCAAACACGGGCATCTCATACAACCCACATTCGTTCTCGGAAGGTCGTCTCGGGGTTATACCTTCGAAGCGTGCATTTTCGAAGCGAATCGGTTCGGAGGGGAAGTAGTCGTTCTCGCGACGGTAGTTCACGTTTCGTAGTCGTTCGAGCCATCGGTAGCGGTACTTGATGAATCCCGAAACGAACTTGGCGTCTTCGTGCGTAGGGGTACTTGGCGTTTCCGGAGACGACGGTAGAGGTACTTGACGCGTCGTTGTGGTACTTGGCAAAATCACGAGAAGATGCTTGGCGGTCTGGTATGGTCTTGGCGTCCATGTAGTCGATCTTGCAGATCTTGACGGTCCAACACAAAACATCACAAGGGGCTCGTGGAGCGGCGACGATGGCGAGCAGAACTTGGGCGAACTGCATTGGCGAAAGCGGAAGGTGGAGGTCGACATAGCAGAGGAACGACAGAGCGAAGGAGCTCCAGCAGGGACCGAGGCACGGCAGGGGAGGACCTGGCGAGGCCTGCCAAATCCGGTGGTGTCGGCGGGCTCTAGTGGTGGCGAAAAGGCGCGACGATGATGGGGCCCCAATGTCGCCAGAGAAGCAGAGGATGCGCGGGTCCGGCGGCGATGGAGAACGGCAGGATCTGCGAGGCTGCGCTGGCACTTGGCGGCGTGGCCATGGACGGACGGCGGAGACGGCTCGGGAGGTCGGCGGGAAGTCGCTCGGAGGAAGAATAAGGCCGCCGGCGACATGGATGACGCCGGGCTCGAGCTTGGCCTTGGCGACGGCAGGGAGGACGACGGAGGCGGGCGAAGGAGCTCCTCTCCTCGAGCACTCAGGCGATGAGGATTTGGCGAGGTGGAGGTCGAGCGAGGCCTGGTGCTACAGAGGGAGGCGCGCGGGATCGAGAGTGAGATGGGGATCGAGGGCGAGGTGGCGGCGTGGGAGGACGAGAGGGAGAGATGGGGTCGACCGGTCGATCGGGAGAGGGTTAGGGTTAGGAGGGACTGGGCCGGAATGGATGGGCCGGCCTGCGGGCTGGATGACCTTAGGTGGGCGCCGGAGGTTGGCTGGGCTCTCTGCTCTCTCTTAGCAGAAAAAAATAGAGAGCATTTCAAAAGAATTAAAAGAAAAGGCCAAGAACAAGAATAAAATGGTGGGACATATTTGTAAGGCTTTACGGAATATTTCCAACCCAACAAAAATGGTTCCAACAAAATAGGAGAACTTAAATCTAAAATTATTTAACTTGCACCGAAGGAGTTTGAATGGAGTCTAGACTTTAGGAGTAGCCAAAATGTTGAGATTTTTGGTGGAGCTCCGGAAGATGATGAAATAATAAATGGCAAAGTTGGAGATCAAGAATTAAGACGACAAAGGCATTGGGATTTTGCAAGTGTGTTATGGTGAATTCCAAAAATGGAATATTTACTATGGCTCTCTAAATATCGATAGGATATGTTTTAAAGAGAATCACCATGTGAATTCCCTCGATTTAAATGGATCAAAGATCCATGCCATTTATTTAGTTGAGGTGCAAAAGATTTATGAGATGATTGCATGATGACATGATGCAATGCAAAAATAAAAGAGCAAGCATAAATGAAACACACGGAGGTTACAAAATATGGAAGTCTTCTGGATCGTCGGTCTCGGGGCGTTACAACACTCCACCACTACAAGAGGATCTCGTCCCGAGATCTAGGATGGCACCAGAGAGAAATGGAAGAGGAAGAGAAGAGGGTAAACTAAGTTGCTTCTTCCACCAATGAGTGAAACCACGAACCTTGGGAGGTTGAGCAATTTAAAAGAAAGACTACAATGGAGCTGAACGAGATTGCAAACATTCCGTTAGAAAAGAGGAACAAGGAACATTATGAGAACTTGAAGATTGCAAAGACACGAACCAAGAGTTTAATGGACAAGATAGAATTCGAAACCACTCTGGTTAAAACAAGATGAGAGAGAAAGAATTCGGGCAACACCCTGGTTGAACATGGAAGGAATAGAACATGAACATAAGAAAATGGGATGATACTTGATGAAATCAACTACACACTGCCTCCAGAACTATTGAAAGAATGGCACAAGGGGTAAGAAGGATTTCAGACAGCACTCCGATTGAAATGGGAGGCAAAACTTGATAAGATGAAAGAACTTGAATGAGAACACAACACCCCGGTTAAATGGATAAGCATGAAAAGAACACGATCCTCAATTCGAGAAGAGGAGTGAAGAGAGCAACATCACAATGCCTCCAAAAGAAATAATAGAAGATATATCATTGGAATAACAGAATGGAGAAGAAAATGCCAAGCACCCTTCCAAGAAGGTTATAACGGAGTTGTTGGAAAACCAACAACGAAACGAATAAGCTTGTAGCGGGCTTATGGAAAACATCTCAAGACTATGAGGTGACAACCGGCCACTAATGGAAACCATTGATTTGATTGAGAGCACCAAAGAGATGAAAAACTTGTTCACCGAGATGAGAAGGAGAAAATTGGATCATTGATAAGCACCACAAATAGCTACATTCCTTAGGGAAGGCTTTAGGTGATATATGACACAAGATAACTCCAACAAGGAGATTGATGGATTTAAAATACCTCAATCTTGACAACATGTGAATCATGGAACATGAACTCAAATTATCAAGAATGACATAATACCACCTCCAAAATATGGTAGAAAGAATTGCACTCCGGATTACCATATGAAGAAAGCTTGAGCTCCTTAGGAAAGAATCTCGATGAAAACTTTGAGAAGGGAATTAAATCCTTGATGAACCATCATGTAGAACCTCCATGAAGAACTCCGGTAAACAAAAGGAATGAAAAGAAAGAGAAATTGAAAACACAAGGTGAATCCTTGCAATGATTTAGATGGATCTCCGTGATAATTAATGCTTGGAACTCCGGGAAAAAGAGAAGATGAAACAAATGAAACCGAGAATTTTAAGGGCCTCCGGAATAAAGAATTAATCACTTGGATGAACAAGAATAAGAATTATGTTATGCTTATCCTTCACCGATTTAGATTGATGACAAGCAACAGATTTGGCATACTACTTATTCTCGTAGAAAGGATTAAAAGAGATATATCGAAACTTGAGAAGGTCTTCAACGAACCACCGGTAGGATTGGAACAACAAATGAATTGATATGATGAACAAGGAAGAGAGATCTTAAAAGAACCACCATAAGAATTGAAAATGATCAAGTAGGGTGCATCACCGGTAAGAATTAGCAAATGAGCGAAGGTGCTTGAGACAAACTAGATACATGAGAACAAAGAGATCAATAACTGATTAGAGGATATTCGATTGATGCACGGCAAGATAGGAGAATGATAAGCGATACTGAGAATGAATAAACCTGAATTGATGGACTCCGGATGACAAACTGAGAAGACTCTTGAATATCTCCTGATGGGTGAAAAAGATTCTCACAATCGAAAACAATTATGAGAGGATGGCAACAAGCTAGCACCATGAATCTTGAAGAGAATAGAGCAAGATTAAAGAGAAACTCTTCTTCGGTCTTCAAATGATGAGAATGACAATGAGAAACACCACCAAGAATTATTGAGGCACACGGAAGAATCAAAAGCGAAGAGGTTGAGCCAACTATGAAAAGAATTTGAAAGATCTTGGAGAAAAGCATTTGGTGATGATAACTCATTCTCACGTCAAACTTGGAGAAGAATTTAGGATAGCTCGGGAAAATAGAAGAGTCGGGTAAGATCACGGGAAAAGACACGTGGGTTAGGGCCCACTCAAAAGAACACCATTGAAAAGATTTAAAGAGATGTTGCACGGTTGAATTAAATGACTTGAATGAGATACCAATCTTGAAAGAGCTTGAGCGAATGCACAAGTGGAAACACGAATCTTGAGATATCTTGAGCACTCCGGAATAACAAATAGCGAGAAGTAGAATGATAATGAGGTGCACCGGTATGAGAAGACATTGAAATGAGGAAAAGGTATGATCAACAAAACTTGACTTGAATCCACGGAGAAGAGAAAGGAATGAGGAATGACGAACTAGTAGAACATCTTCTTGAGAACCACCGGGTAAGAACATTGACGGAAAAGAATGGAGAAACTTCACAAAAAATAAAAGGATACTTGGTAAAGAAATCTTAGTCCTTGAGGAAAAAGGGTGGGTGGGCGGGAAAAAACAAAGGCAACTTGGAGACGGATGAAACAAACACCGTTGAGAAGAAATGATAATTGGTCTTGCTGATGTTGAAGTGATCGGATCCAGTTGAAGAGAAACACGCCGGTTGAAAAGGATTGACATGACAATCTCGATTGCGAGAAGGATTGGTATTCACATCGGAGTATGAGAACACCATTTTGGAAAGGTATGGAATCAACACTTGACATTGAAGCAACTCGAATACCACAACTCAAAACAAAAACAAAGGACTGGCTTGCAGAATAAGTCGGAACAAACATATGATAGAGATTTCGTCCGAAGTTTTAGTGAGTGGGGCCTACGGGCTCGATCGACAAGCACCATCATGTACAAGGCGGTGCACATGACATACGAAGCGTCCCAGTCGGCATAGCCAAGGACTCTTTAAGACACAACGAGACCTTTGTAAAACCAACCGTGAATAGGCGGACCACTAGGCGTCGAACCCAAATTTCATATCATACATCCATCGGAAAGATATCCTAAGAGCTACTTGAATTCCCACCTATGAAACTCCGAAATTTTCGGTTATGCAATCGGTGTTGGGGATACAGGAAGCATAATATCTCACCCAAAACTAGCAAATCCTACATCCAATTGTATCCATCCTTCAACACATAACCAAGAAACCTTCGAAATCGTCTACCTCAACCTTGAAAAGCATCCGTTATACAAGTTATGGCGATACTCGAACTCCCACCCGATCTTGGGTGGCGTCGAGGTTATCTCACCAACGAACTGCATAAAAGAGATTTTCGATGTCGGCGTACTAAACTCGGTATTCGAGAACTGCAACGATAAAATTATGGCGACAACACCTCGAGCACAACTCCGGGACACTTCCACTAAACCCCGGGAGGCACCAAGACAATGTTCTCATCATAAAACCATCGAACGATTCCAAGATACCAGCGTGATCCTAAATTTTTTTAGTGAAATTTGAGAAGAGAAGAGTCAAAACTCTCGTCGGGATGCCTTACGAGCGATGAAGAGGCGGGAGTAAAAAGAATTCCTAACTCTCCGATATATATAATCCTAAATGACTCAAAACATTTTTCTAGACACAACTCGGCCGCTAAAAGCGATCAGCGTGGGGCTCCTAAGGACGGGAAGGCTCGATTACCAACATAGCGCCCTCGATGCGGCTATATCTCCCGTGTCGAAGCACGACTTAGAGGCATAACCGCATTGAAAGCAATGTCGCAAGTGAGGTAATCTTCACACAACCCATGTAATACATAAGGAAAGAGATACATAGTTGGCTTACAATCGTCACTTCTCACAATTACATGAATAAAGCATTACATCATCCGAGATACAATCAAGGTCCGACTACGGAACCAAAATAAAGAAGAACCCCAAATCGATAAAGGTCCCGATCGACCCTAACTGGGCTCCACTCTTGATCAACTAGAACGAAACAACACAAAGGGCAAGATCTTCATTGAGCTCCTCCTTGAGCTTGGTTGCGTCACCTGCTCGGTAACATAGGCACCTACAAACTGGTTTTGGAAGTATCTGTGAGCCACGGGGACTCAGCAATCTCGCACCCGCGAGATCAAGACTATTTAAGCTTATAGGAAGGATGGAGTAATGAGGTGGAGCTGCAGCAAGCGACTAGCATATATGGTGGCTAACATACGCAAATGAGAGCGAGAAGAGAAGGCAAAGCACGGTCGATAAAAGTATGATCAAGAAGTGATCCTATAGCAACCTACGTCAAGCATAACTCCAACACCGTGTTCACTTCCCGGACTCCGCCGGAAAGAGACCATCACGGTTACACACACGATTGATTCATTTTAATTAAGGTCAACTTCAGGTTTTCTACAACCGGACGTTAACAAATTCCCATCTGCCCATAATCGCGGGCACGGCTTTTGAAAGTTCAAATCCCTGCAGGGGTGTCCCAACTTAGCCCATGACAAGCTCTCACGGTCAACGAAGGAATAGACCTCCACCCGAGACACTCCTATCGGACTCGGTATCCGGTACATCAAGACATTTCGACAGGGTAAAACTAAACCAGCAACACCGCCGAATGTGCCGACAAATCCCGATAGGAGCTGCACATATCTCTTTCTCGGGGCACACTCAGATGAGACTAGCTACTAGTAAAACCAACCCTCAAGTTTCCCGAGGTGGCCCCAGCAGTCAGCTCGATTCGGACCAACACTCGGAGGAGCACGGCCGGGGGTTAGAATAAAGATGACCCTTGAGTCTGCAGAACCCAAGGGAAGGTGGTAGGTTGTTAGTGCAAATGGTAAAACCAATGTTGGGCATTCTTTGGAGGAGCTTTACTTAAGGCGAATGTCAAGGGGTTCCCATTATAGCCCAACCACGTAAGGAGCATAAAATCCGGGAACATAACACCGATATGACGGAAACTAGAGGCGGCAAGAGTGGAACAAAACACCGGGCCTAAGGCCGAGCCTTCCACCCTTTACCAAGTATATAGATGCATTAATTAAATAAGATATATTGTGATATCCCAACAAGTAAACATGTTCCAACAAGGGACAACATCTCCATGTTCCCACAAGGAACAAACTTCAATCTTCACCTGCAACTAACAACGCTATAAGAGGGGCTGAGCAAAGCTGTAACATAGCCAATCAACGGTTTGCTAGGACATGGTGGGTTAGAGGTTTGACATGGCAATTTGGGAGGCTGACAAGCAAATGGTAGGCATCATAGCATTGGCATAGCAAAAGAGCGAGCAAACTAGCATAGCAAAGATAGTAGTGATTTCGAGGGTATGATCATCTTGCCTGAGATCCCGCAAGGAAGAAGAACGAGTCCAAGAAGAAGACAAACGCACGTACTCGAACGAATCCTCACAACTCCTGAACGAAACCAAAGCTAACGAGAGAAGCAAACCGGAAAGAAACAAACAACATAGTAAACAACCATCACATAAACATGGCATGATGCGCAAACAAGTATGATGAATATCCGGTTTAAATAGCATGGCATGGCAAAATGCACAAACAAAACTACAAGTTAAATGGAGCCCAATATGCAAAGAGTTGCATATTGACGAAACACCACATCAATTATTTAGTTCTCTCTCGGTTATGTACCCAACAATATTAAATATTGGTTAACATGGCAAGTGGTGAAGCATAACAAAAACTATACCATCTAAACAATTTAAATGGCGCCGGATATAAAAACAACAAATCCAGTAAATCCCCATATGCATTTAGCAATTTAATGCAACAACAATTTTAAACATTTTAAATGTTGTTATCATGATGCGGATGACATATACAAGTTATATGCAATTTTTATAAAAATGTTGACATAAGCATGTTATGAAGCATTTGTCGTCCTGGCGAAAATGAAAAAGGGTGCCACGGCAACGACAACGGAAATGGTGCCACGACAACATTCCGGTTCCGATAACTCGATTGAGATGTCGGTGCAAAAGAAAGTGTGGAGAGCGTGCCATGCAAGATGGTGGGGTGATCCCGGTTACCGGGTCCCACGTGTCGACGGCAAGGCAATGAGGAACGTGCAAGGAACAACTCGAAGATGGTGCAAACACGGGCATCTCATACAACCCACATTCGTTCTCGGAAGGTCGTCTCGGGGTTATACCTTCGAAGCGTGCATTTTCGAAGCGAATCGGTTCAGAGGGGAAGTAGTCGTTCTCGCGACGGTAGTGGTTCATGTTTCGTAGTCGTTCGAGCTATCGGTAGTGGTACTTGATGAATCCCGAAACGAACTTGGCGTCTTCGTGCGTAGGGGTACTTGGCGTTTCCGGAGACGACGATAGAGGTACTTGACGCGTTGTTGTGGTACTTGGCAAAAATCACAGAGAAGATGCTTGGCGGTCCTGGTATGGTCTTGGCGTCCATGTAGTCGATCTTGCAGATCTTGACGGTCCAACACAAAACATCACAAGGGGCCTCGTGAGCGATGACGATGCTGAGCAGGAACTTGGGCGAACTGCATTGGCCGAAACGGAAGGTGGAGGTCGGCTTGTAGCAGAGGAACGACAGGAGCAGAGGAGCTCCAGCAGGGACCGAGGCGCGGCAGGGGAGGACCCTGGCGAGGCACAGCCAGATCCTGTGGTGTCGGCAGCGGGCTCTAGTGGTGGCGAAAAGGCGCGACGACGATGGGGCCCTTGGTCGCCATAGAGGAAGCAGAGGATGGCGCGGGTCCGGCGACGACGGAGAACGGCAGGATGCTTCGAGGCTGCGCTGGCACTTGGCAAAGGTGTGTCCATGGATGACGGCGAGGGAGACGGCTCGGGAAGGTCGAGCGGGGGGGTCGCTCCAGAGGAAGAATAAGGCCGCCGGCGACATGGACGACGCTAAGCTCGAGCTCGGCCTTGGCGACGGTGACGGCAGGGAGGACGACGGAGGCGGGCGAAGGAGCTCCTCTCCTCGAGCACTCAGGCGACGAGGATTTGGCGAGGAGGAGGTCGGCGAGGCTGGTGCTCTGAGGGGGCGCGGGATCGAGAGTGAGATGGGGATCGAGGGCGAGGTGGCGGCGTGGGAGGACGAGAGGGAGAGATGGGGTCGACCGGTCGATCGGGAGAGGGTTAGGGTTAGGAGGGACTGGGCCGGAATGGATGGGCCGGCCTGCGGGCTGGATGACCTTAGCTGGGCGTCGGAGGTTGGCTGGGCTCTCTGCTCTCTCTTTAGCAGAAAAAAAAATAGAGAGCATTTCAAAAGGATAAAAAGAAAAGGCCAAGAACAAGAATAAAATGGTGGGACATATTTGTAAGGCTTTACGGAATATTTCCAACCCAACCAAAATGGTTCCAACAAAATAGGAGAAGTTAAATCTGAAATTATTTAACTTGCACCGAAGGAGTTTGAATGGAGTCTAGACTTTAGGAGTAGCCAAAATGTTGAGATTTTTTGTGGAGCTCCGGAAGATGATGAAAGAATAAATGGCAAAGTTGGAGATCAAGAATTAAGACAACAAAGGCATTGGGATTTTGCAGGTGTGTTATGGTGAATTCCAAAAATGGAATATTTACTATAGCTCTCTAAATATCGAGAGGATATGTTTTAAAGAGAATCACCATGTGAATTCCCTCGATTTAAATGGATCAAAGATCCATGCCATTTATTTAGTTGAGTTGCAAAAGATTTATGAGATGATGGCATGATGACATGATGCAATGCAAAAATAAAAGAGCAAGCATAAATGAAACACACGGAGGTCACAAAATATGGAAGTCTTCTAGATCGTCGGTCTCGGGGCGTTACACGAACTCCTTTGAAAAGAAGAGTTCGGCGAGGAGGTCGATTGACAGAATATGTCTTGTAGGCGCACTCACAGGTCGCCCTGCGGAGGAGTGTATCGACGGGTGATCAACTTCCCGAGCTGTTGCAGCTGCTCGAACGAGTTCGGCAGGCGATGAGCGGCGTCGTCCAGGCATTATGGCTAGTCGTCTCCCTACCCGAGGGCCTTGGGGAGCTTGCGGAGAAACTCCAGGGAGTGCGGCAGCGCTTCTGTTTATGGAAGATTTCGACTGCCGCCGTGAGTGCCGAGGAGGCTTGGGCCATGGTGAAGACGCGGTACAAGAAGTCGGATCCCAACCACATGGCAAGTTGGACGGTGGGGCCCGATGGGAAGGAGATCCTGTGAGTTTAGTATACAGCCAAGTAGAGTTGGCTGCTAAATTTTCCCAACGGGACTGTAAGTTAGACAGCTCGTTAGACGGGATTGAGGAGGAATACAATCATAGAATTTGACAATGTATTTTAAAATGACATGTGAAATGCCTTCTAGCGGATTGTAGATCGTTTGTCTTTGCCGACCTTTTTCGCCCGACCTCGGGACCCTAGAGTCCGGAGTGTGTCCGAATACCATTTTGGTTAAGAAACAACCGGGGTATGCATGGAGACCAGGCGTAGGGGTCATTAGTGCTTTATCAGCCAAGTGCCCAACTAGTTATGTTATATTACATGGTTAGTAAGAAACATCTTCCAGGGAGAATAGTTCCGTTAAGGGTTCCTTTCCCTGGGAGGCATGCCCTAAAGTGCATGTCCGGACTGCGAAAAAAGCAGAAAAACATCTGGGGGCAGATAGATAGGTAAAAGAAAAATCATCTTTTGAGTCACCGACCGAATATTCCCTTAAGAACGCTAGCTTTCGGCTTCACCCAGTCTGAGGTACACATCCGGCTGACCCGGCAGTAACAATCGCAGAGGTGCTCCCTTTACCTCCTAGCCAAACAATCGGGAACGTAGGGGTAAGCACAGGAGCCAGGCAACCCAGCTTGGCCAAAACTTAAGTCATATCGATGCATATAATGGTGAGTAAAAGGTACATGTGGAAGCATGACACATGTGTTGGGCATGAAGCCCTTATAGTTGAGCTTCTGGAAAAGAAGCCCCCAGGTATAATGAGTGCGGATAGCACATCAAGTGTGTGCGAACAATGCGCAATTAGGCCCTTAAGGGCTTTGTGTGAAAAAAGTTTAAGGGAAGAAAGAGAAACAAAGTGCAGCTTTAGTGTAAAAAATTTGGACTAGGGAAGGGAACGAACTCTTAGTCCGGCGCTAGGCGTAGAATCTTTGGAGGCGGGCTGCGTTCCATGGGTTCGGCTCGAGTCGGTTGTCCGATGCATTTCGCAGGCGGTACGCCCCGCCGGTCAGGACTTGGTCAATGATGAAGGGGCCCTCCCATTTGGGCTTGAGCTTGTCCTTTTTCTTGTCCGACAAGCATAGAACTAGTTCGCCAACGTTATAAGTCTTGGCCCGTACTTCTCTGCTTTGATATCTTCGAGCCTGCTGCTGATGAAATGCGGAACGAGCCTTGGCGATGTCGCGTTCCTCCTCCAATGCGTCCAAGCTGTCCTGCCGATCCAGCTCGGATTCTCGTTCTTCGTACATGCGCACTCGAGGTGAGTCATGAATGATGTCGCAGGGCAAAACCGCCTTTGCGCCGTATACCATAAAAAATGGTGTGAATCCGGTAGTACGGTTAGGCGTTGTCCGCAGCCCCCAGAGTACGGAGTCGAGCTCCTCTACCCAGTGCGTGTCGGATTTTGTAAGTGACCGCACTAGTCTGGGTTTAATGCCGCTCATTATTAGACCATTTTCTCGTTCCACTTGACCGTTGGTTTGAGGGTGATAGACTGAAGCGTAGTCGAGCTTAATGCCCATATTTTTGCACCATGATTTAACCTCGTCGGCCGTGAAGTTGGTGTCGTTGTTGGTGATGATGCTGTGGGGGACACCGTAACGATGTACGACCCCGGATATAAAGTCTATCACTGGTCCGGACTCTGCCGTTTTGACCGGTTTGGCCTCTATCCATTTGGTGAATTTATCCACCATGACCAATAGGTACCTTTGCTTGTGGGTTCCCCTTTTAAGGGGTCCAACCATGTCAAGCCCCTGCATCATGAACGGCCGTGCAATGGGTATGGTTTTGGGGTGGTGGGTGGCATATGGCTCGATTAGCAAAGAGGCGACAACCGACGCATCTCTCGACTAAGTCCCGGCATCTGCCCGGCCGTCGGCCAATAAAATCCTGTACGGAATGCCTTTCCTACATGGGCCCGGGCTGCTGCGTGGTGTCCGCCTAGTCCAGCATGAATTTCAGCCAGGAGGTTTCGCCCTTCCTCTTCGGAGATACACCTTTGAAGGACTCCGGTTGTACTTTTCTTATAAAGTTCTCCCTCATGGACCTTGTAGGCTTTCGATCGCCGGACTATGCAGCGGGCCTCATTTTGGTCTTCGGGGAGTTCCTGCCTAAGCAAGTTGGCTAGGAATGGTTCTGTCCATGGGGCGATTACTGCCATTATGTCGTGGGCTGAAGGTGTTATGTCATCGGCTGAATCGCCGGTTGGCGCGGTTGTTTCCGGTTTGTCATTTCCGGTCTCCCCTTCCCAAAGTATGGACGGCTTGAAGAGCCGTTCCAGGAAGATATTTGGAGGGACATCGTCATGTTTTGCACCGATGTGTGCCAGTACGTCGGCTGCTTGGTTATTATCTCGGGCTACGTGATGGAATTCAAGTCCTTCAAACCGAGCTGACATTTTTAGGACAGCGTTGCGATATGCTGCCATTTTTGGATCCTTGGCGTCAAAGTCTCCATTTATTTGGGATATTGCAAGGTTTGAATCCCCGCGCACCTCTAGGCGGTGAATGCCCATGGAGATTGCCATCCGGAGACCATGTAGGAGGGCCTCGTATTCGGCTGCGTTGTTGGAGTCCGTGTACATTATTTGAAGTACATATTGGACTGTGTCCCCGGTTGGGGACGTCAAGACGACGCCAGCCCCCAGTCCGGCCAACATTTTGGAGCCGTCGAAGTGCATAGTCCAATTGGAGTATGCGCCGTACTCTTTAGGGAGTTCGGCTTCGGTCCATTCAGCGACAAAGTCAGCCAAAACTTGTGACTTTATAGCTCACTGAGGCTTGTAGGTTATATCGAATGGTAAGAGCTCAATGGCCCATTTGCAATCCTGCCGTTGTGTCGCGGTTGTTTATAATGTCATTGAGTGGTACTTGAGGCCATCTTGTTATCGAACACTCTTGAAAGTAGTGTCAGAGCGGGATGCCATGAACACCGCGTATGCTATCTTTTGATAGTGCGGGTAACGGGACTTGCAGGGGGTTAACACAGTGGATACGTAGTACAGTGGTTTTTGTAGAGGGAATTTATGCCCTTCTGTCTCTCGTTCAACGACGAGTACCGCACTTACAACTTGATGTGTTGCTGCGATGTATAACAATATAGGTTCGCCTAGGTTTGGCGCAGCTAGGACCGGATTTGTTGCCAATATGGCCTTTATTTCTTCGAGTCCGGCAGTGGCAGCATCCGTCCACTCGAAGTGTTCGGCGCGCCTAAGGAGGCGATAAAGGGGCAGTGCCTTTTCTCCCAAGCGGGAGATAAGACGGCTTAGGGCTGCCACGCATCTTGTTAATTTTTGTATCTGTTTGAGGTCTTTTGGAATATCCAACCATGACAGAGCTCGGATTTTAGCCGGGTTTGCTTCAATTCCTCTACCGGATACAATGAAACCCAGCAGCTTTCCGGCTGGTACGCCGAAAACGCATTTTTCTGGATTCAGCTTGATGTCATATGCTCTGAGGTTGTCGAATGTTAGCCTCAAATCGTCTACTAGAGCTTTGACGTGTTTTGTTTTGACGACTACGTCGTCTACGTATGCCTCGACTGTTTTGCCGATCAGGGTAGCCGGACATGTTTGAATCATGCGATGATATGTTGCGCCGGCATTTTTAAGTCCGAAGGGCATCGTGTTGAAGCAGAATGGTCCATATGGAGTGATGAATGTCGTTGCGGCTTGGTGCCTTCCGCCATCTTGATTTGATGGTAGCGAGTATCGTCGAGGAAGCACAACGAATCGTGTTTCAATGGTAGCATCGATAATTTGGTCGATCTTGAGGGAGGAAGGGATCCTTTGGGCAAGCCTTATTGAGGTCTTTAAAATCGACGATAGGCGCCAGATTTGTCCTTCTTGGTACCATTACCAGATTTTCTAGCCAATCCGGATGTTTGATATCTCTAATGAATCCGGCTTCCAATAGTTTGGCTAGCTCTTCTCCATTGACTGTCTTTTGGGTTCGGAAAATCGTCGAAGAGCCTGTTTGACCGGCTTGAATCCTTTTAGGATGTTTAGGCTGTGTTCTTCCAATCTGCGTGGGATTCCGGGCATGTCCGAAGGATGCCAGGCAAAAATGTCCCAATTTTCCCGAAGGAATTCTCGCAGTGTGGCATCTACTTCGGGGTTCAATTGTGCCCCAATGGAGGCCGTCTTTGTTGGGTCCATTGGATGGACCTGGAATTTTATTATTTCATCTGCTGGTTTCAAGGATGTGGACTTGGATCCTTTATCGAGTATCACATCGTCCCTATTCACCGTAGAGCGCAGCACGGTGAGTTCTTCTGCCGCTAAGGCTTCGGATAGTGCCTCTAAGGCTAGTGCGGCTGTCTTGTTTTCGACGCGGAGTGCTATGTCCGGATCACTAGCGAGAGTGATTATTCCGCCAGGCCCAGGCATTTTGAGCTTCATGTACCCGTAATGGGGTACGACTTGAAAAATTGTGAACGCCTCTCGTCCTAAGATAGCGTGATATCCGCTATTGAACCGGGCCACTTGGAACGTGACTTCTTTGGATCTGTAGTTGTCCGGCGAGCCGAACACCACATCGAGTGTGATTTTTCTGGTGCAGCGCGCTTCCCGGCTAGGGATTATTCCTCTGAAGGTTGTGCTGCTTCGCTTAATACGGCTCCAGTCTATTTCCATTTTTTGAAGAGTTTCCTCGTAGATGAGATTTAGTCCGCTGCCGCCATCCATGAGGACCTTTGTAAGTCAAAAGCCGTCCACTATGGGACTAAGCACCAGTGCGGCTGGTGCTCGGGCTGTTCGGAATTTAGGTTCGTCGTTGGCATTGAAGGTGATGGCTGTGTCGCTCCATGGATTTGCTGTTGCTACTTGGTAGACTTCGGCGAGGCCGCGGATTGTTCGTTTTCGCATATTATTTGATGCGAAGGTCTCGAAGACTGTTGATACCGTACCGGTATTGTTGGAGTGGTTTTCCGGGGCTAGAAGCTCCTCACCACTTTTGGCCACCTGCCGTAATATACAACATGCTCGAAGGCTATGTGTTGGGATGGCGCCCTCTGTACTATGAAGCTTACAGGGTCCGCTGAGCCATCCCTCCAGTACGGTTCCGTGCCCTCTATGGGGGTTTTGTTTTTTGGTTTTTGCCTCTAGGGCCTGAGTATGATGTACTCTTTTTTTTCGGACCAGGGTTGTATTCGGGGCCGGATTGTCCCAAAACTGGTTTTCGGTTTTCCGGAAACTCTCCATCGCACAGTACTTTCGTACTATGGATGCCAGATCGGTGAAGCGTGTGATTTTACGACGGTCGATGGCGTTCAATATTCCCTTGTCTGTGCAATTATTGCAAAAGATTGAGATTGCGTTTTCCTCTCGGCGGTCCTTTATCCTGTCCATAACCAGGAGGAATCGTGAGAGTGATGTCTTTGTTTCAATGGGCTCTTGCCGTATTAGAGATAGATCGCACATGTCTGGGCGGGTGGGTGGAATAAAATCCGGATCCCTACCCATCTCGGGGCTTAAAGGCCGTAAAGTTTCCAATCTTGGAAGCTTGGATTGCTGGACGTTGTCCAACGAGTCCGGTCCGATGCCTGACTTTAGGTTCAGTGCTCGATCGAACTCCGTTCCTCCGCGGAAATCCGGCTTGGAGGGTTCGGAAGCCCGGACATGTCTAGTTTTTAGTACAGGAGGAAAGTCGCCGCATTGTTCCTCTACCACTGCGACGTGGTGGGTGACCTGGGGAGAGTTGATCTCTCTCAGATCGGTTTTAAGCCCGATCTGATCATAGTCCATAGCGACTCCCAGGGCGGCGATGCGATCCAAGAGTTCGTTGACAGACGAGAGCTCTATCGGATCCAGCCGCTCGGCGAATTCCGAGCTGATGTGGAGATTGCCTTTGACGACTTGAGAAGTCATTGTCGAAGCAGTGGCCGGACAGGCAGTCATAAGAAAACCACCTAGCCGGATAGTTTGGCCGGCGGCCAAGGCTCCTTTGGCGAAAATACCGTCCTTGAAGACGGGTGGAGGCATCCTTCCTATCGGTGATGACACAGAGGAACTCTCAATGAAAGCACCAATGTCGGTGTCAAAACCGGCGGATCTCGGGTAGGGGGGCCCGAACCTGGGTAAAACATCGTGTCCCTTGTCTCCTGTTACCATCCGCCTAGACGCACAGTTCGGGACCCCTTACCCGAGATCCGCCGGTTTTGACACCGACACGCGGCCTTTTGCTTTTGCTTCCTTTTGTGCGAACAAGCTTTCTCCTTTTGGATCTAAGTTGAAGTCGAATTTGTGTTTGCGTATGCGGGGAGGAGTGTCTGGTCTTATTCGTATGCTTTCTCGTGTTCCAGTTTCTGTTCAAGTTGGAATTTGCACCAGCTGCCTCCCTCTCGCGAGCCCCTTGCGAGTAGGGCAGGGCCCAACGTGTGTGCCTACTGTCCCGCGGCCGGCGTTTGCTCTCGCCAGGCTCTCGCCACGTGGTCAAACGGGACCTCCATGAGACCCTCGGATGGATGCCGCGAGCCCACTGAAAGCTCGTCAAGACAAAGGTAAAACCACGACAACCAACTCATCACGGAAATCATGACATCATATGGGCGCCCATCTGGCGCCGGCCTCGACAACACATAGGCAACGATCTTTTTTACATGAGGGGCTTCCCCTCCAAAAATGCTCTTACAACCTTCAAGGCCACGCCCGAGTCTCTTCCTATGCAGGATAAACAGCAGGGGGGAGCGTGGGATCAATAGGACATGTCGCTCACCGCATCCCCCTGGGCGTCCCCAGAGGCGTCGCTGGCACCACTGTCGCTGTCGCTGGCCTCCTCATCGCCGTCGTTGGAACCATCTTCACCACCGTTCACCATGTCGCCTTCGTCAGCAACAACAATCACCCCGTCGTCATCAGAAGTGAAGGCCCAGACGAGTGCATCTACATTGTCCTCCACCCATCGCGCAAGGTAGCCTCGGACAGCCTCAGGCACCGGGGCGATGGCAGTGTCGAAGTCGATGAGGGGGTCGATGTTCTGGAGATGGCTGAAGACGTAGGAGAATGCCCGTGCGAGCAGGCCGCGGCTCTGTTCCTCTACCAGCTGGCGAGACCTCTCAGAGCGGCTCTCCAGATGCGTCACCACGTTAGTGAAGAACCAGAGATTGCCAGCATAGCTGGTCACATGCGGCTACTCAGCGGCTGCCTCGCAGATGTGGCCCAAGGCCGCGTTGGCCCTTTCCCTGAGTGTCCGGAGCATGGGACCATGCGTGTGCTCCAGCATCTGCTGTTGGCGAATCTCATCCTCGTTCCGCTGCGCAACGGCCTCGGCGTCATTGACCCGCCGTTGAAGAAGAAGCAACTCGGTGCGAGAGGAGGCTAGCTCAGCCTGCACCGTGCGTTGGGCGGTTGCAGTGGCCTCAGCTCGCTGAATGGCTTCGGTCAGCCTTGTTCTGAGAGCAGCAGTCCTGCCCACGTTTTCGGCCTTGATCAGCTCCAGCCTCTCTTCATACTCGTGCTCAAGGCCCGCGTGAGCTTCCGCCACGCGGTGGTCGATCTCTTCTTGGACCCGGGCCTCCCACGCACCGACTTCATCCTCCGCCTGGGTGACTTAGCGCTCCCTCATCTCCAGCCGCTCAAGATCGAGGTTGCGCTCGGCAGCCTCCAGTGTCAGCGCCTCCTCGCGCCTCCGGAGCTCCTCCTCTTCGGCGGGCGCCCCTTTCATCGATGCAAGGGCAGCTCGGCGCAACTCCACTTGCTGCTCCAGAGAATTGCACCAGTCTTGGAGCTCCCACGCGCGCTCCTCCGCAGCTTCGCGTCGCCGATCTGCCTCCTGAGCCTCCTCAATGGCTCGGGAGCGGGCCTCCCATGAGACCACAAGAGATGCCTCGGCCTTGGCATTGTCGAGATCATGCTAGTGGCGCGCGAGACCAACAGCCGCCTTCAGCTTGCGTCGCTCCTCGATCAGCCGCAGGCCTTCAGCTTCAAGACGCGCGTCCTCGCCCGCAAGCTCTGCACCAAGTTGGCTCACTGCATCTATCACCCTCTGGAGGAACTCTCGGCGGACAGCGCTATGCTGCCGCGCATGCCTGAGCACATCGTCAACTTCATCCTCCGCCATCGGCGCCGGCGGAGGACCCTGGAGTGGCTCGCCCCCTCTTGGCAGGGGGCTAGGGGCTGGTGCCCCCACGATCGCCGGATGGGCCCTGCAAGGGACCCAGCCCGGCATCGATCCACCCCCTGAGGAGGAACCAAAGATCGACTTCAACCACTCGCCGCCTAAGATCAACGGAGGAGCCCGGGGCAAGCTAGTTGTGCCCAGGGAGAGCTTGCGAAGGAGGAGCGGCGTTCCCGCGGGCACAAGGCACGCCGCGGGTCGGCCTACCTCTCCAGCCGAACTCGTGCCGAGGGTAGCACACAGGCTCGGGGCGATCAAGGTCGGCGGTGGAGGTGAAGCCTGAGGAAGCGGCTCCTTGGCTGGCTCCGCGGGCTCGGCAGGAGGGATCATGAAAGGCCACGGCCAGCAAAGGGAACGGCAAACAAGGAACTATAAGAAGGAGGGGCTTACTCGTCCATGGTGAAGTACTTCCTGTGCTTCAATGGGTGGCACGGGCGATCATCACCACCCGAAGCCTACTTCCTCTTGCGAAGAGGCTCAAAATCTATGCGGGCCCAAGCTCTCAACGTGAGGGCCGGCGCGCGGCATAGGAGTTGAGGCATCAGGACGACCTACATCAAGGGCGCCAGTCCGAGAGGAGTGGTCAGGTGCCACCTCTTGGTGGCCTGCCGAGGCCTCGGAGGCTTCGGCCTCGAGAGACGCAGGTTGCGCCCCCTCACCAGCCACCACCTTGAGATGGGCTCCGTAAGCTCCGGAGGATGACACCTCAACGTCAGCTCCCGCCGATGCCTGCCTCCCTGCACCGACTCCTGAGGCAGGACTGGCATGGGCGATCGGGGGAGGAGCCACGACAATCGGATTCTCGCGGGGCCCCACAAGGCCAGCCGAGCGTAGCCCCCATTCATCGAAGTGGGGCATCTGCCTCACAAACTCGACCCTATTTGAGCAGAGATACAAGAGGGCGCCTCCTTGTCGGACGCTGCCTGGAGAGGGGTCGCCAGTCAGGACTCTCAGCACCTTCCTTAGCATTTCAGGTGCAAGATCCCCTTCCTAGAGCCTCATGCGGTCCTGATGCCCGAAAAAGCCCACATCGGACGGGAATGGCGCTGGAAAGGAGCGATGCGGCGCTGGAGGAACTCCTTCACCACCTGAGGCACCGTCACGCCAAGCATCCTCAACCTCTTGAAGCGATGTCAGGCGAAAGCAAGTTTGGGGCTCGTGAGCTCCTCGTGACCCTAGCCGGGATTGGGAATAGCAGGCAATGTCGGGTGCGCGAGCAGGGGGCTAGGCACCCCAACGTCCACACACAGCCATCGCTCCGGGAACCCGCTCGCAGAAGATGGGAGACCAAAATCGATCCCCAAGGATGCTGTCTCCGGCACGGCCTGGAAGCTCACACATCTCGAGCATTAGGAAGGACCAGTCAGGCGTAGAGAGAAGAAGTGGCACAGAAGAGCAACGGAAGGAGGAATCCCCACCATGGCCTCGCAGACAAAGGCGAAGACAGCAAGAAGAGTAATGGATTGAGGACCGAGATGCATCATATGGATCTGGTAATGGGAAAAGCACCGCATTGAAGAAAGGGGAGAAGGAGGGAACCAGGCCCGCCCACAGGGCGTCGGCGAAGAATCGGACCTCCGTGACGATCCTGGCGAAGGAGGCATGGGACGTGGGCCAGGCCGTCGTCCTCCCACACTCGTTGAAGCTGGAGGCGAGCGCGGAGCGGACCTTCCCAAGGCTTCCAGATTGAGTATGAGCGACTCGAGGCGAGCTGTACGAAGGCACAGGTTTATTCCCCTTCTCCTTTTTTGTTGGTGCCATGGCAATGGAAAGGGGGAAGAACCCAAGATGGATTGGAGGCGGAAGCAGAGGCTCAAGGAGTAAAGGGGAGCAAGAAGCGCGCGGGCAGCAAGGGGAGAATAACTGTGTACAAGTCTCGTGGCCGCCTAACTAGGCTCATAATGAGGGAGGGTGGGGAAGTGGAGATGCCCACGTCCAATCAACCGCCACGCGGCGCCCAAGGCCGCAGGCTGTTGGGGCCCACAGCGCTCCACACTTGCTCCTTCGCTTCTCTGCTAAGCCAAGTCCGAAGCGCCTTGGGTCGGGGGCTCTTGTCGGCGTTCGGGAACGGGGTCCCAGACTTGCTCGCAAGCAGCCTCACGGTGTGGTTTCAAGTGGTGGCCCAGTACGGCCCATCTTCATCAACGCAAACTCAAGACCCTCACGAGGGGCCAAGCCTCGTGGGGCGGACGATGCAAGGCTTCCTTAGGAGTGGCCTTACCAGGAAGGCTCACCCGGAGGCGGAGGGATCAAGGCAAAGGTACCTCGCGAGGTGGCCGTGATGCAAGCCATGACGATCGAGACCAGGCGGGCGCCGGCCTGCGCAGTGCCCATGTTTCCTCTTTGGTGCAAAGGGGTCAAGCACAGGCGTGGAGTACCGAGGCATCAGGCAAAGGTTACCATTTCGGTGCAACGAGACCAAGACCAGCAGAGCGGCAGGATGGAGGTCACCATGGAGCCCAAGACGGCGTCATCGCCAGTGTCTTTGGCAGCCAAAGACCAACTTTAGTCAGGATAACTTGTACTAGATGTTCTCTTTCAAAATGGTCGTTGTTGGCTCCCTTCCTGCTCAATATTGGGGAAGAGGACCAGGGCCTCTATAAATAGATATAGCCAAGAAAGTAGAGGGGATATCGAATCCTTTCCTACGAAGAACAGCACACCAGCTCAAGAACACCTCTGGCGAGGCTATTCTTCCCCTGTACTGTTCATCATCAGCCCCTGAGGCAATCCACCACACCACACACTAGAGTAGGGTATTACACCACGACGGTGGCCCGAACCGGTATAAATCTTGTGTCCCCCATGTTATTCATCGTTTAGATTAGATCCTCGTGTGGCGTTTGGACGTGGATTGGTAGGGGGAAGATCTTCGCGCGCACCCCAGAGTTCAAACCTCAAAGGTCTTCCGGAACCCAACATCCGATAGCAGCGAAAGGTTTCCATTCTCGTGGAACAAGACCAAGACCGCTACGATGGGAGGACGGAGGTCATCGCTGAGCCCATCACAGCGTCACGACCAGAGGCTTTTGCAGGAGAAGACTGCTTTAGTCAGGATAATATGTACTTGTTGTCTCCCTTCAAATTTGGTCGTTGTGGGATCCCTTCCCGCTTCTATTCGGGAAGAGGACCAAGGCCACTATAAATAGGACCTAGCCACCACCAAGGAAGGGGGATCCATTCCACCCTCACCTGCTCACTAGCTCACTTGAGCCCAAGAACATGCCTCCTGAGGCAGTTCTCCACTGTACTAGTTCTTCCTTAGCCCCTCGAGGCAAATCCACCACAAAGTAGGAGTAGGGTTTTACACCGCAAGGTGGCCTGAACCTGGGTAAACTGTTGTGTCCTATTTCCTTCGAGCTCAACGCGTTCGGCTGTGAGATTAGCGAGTCGGTAGACTGGGGAGGGAGAGATCTTCGCACGCACCCCAGAGTTTGAACCTCTCGAGGGTTTGCGGAACCTGTAATCCGACAGAGGGGCCAAGCCTCGACAGGCTGGCGACACCAAGACCTCCTGAGGGAGCGGCCTTCCTAGGCTGGCTCCCGAGGAGCAGAGATTTCCATGCAAGCACCCGCCTCATGAGGTTAAGATGACTCAAGCCATTACGACTAAGGTCAGGCGGGCGCCAACCGGCGCAGAGCAGCAGGTTTCCTCTTTAGTGCTAAGGAGGCAAGCGCAGGCGTGGTGTCCCGAGGAATCACCCAAAGGTTTCCATTCCCGTGCAACGAGATCAAGACCGCTAGGACGGCAGGACGGATGTCATCGCCGATCCCACCACGTCATCACGATCAATAGCTTTGCAGGCGAAGACCAACTTTCGTCATGATAAGATGTACAACTTAACCCCTTTCAAATTGGCCATTATGGGACCCCTTCCCGCCTACACTTTTGGGGGAAGAGGACCAAGGCTACTATAAATATAGGTTAGCCACCACCACAGAGGGGGGCTGATCCGGGCCGATTCGATCTGATCTCATCGGACCAATCCTCAACTCATTCCCTCACCGGGATGGACCTCGCGAGGTTGTTCTTCCTCTGTAGTAGTTCATCCTCTGCCCCTCGTGAGACTAATCCACCCCCAAAGCAGAGTAGGGTTTTACACCGCAAGGTGGCCCGAACCTGGATAAAGTGTTGTGTCCATCTTCTTCTTTGTTCATCGAGCTAGGCCGTGGGGCTGACAAACTGGTTAGCTGGAGAGGTTGAGTTCTTTGCACACGCTCCAGAGTTCAAACCTTCCTTGGGTCCGCGGAGCCCTGAATCCGACACTAACCCTAATTCTTATTCTATAACTACCAAATATTCGTCATAGACTAGAGGGCACACCAAATATACTTTCCACTGCCGCAGGTTTCTGTTCTCGTGAGATCTCATCTCGAGGCCTTTTTCGGTACTCTACCGGAGGGGGATTCGATCACTGAGGGCTTCTACATCAACCTTGCTACCCTTCCGATGATGCGTGAGTAGTTTACCACAGACCTACGGGTCCATAGCTAGTAGCTAGATTGCTTCTTCTCTCTCTTTGATCTTCAATACAATGTTATCCTCGATGTTCTTGGAGATATATTTTATTTAATCTTCTTTTGCGGTGTGTTTGTTAAGATACGATGAACTGTAGGTTTATGATCAGATTATCAATTAATATTATTTGAGTCTTATCTGAACTCTTTTATCCATGATTGAGATAGCTTTGTATTTCTCTCCATCTAGTGATTTGGTTTGTCCAACTAGATTGAGTTTTCTTACATTGGGGAGATGATTTGTAATGGGTTCAATCTTGCGGTGCTTATCCCCAGTGATAGAAAGGGACATAACACGTATTTGTATTGTTGCCATTTAGAATAAAAAGATGGCGTTTCTTCATATTGATGGGACCTATCCCTCTACATCATGTCATCTTGCTTAAGGCGTTACTCCGTTCTTATTAACTTAATACACTAGATGCATGCTGGATAGCGGTTGATGTGTGGAGTAATAGTAGTATATGCGGGTAGGAATCAGTCTACTTGTCATGGACGTGATTCCTATGTTCATGATCATTGCATTAGATATCGTCCTAACTATGCGGTTTTCTATCAATTGCTCAATAGTAATTTGTTTACCCACCGTATGCTTTCTTTGAAGAGAGAAGCCTCTAGTGAAAACTATGCCCCCCGGGTCTATTTTTATCATATTATTTTCATATCTATAAAATCAAAAACACAAAAATACCTTGCTGCAATTTGTTTACTTTTATCTTATTTTGCACTTTTACTTATCTTTTATATCTATCAATATCAAATCTCATCCTTGCAAGTAACCTTGAAGGGATTGACAACCCCTTTATTGTGTTGGGAGCAAGTTTTTCTTTGTTTGTGTAAGTGCAACCATTGGTGACTTGTGTGTTCCTCCTACTAGATTGATACCTTGGTTCTCAACTGAGGGAAATACTTATCTCTACTTTGCTGCATCACCCTTTCCTCTTCAAGGGAAAACCAACGCAAGCTCAAGAAGTAGTAAGAAGAATTTCTGGCACCGTTGTCGGGGAAGATCTACATCAAGCCTACCAAGTACCTATCATAAACTCTCACTCTTGCATTTACATTATTGGCCATTTGCCTCCCGTTTTCATCTCCTGCACTTCTAAAGCATTTTAAAAACAGAAAAATATTTGCCTTTTTATTTGCCCTTTTTGTTTGCATTTATGTCTTACCTGGTTTGTTTACTCGTTTGCTTGGTATAATTGTATGTTTATTCCAAATTAGAAAGTAAAAACTTTATAGATCCTTGTCCACTTGCTAATCTTTTAAAAGATCCAATTTTGATGAACCAATTGCTAGTGAGTTAAGTGCACTAGATTATCTTTATGAAGTTTTGCTTGAAATTCGTGAATCTGAAAATTATGGTGAAATTTATGGTGATTCACGATACTTCCTTGAATGAAAAGCATGATTGCAATGATGTTATTATAAATTCTATTAATGTAAATTGTGTTAATGATGTGCAAAACCCCAAGCTTGGGGCTGCTAGTTTTGCTGTGTCCACTACTTATTGTAATGATCATGATTGGGTTGATGCATCTTATGATCTTGAAAATTTGATTAAACCTCATGATGATTATGATATTCATAATAATGTTTGCAATAATATTGAAAGTGGGTTTGAAACAGTGTCAACTTTAGGTAATAATGATCCCACTACTTTGGAGACTGATCAATCTTATGAAATTTTTGATAAAACTAGTCTTGGAGAAGTCATGATTTTATTTTATGATAATCCTACTATTTTGGAAGAGAGTCACACTGGTACAGCTATGTGCTATACAAACGGTTTTTAACACCTTTCCGCGACGTCGTTTTGAACTGTCGCCAAGTAAGTGACTGTGATAGGGGGGGTCCTTCCCACATGACCGAGAAACTGTCAGGGATAGGGAGCCTTGGTGCATACAGTTGTCCCTAGTAAACAGTTTCTGATATCTTGAATATCCAAAACTCTCCATCCTTGCAACTCATTTGTGCTCGCATTGTCATCGCAGCCGGTATTCTATGGTGCTACATTTATGATGCGCGACCCATCACAAATAGTTCACGATTATAGAAGAAAATAATCAAACACATTTACTTTTTCTCGACTGTATGTTATTCGATGTAAGAGCGTACACAGTTGTCGCTATAAAATTGTATGCGAAGCTTGAATACATGTCACATCCCTAGCTTCTGGTATTGCACTAGGCTAGCTTCATATTTAAATTTTGCTTAATTTTGAAATGGGGATTGCTCAAACCCTAGCATTAAAGAAATTCACTAGGTTCACCTAATATATTTTCAGTAAGTCCAAATGGCTTTCAAAAATGTTCATGATTTTTGACAAAGGTGAAAACCTCTACCAAAAGTGATGCCAATATTTTTGGGCCATTATGGATTTTTGAATAATCCATATTGTATTTGAATTGGGGCATTTAAATACTATTAATATTTTTAAATGCTCCAACAATTCTGAAAATAGTTGAGGACCTCTGCAATAATTCATTTAATGCCCACAATTATTTTCAGGATTTATTAAAATGATTTGGGCTATAAACTAAATCAGAAACAAAACTACAGAAGTAGAAAAGGAAACAAAATAGAAAAAAGGGGAGAGAGGCTTACCTGGGCCACTTACCAGCTGGCCCAGTGAGTTAACCAGTGACCGCCACGCCGCGATCGTCCCTCTCCTCTCGCCAGAGGAGGGCAGCAGGGTCGACGCCGCTGAAAGCACGCCGCCAGCTCACTCGCTTGCCGCCGAGGGTCTGGATGCCTCTCCCGAGCGCCACGCAACCCTCTAGCCCTCCTACTCTCCCCGTGCCCCTCTCCTCTCTCTTCCCCGAACGCTCTCCCCCTCCTCTGTTCTCCTCACCGAACGCGCCCGCCGCCGCCGACGAGAACCACCGTGGCCACAACCACCCCCTCGCCCCTCTGGCGTGCCCATGAGCTCCGCGTGCGTCGTCTACGCCTCCTCGACGACTCACGCGACGCCGGACGCCCTGACGCATCGTCCCCGACCTCTTCTTCAACCTCGGGATGCCGAGATCGCCACCGCCGTGCCGTCTACTCCGAGCCTTCCCCGAGCCCATATCGACGCCTCTGCAACCACCGTGAGCTCCCGCGCCGGAACCCTCTCTCCCCGAGCTCGATTACGCCTCTAGTCATCGCTCATGAAGATCGAGCTCCGCCATCGCCATGGCCGGGCGAGCTCGCGCCCCGAGCTTTTCCGCTCGTCTCCGTAGCACCAGCGCGTTTCTAGGTTCCTAGGAAGCCGTTCAGCCCTCGGTTGGCCTCCCGTGCACCGCAGCGACCTTTGCCTCGTGCCGTGGCCCGGCAGCCGCCGGCTCAACGCCGCCGCCAACTCCGGCGACCCCGCTACCGCTGCCTTCGTTGGATGCGGGAGGAAGGTCTACCGCTGGTGCCCTTAGCACGCCGGACCGCTGCCGAGCAGCGCCTCCGCGAAGCCGCTGTGTTTTGGTCGCCGCCGCCAACTCCGCGGGCTGACGTGGCGCCACCATTAGTTTCTAATGATCCAACTAATCACCGCCCGTGCCATCGACAGCCAGTTCCCCACCGCCTAACTAAACATGGTTTAGTTTTTGTTTAGATTAAATTAACTCGCTGGTCCCACGTGTCGGTTTGACTGGCGGCGACGCCACCGTTGACCCGACCCCACCCGTCTGCGGACACCAATGATGTTAGTCAGCGACCGGTGGACCCCATCGTCAGGTTTGACCCTGGTCAGCCTCGGTTGACTCGCTGACATCGTGCTTACACAACGGTGACGCAGTAATTGATTTTCTGGATTTAATCTTATTCAGGAAATTCTAGAAAATGCCCTAAACTTCTAAAAATCATATAAATTCAACCGTAACTCCAAATCAAATAAATTATATATGAAAAATGATCATAAAAATCCAATCTATCCATCTGTACCATTTTCGTGCATGTTAGAACAACTTTTGTTCACTGTTTAGGTCAAATCAATTAAATGGCATTTGAATAATCACATATGGAGTTTGAATTTGAATCTTGTATTCAAACCAACTTCATTTAATCTGTTGCTAGTTGCATTAGCTCAAACCACATCATATTGCCATGTCATGATCATGCATCATATTGTGCATTGCATTGATTGTGTTTCTTCTTTGTTTGTCGGTGGTTGTTCCCTCTCGATAGACATGTTCCGACGATGAGTTCGATGACACCGATGAAGAAACTATATTATCTTCAGGAGTGCCAGGCAAGCAAAACCCCCTTGTTCATTCCGATACAATCCCACTTTCTCGCTCTTGCTCTATTTTACTGCATTTGGACAACAACGATTCATCTGTTACTTGCTGCGGTAGCTGAACCTCTTTATCCTCTGCATGACCTGTCATTGCCACAGTAAATAGATGAAACCCACTACAATGAGTAGGAGTTGTTTGAGCCCTGATGTGCCCACTCATTCATGCTTGTTTGTCATGCCTGCTATTGCTTAGAGTTGAGTCAGGTCTGATTCATCGGGAATGAATCGGAGGTGTGTAAACATGTCCTACTGTTGAGAGCTAAGTGTGTGAACATGATTTGGTAAAAGTAGCGGTGAGAGGCCATGTAGGAGTACATGGTGGGTTGTCTCATTGCAGCCGTCCTCAGGAACTGAGTTCTGTGTTTGTGATCCATGAACAGCTACTACCACACATTGGGCTCCGGGCACTCCAAGATCTCTCGACTTATTAATCAACTTGATCTCTGTCCAGGAGTTGCAACTAGTTTTTGGTGTTTGTAGGTAGTGTTAGTAGTCTACCAAGTGGCACCCTGCATGTGGGCTTGGGACAGATTAGGCACAATGGCCGGTGTACCAAGTGGCACCCGGTTGGTGGACTTGGGAACCCTGCACACATCGTTTGGGGCCGTGAGCGACACCCCGGCCGGATCTCCTTGCGGATGGAACCCCAATAGGCGATAAACCTGGACGAGAGACTTGTGTGGTTAGTAAGGTCGTGGCCGACTCCCTCGCCAGGCTTCCACTTGAAGGTTGCCGAGATACACGAGGTGTACATGGCGGTAAGTGGCGAGAGCGTGTGTGAAGAAGTACACCCCTGCAAGGTTAAAATGATCTATTCGAATAGCCGTGTCCATGAAAAGGACTTGGGTTGCTGTGCAGTTCATAGACAAGTGAAAGTGGATACTCTAAAATACGCAAGATAAGCGTGAGTGCTATGGATGACGTTCTCGTGGGGAGACGGAGGGATCCATAGTGGTGTATTGATATGGTGAATATGTGGACTCGTAGCGCCACCTCAAAAGAGTTACATTGCAATAAGTAGTTCGGGATAGCCATCGAGTCAAAGCTGGCTTGCTGCAGTTAAACCCCACCATCCCTTTGTTGATAATGATGCATATGTAGATAGTTCTGATGTAAGTCTTGCTGGGTACATTTGTACTCAAGTTTGCCTATTTTATGTTTTTGCAGAGAGAGACTTCAGTCTCATTAGTAGTTCCTCATGGACTTCAACGTTTAGCTTGTTACCTCAACTACGATCTTGTGCCCTCGGCAGGATCTGGTAGATAGTCAGGCTTCTCAGCCTTTTTCATTTGTAGATGTCTGTACTCAGACATGTTAAGCTTCCGCTTGTGCTTTAACTTGTATGCTCTGAGTGTTGGGTCATGAGACCCATGTTTGTAATATCTCACTCCTCGGAGCCTAATGAATAAATACTTGAGTCGTAGAGTTATGTTGAGATGCCATGTTGTATTTGCACATATCGAGCATATTGCGTGCATGTTATTGAAATGCTTGGTATATGTGGGATCTAACTATCTAGTTGTTTATCCTTAGTAGCCTCTCTTACCGGGAAATGTCTCCTAGTGTTTCCACCGAGCCATGGTAGCTTGCTACTGCTCCGGAACACTTAGGCTGGCCAGCATGTGTCCTTCTTCGTTCCTGTGTCTATCCCCTCGGGGAAATGTCACGCGATGAATACCGGAGTCCTGTTAGCCCGCTACAGCCCGGTTCACGAGTCTGCTAGCCCTGTGCTACAGCCCCGATTCACTCGTGATGACCGACACGCTCGATGTTGGGTCATGGATGCCTGTCCCTGTAAGTTTGGGCCACTTTGGGTTTACGACTAGCCATGTCAGCCCGGGCTCCTTATCATATGGATGCTAGCGACACTATCATATACGTGTGCCAAAAGGCGCAAACGGTCCTAGGCAGAGGTAAGGCGACACCCGTGGGAATACCGTGCGTGAGGCCGCAAAGTGATATGAGGTGTTACATGCTAGATCGATGTGGCATTGAGTCGGGGTCCTGACAATACATCCCACACAATTCATCTGTCGTACCTGCGTCGGACGAAGACCCATCGCACGTGTTCTTCTATGAAAAAATGTTTGTGATGCACACAACATCACAAACAGTCCATAATTATGAAGCACGTGTGATAAGGTGACTATCGCAAACATTTAATAAGAAAGAACTGTGTGTGATGTTGTAGTTAATCGCACACATTTCTTTGGCTGATCGTGTGTGCAGCAGAGATTTATCCCACACATAGTGGATCCTAGAAACTAACTGATCTCCACATCTATCATAGACGTTTCGCTTTCGCAAACCGTGTGCGCTGTAATCCCTAATTAATCCCTAATTTAAAAATCACATGTTTTGATATTGAAAGTAGGGAATCAGTTATTTCATATCCAACCATGTTTATTACAAATATAGGTTCAACCACGAATGCATAATTCGATGCATAGGTACATATAGTGAAGAACTACAGAAGCACCAAGTAAAGAATGATGAACCATAGTTGTACTAAAGACTGTAAAGAGCGAGGCAAAAGACATTCTGGTTGCTGGAGAAGGTGAAGCGGAATGCCCATATTGTGCCCTCCTCTATGCATAATGCGCGCACGACTCTAGGCCAACCCCTTGTGATGGTTGCCCGTCCATCCTTCACTGTCTTCATTAGGACTTCCCGATGCTCATTGTAGTATGGATGAAATGCTTTAACCTTCACTGTGTGTCCACCAATCATGTAATTTGTGAGGTAATCTTGAGTGAACCGCTTTGGGAACCACTACGAATGAAAAAGATTCAGACATTGTTGTCTAACAACTCATTATGGGCAGTAAAAAGAGAAGGATGCAGAGTTTGTAGTTACCATCCTATAGTTCACTGTTGTGTTGGATAGAGCATAAACAAATAATTTGCTTGCCACCATTCGTATCTTTTTGCTAATAATCCTTATCAGTTTCCTCACTTGATGCTTGGTCATGAATATCTCATTGCCCCATATGCAAAAAGGGTCGATGCGTGGATCCTTGCCAAGGGCATATGTACCTACAAGCAACAAGTCAATATTAGAAGCTAACATGTGTCCAGGCCTGGATCTATATGCACTACATTATGGAACGATGGGGGGAGTACAAGCCGAGGGATGAAACTAACCTCGGCGGAAAATGGTGGCCACTCCCGTTATTGTCCTGCATAAGTAGTGGAAAGGCATGATAAGCACAACAACCTTGGTTTTATCATGCTATTAAAGCAGATATAAAATGGAAGGCAATGTTACTGACAACAGGCTTAACAGCCATCAAATATTGTAATTCAAACTGGTATTGTTGAAAATGAATAGAACATAGGTAATTCTTAAACATCACCTAGATAAATGTGTAGAACTGAAATAATGGGCATGTGTTAACTACACCAGGCATAACTGGAACCAAATATAGTCGTTCAAACTGGTAGTGATACGATCGAGCGGCACAGTTCGGACTTGCACAAAATGAACATCACATTGTGAATGACTGAAATAAACAAGGCATAATTGATTAGTATAACAATTAAATATAGCCATTGAAAACTGGACAAAGTCTCACTGCAACCAACCTAACAAGCAAATACAGATAAACAGGGCATATGCTTGAAAAATGGACAAATGCTCACTCCAACCAACCTAACAAGCAAATACAGATAAACAAGGCATCTGCTTGAAAATTGGACAAATGCTCACTTCAACAAACCTAACAACCAAATACAGATAAACAAGGCATCTGCTTGATAACTGGACAAATGCTCACTACAACCAACCTAAGAACCAAATACATATAAACAAGGCATCTGCTTGATAACTAGAAAAAAGCTCACTACAACCAACCTATCAACCATATACAAATAAACAAGGCATCTACTCGCTATAAACAACCAAATATAGCCACTCGTGAAACTGAAGTGGACAATTCATACCTAAACATCACGTAGCCCTATTAAACAATACATTATTGCATAACTGAAATAATTAAACATGAAACAGTTAAAACAACACACGACAAATGCTACTACAACAAAGGGTACGGGTTGGCAAGCTAGAAAAGCTAAGATTTGCTGATAGGATGTTACCTCACATGTCATGGACGAGATCCTTCCAGTTGGAAGAGCACAGACCCATGGTGCGCTCTCTGATGTCACAAATGGGTTGTTTCACCATGGAAGAACCTTTGTAGGTACCTGTCTGGGTGAACAAACAGGAGCGTATGTTTTCCCCTGACTTGTGCCCCGACAGGCAAATCTCTTGCATGACCACAACAAAGCAAGATGCACCACGCACCCAAGACAAGGCCAAGCAGAAGAGATAAGCTCTTTCAGAAATCAAAGGGCGGATCAAGAAGACCAAGACCAACCAGAAGAGCAAGATATCGCTAAGGAAAACCTCCCTTGCCAGGCGAGCGAGCTTGTCGGGGTCTAGGTTACCCCGAAGACTAGTCTCAAGACTCCCCTTGCAGGCTTGCTGGGGATGCCGAGGGTGGATTACCCCGCCAAGGCTCCACCGCTCGACCTCACAGCAACGCAAGTCACCGATCGGTGCGGTGTCAAGCCCCCAAGTGATTAAGTGGCTGTCATTTGGCACGTGGTAGCCATTCCCGAAGGAAATCACCTCCAAATGACACCCGTCCAAAACGTGTCATGCAGGCAGGCTAGAAGGTGGCAGAATGGCATGGCAAGGCTTGTCGGGCTACGCTACAATGTGACACTAAGCGGTGCATTTAATGCACCTTGTCCTGTCTGTAGAGTTAGGTATGATAACACTATTCGCTATCTAATCAGTATGCAATGACTGATTTACCATTGTGGTTACCCTTTGACCTATAAAAGGAGGGCCATGGCAACCATAGAAAGGATTTAGACCCTTGTCACTCATATGCACGTAGCTACTCTCGTCCCGAGGCGACCTTGCTGGGCTAGAGGGTTGCGTCTCCACCACGGTCCTCTCATCAATCCACCAAAGCAAGAGTAGGGTTTTACGCCTTACAGCGGCCCAAACCTGGGTAAAAACTGCCTGTGTGATCACTGTCGTGCTGCTCTACGCCCTCCCCTCTTTGAGCAATGTGCCCTCCCCCCCGAACCACAAGGGGCCGATGGCCCCATAGGTGGCCGTGTTTACCCACGACATCTTTGGTGTGCTAGGTAGGGGGAAGCCCTTGCGCGAACCCAAGAGTGTAAGCAGCGCGTCATCTTCATCGTCATTTTCTCCATCGATGGCTTCATCATCCTTGATGCCCAGGAAACGGCGGGGAATTGTGGGACATGAGGGGAGCGATTCTGCTCCCCCGCCTACCCTGTCCAATCTCTGTCGCCTCTCTCCACCGCGGCTGCAGCGGCAACATGGACTAGGAATGACAGCGGTGCGACATCCCCAAACAGTTCAAACAGCATAGTCGCTGTGCAAGCCCCGATTAGGATGAGGAGCAAGGTGTAAAGGTACAAGATTTCTCTCTCCGCAACACTCACTTATCAACAATCGAGCTACACCGGGTTTAGCATCATCAATGTCGATGAGCCCGCGCGATAGTCGGTCCAACATTTATCCTGCTTAGGGGAATCCTGAGTAGAGCGCCCGAGCAAATCCGTTGATTTACGCCCCAGTAAGTACGCTATAGCAAGGCTGTCCGTGTTGGCATGACTTTTGTGCCGGTTGCCGTCAGATTGTTTAAAACTGTAAAGAGGAGGAGAGAGAATCCGGTCGTACTTATGTCGCGCCCCGTCACCCACAAGATACATATGATTCCTACCGGCTCCTACCGGGAGCCGGAAAGAAACATGCGTGGCTCCATTCCTCCCAAAGCATGTGAACACAACAAGCTACCACAGCTGAAAGGAGTGATAGGAAGCGCAAATGAAATCTAAGTCCAGACGGCCATTACTCCATTATAGATCTAGAATTTGCATTTGCTTATCCCTCGGATACCAAGGGGTTCGTATGAACAAGTCTATTCGTGTGATGGCACCTTGATGGATTGTCTGCACCCCCGCTCTGTCCCGAGCTTGCTCACGGAGCGGGTGCCTGCATGAAAGACTCCTGATGGGAAAAGCTTGCCAGGACATGTCCTCGCCAGCCAATGCTAAGGACCCGCTCCTCACAACCACCGCGGCAGCATGATACTGGCGGGCAACCAAAACAGGCAAAAAGAAACTAACCATACGAACATCCATGGATAAAATGCTAGGGGGATAACATGCGTTCAAGATTAATTAAACATCAGTTCGGCAAAATAAAAAGAAGTATGGTGCTTAAACACATGCCATGCATAATGTTATGTTACAGGGAGGTATGCTAATACAAATGGTTCGAGGCCGCGCTCGATGATCTCATTGAGCCCTGGGAACGGAAAGCACCTTGTCGACATACGGAGCAGCTTTCTCCTCGACAGCAAAAACATCAGCACCTGCCGGGAGCTTCCTGAAGCCATCAGCAAGATTGATCTCAGGGTGGCTGTATGCAAGATTGCTCAAGACAATGAAGAGGGAATTGTGGGCAAGCTTTTGAGATTCGCTCTCGAAAAGGGCGTCTCTTCCTTCTTCATGAGCCTTCAACTTTTCAATCATCTTATTGAACAAGAGCCCTAGCTTGATGCTGGGAACCTCATGCCTACTAACCGAGAAGATTGGCCCTTCCATGCCCATCACTGCATTTTGGGCACTGAGACGCCCGGCGATGCCAATCAAACTCTTGATCCAGAGGTTGACCTTCTTGGTGTGGTTCGCCACTTTGTCCTCTGCGTCTTTCCGGAGGAGCCTTGCAGTATCCAAGTCCTTCACCAGCTGCTTCTCGCAAACCCAACTGGATTCGGCCGAGCTCTCCAGGGTGCCAATCCTGGCCTTCAAATCTTCAATGGTGCCATTGGTGGTCTCAAGGTCTTGGCTCTTGGAGGAGAGCTAATATTGCACCTATTTCAGAAGGATCTCTTCTTTCCGCGCCTCCTCCTTGAGGGTTGCGACTTCCTCGACGCTCCCGGCAAGCTCTTCTATCAGTTTGGCCACCTGTTGGTTGAGATCGGTCTTAACAGTGGATACAACAGCAAGGTCATCAGCAAGCTTCTTCAGTTGGGTGGCAGAGTCAGCAGTGAGGGCATCCAGAGCTACATCATGCCTGTCCTCCTGCTCCTTGGTACGTTGTTGTACGAGTGCTTCCATTTCGTCGTCCTCGGTGTGGAGGGTGGCCTCAAGGTTCTCTTCCCGGGAGGAGATATCCTTCTCCTTGGCATCCAAGAGCACCAAGCGCTCCGCCAGGCGGGCCTCCTGGGCAATTACATCCTCCTTTGCCATGGAGATCATCTCTTAATGCTGCAGAAGGACTTGGAACTGCTTGCCATGCCACTCATGTAGCTCTTTGCCCTTATCCCTTAGCTTCTGGCCGTCACTTTTGGAGTTTTGCTGCTCTTTGAGTACCAGACACTTCTGGCCATACCAATTCTGCATCTCCTTGATGCCCGCTGCCACGGACTCCAGAAAGGACAGATCCAAGACCGCGTCGATGGAGCCATCAGTCTCCCAACTTGCTAGGACGATGACGCTATGATGCACTGGATCTCCACATCAAGCTTTGCGCTCATTGCTGCCAAAGGACCGGAGGCTCCGAGACCAGGTTGGGCAAGCACCAACGCAAGTTGGCTGTGCAATCTCAGTAGAGGTGCTAAAAGATGGAGGAGGACTCATGGTTTGGAGGGGGGGGGGGTCTTTTCTTCGATAAGTATCCCTAATCCTGACGCACTGCAAGAGGCCTGCTGATGCGGAGCATCCTACGGTCATCCCCATGGACCTAGCACCATCTCACCAATAGCCAAGAGGACCTATGACATGAGCACGAGCTAGAGCTCTTGATACCGAGGTGACTTCTTTCCTTAGTGATATCTCATACAAACCTCTCGAGATATGGCTACTACCTAAGTCCGGAGTGTTGTGCATGCTTAGGTACCAAGAGAACCCTCCCGAGGATGCACATGAAGATGGTCATCCCCAAGTTCATGGACGAAGAGGAACGACGGAAGGAACCGGAGAAGTCCCCAGGACCCGGACATCCGGCCCCAAGCCTCGGACATCCGGCCCCTGGAGCATCTACCCCACCCACAGTCCAGCCAAAGCTATAGGCCCCGGACATCCGGCGCTCGGCGAATAGCGGGACATCCGGCTCAACCCAGGGAAATCCAGCGCCCCATCATAGAAGCTGGACCCTGCTAGTCCGGACATCCGGCCCCAGCGCCTGGACATCCGGCACCTCGCGAGCACCCGGAGGTCCGGCCACCCCTGTATGTGCATAGTGTAAAGGGTCGAGCCCATGTATCCCCTTCGCCCCGCTAGACTATATATACTCCTCCTACGCCCCCTTTCTAGGGTTAGCGTTGTGATAGCTCATTTGGGAGATAAAGCCGCGCTCATCCATCCAGATCTGCTCCTCCGAGAGAGACCATGCCTCTACGGAGAAGATCCACTTGGATTCAAGACCCCTAAAAGGAAGAACTCAAGACCTCCTCACGGAGAAGAACCGGTTACCCTATGTATCATCCCTTGTTGGATTCGGATCCTGTATCTCTTTGTGTTTCGAGGATCTAGCATATGTGTGACCATCTCTTGTTGGTTGAGTGATTTCTCTTGTGTTTCCCTCGTGTTCCCCTCGATTCCCCCGTTGTGTTCTTCGTGTTCTTCGTAGGATCCCCTCCAACCATGAAATAGTGGGCATCTAGGGTTCTACCCTACATCATCTTGGTATCGAGAGCCACGTTGATCACGTTTTTGGAGCCCCTACCCTTTGTTTTCTAGCTTGATTTTGTTGTTTTTCATCCTAATCCGAAAATCCCCACCAAAAATAGCCCCCAATTTTTTTTGTGATTTGTTAGTGTGATGAAGTTTTGTTGGATTTGATCCATGGATTTGCTTTGCCTCGTGTGGATCTAGCTTTCCCCCATCATCTCCGCAATTTCCATCCACAAGATCCCCCGAATTTTGCCCCGGAATTGACCTTTTCCGCGCGGAGTCCATCGAGTTCGTCCACGGATCCCGAGCCTGGACATCCGGCCCTTGACCCCCGGACATCTAGCCGGCCCCGGACATCCGGCCCCTGACAGCAAAATTTCCATCCACCGCCCGGTTTCCCGCCTAACTTTCACCAAATTTTGTTCGGGTGCCCACATACACTTCCGCATACCACCATTACTTCTGCATACCACCACCGCTTTCAGCAAGCACCACCATCACTCACCCGCTATCAACGCTGACAATTTTTACCCGTTTTGGTCTTTGGGCATTTGAGTTGTGGTTCCCGTGTCCTATTGTGTTTCGGCTATATAGGTACGGTTCGACACCAACATCACCACCGCTCATCTTCGCCAAGGACTCGACATCGCCAACAACCGTCTGTGCTTACAAACGACTACCGCGACGGTAACCTTGACGACATCTTTGTCTATTCCATGCCATTGCATTGATAACCACCTTAGCCTTACTTTTGCGTCGCTTACCCATCGAGACTAGCCTTTGAGTATTGTCGGCAACGTGACTTGTGCACATTAGTGATCATACTCTCCATAGCATACATAACATATCATAGTGGTGCATATCTTGGTATCATCTTTTGTGTCAAAAAGTTGTCATCGCATACACAATTGCTATCTTGGTTCGTGAAGTTTTGCATGAGAAAAGAGCTCAAAAGAGAAAGATCCAAACAAGCTTTTAAGCAAGAAGGAAAGATAAGCAAAGAGCTTATAAGCAAGAACCATAGCATCATACTACATTAAGATTGCCATATCCGATCATCTTGGATGATATCACCGAAATACCATACATATAGCATACTTGGGATAGAAGTCGTTGCATTTTTGCCTAGTAGGTTGTGCACAAGTTCCGTATCCGCCTATTGTGCAATCGTGCTAGCGTCTCTCTAGTGTTGTGCAACAAGTGCATTTTTGCGGATTCCACATTTTGGCTCATTCCTTGGTTGCACAACCCCACTTATCTATTTGTATGTGTTTATGTGTACCATATCTTGCTATTGGTCTATTTGTTGCATTTGCAAATTTGTGAATCTTTTTCCAACATTATTGAGGCTCACTAACAATTGCAGCAAATTTTGTGCCACCATCCTAACTGAGCTCCACCATAAGATTTTACTTGTGTAGGTGTGAGAACCAATAAGAATTGGTACCAATTGTGCTATTTCCTTGTTCCACATTTGAGTGATCATTGATCCATCTTCAACATCGGTCAAGGTACATTTGGTATAAGTTCTTCTCTTTCTCCCACTCACATATTTGCTCGGAATGATGGATATGCCAAGTTCTTCTACCATCCCACTCTTCATCGAGCAAGACGATGACATGTCATCCTACGTCACCAAAAGCCACCTCTTTGGTGCACAACGAGCTTTGATCAAGAACAACAAGCAATGAGCGACCGCATCGACAATCTCGCCACTGACTTGCGACTCTTCGAGCAACGAACAACAGACTACTTCGACAACAAGCTCAACGCTCACAAATAAGAGAATGATGCAAGAATGGACGAGATCCATGCCTTATAGGTGAACTGGCATTCTTCTACTTCTTCCTACTCAAGACGGAGCCACTCGAGTCGACACTCCGACGACACCTTCTCCAGCTCAAGTACACCGACATCAAACACTCTACGTCGAGCCACGCGTCAAGACCGTCAAGAAACATGCAATCCTCTACACGGCAATCATCTACAAGAGCAATTCTACGAGCAAGCACATCGTCATCGTCAACGTCTCCAAGAGGAAGAGCGAGTGCGCTAACACCAAGACAAACAAGACGCCGAGGCTCAACGTCAAGAGCAACGACTATGTGAAGCTCAAGCACTTGAAGCTCAACATGCCCTTCGAGAATCAAGTCGAGCCATTGCCAACTGCAACCGAGATAGGTGCAATCAAGAGGAAGCATTTCGCAAAGAAATTCAAGAGCAAAACTACCAAGTAAGAGTGCATCGTCAAGTTCCTCAAGATCCTCCACAAGCTCGACAAGCTCCTCCACAACCTCAAGTTCATCACGAACAAGATGACTATGGAAATCCTCCACGCCAAGAGCAACATGAGGTTGATAATCCTCCACGTCAAGGGTGTCATCTGAAGGAAATACACCCTAGAGGCAATAATAAAGTTATTATTTATTTCCTTATTTCATGATAAATGTTTATTATTCATGCTAGAATTGTATTAACCGGAAACATAATACATGTGTGAATACATAGACAAACAGAGTGTCACTAGTATGCCTCTACTAGACTAGCTTGTTAATCAAAGATGGTTAAGTTTCCTAACCATAGACAAAGGAGTTGTCATTTGATTAACAAGGTCACATCATTAGTTGAATGATCTGATTGACATGACCCATTCCATTAGCTTAGCACCCGATCGCTTAGTATGTTGCTATTGCTTTTATCCATGACTTATACATGTTCCTATAACTATGAGATTATGCAACTCCTGTTTACGGAGGAACACTTTGGTACTACCAAACGTCACAACGTAATCGGGTGATTATAAAGGAGTACTATGTGTCTCCAAAGGTAGATGTTGGGTTGGCGATTTCGAGATTAGGATTTGTCACTCCGATTGTCGGAGAGGTATCTCTGGGCCCTCTCGGTAATACACATCACTTAAGCCTTGCAAGCATTACAACTAATGAGTTAGCTGTGAGATGATGTATTACGGAACGAGTAAAGAGACTTGTCGGTAACGAGATTGAACTAGGTATTGATACCGACGATCGGATCTCGGGCAAGTAACATACCGATGACAAAGGAACAACGATGTTGTTATGCGGTCTAACCGATAAAGATCTTCGTAGAATATGTAGGAGCCAATATGGGCATCCAGGTCCCGCTTATTGGTTATTGACCGGAGACGGTCTCGGTCATGTCTACATTGTTCTCGAACCGTAGGGTCCGCACGCTTAAGGTTTCGATGACGGTTATATTATGAATTTGTGTATTTTGATGTCTTCAAGGAGTTCGAGTCCGGATGTGATCACGGACATGACGTGGAGTCTCAAATGGTCGAGACATAAAGATTGATATATTGGACGACTATATTCGACACCGAAAGGTTCCGGAAGTTTCCGGAGAAAACTGGAGTGCCGGAGGGGTTACCGAACCCCGGGAAGTAATGGGCCTTAATGGGCCAAGAGGGAGAGAGAGGGCTGCGCCAGAGGTTGCGCGCCCCATGGGGAGTCCGAATAGGACAAGGAGGCGCAGCCCCCTTCCTCTCCTCTCCTCTCCTTCCTTCCCCTTCCTCCTTCCTAGTTGACTAGGAAAGGGAGTCCTACTCCCACTAGGAGGAGGACTCCCCTCCTTGCGCGCCTCCTAGGGCCGGCCAGCCCTCCCCTTGCTCCTTTATATACGGGGCAAGGGGCACCCTAGAACACACAAGTTGATCCTTGAGATCGTTCCTTAGCCGTGTGCGGTGCCCCTCCACCATAATCCACCTCGGTCATATCAGAGCGGTGCTTAGGCGAAGCCTGCGTCGCCGTAGAACATCAAGATCGCCACCATGCCGTCGTCTTGTAACTCTCTCTCCCGAGCTTTGCTGGATCGGAGCCCGAGGAGCGCCACCGAGCTGTACGCGGTGTCAACAACTCGAGGCGCCGGAGTAACGGCGCTGGGATCGGTTGATCGCGAGGAGAACGACGACTACTTCCTCTACGCCAGATCGCTTCCGCCGGGTCACGAGGGTACGAGACAACACTCTCCCTCTCGTTGCTATGCATCACCATGATCTTGCGTGTGCGTAGGAAATTTTTGAAATTACTACGCTCCCCAACAGTGGTATCGAGTCGAGTTTTTATGGTTTGATGTTTTGCACGAGTAGAACACAAGTGAGTTGTGGACGATACAAGTCATACTTGCCTACCGCATGTCATACTTTGGTTCAGCGGTATTGTGAGATGAACCGCCCGACCGACATTACGCTGCCCTTACGCGAGACTGGTTTCACTGCTACGAGCACTCGTGCTTAAAGGTGGCTGGCGGTGTCTGTCTCTCTCACTTTAGTTGAACCGAGTGTGGCTATGCCGGTCCTTGAGAAGGTTAAAACGGAGTCTATTTGACGAAGTATCATTGTGGTTTTGATGCGAGGTGAGATTGGTTCTTGCTTAAGCCCGTAGCAGCCACGTAAAATTTGCAACAACAAAGTAGAGGACGCCTAACTTGTTTTTGCAGGGCATGTTGTGATGTGATATGGTCAAGACGTGATGCTATATTTTATTGTATGAGATGATCATGTTTTGTAACCGGTTATCGGCAACTGGCTGGAGCCATATGGTTGTCGCTTTATTGTATGAAATGCAAGCACCCTGTAATTGCTTTACTTTATCACTAAGCGGTAGCGATAGTCGTAGAAGCAATAGATGGCGGAATGACAAGGATGCTACGATGGAAATCAAGGTGTTGCGCCGGTGACGATGGTGATCACGATGGTGCTTCGGAGATGGAGATCACAAGCACAAGATGATGATGGCCATATCATATCACTTATATTGATTGCATGTGATGTTTATCCTTTATGCATCTTATCTTGCTTTGATTGACGGTAGCACTTTAAGATGATCTCTCACTAAAATTATCAAGTAGTGTTCTCCCTGAGTATGCACCGTTGCCAAAGTTCGTCGTGCCGAGACACCACGTGATGATCGGGTGTGATAAGCTCTACGTCCATCTACAACGGGTGCAAGCCAGTTTTGCACACGCAGAATACTCAAGTTAAACTTGACGAGCCTAGCATATGCAGATATGGCCTCGAACACGGAGACCGAAAGGTCGAGCGTGAATCATATAGTAGATATGATCAACATAAGATGTTCACCATTGAAAACTACTCCATCTCACGTGATGATCGGTTATGGTTTAGTTGATTTGGATCACGTGATCACTTAGATGACTAGAGAGATGTCTGTCTAAGTGGGAGTTCTTAAGTAATATGATTAATTGAACTTAAATTTATCATGAACTTAGTCCTGGTAGTATTTTGCAAATTATGTTGTAAGATCAATAGCTTGCGTTGTTGCTTTCATATGTTTATTTTGATATGTTCCTAGAGAAAATTGCTGTCACATCCCTAGTTCTGACAATGCCTAGTGCATGCATTAGAGTGTTGCATCATGTTTAAATTTCATGAAATTTGAAATGGGGAATGAACAAACCCTAGCACTAAATGAATTCAAATAGGCTCAAATAAAATCACTTCCAATAAACCCAAGGTGACTTCAAGAAAAGTCCATAATTTTTGAAACTGGTGAAAACCTCTGACAAAAATTGGTGCATATTTTCCCTAGTTCATTTAAGGTTTTTGGATTAAATCATAAGTATTTTAAGTTGGAGCATTTAATGCCTATAAATATTTTAAATGCTTCAATACTTCTGGAAACAATTGGGGGCTGTTGGAAATAATTCAAATAGTGCCCACAATTTTCTCTAGGATTTTACAAAATGAGTTAGTATTTTTACTAATTCAAAACAGATCAAAATAAATAGAAAAACAGAAATAAAAGACAGAGGAGAGAAACCTTACCTGGACTTACCTGGCGCTCCCCTGGCAGCCCAGCCGGCCCAGCTCCTGTGCCGGCCCAGCCCACCACCGCCTCCTTCTCTGTCGTCTTCCTCGCGACAGAAGGATGCGGGCGTGTGCCCGACGCACGCGCGGCCACCTCCTGCTTGCCGACGAAGCCCCCGGACGCGTGGACGACTTCCGCGTGCCGTCCCGATCCCGCTGACCGCTCGCTCACTCTCCCCCACGGCCCTATCCCCTCTGCTCCCTCTCTCTCGCCCGGGCCGAACGTGTCCGTCGCCGCCGACGAGCATCACCGTGGCCACCGGCCACCCCACGCCTCCCCGACGTGCCCAGAAGCTCCGCCAGTTCGTCCTAAACCTCCTCACCGAGCCACGCCCCGCCGGACGCCCTGGAGCGCCGTCACCGACGCCGTCTTCTTCCTCTGCACCGACGGTCGCCGTCGCTTGATTCGCCGCCCACAGAGCGTTCCCGGCCTCGCCCTCGCGCTCGTTGGACTCGCGGTGAGCCACTGACCCGTTCCCCTCTCTTCCCCCTCGCGTTTGCGAGCTCTAGGCCATAGCTCCGTCGCGGCCGAACTCCGGCCGCCGCTGACCTTGTCGCCGCTGCCGCTACGGACGCTGCAGCTTGCGCCCGAGCGCGTCATCGTCTTCTCCTCGCTCCTAGGAGCCGAACGCACCTAGTAGAACGTCCGTAGCCACACCGTAGCCCCCTAGCCGCTCGAGGCCGAAGCCCGCCACCGCCCGCTTCGCCCGCGGTTGCCGCTATCGCCACCCCAGCCACAGTGCAGCCACCGCTGACGCTGCCAGCGTCGCGGCGTTCAACGAGACCGCGCGTCCTCCCGACGCTGGAGTTGGCGGACGGGCATCGCCCGGCTCTGGTTATCGCGGAGTTAATCCGGTGACAAGGTAGATTAGTTAGGCTAATGACCCTGCTAACTAACCCCTCTCATCGACTCACTGGGCCCCATGCCCTTAACTAACACCGATTTAGTTTCGCTTAGTTTTATTTAATCACGGTGGCCCCACGCGTCGGCGCTGACTCACCGACGTGGCTATTGACCGCCCCACATGCCGTGACCTAGGCAGCACTTGGTCATCGACCAATGGACCCCACTGGTCTGGTTTGACCTGGAGGCGCCCAGTTGACCTGCTGACGTCATGATGATGTCAGGCTGACGCAGTAACTTATTTTTTGGATTTATTTCTATATAGGAAATTCCAGAAAATAGCCAAAACTTCTAAAATTCATATAAATTCAACCGTAGCTCCAAATCAAACAAGTTATATATGAAAAATGATCAGAAAAATCTAATCTATCCATCTGCACTGGTTTCATGCATGTTTAAACAACTTAACCTTGCTGTTTAGTGCAAAACATGATAAGGCACTATTTGAATTCATAATTTGAATTTGGGGTTGAACCTTTGGCTCAATATGACCCAAATCCATCTGGTTGTAGTTGCATTAGCCCAAAACACATTCATATTGCCATGTCATAGCATGCATCATATTGTGCATTGCATTGATCGTGTTTCTTCTCTGATCAAAATAAATAGAAAAACAGAAATAAAAGATGAGGAGAGAAACCCACTCGACTTACACTCGCGCCTCGCAGCCCAGCCTGCCCAGCTCCCTGCCGCCCAGCCCACCACCGCCTCCTTCTCTGCTGCCTTCCTCGCGACAAGGATGCGGGCGCAGCCCGACGACGCGCTGCCACCTCCTGCTTGCCGACGAAGCCCCCGGACGCTGCGGATTTACTCGCGCCGCCCCGATCCCGCCGACCGCCGCCACTCTCCCCACGGCCCTATCCCCTCGCTTCCTCTCTCGCCTGGCCGAACGTGTCCGTCGCCGCCGACGAGCATCACCGGGCTACCGGCCACCCCACGCCTCCCCGACGCGCCCAGAAGCTCCGCCAGTTCGTCCTAAACCTCCTCACCGAGCCACGCCCGCCGGACGCTCGAGCGCCGCCACCGACGCCGCCTTCTTCTCTTCGACCGACGGTCGCCGCCGCTGATTCGCCGCCACGTAGAGCGCTCCCGCCTCGGCCTTGCAAGGCTGACTCAGGTGAGCCATCGACCTGCCTCTCTTCCTCGCTTATGTAGCTCTAGGCCATAGTTCGTCCGCGTCAACTCCGCCGCCACGACTTTTGTCGCCGCTGCCGCCACGGACGCCGCAGCTTGCGCCAGCCGCTATCGTTTTCTCGCTCGCCTAGGAGCCGAACGCATCTAGTAGAACGCCTGTAGCTACACCGTAGCCCTTTAGCCGCCGAGGCCGAAGCCCGCCACCGCCGCCGCCATGTTGCGCTGCCATCGCCACCCCAGCCACAGCGTGCAGCCGCCGGACGCTGACGCTGCCGCGCTGCTCCAACGAGACCGCCGCTGGCCCTCCCGACGCTGAGTCGCCGGACGGGCATCGCCGCCAACGCTCGTTATCGCCGAGTTAATCCGGTGACAAGGTAGATTAGTTAGGCTAATGACCCCGCTAACTAACCCCCTCTCATCGACTCATCGGGCCCCATGCCCTTAACTAACACCAGCTTAGTTTCGCTTAGTTTTATTTAATCACAAGGCCCCACGCTGGGCGCTGACCGCCGACGTGGGCTACCGACCGCCCCACCTGTCTGTGACCTAGGCAGCACTTGGTCATCACCAGTGGACCCCATCGGTCTGGTTTGACCTCGAGGCGCCCAAATGACCTGCCGACGCCATGATGATGTCAGTCGACGCAAAGAACTTATTTTTGGATTTATTTCTATATAGGAAATTCCGAAAATAGCCAAAACTTCTAAAATTCATATAAATTCAACCGTAGCTCCAAATCAAACAAGTTATATATGAAAAATGATCAAAAATCTAATCTATCCATCTGCACTGGTTTCATGCATGTTTAAACAACTTAACCTTGCTGTTTAGTGCAAAACATGATAAGGCACTATTTGAATTCATAATTTGAATTTGGGTTGAACCTTTGGCTCAATATGACCCAAATCCATCTGGGTTGTAGTTGCATTAGCCCAAAACACATTCATATTGCCATGTCATAGCATGCATCATATTGTGCATTGCATTGATCGTGTTTCTTCTCTCTTGTCCGTATTGTTTCCCCGGTAGACGCGGTGTACCGACGCCAGATCGCTGACACCGATGAAGACTCAATGCTATCTTCAAGTGCTGCAAGCAAAACCCCTTGTTCATTCCGACATAATCCCACTCTCTCGCCTCGCTTCTTTACCGCATTAGGACAACAACGATTCATCTCATATTTGCCGCGTAGCTGAACCCTTTATCCTTTGCATGACCTGTCATTCCACAAGAATAGATGAAACCCACTAGCATGAGTAGGAGTTGTTTGAGCCCTGTTGTGCCTACTCATTCATGTTTGTTTGTCATGCCCGCCATCGCTAAAGTTGAGTCAGGTCTGATTCATCGAGGATGAATCAGAGGTGTGTGAACATGTCCTACTGTGTGTGAGATAAGTGTGTGACCACGATTTGGTAAAGGTATTGGTGAGAGGCCATGTAGGAGTACATGGTGAGTTGTCTCATTGAAGCCGTCCTTAGGAACTGAGTTCTGTGTTTGTGATCCATGATTCAACTACTACCATACATTGGGCCTCAAATATGACCCCGCCGACTTCTTATTCACCCTTGTCCTCCGTCCAGAGTTGCAAGTAGTTTCGTGTTTGTAGTATGCCGAGGCCAGGCGCAGGTGGACCGTAGGGTGGGCTGTGATGCGGTAGGCACGCGGGTCGGGTAAACCGGCGCCGATTGGTGTCACGGAACCCTGCTCACATCGCTTGGGGTCTGGAGCAAACTTCGCCGAACTCCTCATAGATGGAACCCAAATAGGTGATAAACCCAGACTAGAGACTTGAGTGTTCAGGTAGGTCGTGGTCTACACCCACGCCGGCTTCGCTGAAGTCCGCCGAGCACATGTCGTGTGCGCACGCTAAGTGGTGGACACATGTATGAAGAAGCACACCCCGCAGGTTAATATGATCTATTCAATAGCCGTGTCCATGTAAAGGACTTCTGTCTGCCTATAACAGTTCATAGACAAGTGAAAGTGGATACTCTAAAATACGCAAGATAAGTGTGAGTGCTATGGATGGCGTTCTCGTAGGGAGACGGGAGCGGATCCGTAGTGGTGTATTGATATGGCGAATATGTGGACTCGTGGCGCCACCTCAAAAGAGTTACTTACAGTCGTAGTTTAGGATAGCCACCGAGTCAAAGCTAGCTTGCTGCTGTTAAACTCCACCATCCCCTTTGTTGGTAATGATGCATATGTAGTTAGTTCTAATGTAAGTCTTGCTGGGTACATTTGTACTCACGTTTGCCTATTTTATGTTTTTGCAGAGAGACTTCAGTCTCGCTAGTAGTTCCACGTGGACTTCGACGCTTAGCTTGTTACCTCAGCTACGATCTTGTGCCCTCGGCAGATCTCGGTAGATAGGCAGGCTTCTAAGCCTTTTTTCATTTGTAGATGTCTGCACTGTACATGTTAGCTTCCGCTTGTGTTTTGATTGTATGTTTCAATGTTGGGTCATGAGACCCCGTTTGTAATATCTCGCCTCTCGGAGCCTAATGAATAAATACTTGAGTCGAGAGTCATGTTGTGATGCCATGTTGTATTTGCACATATCGAGCATATTGTGTGTATGTTATTGAAATGCTTGGTATGTGTGGATCCGACTATCTAGTTGTTTATCTTTAGTAGCCTCTTCATCGAAATGTCTCCTAGTGTTTCCACCGAGCCATGGTAGCTTGCTACCGCTCCTAATCACTTAGGCTGGCCGACATGTGTCCTTCTTCGCTCGCTCGTGTTCCGTCCTTCGGGAAATGTCACGCGATGAATACCGGAGTCCCGTTAGCTCGCCACAGCCCGGTTCACCGAGTCCTGCTAGCCCAAAGCTACAGTACCGGATTCACTCGGCCATGACCGACACGCTCGATGTCGGGTCATGGATGCCTCGTCCTCGTAAGTCTGTGCCACTTTGGGTTTACGACTAGCCATGTCAGCCCGGCCCTTATCATATGGATGCTAGCGACACTATCATATACGCAGCCAAAAGGCTTAAACGGTCCCGGCAAAGGTAAGGCGACACCTGGGAATACCGTGCGTGAGGCCGCAAAGTGATATGAGGTGTTACAGTGCTAGATCGATGTGACATTGAGTCGGGTCCGACAGCTTTGGTATCGAGCCCGATCATCAGAGGATTACCAAGCCAAACTGGTCAAGTTGAGTCTAGAAATGCTTTAGTTATATGTAGGGGAATTGATTCGGGATGGGAACGAAGGCTCTTTTTACTCCTTATACCTCATGGCCTTCTCGATCCGAGTCAATATCTTCTTCCACGGGATTAAGAACTAGGCCTTCTCATCTATCTATCGTGATGACGTGTTACTAATCCATTGACTTATAGAATTGTTAGTTTCAAATCTCGTTCGGTTTTACTACTTCCTATGTTCATAATCGCTGATCCCAAAACCTTGGTATCAGGTTTCGGAGTGGCTATGCCACCATTTTTGTAGCATGTCTCCAATCATTTTGAGCATTTACACTGTTATGTCGTCCGAGTCATCCTGTGTTTCTAAACAACTGATGCACTTGCAAATCCCTTCCTCCTGGTTTTGATGTTCCTTTGGGCCAAGTTAATCACACTAATTGCTGAGTTGAGGTATTCTATTGCCTCGATATATATGTTGGAGCTATTATTATGACCCTAGGTGTCTTAGGGGATCATCTAGTAACCTAGCCATGATTGTGTCCCAGTGTGAGGATTCTGGCCTTCATTCTCGGAAGCATCCCGTGATGCAATTTAGTTAGTAGGTATTCCATCTCTCGGTTTTGAACCCAAGACTCACTCTACTTACCTCATGTTGATAGTGTTTGCTAGTTCCTTTAGGTTATTAGTAACCTTTGCATTATTCCTCGTGGTCCGTGGTATTTCCTTCTTCCAAATACTACGAACTCGCTTATGGAAGAAGTTTGTTGGATCAAAAGATCACAACAGAGTGCTCTTGATGAGTTCTCCATTTTATTTTGTGACTCGCCAGCTCTACCTTTCCGCATGGATTATCCGAAGAAATTTGTTGAACTTGGTTCGACATACTAATCTATGCATCCACAACTCGTAAAATGATATGTTCTTTTGAGTTGTCCTCTTAGTTGTCTTTCACCATCGCTCATCAATTGATAGACAGGAGTAGTTGTGCACTCGAGCTCATTGATGCTTATTACTCTTGTGGTCCGTCAAGCCATTCTATTCTCGAATGACTAGGAGAAACAAACTCCAAAGACTTCATCCATATCCGTGATTGGGTCAAAGAAGGCGCCTCGCAGATCAAATTGCTAATCCAGCTTTTGTTTCGCTTCTACCTTGGAGTATTATTGTCTTTATATTAAGAATATCATGGGAATTACACACCATCCTATGAATTCTTGGTACAGTAATACTTCTTGCCATCATTGTTCATTCCTCGGTTTCCATGTTATTCTAACCGGAATGCTGACAAGTGAATCGTGGTGTGTGAAATCTATACTCCTAGCAACTTTGATGCTTGGTAGTTAAATGGACAATATTCCCATTCTTAGTGTGTTGGTTATTGAATCATCACCCTAAGGATGATCGTGCTACCTAGTCCTTATTTCTGGTGCACTCCTCGATCAATGAGTTAGGGTTATCCAGTCCCTTGCTTATTTGATCATATCGTCTTGTTCTGGAAGGCAAGATTGTTCTCGGCTTAGTAACATACCGGTGGTTCGTGATTTTCTAATATCTTCTAAGTATCACCAGGTCGCCACCGACCGCTTATGTTTAGTTCGTGATCAGGTTGGTTTATTCCGTAAACCACCCTTTCTCCAAGAATCCATGTTGGATACCCCCGAGCTAGTTGGTTAAGCTAAACAACAACTTGGAGAGTTGGAAGATAAAAGCTTGTCCGACTTGGTTCATGTTAAGGGATATCTTGTGTGTGTTGAAGAAAGATGATATCTTCATCAATTGATCCTCGAGACCAGCTTGTTGGAGCTATTGTTTGCCAAAACTTTGATTTGAGTATGGGCTATTCTCAAATCAAATCGTAACTAACGATGTTCGAATGTTGTCTTACTCGTGGATTTACCTCGAGCATACACCATTATGTCTTTTGGGTCTGACCAATACTATCACCTTGTTCACATAGTTATGGAATTCCATCTCCATGGGAGTCTGGATAAATTGCTGTTGAGCCCATCGAGAACATCCTTGTCTTCTCCATAGTTTTGTTGAACATTAAGCTAGTATTGAAACTTCTATAAGCATTATCTTCAAGTCCCGCTCATGAAGCTTATGCTTGGATGAAAGAAGTGATTTTCCAAGTTCACGGCATTAGGTGTAAGTTTCGCCATGAACTTGAGAAAGGTTTGTTTTGTTTCCCTTGGAATCATCCCAAGTTAGTCATGCATACGTACGAAGTATTCTATGGTTTGGTAGATTAATTACCTCCACTCCATATGTGTTCCTAGCACACCAAGCCACTGATTGATTTGTTCAAGGAGAAGAAGTTCCTTCGTAGGCTCGAGACTTATGCCAGGACTTCGATATCCTCGATGATGGTTCCCCACCGGAACTCGGTAGTGTTTTATTGTAAGACTACCATGGAATCATGTTTGTCTGGGACAACGTGTTCACATGTTTGTAGCAGAACCAGTTCATGTTTTGGAGCTTGCTATCGTAGTTCATTTCCCGAGAATCACGCAACGTCATCTTGTCGGTTTATGTTGCAAACTTTCATTTTTCTTTCTAGACTCGACGAGTCTGGATTATTCTGACACCAGCCAGATCTGAATCTCAGGCAGATATGATGGTTGGAACTTTTCCAGGATCTATGATGTAGGTCCCGACAGGGTTGATGTTCTGGCCGACGCACCTAGTCGGAGGATCTATCACTATAGTATCTTGATTGGGCAATTTGTCCATCTTCTCCATGGGGATTTCATGCAGCTTATTCCATAAGTTGTTCCTTGGGGATTCTTGTGCTCTTGGTTTCCTCGATTAAGCTATAACTGTTCAAACAGTGGAATCACTCTCGTTGAGTTATTCCCAGTTACTAGAATCATTCCCATCATTTGTGTTTTGCTCCCAGCTTGCACCGTCATTGTGCCATCCTATCTTGAGTCCCATCCATTTCCGATAATAAGCAAAATCATCCCTTGTGCTGTCTTCAACAAGGTAATCCACATCATCCATTCTAATTCGGGTATGCCATTCTACCGAACCCCCCTAAACGATCGCTTGAGAATTGCCCTAGGCTGGTACAAAGAGTTTCAATGATCTCTGAATCAAAGGTAATTCTTTTTGCCACTTAAGGGAATATATCTACGAGTCACCATCCCTAAGGTGTCTTGTTGTGGTATCATGGCAACTCAACTCCCCGCTGCATTGACAACCGATTACCACCTTCTTAAGTGTGGAATTGTTGTCTACCTAGTGAACCTTCAACATCTGTTCCACTCCATCCTTTTGGATGAATGCTTCGTATCACAGCTCGAGAGATGTTTTACCTCTCACCCATGAGTTGATCTTGAATACCCGATCTTCAAGGAGATCGCCTTCAGAGAGTCTCCTTCTGTCGCCATCGTTGGATGAAGATCCCAAAAGCAAAGACGCTAAGATCAATCTGAGTCAAACAAATCAACAACCTCGAGGAGACAGCTGGATCATGAAGTTTGAGATGCTTAGTGTCCCTTTGTCTTCTTGCTCACGTCTTGAATCTCGGCTAGATTCTTGATTAGTGGGGTGAGTTGTCACATCCCTAGTTCTGACAATGCCTAGTGCATGCATTAGAGTGTTGCATCATGTTTAAATTTCATGAAATTTGAAATGGGGAATGAACAAACCCTAGCACTAAATGAATTCAAATAGGCTCAAATAAAATCACTTCCAATAAACCCAAGGTGACTTCTGTGAAAAGTCCATAATTTTGAAACCGTGAAACCTCTCGACAAAAATTGGTGCATATTTTCCTAGTTCATTTAAGGTTTTTGGATTAAATCATAAGTATTTTAAATTGGAGCATTTAATGCCTATAAATATTTTAAATGTTTAATACTTCGAAATAATTGGGGCTGTTGGAAATAATTCAAATAGTGCCCACAATTTTCTCCAGATTTTACAAAATGAGTTTGTATTTTTACTAATTCAAAATAGATCAAAATAAATAGAAAACAGAAATAAAAGATGAGGAGAGAAACTCACTCGACTTACTCTGGCGCCTCGGCAGCCCAGCCTGCCCAGCTCCCCGTGCCGCCCAGCCCACCACCGCCTCCTTCTCTCTGTCGCCTTCCTCGATGACAAGGATCGCTGGCGCAGCCCGACGCACGCGCTGCCACCTCCTGCTTGCCGACGAAGCCCCCGGACGCTGCGGACGACTTCGCGTCCGTCCCCGATCCCGCTGACCGCCGCTTCACTCTCCCCACGCCCTCTCCCTCTCGCTTCCTCTCTCGCCTGGCCGAACGTGTCCGTCCGCCGACGAAGCATCACTGTACACCGCCACCCCACGCCCCCGACGCCCAAGCTCCGCCATTCGTCCTAAACCTCTCACCGAGCCACGCCGGACGCCCGAGCGCCGCCACCGATGCCGTTTTTTCCTTCGCACCGACGGTCGCTGCCGCTGATTCGCCGCCACGTAGCGTTTCGCTCGCCACGCTGGACTGACTCGCGGTGAGCCATCGACCCGCTTCCTCTTCTTCCTCGCTATGCAGCTCTAGGCCATAGCTCCATCACGCCAAACTCCGCCGCCGATTTGTCGCCGCTGCCGCCACGGACGCCGCAGCTTGCGCCGAAGCGCCGCTATCGTTTTCTCGCCCTAGGAGCCGAACGCATCTAGTAGAACGTCCGTAGCCACACCGTAGCCCTTTAGCCGCCGAGGCCGAAGCCCGCCACCGCCGCCGCCGCGTTGCCGCTATCGCCACCCCAGCCACAACCGCAGCCACCGCCGACGCTGCTGCCGCGCCGCTCCAACGAGACTGCCGCTGGCCCTCCCGACGCTGGAGTTGGCCGGACGGGCATCGCCGCCACGCCCGATTATCGCCGAGTTAATCCGTGACAAGGTAGATTAGTTAGGCTAATGACCTGCTAACTAACCCCTCTCTCATCGACTCATCGGGCCCCATGCCCTTAACTAACACCAAGAAAGTTTGTATGGACTTCATCACCGCTTTCCCAGACCAAGAAAGGGAATAATGCTATCTTCGTAGTCATTGATCGCCTCCAAAGTGGCGACTTCCTACCTGTTCGAGAGAGTATCATCGCTAGTCAGCTCACGACTTATATATTTCTAATAGTATCACTTCATGGTGTTCCACTAGAAATCAATTCGCACTGTGGCGCCTTTTTCACATCTCATTTCGGGAGAGTTTCCAACTGCCATGGGAACCCATCTTTCCTTTAGTACCGCTTCCACCCTCAACGAGTGGTCGTGGAACGGTCAACCAAATTCTCAAGACATGCTTAGAGCTATGCTTATCTCATTCGGTATGGATTGGGAGAAATGTCTTCCTTTGCCGAAGTTTGCTTATAACAATAGCTATCAATCCAGTCTCAAGAAAGCTCCTTTTGAGATTCTCTATGGACGAAGATGTCGAACACCTTTGAACTGGTCGAAACCGATGAAAGACAATTCTTTGACCGGACATGATCCAGAGGCGAAGAGCAAGTTCGTGATCATTCGTGAGAATTTGAAAACAGCCCGCCTCACAAAAGAGCCAAGATGATCGCCATCATAAGGATATGACTTATGAAGTTGGCGATAAAGCTTACCTTCGGTTACTCCTTTGAAGGGTACCCATCGCTTCGTATCAAGGGCAAGTTGGCTCCTCGTTACATTGGTCCTTTTCGCATTCTTGCTAAACGAGGAGAGGTTGCCTACCAAGAATTACTCCCCACATCTTTCTCGAGTTCATGATGTCTTCCACATCTCTCAACTCAGCGCTGCTTCGGATCCTATCCATGAGTGGACCACTAAACGCTTGATCTCCAAGATAACCTCACATATCGAGAGTATCCAGCTTCAGATTCTCGATCAAGCAGAGCGTGTCACCGACGCCATAACATCAAGTTTCTCAAGGTTCAGTGGTCTCATCATTCCGAGAGAGAAGCTACTTGGGAGCGAGAAGATCGCCTTCGACTCGAGTACCCCGCTTTCCGTCGACCCTCGAATCTCGGACGAGATTTTTCAAGTGGGGCGAAGTTGTCACATCCCTAGTTCTCGTATGACCTAGACTAGCTAGTCATTTGTGCATCATGTTTAAATTTCATTTAAATGTGAAATGGGGATTTGTAAACCTCGTAAATCATTTCGAAATGACCAGATAAAAATTGCTCCAAAAAGGTCCAAGAAAATGTTCATGTCTCTCTCTAAAATATTGGGCAGTAGATAAAATCAACCAATATTTTTAGGAGCTCATAAATATTTATTTTGGGCATTTGGAATTAATGCAATAGTTATTTGCTTTGGATATATATTATTATATATATAAAATGTTGTCCAAATTGAAAATGTTAGTAGCAATGATGTGGATTGATCCGCGATCCGAGGTTTATCCTCATTGCTGCATAGAAGAATTATGTCCTTAATACACCGCTAGGTGACGCACCTATTGCAAGAGCAGTATGCGTACGCTATGAACGCTATTAGCTGAAATATGATGACTACTTGATAGTTTTGTGCACCATGCTTTATGGCTTAGAATCGACTTCAAAGATGTTTTGAACATCATGGACCATATGAGATGTTCCAGAATTGAAGTTAATATTTCAAGCAAATACCCGAGTTGAGAGATATGAAGTCTTCAACAAGTTCTATAGCTAAAAGATGGAGGAGAATCGTCAACTAGTGAGCATGTGCTCGATTGTCCGGTACTACAATTGCTTGAATCAAGTGGGAGTTAATCTTCCGATAAGATAGTGATTGACAAAATTCTCTAGTCACCATCACCAAGTTAGTAGAACTTCATGATGAACTATAGTATGCAAAGGATGAAGAAAATGATTCCCGAGCTCTTCGTGATGTTGAAATCGACGAAGGTAGAAATCAAGAAAGAGCATCAAGTGTTGATGGTTGACAAGATCACTAGTTTCAAGAAAAGGGCAAAGGAAAGAAAGGGAACTTCAAGTAGATTGACAAGCAATTTGTCACTCCCACAAAGAAACCCAAGTCTGGACCTAAGCTCGAGACTAAGTGCTTCTACCGCAAAGGGACCGGTCATCGAAGCGTAACTACCCCAAGTATTTGGCGGATAAGAAGGATGGCAAAGTAAACAAAGGTATATTTGATATACATGTTATTGATGTGTACTTTACTAGTGTTTATAGCAACCCTTAGTATTTGGTACTGGTTCGGGTTGCTAAGAGTAGTAACTCAAACGGAGTTGCGTATAAATGTAAACTAGTTAAGGGTGAAGTGACGATGTGTTTTGAAAGTAGTTTCAAGATTGATATGATCATCATCGCACACTCCCTATATTTTCGGGATTAGTGTTGAACCTAAATAAATGTTATTTGGTGTTTATGCTGAGCATGAATATGATCTGATCGTGTTTTTGCAATACGGTTATTCATTTAAGTAAGAGAATAAACTGTTATTCTGCTTACATGAATAAAACCTTATATGGTTACACACCCAATGAAAATGGTTCATTGATATCGATCGTAGTGATACATATTCATAATATATAAACCAAAAGATGCAAAGTTAATAATGATAGTACAACTTATTTGTGTAATCATTGCTTAGGTCATATTGGTGTAAAGCTTATGAAGAAACTCCATATCGATGGGATTTTGGAATCACTTGATTATGAATCACTTGATGCTTAAGTAACCATGCCTCATGGGCAAGATGACTAAGACTCCTTCTCCGAATAGTGGAGCGAGCAACCGACTTATTGGAAATAATACATACCGATGTATGCGATCCAATGAGTGTTAAGGCTCATAAGGGTATCATTATTTTCGACCTTCATGATGATTTGAGCATATATGGTTATATCTACTTGATGAAACATAAGTCTGAAATAGTTGAAAGGTTCAAAGAATTTCAGAGTGAAGTGGAAAATCATCGTGACAAGAAAATAAGGTTACTACGATCCGATCATGGAGACAAAATATTTGAGTTACGAGTTTGGTCTTCAATTAAAACAATGTGGAATAGTCTCACAAATTCATGCCACCGAACACCACATCATAATGGTGTGTCCGAACGTCATAACCGCATTTTATTGGATATAGTACAATCTATGATGTTTCTTACCGATTTACCAATATCGCTTTTGGGATCATGCATTAGAGACAGCTGCATTCACGCTAAATAGGGCACCATCTAAACTGCTGAGACGACACTATATGAACTGTGGTTTAGCAAGAAACCAAAGTTGTCGATTCTTAAAGTTTGGGGCTGCGATGCTTATGTGAAAAGTTTCATCCCGATAAGCTCAAACCCAAATCGGAGAAGTGCGCCTTCATAGAATACCCAAAGAAAATTGTTGGGTACACCTTCTATCACAGATCCGAAGGCAAAATATTCGTTGTTAATAAATGGATCCTTTCTAGAGAAGGAGTTTTCTCTAAAGAAGTGAGTGGGAGGAAAGTAGAACTTGATGAGGTAATTGTACCTTCTCCCTTATTGGAAAGTAGTTCATCACAGAAATCAGTTCCAGTGATTCCTACACCAATTAGTGAGGAAGTTAATGATGATCATCAAACTTCAGATCAAGTTGCTACCAAACCTCGTAGGTCTTCCAGAGTAAGATCCGCACCAGAGTGGTACGGTAATCATGTTCTGGAAGTCATGTTACTAGACCATGATGAACCTACGAACTATGAGGAAGCGATGATGAGCCTAGATTCCACGAAATGGCTTGAGGCCATGAAATCTGAGATATGATCCATGTATGAGAACAAAGTGTAGACTTTGATTGACTTGCCCGATGATCGGTGAGTCATTAAGAATAAATGGATCTTCAAGAGAAAGACGGACATTGATAGTAGTGTTACTATCTACAAAGCTAGACTTGTCGAAAAAGGTTTTTGACAAAGTTCAAGGTGTTGAATACAATGAGATTTTCTCACTCAGATCGATGCTTAAAAGTCTGTCCTAATCATGTTAGCAATTGCCACATTTTATGAAATTTGGCAAATGGATGTCAAAACTACATTCCTTAAATTTATTAAAGAAGAGTTGTATATGATACAACCGTAAGGTTTTGTCAATCCTAAAGGTGCTAACAAAATGTGCAAGCTCCAATGATCCATCTATGGACTGGTACAAGCATCTCGTAGTTGAATATACGCTTTGATAAGTTGATCAAAGATATAGTATTATACGACATCATGTGAAGCCCGATTTACAAGAAAGTGAGTGGGAGCACTAAAGATTTCGATAAGTATATGTGAATGACATATTGTAGATCGGAAATAATGTAGAATTGTTTCGCAAAGCATAAAGGAGTGTTTGAAAGGAGTTTTTCAAAGAAAAACCTCGTGAAGCTGTTATATATTGAGCATCAAGATCTATAGAGATAGATCAAGATGCTTGATAAGTTTTTTCAATGAGTACATACCTTGACAAGATTTTGAAGTAGTTCAAAACGAACAGTCAAAGAAAGAGTTCTTGCCTGTGTTACAAGGTGTGAAATTGAGTAAGACTCAAACCCGACCACGGCAGTAAGATAGAAAGAGAATGAAAGTCATTCCCTATGCCTTGGCCATAGGTTCTATAAAGTATGCCATGTCAGGTACCGATCTATTGTATACCCCGCACCGAAGTTTGGCAAGGAGTACAATAGTGGTCTAGAGTAGATCATCGACAACGGTCAAAATTATCCTTAGTGGAATAAGGATATGTTTTCGATTATGGAAGTAATAAAAGGTTCGCCAGAAGGGTTACGCCGATGCAAGTTTTTGACACCGATCCGATGACTCTAAGTCTCGATCTAGATACATATTGAAAGTGGGAGCAATTAGCTAGAGTAGCTCCGCAAGCAGCATTGTAGACATAAAAGATTGTAAAATACTGAAGGAAATACACCCTAGAGGCAATAATAAAGTTATTATTTATTTCCTTATTTCATGATAAATGTTTATTATTCATGCTAGAATTGTATTAACGGAAACATAATACATGTGTGAATACATAGACAAGCAGTGTCACTAGTATGCCTCTACTAGACTAGCTTGTTAATCAAAGATGGTTAAGTTTCTAACCATAGACAAAGGAGTTGTCATTTGATTAACAAGGTCACATCATTAGTTGAATGATCTGATTGACATGACCCATTCCATTAGCTTAGCACCCGATCGTTTAGTATGTTGCTATTGCTTTTATCCATGACTTATACATGTTCCTATAACTATGAGATTATGCAACTCCGTTTACGGAGGAACACTTTGGGTACTACCAAGCGTCACTGGCGTAAGCTGGGTGATTATAAAGGAGTACTACTGGTGTCTCCAAAGGTAGATGTTGGGTTGGCGTATTTCGAGATTAGGATTTGTCACTCCGATTGTCGGAGAGGTATCTCTGGGCCCTCTCGGTAATACACATCACTTAAGCCTTGCAAGCATTACAACTAATGAGTTAGCTGTGAGATGATGTATTACGGAGCGAGTAAAGAGACTTGTCGATAGCGAGATTGAACTAGGTATTGGATACCGAGCGATCGGATCTCGGGCAAGTAACATACCGATGACAAAGGAACAACGTATGTTGTTATGCGGTCTAACCGATAAAGATCTTAAGTAGAATATGTAGGAGCCAATATGGGCATCCAGGTCCCGCTATTGGTTATTGACGGAGGCGTGTCTCGGTCATGTCTACATTGTTCTCGAACCGTAAGATCCGCACGCTTAAGGTTTCGATGGCGGTTATATTATGAATTTGTGTATTTTGATGTCTTGAAGGAGTTGAGTCCGGATGTGATCACGGACATGGCGTGGAGTCTCGAAATGGTCGAGACATAAAGATTGATATATTGGACGACTATATTCGGACACGGAAAGGTTCGGAAGTTTCGGAGAAAACGGAGTGGGAGGGTTCTGGAACCCCGGGAAGTAATGGGCCTTAATGGGCCAAGAGGGGAGAGAGGGCTGCGCCAGGAGGTTGCGCCCCCATGGGGAGTCCGAATAGGACAAGGAGGCGCAGCCCCTTTCCTCTCCTCTCCTCTCCTTCCTTCCCCTTCCTCCTTCCTAGTTGGACTAGGAAAGGGAGTCCCTACTCCCACTAGGAGGAGGACTCCCCTCCTGGGCGCCTCCTAGGGCGGCCAGCCCTCCCCTTGCTCCTTTATATCACGGGGCAAGGGGCACCCTAGAACACACAAGTTGATCCTTGAGATCGTTCCTTAGCCGTGTCGGTGCCCCCTCCACCATAATCCACCTCGGTCATATCGTGGCGGTGCTTAGGCGAAGCCTGCGTCGATAGAACATCAAGATCGTCACCATGCCGTCGTCTTGACAGAACTCTCTCCCCGAGCTTTGCTGGATCGGAGCCGAGGGCGTCACCGAGCTGTACGTGTGTCAACAACTCGGGCGCCCGAATGCTGGCGCTGGGATCGGTTGGATCGCGAGGAGAGCGTCGACTACTTCCTCTACGTTGTGATCGCTTCGCCCGGTCTCACGAGTGCGTAGACAACACTCTCCCTCTCGTTGCTATGCATCACCATGATCTTGCGTGTGCGTAGGAAATTTTTGAAATTACTCGTTCCCCAGCGGTGGTATCGAGTCGAGGTTTTATGGTTTGATGTTTTGCCGAGTAGAACACAAGTGAGTTGTGGGCGATACAAGTCATACTGCCTACCGGCATGTCATACTTTGGTTCAGCGGTATTGTGAGATGAACCGGCCCGGACCGACATTACGCGTGCCCTTCGGCGAGACTGGTTTCACCGTTCGAGCACTTTCGTGCTTAAAGGTGGCTGGCGGGTGTCTGTCTCTCTCACTTTAGTTGAACCGAGTGTGGCTATGCCGGTCCTTGAGAAGGTTAAAAGCAGTCTATTGTGAAAGTATCATTGTGGTTTTGATCGTGGGTGAGATTGGTTCTTGCTTAAGCCCGTAGCAGCCACGTAAAATTTGCAACAACAAAGTAGAGGGCGTCTAACTTGTTTTTGCAGGGCATGTTAATGATGTGATATGGTCAAGGCGTGATGCTATATTTTATTGTATGAGATGATCATGTTTTGTAACGAAGTTATCGGCAATGGCTGGAGCCATATGGTTATCGCTTTATTGTATGAAATGCAAGCATACTGTAATTGCTTTACTTTATCACTAAGCGGTAGCGATAATCGTAGAAAGCAATAGATGGCGTGGCGACAACGATGCTCGATGGAGATCAAGGTGTTGCGCCGGTGGCGATGGTGATCACGATGGTGCCGGAGATGGAATCACAAGCACAAGATGATGATGGCCATATCATATCACTTATATTGATTGCATGTGATGTTTATCCTTTATGCATCTTATCTTGCTTTGATTGGCGGTAGCACTTTAAGATGATCTCTCACTAAAATTATCAAGTAGTGTTCTCCTGAGTATGCCGTTGCCAAAGTTAAATCGTCTTGAGACACCGCGTGATGATCGGGTGTGATAAGCTCTCGTCCATCTACAGCGGGTGCAAGCCAGTTTTGCACCATGAGAATACTCGAGTTATACTTGTGAGCCTAGCATATGCAGATATGGCCTCGGAACACGGAGCCGAAAGGTCGGCGTGAATCATATAGTAGATATGATCAACATAAGATGTTCACCATTGAAAACTACTCCATCTCACGTGATGATGGGTTATGGTTTAGTTGATTTGGATCACGTGATCACTTAGATGACTAGAGAGATGTCGTCTAAGTGGGAGTTCTTAAGTAATATGATTAATTGAACTTAAATTTATCATGAACTTAGTCTGGTAGTATTTTGCAAATTATGTTGTAAGATCAATAGCTTGCGTTGTTGCTTTCATATGTTTATTTTGATATGTTCCTAGAAAATTGCTGTCACATCCCTAGTTACGACAATGCCTAGTGCATGCATTAGAGTGTTGCATCATGTTTAAATTTCATGAAATTTGAAATGGGGAATGAACAAACCCTAGCACTAAATGAATTCAAATAGGCTCAAATAAAATCACTTCCAATAAACCCAAGGTGACTTCAAGAAAAGTCCATAATTTTTGAAGCTGGTGAAAACCTCGACAAAAATTGGTGCATATTTTCCTAGTTCATTTAAGGTTTTGGATTAAATCATAAGTATTTTAAGTTGGAGCATTTAATGCCTATAAATATTTTAAATGCTTGATATACGGAAACAATTGGGGGCTGTTGGAAATAATTCAAATAGTGCCCACAATTTTCTCTAGGATTTTACAAAATGAGTTAGTATTTTTACTAATTCAAAACAGATCAAAATAAATAGAAAAACAGAAATAAAAGACAGAGGAGAGAAACCTTACAGACTTACAGGCGCTCCCAGCAGCCCAGCCAGCCCACTCTGTCTGGCCCAGCCTACCGCCTCCTTCTCTGTCGTCTTCCTCGCGACAGAAGGATGCTGGCGTGTGCCCAACGCCTTGACCTTGACCACCTCCTTGCAGGCAAGCCCCGGGCGCGTGGGCGACTTCGCGTGCCGTCCGATCCGTGACCGCTCGCTCCTCTCCCCACGGCCCTATCCCTCTGCTCCCTCTCTCTCGCCGGGCGAGCGTGTCCCGTCGCCGCCCGGCAAGCATCACCGTGGCCACGGCCACCCCCGCCTCCCAAGCGTGCCCGAAGCTCCGCCGATTCGTCCTAAACCTCCTCACGAAACCACGCCCGCCGGGCATACAGGCGCCGTCACGGCGCCGTCTTCTTCCTCTGCACCGGCAGTCGCCGTCGCTTGATTCGCCGCCCGCAGGCGTTCCGGCCTCGCCCTCGCGCTCGTTGGACTCGCGGTGAGCCACTGACCCGTTCCCCTCTCTTCCCCCTCGCGTTTGCGAGCTCTGAAACCATAACTCGTCGCGGCGAACTCCGGCGCCCGCTGACCTTGTCGCCGCTGCCGCTACGGACGCTGCGGCTTGCGCCCGCGCGTCGTCGTCTTCTCCTCGCTCCTGAGGCGAACGCACCTAGTAAACGTCCGTAGCCACCGTAGCCCCCTAACGCTCGAGGCGAGCTCGACCACCGCCTCGCTTCGCGCGGTTGCGCTTCTAAGCCACCCAGCCACAGTGCAGACCACCCATTGAGCCAGCCTTGCGTCGCGGCCGTTCAACAGACACTGCGCGTCCTCCGGCCTTTGGAGTTGGCCGGACGGGCATCGCCGCCAGCGCTCTGGTTATCGCGGAGTTAATCCGGTGACAAGGTAGATTAGTTAGGGCTAATGACCCTGCTAACTAACCCCTCTCTCGCGACTCTTGGGCCCCATGCCCTTAACTAACACCGATTTAGTTTACATTTAGTTTTATTTAATCACGGTGGCCCCAGCGTCGGCGTTGACCTCGGTGGCGTGGCCGTTGGTAGCCCCACATGCATGACCTAGGCAGCACGCAGTCACTGACGAGTGGACCCACTGGTCTGGTTTGACTGGAGGCGCCAGTTGACCTGCTGACGTCATGATGATGTCGGTGTATGATAACTTATTTTTGGATTTATTTCTATATAGGAAATTCGGAAAATAGCCAAAACTTCTAAAATTCATATAAATTCAACCGTAGCTCCAAATCAAACAAGTTATATATGAAAAATGATCAGAAAAATCTAATCTATCCATCTGCACTGGTTTCATGCATGTTTAAACAACAACCTTGCTGTTTAGTGCAAAACATGATAAGGCACTATTTGAATTCATAATTTGAATTTGGGGTTGAACCTTTGGCTCAATATGACCCAAATCCATCTGGTTGTAGTTGCATTAGCCCAAAACACATTCATATTGCCATGTCATAGCATGCATCATATTGTGCATTGCATTGATCGTGTTTCTTCTCTGTTTGCGGTATTGTTTCCCCTCGGTGAGCGTTGTGCAAGCGTTGTGATCGTTGACAGATGAAGACTCAATGCTATCTTGAAGTGCCGAACAAGCAAAACCCCTTGTTCATTCGATACAATCCACTCTCTCGCTCCTGCTCTCTTTTCTTGCATTAGGACAACAACGATTCATCTGTTACTTGCTGCGGTAGCTGAACCCCTTATCCTTTGCATGACTGTCATTCCACGGTAAATAGATGAAACCCACTAGCATGAGTAGGAGTTGTTTGAGCCTGTTGTGCCTACTCATTCATGTTTGTTTGTCATGCACACTCTTGCTTAAAGTTGAGTCGGTCGATTCATCGAGGATGAATCGGAGGTGTGTGAACATGTCCTCTTGTGTGTGAGATAAGTGTGTGACCACGATTTGGTAAAGGTATTGGTGAGAGGCCATGTAGGAGTACATGGTGAGTTGTCTCATTGAAGCCGTCCTTAGGAACTGAGTTCTGTGTTTGTGATCCATGATTCAACTACTACCATACATTGGGCCTGAAATATGACCCGCTTCGACTTCTTATTCACCCTTGTCCTCTGTCCGGGAGTTGCAAGTAGTTTAAGTGTTTGTAGTATCTTTGGAGGCCGTCTTGTGATCTTGGCCGTGAGGGGTGGGCTGTGATCACGGTAGGCACGTGGCAGATGGCAGGCGCCCGATTGGTGTCCACGGAACCTGTTCACATCGTTTGGGGCTGTGGCGAAACTTGGTAGGAACTCCTCATAGATGGAACCCAAATAGGTGATAAACCTAGACTAGAGACTTGAGTGTCTAGGTAGGTCGTGGTCTACACCCGTCGGCTTTCGCTTGAAGTCTGCAGAGCACATGTGGTGTCTGGGCGCTAAGTGGTGGACACATGTATGAAGAAGTACACCCTGCGGGGTTAATATGATCTATTGAATAGCCGTGTCATGGTAAAGGACTTCAGGTTGCCTATAACAGTTCATAGACAAGTGAAAGTGGATACTCTAAAATCGCCAAGATAAGTGTGAGTGCTATGGATGGCGTTCTCGTGGGGAGGCGGGGGCGGATCCGTAGTGGTGTATTGATATGGCGAATATGTGGACTCGTGGCGCCACCTCAAAGAGTTACTTACGATCGTAGTTTAGGATAGCCCCGAGTCAAAGCTAGCTTCTCTTTGTTAAACTCCACCATCCTTTGTTGGTAATGATGCATATGTAGTTAGTTCTAATGTAAGTCTTCTTTGGGTACATTTGTACTCACGTTTGCCTATTTTATGTTTTTGCGAGAGAGACTTGGTCTCGCTAGTAGTTCACGTGGACTTGACGTTTAGCTTGTTACCTCAGCTACGATCTTGTGCCCTCGGCGGGATCTGGTAGATAGCAGGCTTCTAAGCCTTTTTCATTTGTAGATGCACTACTCGGACATGTTAGCTTCGCTTGTGTTTTGATTGTATGCTCTGAATGTTGGGTCATGAGACCCTGTTTGTAATATCTCGCTCCTCGGGCCTAATGAATAAATACTTGAGTCGTAGAGTCATGTTGTGATGCCATGTTGTATTTGCACATATCGAGCATATTGTGTGTATGTTATTGAAATGCTTGGTATGTGTGGGATCGACTATCTAGTTGTTTATCTTTAGTAGCCTCTCTTACGGAAATGTCTCCTAGTGTTTCCACGAGCCATGGTAGCTTACTCTTTGCTCAGGAATCACTTAGGCTGGCCGACATGTGTCCTTCTTCGTTCTGTGTGCATCCCTTGAAATGTCCGCGATGAATCTAGGAGTCTGTTAGCCGCTTCTGACCGGTTCACGAGTCTGCTAGCCAGTGCTACTGACTGGATTCACTTTCTGATGGCCAACACGTTCGATCTTTGGGTCATGGATGCTGTCCTGTAAATCTGTGCCACTTTGGGTTTCACGACTAGCCATGTCGGCCGGGCTCCTTATCATATGGATGCTAGCGACACTATCATATCGTGTGCCAAAAGCAAGCGGTCCGAGGCAAAAGGTGGCGACACCGTGGGAATACCGTGCGTGAGGCCGCAAAGTGATATGAGGTGTTCTGAGGCTAGATCGATGTGACATTGAGTCGAGTCTGACAGCTTTGGTATCGAGCTTTGTTGCTGTAGGATTACCAAGCCAAACTGGTCGAAGTTGAGTCTAGAAATGCTTTAGTTATATGTAGGGGAATTGATTGTGGGATGGGAACGTAAGGCTCTTTTTACTCCTTATACCTCATGGCCTTCTGATCTGAGTCAATATCTTCTCTTCCACGGGGATTAAGAACTAGGCCTTCTCATCTATCTATCAGGATGACGTGTTACTAATCCATTGACTTATAGAATTGTTAGTTTCAAATCTCAGTTCGGTTTTACTACTTCCTATGTTCATAACTGTTGATCCCAAAAACCTTGGTATTGTGCTTCGGAGTGGCTATGCCACCATTTTTGTAGCATGTCTCCAATCATTTTGAGCATTTACAGCCGTTATGCTGTCCGAGTCATCCCAGGTTTCTAAACAATCTGATGCACTTGCAAATCCCTTCCCTCTGGTTTTGATGTTCCTTTGGGCCAGGTTAATCACACTAATTGCTGAGTTGAGGTATTCTATTGCCTCGATATATATGTTGGAGCTATTATTATGACCCTAGGTGTCTTAGGGGATCATCTAGTAACCTAGCCATGATTGTGTCCCAGTGTGAGGATTCTGGCCTTCATTCTCGGAAGCATCCCGTGATGCAATTTAGTTAGTAGGTATTCCATCTCTGGGTTTTGAACCCAAGACTCACTCTACTTACCTCATGTTGATAGTGTTTGCTAGTTCCTTTAGGTTATTAGTAACCTTTGCATTATTCCTCGTGGTCCGTGGTATTTCCTTCTTCCAAATACTACGAACTGCTTATGGAAGAAGTTTGTTGGATCAAAAGATCACAACAGGAGTGCTCTTGATGAGTTCTCCATTTTATTTTGTGACTCTGCCAGTTCTACCTTTCCGCATGGATTATCCGGAAGAAATTTGTTGAACTTGGTTCGACATACTAATCTATGCATCCACAACTCAGAAAATGATATGTTCTTTTGAGTTGTCCCTCTTAGTTGTCTTCTGACCATCGTCTATCAATTGATAGACAGGAGTAGTTGTGCACTCGAGCTCATTGATGCTTATTACTCTTGTGGTCCGTCAAGCCATTCTATTCTGGAATGACTAGGAGAAACAAACTCCAGTACCTCATCCATATCCAGGATTGGGTCAAAGAAGTTGCGCCCCGCAGATCAAATTGCTAATCCAGCTTTTGTTCTGCTCTACCTTGGAGTATTATTGTCTTTATATTAAGAATATCATGGGAATTACACACCATCCTATGAATTCTTGGTACAGTAATACTTCTTGCCATCATTGTTCATTCCTCGGTTTCCATGTTATTCTAACGGAATCTTTGACAAGTGAATAAGTGGTGTGTGAAATCTATACTCCTAGCAACTTTGATGCTTGGTAGTTAAATGGACAATATTCCCATTCTTAGTGTGTTGGTTATTGAATCATCACCCTAAGGATGATCGTGCTACCTAGTCCTTATTTCTGGTGCACTCCTCGATCAATGAGTTAGGGTTATCCAGTCCCTTGCTTATTTGATCATATCGTCTTGTTCTGGAAGGCAAGATTGTTCTCGGGCTTAGTAACATACCGGTGGTTCGTGATTTTCTGAATATCTTCTCGGAAGTATCACCAGGTCGTCACCTGACCGCTATGTTTAGTTCGTGATCAGGTTGGTTTATTCCTGTAAACCACCCTTTCTCCAAGAATCCATGTTGGATACCCCTGAGCTAGTTGGTTAAGCTAAACAACAACTTGGAGAGTTGGAAGATAAAAGCTTGTCTGACTTGGTTCATGTTAAGGGATATCTTGTGTGTGTGTTGAAGAAAGATGATATCTTCATCAATTGATCCTCGAGACCGGTTATTTGGAGCTATTGTCTTGCCAAAACTTTGATTTGAGTATGGGCTATTCTCAAATCAAATCGGAATAACGATGTTAAGTAATGTTGTCTTACTCGTGGATTTACCTCGAGCATACACCATTATGTCTTTTGGGTCTGACCAATACTATCACCTTGTTCACATAGTTATGGAATTCCATCTCCATGGGAGTCTGGATAAATTGCTGTTGAGCCCATCGAGAACATCCTTGTCTTCTCCATAGTTTTGTTGAACATTAAGCTAGTATTGGAAACTTCTATAAGCATTATCTTCAAGTCCCGTTCATGAAGCTTATGCTTGGATGAAAGAAGTGATTTTCTCCAAGTTCACGTGCATTAGGTGTAAGTTTCCGCCATGAACTTGAGAAAGGTTTGTTTTGTTTCCCTTGGAATCATCCCAAGTTAGTCATGCATACGTACGAAGTATTCTATGGTTTGGTAGATTAATTACCTCCACTCCATATGTGTTCCTAGCACACCAAGCCAGCGATTGATTTGTTCAAGGAGAAGAAGTTCGCCGTAGGCTCGAGACTTATGCGGGACTTGATATCCTCGATGATGGTTCCCCACGGAACTTCGGTAGTGTTTTATTGTAAGACTACCATGGAATCATGTTTATGCAGGACAAGCGTGTTCACATGTTTGTATGAGAACCAGTTCATGTTTTGGAGCTTGCTATACGTAGTTCATTTCGAGAATCACATAGCGTCATCTTGTCGGTTTATGTTGCAAACTTTCATTTTCTTTCTAGACTCGGCGAGTGCGGATTATTCGACACCAGCCAGATCTGAATCTCAGGCGAGATATGATGGTTGGAACTTTCGGGATCTATGATGTAGGTCAGCGGGGAGTTGATGTTACGGCGGCGCACCTAGTCGGAGGATCTATCACTATAGTATCTTGATTGGGCAATTTGTCCATCTTCTCCATGGGGATTTCATGCAGCTTATTCCATAAGTTGTTCCTTGGGGATTCTTGTGCTCTTGGTTTCCTCGATTAAGCTATAACTGTTCAAACAGTGGAATCACTCTCGTTGAGTTATTCCCAGTTACTAGAATCATTCCCATCATTTGTGTTTTGCTCCCAGCTTGCACCGTCATTGTGCCATCCTATCTTGAGTCCCATCCATTTCCGATAATAAGCAAAATCATCCCTTGTCTGTCTTGACAAGGTAATCCACATCATCCATTCTAATTGGGTATGCCATTCTACGAACCCCCTAAGCGATCGCTTGAGAATTGCCCTAGGCTGGTACAAAGAGTTTCAATGATCTCTGAATCAAAGGTAATTCTTTTTGCCACTTAAGGGAATATATCTACGAGTCACCATCCCTAAGGTGTCTTGTTGTGGTATCATGGCAACTCAACTCCCCGCTGCATTGACAACCGATTACCACCTTCTTAAGTGTGGAATTGTTGTCTACCTAGTGAACCTTCAACATCTGTTCCACTCCATCCTTTTGGATGAATGCTTCGTATCACAGCTCGAGAGATGTTTTTACCTCTCACTCCATGAGTTGATCTTGAATACCCGATCTTCAAGGAGATCGTCTTCTGTAGAGTCTCCTTCTGTCGTCATCGTGTTGGATGAAGATCCCAAAAGCAAAGACGTCAAGATCAATCTGAGTCAAACAAATCAACAACCTCGAGGAGACAGTTGGATCATGAAGTTTGAGATGCTTAGTGTCCCCTTTGTCTTCTTGCCTCACGTCTTGAATCTCGGGGCGAGATTCTTGATTAGTGGGGGTGAGTTGTCACATCCCTAGTTCTGACAATGCCTAGTGCATGCATTAGAGTGTTGCATCATGTTTAAATTTCATGAAATTTGAAATGGGGAATGAACAAACCCTAGCACTAAATGAATTCAAATAGGCTCAAATAAAATCACTTCCAATAAACCCAAGGTGACTTCAGGAAAAGTCCATAATTTTTGGCCGGTGAAAACCTCGACAAAAATTGGTGCATATTTTCCTAGTTCATTTAAGGTTTTGGATTAAATCATAAGTATTTTAAATTGGAGCATTTAATGCCTATAAATATTTTAAATGCTTCAATACTTCTGGAAATAATTGGGGGCTGTTGGAAATAATTCAAATAGTGCCCACAATTTTCTCCAGGATTTTACAAAATGAGTTTGTATTTTTACTAATTCAAAATAGATCAAAATAAATAGAAAAACAGAAATAAAAACGAGAGGAGAAACCTTACAGACTTACAGCGCTCCCAGCAGCCAGGCCCGGCCCAGCTCTGTGCGGCCCAGCCCTACCGCCTCCTTCTCTGTCGTCTTCCTCGCGGCAGAAGGGCAGGCGTGTGCCAACGCCTTGCAGCAGCCACCTCCTGCTTAAGCAAGCCCCGGGCCGCGTGGGCGACTTCGCGTGCCGTCCGATCCCGCCGACCGCTCGCTCACTCTCCCCCCGGCCCTCTCCCTCTGCTCCCTCTCTCTCGCCCGGGCGAAGCGTGTAAAATCGCCGCCGGCAAGCATCACCGTGCCACCAGCCACCCCCGCCTCCCAGCAGCGCCCGAAGCTCCGCCCGATTCGTCCTAAACCTCCTCACGAAACCCGCCCCGCGGGCATACAGGCGCCGTCACCGATGCCGTCTTCTTCCTCTGCACCGGCGGTGCGCCCGTCGCTTGATTCGCCGCCCGCAGGCGTTCCGGCCTCGCCCTCACGCTCGTTGGACTCGCTGATGAGCCAGCGACCGTTCCCTCTCTTCCCCTCGCGTTTGCGAGCTCAAACCATAGCTCCATCACGGCCAAACTCCGGCGCCGCGTGACCTTATCGCCGCTGCGCTTCACAGACGCTGCAGCTTGCGCCAGCGCGTCATCGTCTTCTCCTCGCTCCTAGGGCGAGCGCACCTAGTAAACGTCCGTAGCCACCGTAGCCCCCTAACGCTCGAGGCGAGCTCCGACCACCGCCTCGCTTCGCCCGCGGTTGCCGCTTCCAGCCACCCAGCCACGGCTGCAGCCACGGCCCCGGGCAGCGCCGGCGTCGCGGCCGTTCAACGAGACTGCAGCGTCCTCCGGCGGCTGGAGTTGGCCGGACGGGCATCGCCGCCACGCTCCGATTATCGCCGGAGTTAATCCGGTGACAAGGTAGATTAGTTAGGGCTAATGACCCTGCTAACTAACCCCCTCTCTCACTGACTACTGGGCCCCATGCCCTTAACTAACACCAGTAAAGTTTGTATGGACTTCATCACCGGCTTTCCCAGGACCAAGAAAGGGAATAATGCTATCTTCGTAGTCATTGATCGTCTCTCCAAAGTGGCGCACTTCCTACCTGTTCGAGAGAGTATCACTGCTAGTCAGCTCGCTGACTTATATATTTCTCGAATAGTATCACTTCATGGTGTTCCACTAGAAATCAATTCAGACCGTGGCAGTCTTTTCACATCTCATTTCTGGGAGAGTTTCCAATCTGCCATGGGAACCCATCTTTCCTTTAGTACCGCTTTCCACCCTCGATCGGTGGTCGGTGGAGCGAATTGACCAAATTCTCGAAGACATGCTTAGAGCTTGCGTTATCTCATTCGGTATGGATTGGGAGAAATGTCTTCCTTTTTTGCGAGTTTGCTTATAACAATAGCTATCAATCCGGTCTCAAAGCTCCTTTTGAGATTCTCTATGGGCGAAGATGTCGAACACCTTTGAACTGGTGAGAAACCGATGAAAGACAATTCTTTGGACTGGACATGATCCGGGAAGCGAGAAGAGCAAGTTCGCATCATTCGTGAGAATTTGAAAACAGCCAGTCTCGTCAAAAGAGCGATATGATCGTCATCATAAGGATATGACTTATGAAGTTGGCGACAAAGCTTACCTTGGGTTACTCCTTTGAAGGTACCCATCGTTTTGGTATCAAGGGCAAGTTGGCTCCTCGTTACATTGGTCCTTTTCGCATTCTTGCTAAGCGAGGAGAGGTTGCCTACGATAACTACCCCACATCTTTCTCGAGTTCATGATGTCTTCCACATCTCTCAACTCGAGCGTTGCTTCTCGGATCCTATCCATGGAGTGGACCCGCAAGCAGCTTGATCTCCAAGATAACCTCACATATCGAGAGTATCCGGTTCGCATTCTCGATCAAGCGAGGCGTGTCACTCGGCGTCATAACATCAAGTTTCTCAAGGTTCGATGGTCTCATCATTCGAGAGAAGCTACTTGGGGCGAGAAGATCGTCTTATTTGGAGTACCCGCTTTCTTTCGTCGACCCTGAATCTCGGGGCGAGATTTTTTCAAGTGAGGCGAGTTGTCACATCCTAGTTACGGTATGACCTAGACTAGCTAGTCATTTGTGCATCATGTTTAAATTTCATTTAAATGTGAAATGGGGATTTGTAAAACCCTCGAAATCATTTACGGAAATGACCGAGATAAAATTGCTCCAAAAAGGTCAAGAAAATGTTCATGTCTCTCTCTGAAAATATTGGTAGAGATAAAAATCAACCAATATTTTTAGGAGCTCATAAATATTTATTTTGGGCATTTGGAATTAATGCAATAGTTATTTGCTTTGGATATATATTATTATATATATAAAATGTTGTCCAAATTGAAAAATGTTAGTAGCAATGATGTGGATTGGATCCGCGATCGAGGTTTATCCTCATTCTGCATAGAAGAATTATGTCCTTAATACACGCTAGGTGCGGACCTATTGCAAGAAGCGGATCTGAGGCGTTATGAGCGTTTGGCTAGCTGAAATATGATGACTACTTGATAGTTTTGTGCACCATGCTTTATGGCTTAGAATCGGGACTTCAAAGATGTTTTGAACATCATGGACCATATGAGATGTTCCAGGAATTGAAGTTAATATTTCAAGCAAATACCCGAGTTGAGAGATATGAAGTCTTCAACAAGTTCTATAGCTAAAAGATGGAGGAGAATCGCTCAACTAGTGAGCATGTGCTCAGATTATGCAGGTACTACAATTGCTTGAATCAAGTGGGAGTTAATCTTCCGGATAAGATAGTGATTGACAAAATTCTCTAGTCACCATCACCAAGTTAGTAGAACTTCATGATGAACTATAGTATGCAAAGGATGAAGAAAATGATTCCCGAGCTCTTCGTGATGTTGAAATCGTGAAGGTAGAAATCAAGAAAAGAGCATCAAGTGTTGATGGTTGACAAGATCACTAGTTTCAAGAAAGGGCAAAGGGAAAGAAGGGAACTTCAAGTAGATTGACAAGCAATTTGTCACTCCCACAAAAGAAACCCAAGTCTGGACCTAAGCACGAGACTAAGTGCTTCTCTGCAAAGGGACTGGTCCTTTGAGCAGAACTACCCCAAGTATTTGGCGGATAAGAAGGATGGCAAAGTAAACAAAGGTATATTTGATATACATGTTATTGATGTGTACTTTACTAGTGTTTATAGCAACCCCTTAGTATTTGAGTCTGGTTCGGTTGCTAAGAGTAGTAACTTCGAAGCGGGAGTTGCGAGAATAAGCGAAACTAGTTAAGGGTGAAGTGACGATGTGTTTTGAAAGTAGTTTCAAGATTGATATGATCATCATCGCACACTCCTATATTTTCGGGATTAGTGTTGAACCTAAATAAATGTTATTTGGTGTTTGCGTTGAGCATGAATATGATCTGATCGTGTTTTTGCAATCTGGTTATTCATTTAAGTAAGAGAATAAACTGTTATTCTGTTTACATGAATAAAACCTTATATGGTTACACACCCAATGAAAATGGTTCATTGGATATCGATCGTAGTGATACACATATTCATAATATATAAACCAAAAGATGCAAAGTTAATAATGATAGTACAACTTATTTGTGGCACTGCTGTTTAGGTCATATTGGTGTAAAGCGCATGAAGAAACTCCATACTGATGGGATTTTGGAATCACTTGATTATGAATCACTTGATGCTTGCGAACCATGCCTCATGGGCAAGATGACTAAGACTCCGTTCTCGGAATAGTGGGCGAGCAAGCTGACTTATTGGAAATAATACATCTTGATGTATGCGATCCAATGAGTGTTAAGGCTCATGGCGGGTATCATTATTTTCGACCTTCACAGATGATTTGAGCATATATGGTTATATCTACTTGATGAAACATAAGTCTGAAATAGTTGAAAGGTTCAAAGAATTTCAGAGTGAAGTGGAAAAATCATCGTGACAAGAAAATAAGGTTACTACGATCTGATCGCGGAGACAAAATATTTGAGTTCTGAGTTTGGTCTTCAATTAAAACAATGTGGAATAGTCTCACAAATTCATGCCACGGAACACCACATCATAATGGTGTGTCGAGCGTCATAACCGTACTTTATTGGATATAGTACAATCTATGATGTTTCTTACCGATTTACCAATATCGTTTTGGGATCATGCATTAGAGACAGCTGCATTCACGTTAAATAGGGCACCATCTAAATCCGTTGAGGCGACACTATATGAGCTGTGGTTTAGCAAGAAACCAAAGTTGTCGATTCTTAAAGTTTGGGGCTGCGATGCTTATGTGAAAAAGTTTCATCTGATAAGCTCAAACCCAAATCGAGAATGCGTCTTCATAGAATACCCAAAGAAAATTGTTGGGTACACCTTCTATCACAGATCCGAAGGCAAAATATTCGTTGCTAATAAATGGATCCTTTCTAGAGAAGGAGTTTCTCTCGAAAGAAGTGAGTGGGAGGAAAGTAGAACTTGATGAGGTAATTGTACCTTCTCCCTTATTGGAAAGTAGTTCATCACAGAAATCAGTTCCAGTGATTCCTACACCAATTAGTGAGGAAGTTAATGATGATCATCAAACTTCAGATCAAGTTGCTACCAAACCTCGTAGGTCTTCGAGTAAGATCCGCACGAGTGATGCGGTAATCATGTTACGGAAGTCATGTTACTAGACCATGATGAACCTACGAACTATGAGGAAGCGATGATGAGCCTAGATTCCACGAAATGGCTTGAGGCCATGAAATCTGAGATATGATCCATGTATGAGAACAAAGTGTAGACTTTGATTGACTTGCCCGATGATCGGTGAGTCATTAAGAATAAATGGATCTTCAAGAGAAAGACGGACATTGATAGTAGTGTTACTATCTACAAAGCTAGACTTGTCGAAAAAGGTTTTTGACAAAGTTCAAGGTGTTGAATACAATGAGATTTTCTCACTCGTATCGATGCTTAAAAGTCATCGAATCATGTTAGCAATTGCCACATTTTATGAAATTTGGCAAATGGATATCAAAACTACATTCCTTAAATTTATTAAAGAAGAGTTGTATATGATACAACGAGAAGGTTTTATCAATCCTAAAGGTGCTAACAAAATGTGCAAGCTCAGCGATCCATCTATGGACTGGTACAAGCATCTCGAGTTGGAATATACGCTTTGATAAGTTGATCAAAGCATATAGTATTATCTGAGACTTGCGGTGAAGCTGTATTTACAAGAAAGTGAGTGGGAGCACTCAGCATTTCGATAAGTATATGTGAATGACATATTGTAGATCGGAAATAATGTAGAATTGTTACGCAAAGCATAAAGGAGTGTTTGAAAGGAGTTTTTCAAAGAAAAACCTCGGTGAAGCTGCTTACATATTGAGCATCAAGATCTATAGAGATAGATCAAGATGCTTGATAAGTTTTTCAATGAGTACATACCTTGACAAGATTTTGAAGTAGTTCAAAGCGGACGATCAAAGAAAGAGTTCTTGCACGTGTTACAAGGTGTGAAATTGAGTAAGACTCAAAACCCGACCACGGCGGAAGATAGAAAGAGAATGAAAGTCATTCCCTATGCCTTGGCCATAGGTTCTATAAAGTATGCCATCTTGTGTACCGGATCTATTGTATACCCTGCCTTGAGTTTGGCAAGGGAGTACAATAGTGGTCTAGGAGTAGATCCTTTGGACAGCGGTCAAAATTATCCTTAGTGGAATAAGGATATGTTTTCGATTATGGAAGTAACAAAAGGTTAAATCGTAAAGGGTTACGTCGATGCAAGTTTTGACACCGATCTGGATGACTCTAAGTCTCGATCTAGATACATATTGAAAGTGGGAGCAATTAGCTAGAGTAGCTCCGTGCGAGCATTGTAGACATAAAGATTGCAAAATACATAGCGGATCTGAATATGAAAGACCCGTTGACTAAGATTCTCTCACAAGCAAAACATGATCACACCTAAGTACTCTTTGGGTGTTAATCACATAGCGATGTGAACTAGATTCTGAATCTAGTAAACCCTTTAGATGTTGGTCACATGGCGATGTGAACTATGAGTGTTAATCACATGATGATGTGAACTATCGATATGAATCACATGGTGATGTGATCTAGATTATTGACTCTAGTGCAAGTGGGAGGCTGAAGGAAATATGCCTAGAGGCAATAATAAAGTTATTATTTATTTTCTTATTTCATGATAAATGTTTATTATTCATGCTAGAATTGTATTAACAGGAAACATAATACATGTGTGAATACATAGACAAGCAGTGTCACTAGTATGCCTCTACTAGACTAGCTTGTTAATCAAAGATGGTTAAGTTTCCTAACCATAGACAAAGGAGTTGTCATTTGATTAACAAGGTCACATCATAGTTGAATGATCGATTGACATGACCCATTCCATTAGCTTAGCACCCGATCGTTTAGTATGTTGCTATTGCTTTTATCCATGACTTATACATGTTCCTATAACTATGAGATTATGCAACTCCGTTTACGGAGGAATACTTTGGGTACTACCAAGCGTCTGGCGTAAGCGGGTGATTATAAAGAAGTACTACTGGTGTCTCCAAAGGCAGATGTTGGGTTGGCGTATTTGAGATTAGGATTTGTCACTCCGATTGTGGGAGAGGTATCTCTGGGCCCTCTCGGTAATACACATCACTTAAACCTTGCAAGCATTACAACTAATGAGTTAGCTGTGAGATGATGTATTATGGAGCGAGTAAAGAGACTTGCGATAGCGAGATTGAACTAGGTATTGGATACCGGCGATCGAATCTCGGGCAAAGTAACATACCGATGACAAAGGGAACAACGTATGTTGTTATGTAGTCTAACGATAAAGATCTTCCTAGAATATGTAGGAGCCAATATGGGCATCAGGTCCGCTATTGGTTATTGACGGAGGCGTGTCTCGGTCATGTCTACATTGTTCTCGAACCGTAGGATCCTGCGCTTAAGGTTTCGATGGCGGTTATATTATGAGTTTGTGTATTTTGATGTACGAAGGTGTTAGTCCGGATGTGATCACGGACATGACGAGGAGTCTCGAAATGGTCGAGACATAAAGATTGATATATTGGGCGGCTATATTGAACACGGAAAGGTTCGGAAGTTTCGGAGAAAACGGAGTCTTGGGAGGTTACGGAACCCGAAAGTAATGGGCCTTAATGGGCCAGAGGAGAGAGAGGCTGCGCGGAGGTGGCGCCCCCCATGGGGAGTCGAATAGGACAGGAGGAGGCGCGGCCCCCTTCCCTCTCCCCTCTCCTCTCCTTCCTTCCCCTTCCTCCTTCCTAGTTGGACTAGGAAGGGAGTCCTACTCCCACTAGGAGGAGGACTCCCCCTCCCTGGCGCCTCCTAGGGCGGCCAGCCCTCCCCCTGCTCCTTTATATCACGGGGGCAAGGGGCACCCTAAGAACACACAAGTTGATCCTTGAGATCGTTCCTTAGCCGTGTCTGGTGCCCCCTCCACCATAATCCACCTCGGTCATATCGTGGCGGTGCTTAGGCGAAGCCTGCGTCGATAGAACATCAAGATCGTCACCACTCCGTCGTCTTGTGGAACTCTCTCTCCGGAGCTTTCTGGATCGGAGCCGAGGCGTCACCGAGCTGTCGTGTGTCAAGAACTCGGGCGCGAATGCTTGGCTGGGATCGGTTGGATCGCGAGGAGAGCGTCGACTACTTCCTCTACGTTGTGATCGCTTCGCTTCGGTCTCTGATGCGTAGACAACACTCTCCCCTCTCGTTGCTATGCATCACCATGATCTTGCGTGTGCGTAGGAAATTTTTTGAAATTACTACGTTCCCCAATATCATCATCACCCTCGACCCCAACACAATGAAGAGCAACGCTATGGCAAGCTCAAGTTCACCTTGCCCAAGTTCAATGAAGCAATGATCCCGAAGAATACCTATCATGGGCATTGAAGGTTGACAAAATCTTTCGCTTGCACAACTATGAGGAAGAGAAGAAGATTGCTATGGCGCGGGGGTACTCGCGAGGTGCCCATGATGCAAGCCATGACGCACTAAGGGCGCTAGTCGGGCGCCAGCCCGACGGTGTCCTCCTTTCCTATGTGGTGCAAGGGAGCAAGCGCAGCAGAGCATCAAGCAAAGGCGCCCATTTCAGGCAACAAGACCAAGACCAGCCTAACGGCCGAAGGAAGTCATTAGGAGCCTAAGCCGGCGGCACACCACCAGAGTTTTGACAAAGCGAGGACCAACTTTAGTCAGATAACAGATTCCGATGTTCCCTTCAAATGGCCAATTGTTGGCGCCCTTCCCGCCAAATATTTGGGAAGAGGCCCAGTCTTTGCCTATAAATAGGACTAGCCACCCCTGGTAGAGGCAATCTGAACCTGACCTAGCAATCAACCCCGACCTAGCAACTGACATGACCTAGCAATTTGGACCTGACCTAGCAATCGGGATCCTCACCAAGAAACCCGAGATTGAGCGATTGAACTCCTCCCAGCAGCGTCAGACCACCAAGAAACAGTATCATGAGGTTGTTCTCGCCTTGTATTGTTCATCATCAAGCCCAAGAGGCAATCCACCACACCACACACTGGAGTAGGGTATTAAACCACAATGGTGGCCTGAACCAGTATAAATCTTGTGTCTCTTGTGCGGTTCAGTTTGGTAGTTTAGGTCCTAGTGACTCGGCGAGGTACGAGCCGGTAGAGGGTTGAATCTCCGCGCGCACCCCAGTGTTCGAACCTCAAGGGTCTGTCGGAACCTGAAATCTGACATGTTCCTTCTCCTTCTCCACCTTGTTGTAGAATCCATGACACCAATCAGGAGGTTCTCCATAGAAGAGAAGGGAAAGGCCCCTCAGGAGTTGCCGTAACCACTTCCACCGAAGAAAAGGTTTCTCCATCCCTGCGATGCTGGTGTGGGGCGGGAGATGGCCCGGCCTTGGAAAGAACGGCCTCCGCCTGGCTTCCTCCTTCCCCTGTATGCCCGCGCGTAGGACGGCAATGCCCGCCGCCGAGCGATCGCAGGTAGCAGCGGGCGACCCAAGGCTGAGCGGCCAGCAGGGCTGCGAACCCACGCCGAGGGTAGCTTGCGCGAGTTCGTGGTGTGGGCAGCAATGCCGCTCGGCTCGTGGATCCCGTTCCCAAGGTTTTTCTCCGACAAGATGCCGCCAAAGGGGGCGCTTGAGCTGTGGCTGCAACACGCCGGGTGCTGCAGCCTGGCCACCGGGGCTGAGGTCGAGGTGGTGCCTCCCGGCGATGTCTTCATGTCCCGCGAATGGGGCGAGGTCGCACGCGCTTGCCGCGCAGAAGGGGCCCTCACGATCCACTTCGAGTACGGTGGCGCTTCAACACTGTTCTTCAAGGTCTTCGATGAGGAGGGCCGGCGGCTGGAGTGCTGCCCCGGAGGAAGCAGCCCGCGGGGAGCGGTCGTGAGCGTCGGGCCCGCCTCCCTCACCACCGACGTCTCTAGCAGCAGCGATGACTCCTGGGAATCCAGCAACTCTCCCGAGCCTAGCGATTCTCTGGAGTCCAGCGACGACAACTACGTGCCGCCGAGCTCTCCCGCGCTCGAAGTGCAGCAGTGGCGTCCGCCCAGTGTCGCCGGTGATGCCCTTGGCCAGGTCCTCCATAGTCTTCCTTTTTTGCTTCCCTGCGCGGAATTATGACAAGCCCGTGGGGGTATTTAAAACCTTGATGCTTTAATTCCAACGTTATTTTTTCTTGCACTGTATTGAAATCGCATATCCCACTCTGGCACGGTTGCCCCTTTTCGTTCCCTAGGTAGCTTAGTGCTTTACACCAACGGGACCCTGTCCCCAGGCAGGCTGCAGCCGTCGCTGGTATGCCAGGTCGCGATGCCGTGGTCAAGGCCAGGAGGTGAGCGGCCCGAGGTCCGGTAAGAGCTCCTGAGGCGCAATGCTCACAAGGTCCCCCTTGGCATGCAAGGAACTGCCCAAGAACCAGAAAGGGAAGTGACATTGCCCGAGCGGGACTGTGAAGGTTGTTGGATGGAGTCATGAGGTTCATGCTGACATGCGCGAGCGACTTATCTTATCGAGCCTGCAGCGATTCCTTTGCATGGTGCCCATTCGTGCCTTAGTGGTAGCACCTCTAGGCGGGGCTCACGACGGCCATTCCCTCCTCTCCTTCATCTAGGTGCTCTACATCCTCGGGTCCCAGCCCTCGAGCGAGGCTCAGCCGCCGCTAGAATGCCAAGTCGCGATGCCGTGGTCAAGGCCAGGGGGTGAGGGCTGGAGAGCCAGTAAGGGCTCCTAAGGCGCGATGCTCAGGAGCTCCCCCTTTAATGTGCAAGCGACGTACGTGAGAAGGTGGTGGCCTTCAGGCCCGCCCATAGCTAGGATTCAGACATACCTGCGAGTTTGCCTACGGAGGAGAATACGACCTCGAGCGGCGCTAGTTACCTATCCTTTGATCTTTCCGCGGGAAGATGAAGGCACCACGGACCTGACGAGGTGTCATACGCAAGGAGGGTCGCGAGCCAGAGCTCAGTCCCTCAGATTTGTCAGCATTGCTGGCACGGACCCGAGCACAAGCGTCGTGCCAGCATGTGTAGCCCCCGTTGTGGGATGAGCAAAGGGCGAGCCAGCACTGCAAAGAGGCTAAGAAGCGTATAGGTATCCAAATAAGCGGGTGATGATAATAAAGCAGCTGATGGGAGACGGTTAGCCAGCTCTGATAAATGCAAGAAGGATACACGCCGCAGGGACATACCCACATGGCTTGGGGATAGTGCAGCCTGAGGGGAGCCCCCAACTGAACGAGACTAAAACATGTCACCTGGCACCATTGTTGAAGAGGTGTTGGAGTAGTGGAAGACGCGCGCTGTAGAAGTCGTTCATCATGAGCCGCCCTGGCCCTCAACCTCGGGAGGCTCTGGAGGTCCAGGGGGCTCGTTAGGACCCATCGCCATCTCTGCCTGAATCGCCTGGCCCTAGGCCTCCTAAGCCGCCAGGACGACCCGCACATGGTGCTGGAATGTAGCCACTGCGTTCAACAAACCAAAGGGCATGCAGACATAGTTGTGGGGGGTGGGGGCTCGCATCGGCCAACGCGGGATGGCCAGAAGAGCTCCTGAGACGCGGCCCTGTTGAGTGCTGGGATGCTGACGCAGACGTGCAGCTCCTCATCCTCGCGTGGGCGAGGATCCGCGCCTAGTGGTGGGCGGCGATCGCCCCATATGATCCTTGCCTCCTGAATCTCCTTGACTGCCTTGTCGAGGAACTCCCGAGCGCCAGGCGCCCAGCACTCTCTCCGCGGAAGCGTGCACTGAAGCATGCCTCCACGTGGTGCCCGAGCGCCTACCTCGTGACGTTGACCAGGTCAGAGGCCCTCTAGAGGAGAGCCCCCAAGTCCAACCTGAGAGGGGCGCCGGGCACGCCTTCCTATGCGAGAGGGGAAGGCGCCCCATCCACAGATGCCAGGCTTGAGGTGGCGCCGCCGGACTCCCCATCCTCCTGAGATCCCTGGTGGAGTTGGAGCTTCTTCTTCTTCTTCTTCTTCTTGGGAACAGCCTTAGGAGGGTGGACGGTGCCCTCATCGTCTGGGTTCTCGACCGCTGCAGCCTGGTAGGCGCGCTTGAGATGCACACTGCGTCCTTTTCTTCGCAAGCGACTGTAATGATGCCGCAGTTTCCTGGCATCTTGAGGACATTGTAGCCGTGGTGTGTTGCCACCATGAACTTGGCGAGAGCTGGGTACCCAAGGATGGTATTGTATGGCAGGCGAATGTCGGCGACGTCGAAGTCGATGAGCTCGATGTGGTAGTTGTCGCGTTTGTCGAAGGTAATGTGGAGGCGGACTACGCGATCGGGTGCGTGGAGCCGTCGGTCACTCCTGAGAAGGGCTTGGTAGGCTGAAGCTAGTGATACGACACTTGGAACCTGTTGAATGTCTGGACGGAGAGAACATTGAGGCCAGTGCCGTCGTTGATGAGCGTCTTGGTGACGAGCACGTTGCTGATGATGGGCGAGCAGAGCATTGGGAGTGCGCCAGCTGTGGCCGCACACTTGAGTTGGTTGGAGGAGTCGAAGGTGATGGTGTACTTGGACCACCTGAGCGGGCGCGTTGCCTCGAGCTTGGGAAGGGTTGCGTTCACCTCACGCGCAAATTGCTTGAAGATGCAATGAGAGGCTGGGGCTTGGGAGCCGCCCAGGATGCAGGCGATGGCACGAGGCTCCTGGAAGCCCCTAGCCCCTTCGTCATGATGGTGGTATTCGTTCCTTCTTGGCGGTGGCAGCAGCGGAGGAAGACCAGCGTTGCCCTGAGGCTGTTGCTTGTGAGGATGATCCCTCCAGGCGCCCTCGCGAGGCTGGCCCTGCTAGCGGTCCTTCCAAGGCTGGTCGTGCCACTCCTGATGATGGTTGTGTCCGTCCCAGCATCCTCCACCTCGGCCTCCTCCGCGACCGTAGCCTCAATCTTTGCGCTCGGGGCGACGACCAAGGAGCCCATCGCGGATGGCCTTGATCTCCTGGCAGTCGTTGGTGTTGTGGTTGTGCATGTTGTGGAAGACGCAGAATGGGCCACCACCCTTGGATGAATCTGGGTGATCGCAGCCGCGCTTCATCTCCGGCTCCGCTGCGAGCACGGCCGGCCCCTTGCGCTTCACGTCCTTGGCCTTGGCCTTCTTGTCCTCTGGGTCTGCGACGGGGAGCTCGAGGAGGGAAAGGCGTCCTCCTCAGCTCTCGCGCACTTGGTTTTCATGTTGAACATCTCCAGAGCCGTGCATACGTCCTCGTGTATGGCGAGATCTTCCTTCATCTTGACGTCACGGATGCCGTCGGTGAATGCCGAGATGATAGCTTCGTTTGACACCTTGGGAATCTTGAGGCAGGCGTTGTTGAATCATTGGATGTACTTCTCCGGGGTCTCTTTTGGTTGCTGCTTGATGCTTCACAGGTCACCCGCGACCGACAGGCGGTCGCGAGTGCCCTAGAAGTTGGCGGTGAAACACACCCTCATCTCGTCCCAGGAGGAGATCGATCCCACGGGCAGGTTCAGGAGCGAGGAACGTGCGCCATCCTTGAGGGCCATGGGGAACCAGTTCGCCATGACCTTCTCGTCACCGCTGGCCGCCTCGATGCTCAGCTCGTAGGGCTGCAAGAACTCGGCAGGGTTGGCGGCACTGTCATAGCATGGAGGCAGGTCGGGCTTGAACTTCCCTGGCCAAACAATGCTGCGCAGCTCCGGAGTGAAAGCGCTGCACCCTGATATGGTCATGAGAGCCCGCCGTGGAGGTGGAGCTTGGTCTTGGCATCCACGCTTCGCCACCACAGGCGGCACGCGGTCTTGACATGGCACCGGGAGCGCGCGCGCTTCTTCTTGTGGCCGCTGGACCACCTGGCAACTTGCTTCATCACACGCAGGCGCCTGATGTTGTGGATAACTGTTGGATTATGGGTTCTGCAAACCCTTGAAAGGTTCAAACTCTAGGGTGTGTGCGGAGATCTCAACCTACCTAGCCTGCCTACTCGCAATCCTCCTAAGCCTAGTGCGTCGGGGTCAAAGATACAAAGAGACACGACAGTTTATCCTGGTTCGGGCAACCTTGCGGTGCAATACCCTACTCCAGCGTTTTGGTGGACTGCCTCGAAGGGCTGAGGATGAACTAATACAGTGGACGAATTGGCCTCAGGAGGTGAGGTGTTCTTGAGCTAGAGAGCTAGTGAGGTGGTCGGGTGAGAACGGATCCTCCCCCCTCTATGGTGGTGGCGAAGTCCTATTTATAATGGCCTTGGTCCTCTTCCCAAATGTTGGCGGGAAGGGATCCCACAACGGCCAGATTTGCAAGGGGACAAGTAGTACATCCTATCCTGACTAAAGTGGTCTTCACCTGTGAAAAGCCTCTGGTCGTGACGCTACGGTGGGCTCGGTGATGACCTCCGTCCTACCGTCCTGGCGGTCTTGGTCTTGTTGCACCAGAATGGAAACCTTTGGCTGATTCCTCGGGACTCCGCATCTGCGGCTTGCCTCCCTTGCACCGAAGAGGAAACTGGCACTCTGCACCCACTGGCGCCTGCCTGGCCTTGGTTGTCATGGCTCACGTCAGCCGATCCTCGTGAGGTGCACCTTGCAGAGAACTCTCCGCCCCTCGGGAGCTAGCCTGAGGAGGCCGATTCCCTCGGGGGTCTTGGTGTCGTCTGCCTTGCGAGGCTTGGCCCGTCGCGAGGGTCTTAAGTTGTCGATCTTTGGCTGGCCGCACTGCCGCCGATGGGGGCCACGCTGTGGGCCAAGGCGAGCAAGTCCGATACCCCATATCTAGAATGCCGACAAGACTTCGTGCCCAAGGCACGCTCGGACTTAGCTTCCAGGCAAAGCCAAGGGGCAAGTCCAGAGTGTCGCGGGCCCTAACAGCCTGCGGCCTTCATGACGCATGGTGATTGATGGGACGTGGGCATCTCCGCTTCCCCATGCTGCCTCGGCAACTACTTCCGTCTGACAAAAGGGCTGCCATTTGCTGTCGTGCTTTCATTGCCTTCTATTCATCTTGCTCCAGATCCCCTTCTCCCAACGCCGAAAGAACTCTCTGGATCTGCCGATTCTCTCCTCCAATCTTTTGCCCAATGGCTGCTGAGAAGACCAAGGCACCAGCCCCGGCTACCGGCCCTGCCTGGTATGAGCCGGCGCTGACCGCACCCTCCGTCACCGAGGAGAAGCTCTAGACCGCGCTTCTCCTGATGGTGAGCGAGGACAACGAGTGAGGGACGACTATGCTCCGGGTCACCGCCGCCACGCCGGAACCCGCGGACAGTACCTTCTATCCTTTCTTCCTACACAGCGTCTGCTCGGGGCTAGTTCCCCCATTCTCCCATTTATTCTATTTTGTTCTCCACAATTACGGCCTCCATGCGCTCCACATCCATCCCAATTCCATCCTCCTCATGTCCAGCTTCGCCTTCTACTGCGATGCGTTCGTGGGGGTGATGCCCTCCGTCGCCATGCTCCGCCACTTCTTCCTCCGCATGACTGGCGACTGGCCCGCAGGGTGCGTCGACTTCGTTGTGGCTCAGGGCGGCAATGCGATCTCCCGCGTCGGGAAAAAGGTGGAGGACGCCCTGAAGAAGTGGGTCCTAATGGACGCCAAGTGCTCCCATGACCTGTTGGGGCTGCCAACCGAGCTCCCCTCCTCCAAGAAGGGGTGGTTTTCTGAGAAGATCACCGACCCTTCCATGAAGCCGTTGATGAAGAAGATGGAGGACGACCTGAAGAATGGAAGCTAACGGGGGTCTTGATTATTAAGGAGTTCCTGATGCAGCGCCTGACACCGCTCCAGGACCGCTCCCGCCCCTTGCGGAAGCTTGGGGGCGCCGACGACAAGATCTGCCTGCGCCAGGATGCCCTTCCTGTGGAGGAGCTGAGTAAGGTGTCACTTTCCTTGACTGGAAAGGACCCTAGCGGTCCTCTGAAGGAGTGGCTCCCGCTCTATCGTCGAGGCGACGGAGAGGAGATTGCCGCCGCCATGCCTGTCTTCGATGAGTTCGGGCCCGTGCTGACGGGGCCTCCCCTGCCGCCCGCCTCCTTGGTGAATCTGTCCTCCGGAGACCGTTCCTCCGAGGCCATCAAGGAGGAGGGCAAGGGGGAATCCTCTGCCCCGAGGCAGAGGTAGCTCCTCCGTAACTTCCCTGACGATGATGACGAGGATGCGCCTCCGGTGGTGGAGCTGCTTGCCCCTCCGGGGTCACCACGAGATCCGGGGTGGCCTCCTCGAAGCAGCCCAAGCAGTCGGTCGTGAAGATGGGAAGGACTGCGCTGATCCCTTCGGATAGTACTCCGCCTTCGCCTGCGGCGTCTCGAGTAGTGCCAACTACGTGCTCCCCTGCTCCCAAGAGCACGGCTCCGACTACCCCGGCGAAGCCCCCACTGTTGGGCCTGAAGAGGAACTACGTCTTCTCTGACCAGTGAGTGTTTTCCCTTGGCCTTGTTCTTGATTCCTGATGCGATGCTCAGTGTCTTCATCCTTTGTTAGGCAACAGTCATCAAAGAAGAAGAGGGAGGGTGCTGGGATCGCCGTGGTCGAGCATGTTGAGGTGGCTGCCCCAGCCCTGGCGAAGAAGAGAGCCCCGGCCCCTGCTGCTCCAGCCGCGACATCGTCTTCTCAGGGCGCGAAGCCCGGCCTCAGGAGGTGAAGGTGTCCTCAGCAGGGCTGACCATATCGGCACCCATCCTTACTGCGGCTACTGAGGTCGCCAGGCCTCTGGAGCCCCCAGTCCTTCCTGCTGCTGTAGCTCCTCCTGCCTTGGTGCCGAGAACGCCCCCTCTCCCGCCCGGCGCGCAGCTGGGCCATGGTGCTCCTGGCGCCTCCGGAGCCCTGGAGGAGGCTCGAGCGGTGCTGAACCTTCTCCAACGTGAACTTCAGGGCCCGGACCGGCGCGCAACATTGGGACGCCTGGGGATAATCTCTGGATGGCTCCAAGCCGAGGCGTCTGTCCGAGCAGCGTGGAGCTCTATGGAGGAGGCCCAGAAGGTGTTTGGGGTGGCTGCTGCCGAGCGTGACCTGGCGTGGAAGGAGATCAAAGAAGCCGAGGATCGGTGCTGCATGGTGGAGGCTGAGCTGAAGGCTTTTCCGGATCAATAGGACACCCAGGCCAGCCAGCTCTAGGAATGAGAGGAGAAGCTGAAGACCCAGGAGGCTATCATTGCCGATTGTGATACTGAACTAAAGAAGGCAGCCTTGGAACAGGCTGTGAAGCGTGGCCGCTTGACGAAGCTGAAGGAGGAGACGGAGGCAGCCCAGGCGGCCCTTGTTGAGGCCAAAGAAGCAGCCACCATGGAGCGCAGCACCCTCGCCTCCCTCGAGCCGAGGTTCCACAAAGCTCAGTGGTCGCTCTTTGGGGGCGATCCCTCGGAGAGAGCGGTGGCCCCAAGGGAGAGCCCTGCCGCCCTGCTCCCTGAGGTTGTGGAAGTGCTCGAGGACGCCGTCGACGGGTTTGGCTCTTTGGTGGAAGGTGAGGCTCGCTTGCCTTCTTCCTCGGTCCTTACGTGCGTCTTCAGCCATCTCTATCTCCGAGATGCCAGCTTCGACTTCGCCGCCTTCCTCAAGCCCGTGGATTCCAACTCCTGCGGCACTGTTGCTGACACCGTGAAGAGCTCCGTGGATGCCCTGCTAAGCAAGTTCCTTGTCGTCGGTCCTGCGGCTGGGGCCGAGGGGACGGGCAACGCGGCTGGCGATGACGCTCCACTAGCGGGCGATGGCGGCACCCAGGGCTGAAGAGGTGGCTTGGTGGTGCTGCTCCTTCCTGTTCGTCCTGTATCATGTAGCATGCCTCGTGGAGGCGTTTAAAACTGATTGCTTGGAACAATATGTTTTTGTAATAATTAGATTGTGGTTCCCCAAATTTTTCCGTTGTGTTTACTGTTCTACGTCAGCAAAGCCTAGCCCCGCACGTATCTCAGCCGCCGTTGGGTCATTCGGATAGCCAGGACGAGACCAAGGGGTGAGGGGCTACGTGACGATTAGGCTCTCGAGACGCTACCGTCAGAGTCCCCTGACGCATTTAACGGCTTGAAAAGGACGAGAGTCAAGCCTTGGCATTCTGCATCGGCAGGGCCTGGCCCCGCGCATACCTCAGCCGCCGTTGGGTCGTCCGGATCACCAGGACAAGACCAAGGGGTGAGGGGCTACATGACCAATTAGGCTCCTGAGACGCGCTGCTCAGGAGTCCCCTTGACGTACAAACTGACCATCATACCTTTCCTCACCGGGCTCTCGCTCGAGAGCGGCACGCGAAGACCAGGTCCGTGGGACCTAGCGAGGTGGGGTCAACGCGATGCTCAGGAGTCCCCTTTGACGTGCGAACATCTTAGGAAAAAGTGTGAAGGCAAGCCTTGGCATTCTGCGTCTGCAGGGCCCGGCCCCGCGCATGCCTCAGCCGCCGTTAGGTCGTCCGGATCACCAGGACGAGACCAAGGGGTGATGGGTTACGTGACCAGTTAGGTTCCTAAGACGCGCTGCTCAGGAGTCCCCCTTGACGTGCGAATGGCTTGAAAAGGTCGAGAGTCAGGCCTTTGCATTCTGCATCGGCAGGGCCCGGCCCCGTGCATACCTCAGCCACCATTGGGTCACCCAGATCACCAGGACGAGATGGGGCTACATGACCAGTTAGGCTCCTGAGACGCGCTGCTCAGGAGTCCCCCTTGACGTATGAACCGACCATCATACCTTTCCTCACCGGGCTCTCGCTCAGGAGGGGCGTGCGAAGACCAGGTCCGTGGGACCTGGCCAGGTGGGGTACGCCAGGCGTGACCTGAGTGTAGCCCCTGTGCTCAGCCCCCTCGCGCTACCCTCCCGAGGGAGAGCAGCGCGATGAGGCTGGACATTGAGCCCGAAAGCTCCTTGAGGTTAATGCAGCCGCGAGGCCACCCCCAGTTGTTTATCACCAGTGTGGAGCATAGCGCTTGAGATCTTGCATGGGCATAGCCGCTCCTCGGCAATGTCGATGGCCAGCGCGGAGCATGGTGCTTCCACTGGAGCGTGGGAGGGGCTCCTCTCGAGGAGAGCCCTGGCATGTACAACCCCATACGACATGTGGCTTTGCAGGGCTGGAGGAGGTGTGTATGGGCACCCGTGAGCCAGCGCGGGACTCACAAGGCCCTACCTCAAGGCGGGTTGCGCCTGAACTTGACTGGGAACACTTGTGTTAGTCCTGCAAGATGGTTAGGCAGCCTGCATCGAATGAGCCTCCTGAGGTTATTTCATGAGAAGGCCAGACACCAATGACCCCAGGAGGTGACATGAACGGGGCCGGCCCGCCAGACAGAGCTCAGCCATTGGGTTTATCGACGCTGCAGGGACGGACTCGAGCATAGACGCCGTGCCCAGTCTTCTCATGAAAAGATCCTGAGGAAAAACAACCGGCGCGCGGTTCCCGTGGCCACGGGGGCACCAGGTCGCGCGCCCTCACTCATCCGCCTGCGATTAGCTCATGCGAGAACAAGGCACCAAGGGCCATGGGAGGTGACGTACATGGAGACTGGCCCGTGAGCTAGAGCTCAGCCTCTTGGATTTAGAGACACTGCAGGGACGGACCCGAGCATAGACTTCGTTCCAGTCCTTAATCATGAGGCGGTCGCGGGAGGGCTCGTAAGGGCATGAGACGTTCTTGGCGATGAAGCGCCGGTCAGGCAGTTGATAATCTCAAGGTAGCTTGGAAAGGAAGGTAAATTAGTTCTGACAAGCACAAAAGAGATACATGCCGCAGGGACGGACCCGCACGGCAAGGGGATGATGCAGCCCGAGGGGCGCTCCCAAACTAAACGAACTAGTGAGATGTCACCTAGTACCGTCGCTGAAGAGATGTCAGGGTGGTAGAAGACGCGCGCTACTGGAGTCGTTCCTCATGAGCCGCCTTGGCCCCGAGCCTCGGGAGGCCCAAGGGGGCTAGGAGGCTCTAGAAGATGCACCTCCATCTCCGCCAGGGTTGCCTGGTGCCTGTCCTCGTGAGCCACCAGGGTGTCCCGCATGCAGCGGTGGAACTCCACAGCCGCGCTCGGCAAGCCGAAGGGCATGCAAACATAGCCGTGAGGCGGCCCCTCACATCGGCCGACACGAGACGGCCAGAAGAGCTGCCCAGATGTGGCCCTGTTGAGCCCTGGGATGTTGATGCAGATGCAGAACTCCTTACCCTCACCAAGGCAGTGAGCCGCACCTCGCGGTAGGCGGCCATCGCCCTGCAGAACCCTTGCCTCTTGAATCTCCTCGATTCCCTTGTTGATGAACTCCTGAATGCCTGGTGCCTTCCACCCAACGCCTTCTCCTGAGAAATGTGCGCTGAAGCACGCCTACACATGCTGCCCAAGCGCCTCCCTTGTGATGCTGGCTAGGTTTGAGGCCCTCCCGAGGAGAGCCCGCGAGCCCAGCCTGAGAGGGGCGCCGGGCACACCTTCCTATGCGATAGGTGAAGGCTCCCCATCTGGGGACGCGAGGCTCATTGTAGCACTATCGAGTGATGATTCCTCGCGAGATCCCTGACCCAGCTGCAGCTTCTTCGTCTCTGGGGGCAACTTCAGGAGGGAGGACACCAGCCTCATCTTTAGTGTTCTCGACTGCTGCAGCCTGGTAGGCGCGCTCAAGGGAGCACACTGCGTCCTTTTCCTGACAAGCGACCGTGATGATGCCGCCGCTTCAAGGCATATTGAGGATGTTGTAGCCGTGGTGCGTTGCTGCCATGAACTTGGCCAGTGCTGGGTACCCTAGGATAGCATTGTATGGCAGGCGGATGTCGGCAACGTCGAAGTCGATGAGCTCAGTGTGGTAGTTGTTGCATTCACCGAAGGTGACAGGGAGGCAGACCTGCCCTATCGGCTGTGTGGAACCATCGGTCACTCCTGAGAATGGCTTGGTAGGTTGAAGCTGGTAGTATGGCACTTGGAGCCTGCCGAACGTTTGAACAGAGAGAACGTTGAGCCCTGCTCCACCATCGATGAGAGTCTTGGTGACGACCACGTTGCTGATGATAGGCGAGCAGAGCATGGGGAGCGTGCCGGTAGTGGCCGCGCACTTGAGCTGGTCTGAGGAGCTGAAGGTGATGGCGCATTTCGACCACCTCAGTGGGAGAGTTGCTTCGGGCTTGGGGAGCGCTGCGTTCACCTCGTGCGCAAACTGCTTGAAGATGCGGTGAGAAGCTGGGGCCTGTGAACCGCCCAGGATGCAGGCGATGGCTCGAGGCTCCTGGAAGCCCCCAGCCCCCTCGTCCTGGTGATGATCTTCATTCCTTCTTGGCGGTGGAGGCATTGGAGGATGACCGAAATTTCCCTGAGGCCGATCCTCACGAGACTACTCCCTCCAGGCGCCCTCGCGAGGTTGGCCCTACCAACGGTCCTCCCGAGGATGGTCGCGCCACTCCTGGCGATGGTCGCGTCCATCCCAGCGTCCTCCACCTCGTCCACCTCCGCGGCTGTAGCCTTGATCATTGCACTCGGGGCGTCGACCGAGGCACCCGTCATGGAGGGCCCTGAGCCCCTGGCAGTCATTGTTGTTGTGGCTATGGACGTTGTGGAAGACGCGGAACGGTTGGTTTCTATTGGATTACTTGGGGAGGTCGCAGCCGCGCTTCATTTCTTGCTTGGTAGCGAGCACGGCCGGCTCCTTGCGCTTCATGTCCTTGGCCTTGGCCTTCTTGTCTTCTGGGTCAGCATCGGGGACCTCGAGGAGGGAGAGGCGCCCCTCCTCAGCCCTCGCACACTTGTTTCCCATGTTGAACATCTCCAGGGCTGTGCAGAGGTCCTTGTGGATGGCGAGCTCCTCCTTCATCTTAACGTCGCGGAAGCCATCAGTGAACGCTGAAATGATGGCCTCGTCCGAAACCTTGGGGATCTTGAGGCGAACGTTGTTGAAGCGATGGATGTACTTCTACAGGGTCTCTCCTGATTGCTGCTTGATGCATCGCAGGTCACCCGCGGCCGGCGGGCAGTCGCGAGTGCCCTGGAAGTTGGTGATGAAGCGGTTGTGCATCTCCTCCTAGGAAGAGACTAACCCTACGGGGAGATTCAGGATCCAGGAGCATGCGCCATCCTTGAGGGCCATGGGGAACTAGTTCGCCGTGATCTTCTCGTCTCCGTTGGCCGCCTCGATGCTCAGCTCATAGAGCTGCAGGAACTTGGCAGGGTCGGCGGTGCCGTCGTAGCATGGAGGCAGGTCAGGTTTGAAATTGCTTAGCCAGATGACGTTGCGAAGCTCTGAGGTGAACACGCGACATCCTTTTGTGGCCACGGGGGTCCGTCGAGGAGGTGGAGCTTGGTCCTGGTGCTCGTGCGCCACCACCTCCTATGGCACCACGCGAGCTTGACGTGGGGGCGTCGGAAGCACGTGTGCTTCTCCTTGAGGCCGCTGCACCACCTGGAAGCTCACCTCTTCCCGCACAGGTGCCTATCACGGCGGGTCACGCCGTGGTTCCACATGCCTTGTCTCGATGATGACGCCCTGGGCTGGAGGTGGCGGAGGTGCCCTATGAGTCACGTCACCCGCGGGAGGCGGCTGCTGAGGCAGTGAGCGGGCCGGTGCAGCAGAGCCCCCAGCCACGCTGATGAGCTCAGCGATCCGCTCGAGCCACTCCTCGTAGAAGTCGTCAACTGGGCGGTAGCGAAGGAGCTCCTGTGCCATGAGTAGAGCAACCTGCGCGTTTGCCGGGCCGTGGCGTGCTTGGGAGGATGAAGTTGCCGGGGTTAGTGATGGTGTGGCGGTGCGCCCGCCGCGGCGCACCAAAGGGTGCAGTGAAGAAGCTTGCTGCTCGTGGCCGGCAGGGCCCGCGGCGGCGTTGGCCACCGGAGACGGAGCACAGCGAGCGCAACCATCGCTTGCCGGAGCCATTTGAGAAACGCGAGCGACAACCGCGGCCCGGTGCTCAGCGAGAGCCCGACGTGCGTCAGCCATGGAGGTGTCGGAGTGGCGATGGATCGAGCGACGGAAGAGAGGATCCGATGCACCCCTACCTGGCGCGCCAAATGTCGGATTACGGGTTCCTCAAACCCTTGAAAGGTTCGAACTCTGGGGTGCATGCAGAGATCTCAACCAACCTAGCCTGCCTACTCGCAATCCTCCTAAGCCTAGCACGTCGGGCTCAAAGAGACAACAAGACACAGTAGTTTATCCTAGTCCGGGCACCTTGTGGTGTAATACCCTACTCCTGCGTTTTGGCGGATTGCCTTGAAGGTCTGAGGATGAACTAGTACAGTGGACGAACTGGCCTCAGGATGTGAGATGTTCTTTAGCTAGAGAGCTGGTGAGGTGGTCGTGTGAGAATGGAATCGCCCCCTCTATGGTCGTGGCTAAGTCCTATTTATAGTGGCCTTGGTCCTCTTCCCAAATTTTGGCGGGAAGGGATCCCACAACGGCCAGATTTGAAAGGGGACAAGTAGTACATCCTATCCTGACTAAAGAGGTCTTCGCCTGCGAAAAGCTCTGGTCATGACGCTGCGGTGGGCTCGGTGATGACCTCCGTCCTGCCGTCCTAGCGGTCTTGGTCTTGTTGCACCAGAATGGAACCCTTTGGCTGATTCCTCGAGACTCCACGCCTGCGGCTTGCCTCCCTTGCACCAAAGAGGAAACTAGCGCTCTGCGCCCGCTGGTGCCTGCCTTGTGCCCGCCTGGCCTTGGTCTTCATGGCTCATGTCAGCCGAGCCTCATGAGGTGCACCTTGCATAGAACTCTCCGCCCCTCGGGAGCCAGCCTGAGGAGGCCGTCGTGGTCTTGGTGTCGTCTCCTTCGCGAGGCTTGGCCCCTCGCGAGGGTCTTGAGTCGTTGATGCTGAAGCTGGGCCGTACCAAGACGTCGATGGGGCCACGTGGTGGGCCGCAGGTAGGCAAGTCTGGATACCTTTATATCCAGAACGCCGACAATCTAGCCGAGGTGCCACCTGCCTTGGCTCGATGATGGCATCTTGCCTTGGAGGCGGATGAGGAGCCCCGTGTGCTACATCTCCCGCACCAGGGGCAATTGAGGCAGCGAGCGAGCTGGTGCAGCAAAGTCCCCAGCAGCGCGGACGAGCTCAGCGATGCGGTCGAGCCAGTCCTCGTAGAGGTCGTCCACCAAGCGGTAGTGCAGGAGCTCACACGCCATGAGCAAAGCAGCCTATGCATTCACCAAGCCACGACGAGTGTGAGAGGAAGAAGCGGCTGGAGTCAGCGACGGTGTTGTGGTACACCCGTCATGGTGCACAGACGGATGTAGTGAAGAGGCTTGTTGCCCGTAGCCTGCGGTGCCCGTGGCGGCGTTTGCCACCAATGACGGGGGTCGGCGAGGGCAGCCGTCGCCCGTCGGCGCTGTCTAAGCAACACGGGCAGCAAGGGCGGCCCGACGCTCAGCACGAGCTCGGCGCGCGTCAGCCATGGAAGCGGTGGAGCAGCGGCGAGTCGATCCCACAGAAAGGAAGCTCCGACGCACCTCTACCTGGCACACCAAATGTCAGATTATGTGTTCTGTAGACCCTTCAGAGGTTCAAACTCTGGGGTGTGTGCAAAGATCTCACTCTCCCCAGTCTGTCGACTCGCTAATCTCATAGCCTAACGCGTCGAGCTCGAAGGAAACAGGACACAGCAGTTTACCCACGTTTGGGCCACCTTGCAATGTAAAACTCTACTCCTGCTAGGTCCTATTTATAGTGGCCTTGGTCCTCTTCCCGAATGGAGGCGGGAAGGGATCCCTCAACGGCCAAATTTGAAGGGAGACAACAATTACATCTTATCCTGACTAAAGTGATCTTCGCCTGCAAAAGCCTCTGGTCGTGACGCTGCGGTGGGCTCAGCAATGACCTCCTTCCTGTCGTCCTAGCAGTCTTGGTCTTGTTGCACGGGAATGGAAACCTTTGGCTGCTTTCTTAGGACTCCGCACCTGCTTCTTGCCTCCTTTGCACCAAAGAGGAAAGTGGTACTCTGCGCCCGCTGGCGCCCGCCTGCTCTTGGTCGTCATGGCTCACGTCATCCGAACCTTGCGAGGTGAGCCTTGCATAGAAATCTTTGCTCCTCGAGAGCCAGCCTGAGGAGGTCGATCCCCTTGGAGGTCTTGGTGTCATCCGCCTCACGAGGCTTGGCGCCTTGCGAGGGTCTTCAGTTGTTGATGTCGAAACTGGGTCGTACCAGGCCGCCGATGGAGCCACGCCGCGGGCCGCAGGCAGGCGAGTCTGGGTACCCCCGTATCCAGAACACCGACAGGCAGCTCTGCTCGCCGTTGAGGCAGCCGCGGCATGCTTCGCTCGTGTCCGTCCGTGCGTTTTGCTTGACATTGAAGTGGCCGCGGCGTGCTCCACACTGGTGTCCATGCGCGTGCTTTGCTCAGGTTGAGGCAAATTTACAATGGCAACGGTTAATAATTGTCTTACATATTCAGGATAATTTAAAATGCCACATGTGGCAATGCCCAGAACACTCACGACCTACATATGCATACAATTATAATAAAATACAAGCTAAAAGGCTGAGCTAGCGGCCTTCTGACGACGGTCTTCTTAGAATCCATGGTCAGCATAGCACCCTTGCAGCCATTTATACAAAGTGTCCCGACCCGCCTCCGCCTACGGGGTTGCAGGCGCTGGGAGGCTCTTGGGGCTGTTGGGCCTCTTCCAGAAGAGCTTGACAGTGTACAATCACGCACATGATATCTCCATGGAACCTCTCCATTTCCATGTCTCTATCCTGGTAGCAAATTTCGTCCGTCACCTGCATCCTCAAGATATCACATTGGCGATGGTCTACTTTGTCGGGGACATCAACTCCGCCAAGGATGCGCTCGAGCCTGGCCACCACATCGTCAGGATCGAGGTTGACACGGCCGCCACGGGCAATGATGAAGCCGCAGGCTGGCTGTGTCTTGACTGAATCGCAGAGGTCCTCTGCCCATTCCTTGCGGGGCATCAGGCTCTCGATGAGCACTGGTGATGGCGGCTCTTCAGGTGGGTCGTCAATCATGTCGCCGAGCAGCTATGGATCTTTTCCAGGTGGATAGCAAACTGCTCATCACACTTCCTTTGCAATATGTCGATTATGCACCCAAGGACTGTCACACACATATCACTGTCGATGGGCCATGGTGCCTGCACCGGCCGATGAAGCTCTTGCTCCTTGACCTTCTCCGGCTCATTCTCCTCGCCGAAGATGTAACGCAGGTAGGGGTCGACGTCGAAGCTTTGGTCGTTGCCAGGCATGCTTGGAATAACTAATGGTAGATGGGTGAGGACTAGATCTGCGCAGAGTGTCGCAACGGTGTGTTGCCGCCTAGGTTATATGCTGCAAGCCATTAGCTAGTGGCGGCAAACCGATGATAGAAGAGGCGTGCATTTTACAAATCACCCATGTGGAGCGCGGGAAGCATTCGCTGGAGCATCGGAAGACTAAGTGGAGGACACAACAAACCGAATACCGTATGCAGTGCCACGTGTTATTTATCACACACGTGTTAACATAAGGAAATGTATGTGTAACTTACTAATCACCGCACACAAGTACTCACAGACACATCGTGTGCGATACTCAGCCACTACAAGCAACTAGTTTGCATTTTTCAAAGTTTTTTGTACAAACAGAATCGCAGACGATCTAATTATAGTAACCGTGTGCGTTATAATTTCTCATCACAAACAGTTCATCCAAATGGGATGTTTGCTGCATATCACACACATCTGGTTTACACGAATCGTTTGTGTTCTTTTGGTTCATACCAAACAGTTCATCTATGTGAACTGCATGCCGCAAATCACACACATCTTATTAAGTTAAACCGTTTCTGTTCTCTTCCATAGTCCAAAATAGTTCGTCCGAGTGAACCGTATGCCATATATCACACACACACCTTGGACTGGTTGACCATTTCTATTGCATTCCCTAATAGCAAATAGTTCATCAGAGCAAACTGTATGCCGTATACCGCACACACATTGATATGGCTGCCCATTTCTGTTGTTCTGTCTAATCACAAACAGTTCGTATGGATCAACTGTATGCCCCGCGTCGCACACGTGACTAAAATCGGAACCATGTTTGATGTCTCCGCCATCGTGAACGTTTTGCATCTTTTTTATGGTTTTTTTACATCCCCATTTGCGATTAATGCATCGCACACAGTTTTGTCAAAGGGTCTCTGATCGTAGTGTCGTGTTAGTAGCATCCTGCAGTAGCGTCAACTTTGCATGCATGTGGAACAATTAGAGAATATGTTATGTGATAGCTATATTTTTGAATTTGAATATGATCCCACATGCAGTTATTATGAGAGACGCAAATATGGTTGTAGAAATCTTCATGTTGCAAAATTACCTCTCGTAATGTTAAGATTGCTATCGTTTCTTTTTTCTTCCTTGCATATACTAGATATTGCTTATCTTGATAATTTGTTTGGTTATAAAATGCCTATGCATAGGAAGTATGTTAGACTTAAATATGATTTTCACATGCGATATGATGCTCTCTTTGTGCTTCAATTCTTGTCTTCATTGTGAGCATCAATAAAATTAACAATGCCTACCTAAAAGGCTTTAAACAAAAGCACTTGTTGGGAGACATCCCAATATTTTTATTTTCTGTTTTTATGTAAATATGCAATTATACTTCTGTTATGACTGTGTTTTAGTGCTTACCAAGTATGACCTATGTGATGGTTTGGAAGATTGATGATTTGATTCTGTGCAAAAATAGAAACTTTTATGTCCAGTAGAAGAATTGTTTAAAATCATTGGAGCGACGAAAAGTTCTTATTTTTATACTTTATTGATATACAAATTTCCCGCGTTTTCATAATTTTAGGAGTTACATAAGTTTGGCTAATGTCTAGATTACTACAGATTGTTCTGTTTTTGACAGATTCTAATTTCACTGTGTTGTTTGCTTATTTTGATGAATCTATGGGTAGTATTAGGGGGTACGAACCATGGAGAAGTTAGGATACAGTAGATATAATGCAAATATAAACTTGGAATGAGTTTACAACATTACCTAAAAGTGGTTATTTGCTTTGTTTCACTAATGGATCTCACGAGTTTTCTGTTGAGTTTTGTGTTGTGAAGTTTTCAAGTTTTGGGTAAACTTTTGATGGATTAAGGAATAAGGTGTGGCAAGAGCCTAAGCTTGGGGATACCCAAGGCACCTAAAGGTAATATTTAAGGACAACCAAGCATCTAAGCTTGGGGATGCCCCAGATGGCATCCACTCTGTTATCTATAATCCATCGATAGTATTACTTGAGGCTATATTTTTGTTCACCACATGATATGTGTTTTGCTTGGTGAGTCTTGCATTATATGTGTCAGACCGGTGGGACTGGGGGTACCCAGGCCCGTCTGCCTGTGGCCCATCGCGTGGAACTATCAGAAGGCCCAGCGCAGCCCAGCTTTAGGGCTTCATGAGCAAGACCCGCGCGAGGGCCCCCCAGCCTCGTGAGGCGAGTGTCAGCAAGGGTCGTCAAGAGCTCCCTAGAGCCTCACACAGGGTGGCCTCCCGAAGCTGCCTCTCGAGGCTCCTCGTGAGGCGGATATCTCTAGGCTCGCCAAGCTTGCCTCAGGCTACACATGGGTGACGCGAGCCACGACGAGCGGTGCCAGGAGGGCGCCAGCGGGCGCGGATAAGGATGATTTCCTCTTTTGGGCTAAGGAGGAAGGGACGACATGTGGGTTCCCGAATCACCCAAAGGTTGCCACTTTGGTGCAAGAAGGCCAGGATGGCAGGCTCGCCAGGACGGAGGTCAGCATCGATCCCACCACCATGTCACGGCAGGAGGCTTTGGCAAGAAAAGACCACCATTAGTCAGGATAGGATGTACTCCTGCCCCCTACAAAATTTGTCGTTCCGGCATCCCTTCCCGCCTAGGGTTTTCAGGGGAAGAGGACCGAGGCGAGTATAAGTATTGGCTAGTCTCCATCGAAGAGAAGGATCGAGTCCTGGCATCCCTGAGACCGGACCAGAGCCTCCCGAGGCAGTTCATCTTTCCTGTACACTCATACTCATCCTCCTTCCCAAGGCAATCCACACAAAGTAGGAGTAGGGTCTTGAAGGAAATATGCCCTAGAGGCAATAATAAAGTTATTATTTATTTCCTCATATCATGATAAATGTTTATTATTCATGCTAGAATTGTATTTACCGGAAACATGATACATGTGTGAATACATAGACAAACATATAGTCACTAGTATGCCTCTACTTGACTAGCTCATTAATCAAAGATGGTTATGCTTCCTAACCATAAGCATGTGTTGTCATTTGATTAATGGGATCACATCATTAGGAGAATGATGTGATTGACATGACCCATTCCATTAGCCTAGCACTTGATCGTTTAGTATGTTGCTATTGCTTTCTTCATGACTTATACATGTTCCTGTAACTATGAGATTTGCAACTCCCGTTTACCGGAGGAACACTTTCGGTGCTACCAAACATCACAACGTAACTGGGTGATTATAAAGGAGCACTATAGGTGTCTCCAAAGGTACATGTTGGGTTGGCGTATTTCGAGATTAGGTTTTCTCACTCCGATTGTCGGAGAGATATCTCTGGGCCCTCTCGGTAATGCACATCACTATAAGCCTTGCAAGCAATGTAGCTAAATGAGTTATTTACGAAATGGTGCATTACGTAACGAGTAAAGAGACTTGCCGGTAACGAGATTGAACTAGGTATTGGATACCGATGATCGAATCTCGGGCAAGTAACATACCGATGACAAAGGGAACAACATATGTTGTTATGCGGTTTGACCGATAAAGATCTTCGTAGAATATGTAGGAGCCAATATGAGCACCCAGGTTCCGCTATTGGTTATTGACCGAGAATAGTTCTAGGTCATGTCTACATAGTTCTCGAACCCGTAGGGTCCGCACGCTTAAGGTTTCGATGATAGTTATATTATGAGTTTATGAGTTTTGATGTACCGAAGGAGTTCGGAGTCCCGGATGAGATCGGGGACATGACGAGGAGTCTCGAAATGGTCGAGACGTAAAGATCGATATATTGGACGACTAGATTCGGAGTTCGGAAAGGTTCCGAGTGATTCGGGTATTTTTCGGAGTACCGAAGAGTTACGGAAATTCGCCAGGGAGTATATGGGCCTTATTGGGCCATACGGGAATAGAGGAGAGAGGCCAAAAGGAAGGAGGCCTGCGGCCCCCCTCTGATCCGAATTGGACAAGGGGCGCAGCCCCCTTTTCCTTCTTCCTCTCCCCCTCTTTCCCCTTCTCCTACTCCAACAAGGAAGGAGGGAGTCCTACTCCCGGTGGGAGTAGGACTCCCCTTGGCGCGCCTCCTCCTAGGCCGGCTGCCCCCTCCCCCTTCCTCCTTTATATAGGGGGCAGGGGGCACCCCATAACACACAAGTTGATCTTCGTGATCGTTCCTTAGCCGTGTGTGGTGCCCCCTCCACCATATTCCACCTCGGTCATATCGTTGCGGTGCTTAGGCGAAGCTCTGCGTCGGTAGAACATCATCATCCTCACCACGCCGTCGTGCTGACGGAACTCATCCCCGACACCCTGCTAGATCGGAGTCCGGGGATCGTCATCGAGCTGAACGTGTGCTGAACTCGGAGGTGCCGTACATTCGGTACTTGGATCGGTTGGATCGTGAAGACGTACGACTACATCAACCTTGTTGTCATAATGCTTCCGCTTACGGTCTACGAGGGTACGTGGACAACACTCTCCCCTCTCGTTGCTATGCATCACCATGATCTTGCGTGTGCGTAGGAAATTTTTTGAAATTACTACGTTCCCCAATAGTGGCATCCGAGCTTGGTTTTATGCGTAGATGTCATATGCACGAGTAGAACACAACTGAGTTGTGGGCGATACTAGTCATACTGCTTAGCAGCATGTTATACTTTGGCTCAGCGGTATTGTGAGATGAAGCGGCCCGGACCGACATTACGCGTACGCTTACGCGAGACTGGTTTCACCGTTACGAGCACTCGTGCTTAAAGGTGACTGGCGGGTGTCTGTCTCTCTCAGTTTAGCTGAATCGAGTGTGGCTACGCCCGGTCCTTGCGAAGGTAAAAACAGCACTAACTTGACGAACTATCGTTGTGGTTTTGATGCATAGGTAAGAACGGTTCTTGCTCAGCCCGTAGCAGCCACATAAAATTTGCAACAACAAAGTAGAGGACGTCTAACTTGTTTTTGCAGGGCATGTTGTGATGTCATATGGTCAAGACGTGATGCTATATTTTATTGTATGAGATGATCATGTTTTGTAACCAAAGTTATCGGCAACTGGCAGGAGCCATATGGTTGTCGCTTTATTGCATGAAATGCAAACGCCCTGTAATTGCTTTACTTTATCACTAAGCGGTAGCGATAGTCGTAGAAGCAATAGATGGCGTCACGACAACGATGCTACGATGGAGATCAAGGTGTCGCGCGGGTGACGATGGTGATCACAACGGTGCTTCGGAGATGGAGATCACAAGCACAAGATGATGATGGCCATATCATATCACTTATATTGATTGCATGTGATGTTTATCCTTTATGCATCTTATCTTGCTTTGATTGACGGTAGGATTTTAAGATGATCTCTCACTAAAATTATCAAGAAGTGTTCTCCCTGAGTATGCACCATTGCGAAAGTTCTTCGTGCTGAGACACCACGTGATGATCGGGTGTGATAGGCTCTACGTTCAAATACAACGGGTGCAAAACAGTTGCACACGCTGAATACTCAGGTTAAACTTGATGAGCCTAGCATATAACAGATATGGCCTCCGAACACGGAGACCGAAGGGTCGAGTGTGAATCATATAGTAGATATGATCAACATATTGATGTTCACCATTGAAACTACTCCATCTCACGTGACGATCGGACATGGTGTAGTTAATATGGATCACGTAATCACTTAGAGGATTAGAGGGATGTCTATCTAAGTGGGAGTTCTTAAGTAATATGATTAATTGAACTTAAATTTATCATGAACTTAGTCCTGGTAGTATTTTGCAAATTATGTTATAGATCAATAGCTCGCATTATTGCTTCCCTATGTTTTTGCTTCCCTATGTTTTTATATGTGTTCCTAGAGAAAACTATGTTGAAAGATGTTAGTAGCAATGATGCGGATTGGATCCGTGATCTGAGGTTTATCCTCATTGCTGCACAGAAGAATTATGTCCTTAATGCACCGCTAGGTGACAGACCTATTGCAGGAGCAGTTGAAGATGTTATGAACGTTTGGCTAGCTCAATATGATGACTACTTGATAGTTTAGTGCACCATGCTTAACGGCTTAGAATCGGGACTTCAAAGATGTTTTGAACGTCATGGACCATATGAGATGTTCCAGGAATTGAAGTTAATATTTCAAGCAAATACCGAGTTGAGAGATATGCGGTCTCCAACAAGTTCTATAGCTAAAAGATGGAGGAGAATCGCTCAACTAGTGAGCATGTGCTCAGATTATGCAGGTACTTCAATCTCTTGAATCAAGTGGGAGTTAATCTTCCGGATAAGATAGTGATTGATGAGTTCTCTAGTCACCATCACCAAGTTACTAGAACTTCATGATGAACTATAGTATGCAAGGGATGGCGAAAACGATTCCCGAGCTCTTCGTGATGTTGAAATCGACGAAGGTAGAAATCAAGAAAGAGCATCAAGTGTTGATGATTGACAAGATCACTAGTTTCAAGAAAAGGGAAAGGGAAAGAAAGGGAACTTCAAGTAGAATGGCAAGCAAGTTGTCACTCCCGTGAAGAAGACCAAAGCTGGACCAAAGCCTGAAACTAAGTGCTTACACTGCAAAGGAAATGGTCACTGCAAGCGGAAATGCCCTGAATATTTGGTCGATAAGAAGGATGGCAAAGTGAACAAGGGTATATTTGATATACAGGTGACTGATGTGTACCTTACTAGTGTTTATAGTAGCCCCTGAGGATTTGATACTTGTCCGGTTGCTAAAAATTAGTAACTCGAAACAGGAGATACAGAATAAACAGAGACTAGTTGAGGGTGAAGTGACGATGTATGTTGGAAGTAGTTCCAAGATTGATATGATCATCATCGCACACTCCCTATACTTTCGGGATTAGTGTTAAACCTAAATAAATATTATTTGGCGTTTGCATTGAGCATGAATATGATTTGATCACGTTTATTGCAAAACGGTTATTCATTTAAAGTCAAAGAATAATTGTTGTTCTATTTACATGAATAAAACCTTCGATGGTCATACACCCAATGAAAATAGTTTGTTGGATCTCGATCGTAGTGATACACATATTCATAATATGGATGCCAAAAGATGCAAAGTTAATAATGATAGTGCAACTTATTTGTGGCACTGCCGTTTGGGTCATATCGGTGTAAAGTGCATGAAGAAACTCCATAAAGATGGATTTTCGGAATCACTTGGTTATGAATCATTTGATGCTTGCGAACTGTGCCTTCTTTGGCAAGATGACTAAAACACCGTTCTCCGGAACAATGGTACGAGCTACTAACTTGTTGGAAATAACACATACCGATGTATGAGGTCCAATAAGTGTTGATGCTTGTGGCCGGTATTGTTATTTTCTGACCTTCACAGATGATTTGAGCAGATATGGGTATATCTACTTAATGAAACACAAGTCTGAAACATTTGAAAAGTTCAAAGATTTTCAGAGTGAAGTGGAAAATCATCGTAACAAGAAAATAAAGTTTCTATGATCTGATCATGGAGGAGAATATTTGAGTTACGAGTTTGGTTTACATTTGAAACAATGCGGAATAGTTTCGCAACTCACGCCACCCGGAACACCACGATGAAATGGTGTGTCCGAATGTCTCTTACTGATTTACCGCTATCGTTTTGGGGTTATGCTTTAGAGACGGCCACATTCACGTTAAATAGGGCACCATCAAAATCCGTTGAGATGACGCCTCATGAACTGTGGTTTGGCAAGAAACCGAAGTTGTCGTTTATTAAAGTTTGGGGTTGCGATGCTTATGTGAAGAAACTTCAACCAGATAAGCTCAAACCCAAATCGGAGAAATGTGTCTTCATAGGATACCCAAAAGACACTGTTGGGTACACCTTCTATCACAGATCTTAGGGCAAGATTTTCGTTGCTAAATTCGGATCCTTTCTAGAGAAGGAGTTTCTCTCGAAAGAAGTGAGTGGGAGGAAAGTAGAACTTGATGAGGTAACTATACCTGCTCCCTTATTGGAAAGTAGCTCATCACAAGAACCGGTTCCTGTGACAACTACACCAATTAGTGAGGAAGGTAATGATATTGATCATTAAACTTCAGATCAAGTTTCTACTGAACTTCATAGGTCTACCAGAGTAAGATCCGCACCAGAGTGGTACGGTAATCCTATTATGGAAGTCATGTTACTTGACCATGATGAACCTACGAACTATGAGGAAGCGATGATGAGCCCAGATTCTGCAAAATGGCTAGAGGCCATGAAATCTGAGATGGGATCCATGTATGAGAACAAAGTATGGACTTTGGTTGACTTGCCCGATGATCGGCAAGTAATTGAGAATAAATGGATCTTTAAGAAGAAGACTGACGCTGATGGTAATGTAACTGTCTATAAAGCTCGACTTGTTGCAAAAGATTTTCGACAAGTTCAAGGGGTTGACTACGATGATACTTTCTCACCCGTAGCGATGCTTAAGTCTGTCCGAATAATGTTAGCAATTGCTGCATTTTATGATTATGAAATTTGGCAAATGGATGTCAAAACTGCATTCTTGAATGGATTTCTAGAAGAAGAGTTGTATATGATGCAACCAGAAGGTTTTGTCAATCCTAAAAGTGCTAACAAAATGTGCAAGCTCCAGCGATCCATCTATGGAATGGTGCAAGTATCTCAGAGTTGGAATATACGCTTTGATAAGTTGATCAAAGCATATAGTTTTATACAGACTTTCGGTGAAGCCTATATTTACAATAAAGTGAGTGGGAGCACTACAGCGTTTCTGATAAGTATATGTGAATGACATATTGTTGATCGGAAATAATGTAGAATTATTCTGCAAAGTATAAAGGAGTGTCTGAAAGGAGTTTTTTCAAAGAAAGACCTCGGTAAAGCTACTTACATATTGAGCATCAAGATCTATTGAGATAGATCAAGATGCTTGATAAGATTTTCAATGAGTACATACCTTGACAAGATTTTGAAATAGTTCAAAATGGAGCAGTCAAAGAAAGAGTTCTTGCCTGTGTTGCAAAGGTATGAAATTGAGTAAGACTCAAAGCCCGACCACTGCAGAAGATAGAAAGAGAATGAAAGTCATTCCCTATGCCTTGGCCATAGGTTCTATAAAGTATGCCATGCTGTGTACCAAATCTATTGTATACCCTACCACTGAGTTTGGCAAGGGAGTACAATAGTGATCTAGGATTAGATCACTGGACAGCGGTCAAAAATTATCCTTAGTAGAATAAGGATATGTTTCTCAATTATGGAGGTGAAAAAAGGTTCGTCGTAAAGGTTACGTCGATACAAGTTTTGGCACTGATCCAGATGACTCTAAAGTCTCAATCTGGATACATATTGAAAGTGGGAGCAATTAGGTAGAGTATCTCCGTGCAAAGCATTGTAGACATAGAATATTTGCAAAATACATACGGCTCTGAATGTGACAGACCCGGTGACTAAACTCCTCTCACGAGCAAAACATGATCATACCTTAGTACTCTTTGGGTGTTAATCACATAGCGATGTGAACTAGATTATTGACTATAGTAAAACCTTTGGGTGTTGGTCACATGACGATGTGAACTATGGGTGTTAATCACATACAAATGTGAATATTGGTGTTGAATCACATGATGATGTGAACTAGATTATTGACTCTAGTGCAAGTGGGATACTGAAGGAAATATGCCCTAGAGGCAATAATAAAGTTATTATTTATTTCCTCATATCATGATAAATGTTTATTATTCATGCTAGAATTGTATTAACCGGAAACATGATACTTGTGTGAATACATAGACAAACATATAGTCACTAGTATGCCTCTACTTGACTAGCTCATTAATCAAAGATGGTTATATTTCCTAACCATAGACATGTGTTGTCATTTGATTAATGGGATCACATCATTAGGAGAATGATGTGATTGACATGACCCATTCCGTTAGCCTAGCACTTGATCGTTTAGTATGTTGCTATTGCTTTCTTCATGACTTATACATGTTCCTGTAACTATGAGATTATGCAACTCCCGTTTACCGGAGGAACACTTTGGGTGCTACCAAACGTCACAACGTAACTGGGTGATTATAAAGAAGCACTACAGGTGTCTCCAAAGATACATGTTGGGTTGGCGTATTTCGAGATTAGGTTTTGTCACTCCGATTGTCGGAAAGGTATCTCTGGGCCCTCTCGGTAATGCACATCACTATAAGCCTTGCAAGCAATGCAGCTAAATGAGTTAGTTACGGAATGATGCATTACTTCACGAGTAAAGAGACTTGCCGGTAACGAGATTGAACTAGGTATTGGATACCGACGATCGAATCTCGGGCAAGTAACATACCGATGACAAAGGGAACAACATATGTTGTTATGCGGTTTGACCGATAAAGATCTTCGTAGAATATGTAGGAGCCAATATGAGCATCTAGGTTCCACTATTGGTTATTGACCGAGAATAGTTCTAGGTCATGTCTACATAGTTCTCGAACCCGTAGGGTCCGCACGCTTAAGGTTTCGATGACAGTTATATTATGAGTTTATGAGTTTTGATGTACCGAAGGAGTTCAGAGTCCCGGATGAGATCAGGCACATGAAGAGGAGTCTCGAAATGGTTGAGACGTAAAGATCGATATATTGGACGACTAGATTCGGAGTTCGGAAAGGTTCCGAGTGATTCGGGTATTTTTCGGAGTACCGGAGAGTTTCGGGGAATTCGCCGGGGAGTATATGGGCCTTATTGGGCCATACGGGAATAGAGGAGAGAGGCCAAATGGAAGGAGGCCTGCACCGCCCCTCTGGTCCGAATTGGATAAGGGGCGCAGCCCCCTTTTCCTTCTTCCTCTCCCGCTCTTTCCCCTTCTCCTACTCCAACAAGGAAGGAGGGAGTCCTACTCCCGGTGGGAGTAGGACTCCCCTTGGCACGCGTCCTCCTAGGCCGGCCGCCCCCACCCCCTTGCTCCTTTATAACGGGGGCAGGGGGGCACCCCATAACACACAAGTTGATCTTCGTGATCGTTCCTTAGCCGTGTGCGGTGCCCCCGTCCACCATATTCCACCTCGGTCATATCGTTGCGGTGCTTAGGCGAAGCTCTGCGTCGGTAGAATATCATCGTTGTCACCACGCCGTCGTGCTGACGGAACTCATCCCTGACACCCTACTAGATCGGAGTTCGGGGATCGTCATCGAGCTAAACGTGTGCTGAACTCGGAGGTGTCGTACGTTCGGTACTTGGATCGGTCGGATCGTGAAGACATACGACTACATCAACCGTGTTGTCATAATGCTTCCGCTTACGGTCTACGAGGGTACGTGGACAACACTCTCCCCTCTCGCTGCTATGCATCCCCATGATCTTGCGTGTGCGTAGGAAATTTTTTGAAATTACTACATTCCCCAAAAGGTCTTACACCGCAAGGTGGCCCGAACCTAGGTAAATCCCTGTGTCGTGTCTTCCTTTCCGCTTGCTCGAGCATGTGGTAACGCCGCCATGAGGTGATTGAGCAGCGGTCCAGAGCCTACTGGAGTTCTTTGAGCACACCCAGAGTTCGAACCTTTTCTTGGGTCCCAGAGCCCCGATTCCGACATTTGGCACACCGGGTAGGGGTGTGCCAGAGTTCTTCCACTTTGTTCAGCCCCTGCTCCACCGTCCCCATGGTCGATGCTAGTCGTGTTTGTGTCGAGCTTCGTGCAGGTCATGTCGCCAAGACAGAGCCTGCAGGTCACGGCGCCCGCCACCACTGACCCTGACGCTCACGAGCAGTAGGACTCCCCTCTGCCGCCCTCCATGCAAAACAATGACTACACTGTTGCTCCTTCGCTCACCCCAGCTATGGCTTGGTATTCTCATGGCGCGTGAGCGGCTGCGCTACCGCCCTGCCAACGAAGGCTACGACACCTGGCATGGCCGCATCACCAAGCTCGTCAACACCGCAGGCGAGGCCCCAACACCCTCCCACTTGCACTGTCCTCCGCCGTATCATGCAGGCGACATGGTGCATGGTGCGCCTCCACCTCCTCCCCTGTGTGGTGACAACGCCGAGCCCCAGCATGATGCGCGGCTTCGAGACCCGCCACGCGTAGCGCCTGCGCCGGCCCGGGACAAGGCCAGCTGCCAGATTGTACATCAGTCGCCGCTTGACATGCGTGCACCCCCCGCACCGCAGTGCCACCGTCAGGACCTGACCATTCAAGCAGCCGAAGCACCGGAGTGCCAAGGCCGCGCCGCCCATGCATGGGGCACGCCAACAAGCACTGTTGGCCGTAGGGCTTTCACTCGCGAGCTACGTCGAGCAGTCTGGCCGGTCAAGTTCAAGCTGGAGCTACCCCCGCGCTATGACGACATCCCCAATCCCACGTAGTTCCTCCAGCTCTACACGCTGACCATCGAGGCGGCGAACGGCGATTACAAGGTCATGACGAACTGGTTTCCCATGACCCTCAAGGATGGATTTCGCTCCTGGCTCATGAGCTTGCCTGAGGAGTTGATCTCCTCGTGGGATGAGCTCTGCAACTGGTTCATTGCCAACTTCCAAGGTACCCGCGACCACGCCCTCACCATCAATGATCTGCAGCGCATGAAGCAGCCCACTGGGAAGACCCTTTGCAAGTACATTTGGCATTTCAGACAGGTGCGCCTTAAGATCCCGAAGGCCTCAGACGAAGCCATCATATCAGCATTCACTGACAGCGTCACAGACGTCAAGATGAACGAAAAGCTCGCCATAAAAAATGACCTGAGCATGGCGCTGGAACTATTCATCCTGGCTGACAAGTGCGCCAGGGCGGAGGAGGGCTGCCTCTCTCTTCTCAACAACCTCGATGTCGAGCCTGATGCCAAGAAGGTCAAGGCCAAGGAAGTGAAGCACAAGGGCCCCACTTTGGTGGCGGCCGCAATGAGCTGGTCAAGGATGGCCGCTTGTTTTGCATCTACCACAGCATGTGCACCCACAACACCGACAACTGTTAGGAGCTCAGGGCGCTCCGTGAAGAGCTCTTGGGCCGCTTCCTCGACCGCAACGACCATGGCTTCGCCGGTGGAGGCTGCCGCAGTGGAGGCCAATGGGACAACCGCAACCCCCGCCAAACCTGTCCCGACCAGCCTCGCGAGGGTGACTGGCATGATCAGCGCCGCGATGGTGCCTAGAGCAATCAGCCTCGCGCGGCTCTCCCTCAGGGTAACGCGGGCCTCCCACCACTGCCACCGCCGCCCAGGAGGAACGAAAACAACCAGTTGGATGAGGGGGTTGGAGGCTACTAGGAGCCTCGCGTGGTAGCCTACATCCTTAGAGGAGCTTAGGTCCCCGCGTCCAACCGCCTCTTCAAGCAATTCTCTCTTGAGGTGAACACTACCCTCCCGAGGCTTGGGGCTATGCGTCCCCTCAAGTGGTCATAGTACGCCATCACCATCGACTCGAAGGACCACCTCAAGTTTTCAACCACCACCGGTGCGCTCCCCATGTTGTGCACGCCCACAATCAGCAACATCTCTGTCACCAAGACCCTCATCGATGGCAGCGCCGGCCTCAACGTCCTCTTTGCCAAAACCTTTGAGATGCTTCAACAGCCTTATGAGCAGCTCATGCCCACGAGGCCCTTCTCAAGGGTGACCGATGGCTCCACTACCCCCCTGGGGCAGGTGCGCCTACCTATCACCTTCGACACCTGTGACAACTACCACACCGAGCTCATCCACTTTGACGTGGCCCGCATTGGGCTCCCGCACAATGCTATCCTGGGGAATCATGCCCTTCCCAAGTTCATGCAGCAACCCACCATGGCTACAATGTCCTCAAGATGCCAGGGTGCAGCGGTGTAATCATTGTCGCCTGCGATGAAAAGGATGCGTTCTGCTCCCTCGAGCACGCCTACCGGGCTGCGACGGCCGAGAATTCCGACGGTGAGGGTGACGTCGCTCATCCTCAGGCTGCCTCCTCAAAGAAGAGTAAGTTCCTCCCCAAGATCCATTCTGAGGCGAAGAATGAACCGGCCTGCGACAGCTTAGGCGCCGTGACTGTCGTCGGGGCATCCATTTGTCCTGCATACGAAGGCATGCCCGATGCCTCCACTTGGTTAGGACCGGGGGCTTCCACCTGGAAAGCATCTGACCTAACCGGTGTGGCAAGGGAGGTGCTCGGGCACCACATGGAGGCGTGCTTTGACGCGCATGCCCCGCAAGCAAGGAACACAGCATGAGGCGCCAGGATCATAAGAGTTCATCACCAAGGAGATCCGCGAGCTTGAAGAAGCACGGGCCATGCATAGCAAGCGTCACCCTGCATGCCCCACCAGCTCAGCTGTCGCTCCAGACGTGGGAGGTGAGCTGCGTGTGTGCGTCAATATCACGGGCCTCAACAGGTCCGCTTTGCAGGACCTCTTCTGGCCATCGTGCGTCGGCCAGAGCAGGGGTGTCACCTGTAACTACCTCTGCATGTCCTTCGGCCTGCTGAACATGGGCACCATGTACTAGCGGTTCATGCAGCTCGCATTGGCATCTCATTAGGCCCAGCGCGTGGCGCTGGCGTCTCATGAGGCCCCAACCCCTCGTGAGCATCCGGGGCCTCAGAAGCCAGCCGACCCCTAAGGGGCGAATCTTCACGGCATGCTTTGCCAACTACCTCGACATTTCCACAGCAACATTGCTAGGTGACTTTTTGGTTTGTTCAATTGAGGGTGCCCCGCAGGCTGCATTGCCCTCAAGCTGTTTAGGGCAAGTTGTCAGTGTCAAAACTGGCGGATCTCGAGTAGGGGGTCCCGAGTTGTGGATCTTGGATCAATGGGTAACAAGGGACGAAGGACACGGTGTTTACCTAGGTTTGGGCCCTCTCTAAGAGGTAAAACCCTATGTCCTGCTTGATAATATTGATGTGTAAAGGATGAATATAGAGTCGATCTAGCATGAGATTGGATGAACTAAACCCTAGACTAGTAGGATGATGGTCGTTGTTCTGGCCTCTACGGACTAAACCCCTGGGTTTATATAGACAACAAGGGTACTAGGGTTACACATGGTCGGGTACTAGAAAGGAATAAACATGCCGAATCTTCTTATCTTGACTTGGAGGACACAACAAGGCACCAAAAAACTTCATGTTCGGATACATGGTCTCCTCATAGTTCGGCCTCCTAGTATTGGCAAAGTGGCCCAATAGTCAGGCCCACAAGGGATAGGCCGGCATGCCAAGGACCCCCTAATCCAGGACTCCCTCAGTAGTCTCCTAACTAGCCTCCAACGCCGGTACTTCATCGTGGCTTGAGATCTTGATGTACCCAAGGTCTCCGTCTTGTGGGGGTACTTCCTGTCCTTCTTTATGTTCGGCACAAGTTCCTTTAATCAGGCTCCAAGAGCTGCTCAGGTTGAGTCCGGCCATGTGCTAACTAGGCAATGTTCGGAATTTAAATGTAGATGTTACTTAGACTAGAAGGCCGACCACCCAAATGTGAACAGGTCCCTTGCTTGACAACTTTTTGGTGAAGGGTCACACCCGGTCACTGAAGGAAATATGCCCTAGAGGCAACAATAAAGTTGTTATTTGTATTTCCTTATATCATGATAAATTTTTATTATTCATGCTAGAATTGTATTAACCGGAAACTGAGTACATGTGTGAATACATAGACAAAACATAGGGTCCCTAGTATGTCTCTACTTGACTAGCTCGTTAATCAAAGATGGTTATGTTTCCTAACCATGGACATGTGTTGTCATTTGATAAATGGGATCACACCATTAGGGAATGATGTGATGGACAAGACCCATCCATTAGCTTAGCATTATGATCGTTACAGTTTTATTGCTACTGCTTTCTTCATGACTTATACATGTTCCTCTGACTATGAGATTATGCAACTCCCGAATACCAGAGGAACACCTTGTGTGCTATCAAACGTCACAATGTAACTGGGTGATTATAAAGATGCTCTATAGGTGTCTCCGAAGGTGTTTGTTGGGTTGGCATAGATCAAGATTAGGATTTGTCACTTCGTGTATCAGAGAGGTATCTCTGGGCCCTCTCGGTAATGCTCATCACTATAAGCCTTGCAAGCAATGTGAGTAATGAGTTAGTTGCTGGATGAAGCATTACAGAACGAGTAAAGAGACTTGCCATTAACGAGATTGGATTAGGTATGATGATACCGACGATTGAATCTCGGGCAAGTAACATACAGATGACAAAGGGAACAACGTATGTTGTTATGCGGTTTGACCGATAAAGATCTTCGTACAATATGTAGGAACCAATATGAGCATCCAGGTTCCGCTATTGGTTATTGACCGGAGATATGTCTCAGCCATGTCTACATAGTTCTCGACCCCGTAGGGTCCACGCTTAACATTCGATGACGATTTGTATTATGAGATATGTGAATTGATGACCAAAGTTTGTTCAGAGTCTCGGATGAGATCACAGACATGACGAGGAGTCTCAAAATGGTCGAGACATAAAGATAGATATATTGGAAGGTTATGTTCAGACACTGGAAAGGTTTCAGAAAGGTTCAGACATTTTTTGGAGTACCAGGAGGTTACCGGAACCCCCTCTCCCTCCCTCCCGGGGAAGTAGTGGGCCTTAGTGCAAAGGAGAGGAGGGCCGCAAGGGTGGCCGCCCCCTCCCCCCAATGGCAAGTCTGAATTGGACTAGGGAGGGGGCGGCGCCCCCCTCTTTCCTTCTCCCTCTCCTCCTCCTTCCCTCTCTCCCCCTCTTGGAAAAGGAAGTGGACTCCAACTAGGATTGGGAATCCTAGTTGGACTCCCCCTATGGCACGCCCCTCCTGGCCGCCGTCCTCCTCCTCTCCCTCCTTTATATGCGTGGCCAGGGGGCACCCCAAAGGACAACAGACAATCTCTTAGCCATGTGCGGTGCCCCCCTCCATAGTTTACCACCTCGGTCATATTGTTGTAGTGCTTCAGCGAAGCCCTGGGCCGGTAACTTCATCATCACCATTGGCACGCCGTCATGCTGACGGAACTCTCCCTTGTCCCCAACTGGATCAAGAGCATGAGGGACGTCATCGGGCTGAACGTGTGCTAAACACGGAGGTGCCGTACATTTGGTACTTGGATCGGTTGGATCGTGAAGATGTTCGACTACATCAACCGCGTTACTAAATGCTTCCGCTTTCGGTCTACAAGGGTACATGGACACACTCTCGCATCTTGTTGCTATGCATCTCCTAGATAGATCTTGCGTGATCGTAGGAATTTTTTTGAGTTACTACATTTCTCAACAGTCACAAACCTCGAACCATTGTGAAAACTCGACTCGCGGTTTGAGGCAGCGCCTCCATTGGCATGTCCCATCGAGGTGGGGATCATGCTAGTTTTTAAGGCATGTAAACAAGGATTTCAATACCCCACTCGCGCACAATGCACGAGTATATCGGGAAATGGCGAGACCTGTGGTGCAGTAAAAGGACCTTTGGTATTTTGGCCGCATATAAAAGGGAAACAACCATCATTATCGATGTACGCCTTCTCCTTGCTCTTGTTATTACTTTCCCAATCTACAGAGCTCCAACGCCCTGTGCCATTCATCCGTTAGAAATCCCTTCAAGCCATTCCCTCACTTTAGCCATGGCCGGATCCGGTGCCAAGGACAAGTGGGAGGCCTCCACCACCACCAAAGATGACATCGAGGACCTAAAGCACGCCGGCTATCTACCGGCTGGAGTCGCACCACTACTGCAGGATGCTGCTAACACGACCCTACAATCAGAGACCCTTCGAGAAACAGTGTGCGATGCAATAATCACAAACGATGGTGTTAGAGAACCGTAAAAAATGTCCAAAATGTTTGCGATGACGGATGCATCAAACACGGTTCAGATTTTAGTTGCGTGTGCGATGAAGGGCATATAATTGATTGATACATCTCCAACGTATCTATAATTTTTGATTCCTCCATGCTACTTTATCTACTGTTTTGGACTATATTGGGCTTTATTTTCCACTGGCCCAGCCCGGAATTGCTGTTTTTTTGCCTTTTTTAGTATTTCGAAGAAATAGAATATCAAACGGAGTCCAAACGGAATGAAACCTTCGGGAACGTGATTTTCTCATCAGATAAGATCCAGGAGACTTGGACCCTCCGTCAAGAAAGCCACGAGGCTGTCACGAGGGTGGAGGGCGCGCCCCTCCCCTAGGTGCGCCCCCTACCACGTGGGCCCGTCGGAGCTCCACCGACGTACTCCTTCCTCCTATATATACCTACGTATCCCCGTATGATCAGAACAGGAGCCAAAAATCTAATTCCACCACCGCAACCTTCTGTATCCACGAGATCCCATCTTGGGGCCTGTTCCGGATCTCCGCCGGAGGGGGCATCCACCATGGAGGGCTTCTACATCAACACCATAGCCCCTCCAATGAAGTGTGAGTAGCTTACTTCAAACCTTCGGGTCCATAGCTAGTAGCTAGATGGCTTCTTCTCTCTTTTTGGATCTCAATACAATGTTCTCCCCTCTCTTGTGGAGATCTATTCGATGTAATCTTTTTTTTGCGGTGTATTTGTTGAGGCCGATGAATTGTGGGTTTATGATCCAGTATTATCTATGGAAAATATTTGATTCTTCTCTGAATTCTTTTATGTATGATTGAGTTATCTTTGCAAGTCTCTTCGAATTATCCGTTTGGTTTGGCCAACTAGATTGGTAGTTCTTGCAATGGGAGAAGTGCATGGCTTTGGGTTCAATCTTGCGGTGTCCTTACTCAGTGACAGAAAGAGTTGCAAGGAACATATTGTATTGTTGCCATCGAGGATAACAAGATGGTTTTTTTATCATATTGCATGAATTTATCCCTCTACATCATGTCATCTTGCTTAAAGCGTTACTCTGTTTTTAACTTAATACTCTAGATGCATGCTGGATAGCGGTCGATGAGTGGAGTAATAGTAGTAGATGCAGAATCGTTTTGATCTACTTGTCACGGACGTGATGCCTATATACATGATCATTGCCTAGATATAGTCATAACTATGCTCAATTCTGTCAATTGCTCAACAATAATTTGTTCACCCACCGTAGAATACTTATGCTCTTGAGAGAAGCCACTAGTGAAACCTATGGCCCCCGGGTCTATTCTCATCATATCAATCTATATCACTTTATTTACTTGCTTTGTTTTTACTTTGCCTTTACTTTTTACTTTGCATCTATCTATCAGAAATACCAAAAATATTATCTCTATCAGATCTCACTCTCGTAAGTGACCGTGAAGGGATTGACAACCCCTAAGCGTTGGTTGCGAGTTGCTATCGTGTTGTGCAGGTACAAGGGACTTGCGCGTGACCTCCTACTGGATTGATACCTTGGTTCTCAAAAACTGAGGGAAATACTTACACTACTGTGCTGCATCATCCTCTATTTTTTGGGGAAAACCAACGCAAGCTCGAGACGTAGCAAGAAGAATTTCTGGCGCCGTTGCCGGGGAGGCTTATGCAAAAGTCAACATACCAAGTACCCATCACAATCCCTATCTCTCGCATTACATTATTTGCCATTTGCCTCTAGTTTTCCCCTCCCCCACTTCACCCTTGCCGTTTTATTTGCCTTCTCTTTCCCAATCTCCTCCTCTCTTTCCCGTTTGCCTTTTCTCGTTGCCTTTCTGTTTGCTTGTGTGTTGGATTACTTGTTGCCATGGCACAAGATAATACCAAATTGTGTGATTTCTCGAATACCAATAATAATGATTTCCTTAGTACTCCGATTGCTCCTCTTAATAATGATGAGTCTTGTGAAATCAATACCGCTTTGTTGAATCTTGTTATGAAAGATCAAATCGCCGGCCTTCCTAGTGAAGATGCTGCTACTCATCTAAACAATTTTGTTGATTTGTGTGATATGCAAAAGAAAAAAGATACGGATAACAATATTGTCAAATTGAAGTTATTTCTGTTTTCACTTAGAGATCGTGCTAAAGTTTGGTTTTCGTCTTTGCCTAAAAATAGTATTCATTCTTGGAACAAGTGCAAAGATGCTTTTATCTCTAAGTATTTTCCTCCCGCTAAGATCATCACTCTTAGGAACGATAATATGAATTTTAAACAACTTGATCATGAGCATGTTGCCCAATCTTGGTAAAGAATGAAATTAATGCTTCGCAATTGCCCTACTCATGGTTTGAACTTATGGATGATCATACAAAATTTTTATGCCGGATTGAATTTTGCTTCTAGAAATCTTTTAGATTCGGCCGCGGGAGGCACGTTTATGGAAATTACGTTAGGGGATGCTACAAAATTGCTTGATAATATTATGGCTAATTATTCTCAATGGCACACCAAAGGATCTTCTAGTAAAAAAGTGCATGCTATAGAAGAAATCAATGTTTTGAGTGAAAAGATGGATGAACTTATGAAGATGTTTGCTCCTAAAAATACTCCTATTGATCCCAATGATATGCCTTTATCTACTTTGCTTGAGAATAATAATGAATCTATGGATGTGAATTTTATTGGTAGGAATAGTTTTGGAAATAACGCTTAGAGAGGGAATTTTAATCCTAGGGCTTATCCTAGTAATCCTTCTAATAACTATGGAAATTCCTACAACAACTCTTATGGAAATTTTAATAAGATGCCCTCTGAATTTGAGAGTAGTGTTAAAGAGTTTATGAATTCACAAAAGAATTTTAATGCTTTGCTTGAAGAGAAATTGCTTAAAGTTGATGATTTGGCTAGGAATGTTGATAGAATTTCTCTTGAAATTGATTCTTTAAAGCTTAGATCTATTCCTCCTAAGCATGATATCAATGAGTCTCTCAAAGCCATGAGAATTTCCATTGATGAGTGCAAAGAAAGAACCGCTAGGATGCATGCTTCCAAAGATGCCTTTATTAAAGCGTGTTCTTCTAATCCCTATGAAAATCAAGATGAAGATCTAAAAGTTATTCATGCGTCCCCCATTAAATCTTTGTTTTGCAATATGAATCTTAATGAATCTAAAGATTATCTTCCTTTACCTAGAAGGCGTTCTAAGAATTCGGAGTTTCTAGATCTTGATGATGAAATTGATGAAAGTGGGATTGAAATAAATAGAAACCGTGATGTTGCTAAACCCACTATTTTCGATCTCAAGGAATTTAATTATGAAAATTGCTCTTTGATTGGTTGTATTTCCTTGTTGCAATCCGTGCTAGAATCTCCTCATGCTTATAGTCAAAATAAGGCCTTTACCGAACACATTGTTGATGCCTTAATGCAATCTTATGAAGAAAAACTTGAGTTGAAAGTTTCTATCCCTAGAAAACTCTATGATGAGTGGGAACCTACTATTAAAATTAAAATTAAAGACTTTGAGTTTCATGCTTTATGTGATTTGGGTGCTAGTGTCTCTACCATTCCCAAAACTTTATGTGATTTGCTAGATTTCCGTGATTTTGATGATTGCTCTCTAAACTTGCATCTTGCGGATTCCACTATTAAAAAGCCTATGGGAAGAATTAATGATGTTCTTATTGTTGCAAATAGGAATTATGTGCCCGTAGATTTTATTGTTCTTGATATAGATTGCAATCCTTCCTGTCCTATTATTCTTGGTAGACCTTTCCTTAGAACGACTGGGGCAATTATTGATATGAAGGAAGGGAATATTAGATTCCAATTTCCCTTAAAGAAAGGCATGGAACACTTCTCTAGAAAGAAAATAAAATTACCATATGAATCTATCATGATAGCCACCTATGGATTGCCTACCAAAGACGGCAATACCTAGATCTATCCTTGCTTTTATGCCTAGCTAAGGGCGTTAAACGATAGCGCTTGTTGGGAGGCAACCCAATTTTATTTTGTGTTTTTTGTTTTTTCTTCTGTTTAGGAATACATAATTCATCTACCTTCTGTTTGGATGTGGTTTTATGTTTTAATTAGTGTTTGTGCCAAGTAGGACCTATAGGATAACCTACGACGATAGTTGATTTGATTCTGCTGAAAAACAGAAACTTTAGCGCTCACGAGATTAGCTGCCATTTTTTACTGGAGAGTGATTTTGCGTTGATTCTTTTTTCTGCTGATCAATAAACAAATTGTCCAGGACTTCCTATTTTGGTAGAAGTTTTAGAGTTCTAGAAGTTTGCGTTAGTTACAGATTACTACAGACTGTTCTGTTTTTGAAGATTCTGTTTTTCGTGTGTTGTTTGCTTATTTTGATGAATCTATGGCTAGTAAATTAGTTTATAAACCATAGAAAAGTTGGAATACAGTAGGTTTAACACCAATATAAATAAATAATGAGTTCATTACAGTACCTTGAAGTAGCCTTTTGTTTTCTTTCTCTAACGGAGCTCACGAGATTTCTGTTGAGTTTTGTGTTGTGAAGTTTTCAAATTTTGGGTGAATTCTTTTGATGGATTATGGAACAAGGAGTGGCAAGAGCCTAAGCTTGGGGATGCCCATGGCACCCCAAGATAATCAAGGACACCAAAATTCAAAGCTTGGGGATGCCCGGAAGGCATCCCTCTTTAAATCCACTTCCATCGGTAATTTACTTGGAGCTATATTTTTATTCACCAACATGATATGTGTTTTGCTTGGAGCGTCTTGTATTATTTGTGTCTTTTCTTGTTAGTTTACCACAATCATATTTTCTGTACACACATTTTGATAGAGCCATACATGAATTAGAATTTTTTAGAATACTCTATGTTCTTCACTTATATCTTTGGAGCTTGATAGTTTTGCTCATAGTGCTTCACTTATATCTTTTGAGCGTGATAATTTTTGCTCTAGTGCTTCACTTAGATCTTTTAGAGCACGGTGGTGGATTTGTTTTTAAGAAACTTGATCTCTCATGCTTCACTTAGATTATTTTGAGAGTCGTTAATAGCATGGTAATTTGCTTAATGTCAATATACTTGGTATTCAAGATATGTGAAACTTTCTTTTGAGTGCGTTGAATACTAAGATAAGTTTGATGCTTGATAATTGTTTTGAGACATGAAGGTGATAATATTAGAGTCATGCTAGTTGAGTAGTTGTGAATTTAAGGAATACTTGTGTTGAAGTTTGTGATTCCTGTAGCATGCATGTATGGTGAACCGTTATGTGATGAACTCGGAGCATGATTTATTTATTGATTGTCTTCCTTATGAGTGGTGGTCGTGGACGAGCGATGGTCTTTTCCTACCAATCTATCCCCCTAGGAGCATGCGCGTAATACTTTGCTTTGATAACTTCTAGATTTTTGCAATAAGTATATGAGTTCTTTATGACTAATGTTGAGTCCATGGATTATACGCACTTTTTCCCATCCTTCCATCATTGCTAGCCTCTCTAATACCGTGCACTTTTCGCTGGTATCATACACCCACCATATACCTTCCTCAAAACATCCACCATACCTACCTATCATGGCACTTCCATAGCCATTCCGAGATATATTGCCATGCAACTTTCCACCGTTCCGTTTATTATGACACGCTCCATCATTGTCATATTGCTAGCATGATCATGTAGTTGACATCGTATTTGGGGCAAAAGCCACCTTTCATAATTCTTTCATACATGTCACTCATGTTTCATTGCATATCCTGATACACCGCCGGAGGCATTCATATAGAGTCATATTTTGTTCTAAGTATCGAGTTGTAATTGTTGAGTTGTAAAGAAAATAAAAGTGTGATGATCATCATTATTAGAGCATTGTACCAGTGAGGAAAGGATGATGGAGTCTATGATTCCCCCACAAGTCGGGATAAGACTCCGGACGAAAATTAAAAAAATAGGCCATAAAAAAAAGGGAGAAAAGGCCCAAATAAAAAATGAGAGAAAAAGAGAGAAGGGACAATGCTACTATCCTTTTACCACACTTGTGCTTCAAAATAGCACCATGATTTTCATGATAGAGAGTCTCTCATTTCGTCACTTTCATATACTAGTGGGATATTTTCATTATAGAACTTGGCTTGTATATTCCAATGATGGGCTTCCTCAAAATGCCCTAGGTCTTCATGAGCAAGCGAGTTGGATGCACACCCACTTAGTTTCTTTTGTTGAGCTTTCATATACTTATAGCTCTAGTGCATCCATTGCATGGCAATCCCTACTCACTCACATTGATATCTATTGATGGGCATCTCCATAGCCCGTTGATACGCCTAGTTAATGTGAGACTATCTTCCCTCTTTTTGTCTTCTCCACAACCATCGTTCTATTCCACCTATAGTGCTATATCCATGGCTCACGCTCATGTATTGCGTGAAGATTGAAAAAGTTTTGAGAATGTCATAAGTATGAAACAATTGCTTGGCTTGTCATCGGGGTTGTGCATGATTTAAATACTTTGTGTGGGGAAGATGGAGCATAGCCAGACTATATGATTTTGTAGGGATAACTTTCTTTGGCCATGTTATTTCGAGAAGACATAATTGCTTTGTTAGTATGCTTGAAGTATTATTATTTTTATGTTAATATGAACTTTTGTCTTGAAACTTTCGGATCTGAATATTCATACCATGATTAAGAAGATTTACATTGAAATTATGCCAAAGTATCACTCTGCATCAAAAATTCTTTTTTATCATTTACCTACTCGAGGACGAGCAGGAATTAAGCTTGGGGATGCTTGATACGTCTCCAACGTATCTATAATTTTTGATTGCTCCATGCTACTTTATCTACTGTTTTGGACTATATTGGGCTTTATTTTCCACTTTTATATTATTTTTGGGACTTACCTATTAACCGGAGGCCCAGACCAGAATTGCTGTTTTTTGCCTTTTTCGGTATTTCGAAGAAACGGAATATCAAACAGAGTCCAAACGGAATGAAACCTTCGGGAACGTGATTTTCTTATCAGATAAGATCCAGGAGACTTGGACCCTCCGTCAAGAAAGCCACAAGGCGGTCACGAGGGTGGAGGGCGCCCCCCTAGGCGCGCCCCCCTACCTCATGGGCCCCTTGGAGCTCCACCGACGTACTCCTTCCTCCTATATATACCTATGTATCCCCGTATGATCAGAACAGGAGCCAAAAACCTAATTCCACCGCCGCAACCTTCTGTATGCACGAGATCCCATCTTGGGGCCTGTTTCGGAGCTCTGCCGGAGGGGGCATCCACCACGGAGGGCTTCTACATCAACACCATAGCCCCTCCGATGAAGTGTGAGTAGTTTACTTCAGACCTTCGGGTCCATAGCTAGTAGCTAGATGGCTTCTTCTCTCTTTTTGGATCTCAATACAATGTTCTCCCCCTCTCTTGTGGAGATCTATTCGATGTAATCTTCTTTTTGCGGTGTGTTTGTTGAGATCGATGAATTGTGGGTTTATGATCCAGTATTATCTATGGAAAATATTTGATTCTTCTCTGAATTCTTTTATGTATGATTGAGTTATCTTTGCAAGTCTCTTCGAATTATCCATTTGGTTTGGCCAACTAGATTGGTAGTTCTAGCAATGGGAGAAGTGCATGGCTTTGGATTCAATCTTGCGGTGTCCTTACTCAGTGAGAGAAAGAGTTGCAAGGCATGTATTGTATTGTTGCCATCGAGGATAACAAGATGGTTTTTTTTATCATATTGCATGAATTTATCCCTCTACATCATGTCATCTTGCTTAAAGCGTTACTCTGTTTTTAACTTAATACTCTAGATGCATGTTGGATAGCGGTCGATGAGTGGAGTAATAGTAGTAGATGCAGAATCGTTTCGATCTACTTGTCACGGACGTGATGCCCATATACATGATCATTGCCTAGATATACTCATAACTATGCTCAATTCTGTCAATTGCTCAACAGTAATTTGTTCACCCACCGTAGAATACTTATGCTCTTGAGAGAAGCCACTAGTGAAACCTATGGCCCCCGGGTCTATTCTCATCATATCAATCTATTTCACTTTATTTACTTGATTTGTTTTTACTTTGCCTTTACTTTTTACTTTGCATCTATCTATCAAAAATACCAAAAATATTATCTCTATCAGATCTCACTCTCGTAAGTGACCGTGAAGGGATTGACAACCCCTAAGTGTTGGTTGAGAGTTGCTATCGTGTTGTGCAGGTACGAGGGACTTGCGCGTGACCTCCTACTGGATTGATACCTTGGTTCTCAAAAACTGAGGGATATACTTACGCTACTGTGCTGCATCATCCTCTCCTCTTCGGGGAAAACCAACGCAAGCTCGAGACGTAGCATTGATCCAGCAGAACTGTTTGCGATGAGGAAGAACAACAGAAACGGGCAGCCATATCAATGTGTGTGCGATATACGGCATACTGTTCCGTCCGATGAACTGTGTGATATTAGGGAATGCAATAGAAACAGTCAGCCAGATCAAGGTGTGTGTGATATACGGCATACGGTTCACTCGAACTAACTATTTTCGATTAGGCAAGAGAACGAAAACGGTTCATCTTAACAAGATGTGTGTGATATGCTGCATTTGCGATCAGCCGAAAGAACACAAACGATTCGTGTAAACCTGATGTGTGTAATACGTAGCAAACAGCCCACTCGGATGAACTGTTTGAGATGAGAAATTATAACACAGACGGTTACTATAGTAAGTTCATGTGCGATTCTATTCGTACAAAAAACTTTGAAAAATGCAAACTTGTTGCTTGCGTAGCAACAATTATCAAAAAGTAACGAGATAGACCTTTTTCAAGTGAATCAACATGTGTTCAAAAAACAAGAAATGTCAAAAAATTACAAAACAAAGACCTCGATAGACCTTGCTGTTGTGGATCCCTCTTTGCAGCCTTTATTGCACAACACAATGGAAACGGTTCAACTGAACAATATGTGTGTGATACGCGGCAAACAGGTCCGTGATCATAAATGTGTGCGAAGACCAATAATAACACACATGATTGCTGCTAATAAGCCGTGTGATTTTCTCTGTCTATAGAAGAATAACATGTATATATTTAACTGAAATAAACATCCAATTACATAAGTGACTATACAGATCATTCGCACACACCTCAATAAACAATTGCGTGCATTCTAAAGTAGGCGTCTAGTCATCTTCTTCTTGTGACGCTCCTGCCACTGCTCCGTGGCTCAATCCCTCGACTGGGGCATGAACAAGACACTTCCTCATGTTAATGATTCGCCTGTACATCTCGTAGCTTGTGTACGCGTCATTGGTCGCGTACTTGATGTGTTCTTCATCCAGTCTCTCATGCCAAACACTATGCCATGCTCCCATCCTTCATCTTCATGTAGTAGGGGTCGATGATGGCCGAGGCAAGGTCAACCAGGGAGTTCAATTTGTTCTTGCGCTGCCCCAGACCTTGTAGTGGTCCTGGACGTTGACAAGATTTGGGCATTTCAAGCCCAAAACCTTGAGCTACTTTTAGATCATTGGTGGTGTCCATCGCAATGAACTTGTAGTCGGAGCTATTGATAAAACTGGAGAAATGCTCGCAAGGCCTTGTGGCCAGGTGGTAGTGGTGGACGAGGATGTCATGTCGCATGCACAACTGGGCGATAGCAACCTTCTGATCATGCCCAGCACGACCGATGGTGTACTCGAGGTCGAAGCAAACCACTTGGTACTTGTCCTCGGCAAGGAACTACTCCATAGTTTGGATGGAGCTCTCCACCTACACCGGATCGTTCGTGTACACCAGCGAGAGGGCCTTCCCCTCACGTGGGTGTCCACTACGTGATGCGTGGTGAACTATCCGCCGTTGTCGTTTCGGTCGCTGGGAGCGCTATTGGAACCACAGGGATCACCATTGGAACCACCGGATGTCCTATCTGTATGTGTCGTCGTGGAGGTGCTTATTGTGTCATGTGACATGAGAGATGAAGGTAAATGGCCACAGGAATAAATGGGGGCCGGGCGGCCTGGATTCTCGGCACGTCCGCATGGCAGTTTTTGCATCAGGTAATTGGATTGTGGAGCCGCGCCCGGCGCAACCACATGCACACGAACGTGTGTGATCTTGCACCAGCCCCAAACACTAGCAGCGCGCGTGGAGGGACGAGGGCAGAGCACCTGGAGGGACACGAGATGGCAGAGCGCGCCGCGGGCGCCTCAACCGCAAGCAACCACATGCAAAGAGCATTTGAACACGCAGGAAATGGTCGCCTACAAGTCAGCCGACACTTGTGTCGCTGCGTATTGAGCGGCCGTGTGCTACTACCTCCGTCTTGGTCTATAGTCCCCTTTATATTATGTGCCATACTTTTCCCTTGAATTTAACCAACAAAATGTTAATGCATGTTATAAAAATTATATAATTAGAAACTATGTTCAAATACGAATCCAACTATATTATCTTTGGCGACACGCATTCGTATTTTATTAGTTAAATCCTACTTATAAACCAGGACGAGTGTATAGTAGGTAATTCAATCACAAACATTTTTTATTAACCGTATGTGTACGTGGCCTTTCGTCCTCCTCTCGCACGTCTTGTCATCCCGCTGCCACAGATGGCTTACAGCGCAAGCTTGCGTAGCGCGCGGGAGCATTCTTTTTGCCAAACGGTGGCACCAATGAATCATTGATGAGCCCGTTCCCGTGCAACCTCGCAGGTTCCCGCACAAGCTTCCCGCCCGACTGGGTGAAATCCCCCAAAATCCCAATGCTTATCGGCCTGCTATAAAAACCCTCACGCCCGGTGAGTCCTGCATCACATTTTCCCCTCCCTCCCTGAAGCTTATCTCGTCTGCTTCTCCCACAGTGGCCAATGGCACCGGTCCATCGTGGTTGCTCAGCCACTCTGCTGGGAGGCTACACCGCAGCGGCGATGTAGTCCCCGGCGTACTGTAGTGCATGTGGCGTCCCTGTTGGGTTTGCGTGGAACACCCACCACACGCTCCGCTGCAGGTGCTCGTCGGCAGCTGTTGCCGGCCGCCGTTTCCGCCACACCACCGTCTAAAGACAGGGCCATCGCCCGCTCCGCCGCCGCGGCCCGAAGGCGGGAGGTGGCCGTCATGGCCGCCACCCCATTGCTGGCTACCGTGGCCATCACCCGCTCTGCCACCGTGGCCCGAAGGCAGGAGGTGGTGGTCGTGGCCACCACCCCATCATTGGCCGCCCTGGCCGCCAGCCCACCATCGACCGTCGGGGTCACCCGCTCCGAATGCAGCATGCGGAGGTGGATGCCGGCACATGCGTTAGCGACCTTGTGCACTACACCGAGTTCTTGTGGGAGGAGGAGGAGCGCCTCGTCGAGCAGGCAAAGAGCCTTACCTCTACCATGGCCGCGGCACATGCCGCCTCGGAGGCAAGGAATCAGGAGGTCTACGAGGGGAACCGTCGCTTCGAGAGGGATCGTCTGGAGCGGCAGTGGGCGTTCGAGCTGGCGAGCGTCGCTGAATGTGTAGCAACAGTAGGCACTGTATTGCATTTGTCCAGCTCGTCGGTAGGCTCCTCCTCCTCTGCCTCTTACTGAGTGCGCTCGGCGGAGGAGAGGCTGCCGGAAGTAGTACAAAGCCCCTCCGTAGTAGTAGTAGTATTTAGGGGCTATTTTGTTCAGTTCATCTGACTATAGATGTGGTGGAACTGTACAACGTACTTAAAATTAGCTAGTATATAAAGTAAAACTGGCTATTTCAGTACGTGGTTGGCAACAATTGGGGAAACGTTTAGTCGGTTCAGCTGTCGAGTTGAACTGTTTGTATAAATTAAGCACGACTGCTTAATCTATGAATGAAATCTATGCTTAATTACTGAATTTTAGTTGCAAAAATTAGATAGTGCTAGTGATTTTTAGTTGCATATTTTGACAAATCACAATGTTACAAGGTTGACAAATGGCAATGTTACTAGATCAACAAATGTCAATCTTTCAAGTTTGACAAATGGCAATATGCCCAATATGACAGATGCAAATCTTACCAAATTGTTCGTAAGTGGTTGCACACGGGTCATCAGAAACAACTGTTTGCGTTGAAGAGATGCACAAATCCTTCTCTTGCTTTGCATACGGGTGTTCTATCTAAAACGTTTGCGATCAAGAGTTGCACAAATTCTCCTCGGCTTCCCTTGGCTTCCTGGGGAAGCTGTCGGTTTGCATACTTGTGTTCCAACTAAAACGTTTGCGATTGAGATAAAATATTAAACCCAAGAAAAAAACGATTTTGGGTGGCGGCATGTCACGCCGTCCTTGTTGTTGTCATCCTCCGGGACGCTATTGTTGGAGTATTCCAGGCAGCTGAGAATGTTCTTCACTTGTAAATCAAACATCATGTCGTTGCCTGATCGATGGGTGGGGCATGGGAGGATGGCAGCTAGCAGCGCTGAGAGGTAGCAGTCGATGGCAGCGTCCCATGCCAGTGAGGGGAGCGCGCGCACGGGCATGGGCGCGGCGGGTGCAGCCAAATGCACGGGGACCGGCACAACGGTGGGTGGAGGGGCACGCACGGGCACGGGCACGGGTGCTAGCGCTGGCGCTGGCATGTACACAAGCTCATGCGGGCCTGCGGAGACCTCGGTGACGCCCGCGGCTTCCAGCTCTATGATAGTGCTCGGCGACCAGCCCGTCAATGTTACGGGGATGATCACTGGCGCGGGCGCGGGGATGGGAGCTGGGACGGGAGCGGGGGCAGCAACAGCCGCGGCCAGCTCGTTCTGGGCCATGTCCATGAGGCCCCATTCCTCCGTATTTTCTATCTCCTCCGGCTCGGAGTCGACTTCACCAAACTTGAAGACTAGTGGCAAGTGATCCTTTTGCGCATGGTGTTGGTAGAGGTCTGCGGGAGGGAGGGGAATGGGAGGCGAACAATAAGTCCGCCCGTATTAAGCAGCAGCTCGGGCACCATTAATGGAGAGGAAGGCGGGTAGCCATGGAAGTCAAAGGGCTTGATTCCCAGTGAGCCTGCGCAGCGTCCAGCTCACACGCTTCCCAGTGAGCCTGCGCATTGGAGGATAGCTTGCACGCCTCTCGTTCAGCCTGCGCACCGGACTGCGCTCGCACGCCTCCCGTTCAGTCAAGCAGTTGTCCGCCCGGCACCTCCTATAGCCATTAAACGAAGACACGTGGCATCATGTGAATGGTTAACATAATGCATTATACAAACATTTGCTAGGTTAGAGTGGCAGCTATTTGTTTGAAAATGCCTTTGTTGGCTGTTATTCGAGTGCTTCTTCTCTCAAAATGGACACAGAAAAATACCATAGCATGTCGGGTGCCATTCCATGATAGCATGCCAAGTTTCATGAATTTCAGACGAGTTTTGGATTTGCTAGAATTTAAAAACAAACTATCTCAATGTTTTGCCGGCAATCAACAGTGCCCTGGTATTTGAAATTCATTCCCATTTCTTGCATGGGACCTAAGCATGCACCCAAGGACAAAGATTTAATTTTTCAACCAATTTATATGCACTTGAGCATGTGCATGTAGTTCAAATTTGAATTATGCACATAAAATGCTTAGAAAACCCAGTTAATGTATAAAAATGTCCAAACGAACCCCGAAAAATCCCAAAATTTAACACAACACTCCTGTTGTTCTATGTTGACACTAGAAATTTTTTGAAAGCAATAAGAGGCAGCGGATATCATTTCGTCCCCGAAGGTGGGACGTTCCCTACCAAAACCATCAGGCTTGTTGTGAGAAGCTCTGTTTTGTAAGAAGCTTATACCCAAACCTGCCCCAAATGGGACAAAAAACTTATCACAGCATGTTGATGCCGCTCCATGATAGCATGCCAAGTTTCATGAATTTCAGACAAGTTTTGGATTTACTAGAATTTAAAAACCAGGAATCTCCATGTTTGCGGCCGAGTGACGGTGGAAGGGTGTTTGACATTCATTCCCATTTATTGCATGGGACCTAAGCATGCAACCAAGGACACAAATTTGAATTTTCAACCAATTTATATGCATTAGAGCATGTGCATGTAGTTCAACTTTGAATTATGCACATAAATGCATCAAAAACCCAGTTAATGCATAAAAATGTCCAAATGAACCCCGAAAAATCCCAAAAATTGACACAACACTCATGTTTTTCTATGTTGACACTAGAAAAAATTTGAAAGTAATAAGAGGCAGTTGATATCGTTTCGTCCCCACAGGTGGGAAGTTCCCTACCGAAACCATCAGGCTTGTTGTGAAAACCTTTGGTTTGTGATAAGCATATACCCAAACCTGCCCCAAATGGGACAAAAAAATTACCACATCATGTTGATGCCGCTCCATGATAGCATGCCAAGTTTCATCAATTTCAGACGAGTTTTGGATTTACTAGAGTTTATAAGCCAGGAATGTCGATGTTTGCGGCCGAGTGACGGTGGCAGTGTGTTTGACAATCATCCCATTTCTTGCATGGGACCTAAGCATGCAACCAAGGACACAAATTTGAATTTTCAATCAATTTATATGCATTAGAGCATGTGCATGTAGTTCAAATTTGAATTGTGCACATAAATGCATCGAAAACTCAATTAATGCATAAAAATGTCCAAACAAACCCCGAAAAATCCCAGAAATTGACACAACACTCCTGTTGTTCTACGTTGACACTAGAAAATTTTTGAAAGCAATAAGAGGCAGCTGATATCGTTTCGTCCCCAAAGGTGGGACGTTCCCTACCGAAACCATCAGGCTTGTTGTGAGAACCTTTGGTTTGTGAGAAGCATATACCCAAACCTGCCCCAAATGGGACAAAAATTTACCATGGCATGTTGATGCCGCTCCATGATAGCATGCCAAGTTTCATGAATTTCAGACGAGTTTTGGATTTACTAGAATTAAAAACCAGGAATCTCAATGTTTGCGGCCGAGTGACGGTGGCAGGGTGTTTGACATTCATTCCCATTTCTTGCATGGGACCTAAGCATGCAACCAAGGACATAGATTTGAATTTTCAACCAACTTATATGCATTAGAGCATGTCCATGTAGCTCAAAATTGAATTGTGCTCATAAATGCATTGAAAACGCAATTAATGCATAAAAATGTCAAAACAAACCCCAAAAAATCCCGAAAATTGACACAACACTCGTGTTGTTCTATGTTGACACGAGAAACATTTTGAAAGTAAGAAGAGACAACATATATAGTTTCGTCCCCCAAGGTGGCACGTACCCTACTAAAACCATCAGGCTTGTTGTGAGAGAGGCTCTGGTTTGCGAGAAGCTTATACCCACACCTGCCCCAAACGGAGCAATATTTTTACCACGGCATGTCGCTGCCATTCCATTATATCATGTCAAGTTTCATGAATTTCAGACATGTTTTCAATTTACTAGAATGTTAAAAGCATGTATCTCATGTTCAGGGCAGCATTGTGGCGCACAAAAGAAACTACCAGATCTTCATCATCTAACAACTACCAGACTAATTTCTACCTCCGGAGTTCAGTAGATGACTATGGTAGATTGGTGTCCTGGAATAGACCAAATTTGGATCATAGTGTGGTTCTCATCAAGGTTAGGGTTATTCACATGCGCCTGATACCCAAGAGCATTGTTGTTCGTCAGTTAGGTGGAGACAGAGCCTGCTGGACTACTGCAGTTTATATTTTGAGGGGTGCAGACTGGAATGCACATGACCTAGAGGTTCCTGTTGCTGATGAAGAACCGCCCTCGACAAATGGCATCCTTCATCCTATGTTTGGAGATGGACTTACTGCTAAGCAACTTTACCAACAGCAACTGCAAAATTGGCTCATTCAGAATGGTGTTGGCAATGATCAGGCACCCCATAATGCTCCTCAGCAAGATGGACCTCAGAATGCTCAATGGGATCCCTGGCCTCAGCCCCCTGTTCCTCAAATGCCTACTGCTCTAGTGAACTTTCAGGCTTGGCTTGCTGCTCAGGGCCTTCAGGTGCAAGATGGAATCCTTCCTGAAGATAACTTGTCTGACAGTTTGAACTCTGCTGGCTAGAATCAAGCTCAAATGCAAGCTCTCAGGGTTCCTCTTCCATGACTGCTATGGAGACCAGCACTTTGCTTGTGGCCCCACCTGCTCCTCAAAAAATCATCAATGTGGATGTAACAATCACTTCTGGTTCACTCCAGGTCAGCATAAATGTTGAGGGAAATGAGCTCACCACTTTGTTTGCTTCTGATCTGATCCCTAGAACTATCTTCACTGAATATTTATCCAGATCAATTCTGTCTGTTGTTGCTGCCTATGGGCCTTGGAGCTCTGGATATGGATTACCCCCTTTCGAATTGCACTGACACCTCCCAGGTCTTTTCTTCAAGTGGCTGCTAATGATGTTAATCATCTGGTGTGTTTTACTGCTGGTATACACAACCCTGCAACTAGCTCTTTGGTTCAGATTTCTGAAATCACACCTGATCAAGCTACTTCTATCATGCCTGCTATGCTACTTTCTAGTTCCTCTGAAGCTAATCAGATGACACCTGACAATGATTTGGATGTGGACTCCAATAGTGCTACCATTTTGCCGATGACCCTCCTGCTTATGAGGTTGGCTCTCTTTTGGTGCCAACAGTGGATTTGAATGATGGGCTAGATCTTGCTTTGCCTCAGCCCATGGATGGTGAACCTGAACTGGGTCTGGCCCAGGTGCTTTCTGATTCCTGGGCCATCCACCACTCATCCACGCTGCTCCAAGTGCAAGGCGCCACTGGTGACCACTGAAGTACATCGCAGCACCAGATCTACAAGGTTGGATGGCTTCAGAGTGCCCCAAATCACTGATGTGCGCATCACCTCATCCAAGGTTAAGCCCAGAGTTATTCCTTCTGCTGCTGTTGGTCCTTCTTTGCATGTGGATATACCACCTCCACCAACCCCGCTTTGCGCCATGCAAGATATCGGCATCAACAGCTGTGTCGTCCCCCCCCAGGAGCTTACTGATGCTGCGCTGCTGGCCTCGGATGCTTTGGTCACCACCAGCACCATTGTGGAGGAGGAACCTTCTTCTTCTGCTTGATTACTGCATTCTCCCATGCCGCTATTGCGTAACTGGAATGTCCTGTGCTGGAACATTCGTGGCTTAAATTCAGAAAAGAAACTTCTCGTGCTATCTAATGCGATTGCAGTTAGTGGGTGTGCTATCATTTGCTTGCAAGAAACTAAAAAACCTGTCATCGACCTTGCTTTTGTTAAAACTTGTTGCCCAAGCGATTTGATAAGTTTTCTTATATTCCCTCTCATGGTGCTTCGGGTGGCATTCTCACTGTTTGGAATAGCTCCTTGTTTACTGGCACTGTTGTTGTCCAGGAGGATTTTGCACTAGGCATTCAGTTCACTAGCACACTTCCTGCTCAAGCCTGGACCCTTTTTAATATTTATGGCCCTTGCTCTGGCCCTGCTCGGGACACATTCACGCAATGGCTTTATGACAGAGACATCCACACAGATGATGATTGCCTCTTCTTGGGTGAGTGTGATTACATTTGTAGTCCTGAAAATCGTAATAAACCAGGTGGCAATGTAAATGACATGTCAACTTTCAATGATACCATCCGAAAGCATAATCTTGTTGAGCTACACATTAAAGGCATGCTATTCACATGGAGTAACATGCAGCAGGACCCTCTGCTCGAGCAACTCGATTGGTTCTTCATGTCACTCCATTGGACGCATGTGTACCCCAACACGCTGGTTAAACCTCTTTGCAAACCCACGTCTGATCACACGTCTTGTGTTGTATCTATTGAGACTACAATACCACGTGCCAAAATTTTCCGCTTTGAATCATATCGGCTTCTTCACCCTGGCTTTATGGAAGTGGTTAAGAAAGTTTGGGATCATCCTGTCCGCTCAGACAATGCTGCCACGATTCTGTGTCGAAAGTTCAAGCTCCTTAGACAAGAGTTAAAAGCTTGGAGTAAAAATATCTCCCGCCTCTCATTTGCTATTGAAAATACCAATAAAACACTTTCTGATTTGGATGCTCTTGAGAACCTTCGCCCTCTCACACTTCCAGAGGGAAACTTTTGGAAAATCATCAAGAATCACCTACTCCGACTACTGGATTATCAGAAGCCATACTAGAAGAAAAGATGCACCATTCGCTGGGTCAAATTTTGAGATGAGAATTCAAAGTTTTTCCAGGCAGTAGCTACGGAGAGATACCAAAAGAATAACATTGCCAACTTACATACTGATGAGGGCCTCACGGTTGAAGACACACGGGTAAGGAGGCCCAACTTTTTCAAGTCTATACCGAAAGACTAGGTACCTCCAATCCCACACAAATTCAATTTGATCTTCGATCTTTGATAAGGCCTACTGAAAATCTTGATCATCTCACACTACCCTTCACACATGAAGAAATTAACTCGGTGGTTAAGGAGATGCCTGGCGATCGGGCACCTGGCCCGGATGGTTTTAGTGGGCTGTTCCTCAAAGCTTGCTGGCCTATCATCAAGGATGATTTCTACAACTTATGCAATCAATTCCATGAGGGTAAGCTCGATCTTCAAAGCATTAATGATGGACTAATCACTCTTATCCTGAAAAATGGGTCCCCATCAACTGTCAATGATTATCGTCTGATCATTCTACTCAATTGTTGCCTCAAGATCATCACCAAGCTACTGGACAACCGCTTGCAAAAGGTCATTTTGAGGATTATTCATCGCAACCAATATGGATTCATTCGAGGACGGTCTATACAAGACTACTTAGCTTGGACTTTCCAATATATCCACCAATGTCAAGATTCAAAACGTCCAATCGTGTTGCTCAAATTGGATTTTGCCAAAGCTTTCAATACCATTGAGCATGATCCAATGATCAACACATGAAGCATATGGGGTTTAATGATAAATGGCTTTCTTGGATTAAATCCATATTCTCCTCCGGAAGATCCTCTATTCTTCTCAATGGAGTGTCGGGCAGGCAGTTTCACTATCGTCAGGGAGTTCGCCAGGGTGACCCTCTCTCACCCCTCATTTTTGTCCTTGCGGCCGATTTACTGCAGTCTGCCATCAATGATGCATTTAGAAATGGATTGATCCAGCTTCCATTCCCTAGTAACAGCCAAATGGACTACCCGATTGTGCAGTATGCTGACCATAAAATTTTACTTATGCTGACCTGCCCCCGATAAGCTTTGATTATCAAAAAAATCCTCACCAACTATGCCCAATCGATCGGTCTCAATATCAACTTTCATAAATCAACACTCATTCCCATCAACTTGGATCAGGAGCTTGCCATGCAAATTGCCTCGATTTTCGAGTGCCCGGTGGGAGCCATGCCCTTCACCTACCGCGGTCTTCCTTTGGGCACGTCTCGACCCACTATTCATGACTTGATGCCACTAGTCTGCTCCATTGAGAGAAGTCTGTCCTCCACACTCTTTCTTATGTCACATGCTGGGAAGTTGACCTTGCTCAATTCGACCGTCATGTCACTCCTCATTTAAGCGATGTGCACTCTTCACTTCCCACCTAAGCTTATTGAAATGCTTGATAAAATCAGAAGAAGGTGCTTGTGGATCAACAAAACAGAACAAGGTGATAAATGTAACTCTCTTGCTGCCTGGGATATGGTGTGTAAACCCAAAAGCAAAGGTGGCCTAGGAGTCCTCAACCTACGTGTCCAAAATGAAGCTTTGCTCCTCAAGTTTTTACGCAAATTCTACAACAAGATGGACATCCCCTAGGTCCAACTAACTTGGGACTCATACTACACGGAGAAGATACCTCATGCTACTGACCCAGTTGGCTCCTTTTGGTGGCGCGATATCCTAAAGATCTCTCCCAAGTTTAGGGGAGTCTCAAGCATTAACATTGTTTGTGGCACCACTGCCTTATTTTGGAAAGATCTCTGGGCTGATCAGATCATGCAAGACTCACACCCACGTGCTTTCTCTCATTCCTTGAATGAAGACGTCTCGGTCAAGGATTTCTTGGGGATCACATCTTTGCATGAAGCGTTCCACCTCCCGTTGTCCCCCCAAGTGCATGATGAGATCAGACAAATGCATGTGGTTGTTGCTGTGCTTTGACCCTCAACGGCAACTTCAGATGCGTGGCACTACATGTGGGGCAAAACAAACTTCATGTCAACGGATTACTACCATTTTTTCTTCAAAGATCTCCATTCCCACCAAGTCTTCGGTTGGATCTAGAAATCAAAATGCGCGATGAAGCTTAAGGTGTTTGCTTGGCTGCTATTCCACGATCGGCTTAACACGCGCAATATGCTTAAAAGAAGACATTATAACATCGGGGATGATCACAACTGCTTGCTCTATGACCAAAGCATAGAAGAAACCGTTGAGCACACGATTTTCACCTGCGCTTTCAGCAAGCAATGCTGGGGTAAACTTGACATCCTCTGGGAACCCTTCCCTGGCAGGCTATATGCTATTCAAGACCATAGGAATAACCACCGGTCGCCCTTGTTCCTAAAAAAATTCATTGTGGCGGCTTGGAGCATCTTGAAGGACAGGAACAACCATCACTTCAGGGTTATACCACCCTCCTTTCAGTCTTGGCTTGGGAGATTTAAGAGAGACTTTGAGCTTCTACAGCACAGAGTTAAAGAGGCACATAAGCCTTTAGTTCTTGATTTTGTAAACTCTCTTTGATAGCACTCTAAACTAGCCTTTTCTTCTCTTGCCACAAAGTGGCTAAGACACACCTCATGTAAATACCCCATTGTATAGTCCTCCACACTTTTTATTAATATATTAACAAAGTAGGAGCCTTTCCTACTGTTCCTGGTAAAAAAAGCATGTATCTCAATGTTAGCGGCTGAGCGACAATGTCAAGGTGTTTGACATTCATTATCTTTTCTTGCAAGTGACCAAAGCTTGTGTCGTTGCGCGATGGGTACGACGACACCTATGGGGCCGCCGGGGACGGCCCCTTCGTGTGTTCGGTACGAGGGCGGAGGATGCACAGAGAGCAGATCGAGGCGGCGCGCGCGGCGCGGTGGATTTTTACCCAGCTTCGGGCCGCGATGGTCGCGTAAAACCCTACTGCTGCTTTGTGTCGTATATCATCTTGCTCGAGAATGCGAGCGAGTGGTGGTGTGGAACCAGCCGAATCCCAGGCGCTAGAGTTGCCAAGGGTTCGAGCCTCGCGAGAGTAGCGAATGATCGGAACCTCCCCTACGTTGTGCATGGGCCTCCTTTTATAGGGCAAGGGTCACCGACAGTGTCAACGAGGGTAGAGGGGTAAAATGTAAAAGAGGTGGTAGTTGGAGCAGTCAAAGGGAACAAAGGCAGCTACTGATTGCATGAACAAGTGGATTCTACCTACTTTTGTGAGAGGGGACAAGAGCATTAAATGCCGCCGCCATCACCCCAAAAGCTCCGCCCTTGCGTCTCCGTTTGCCACGGGCGATGGAGCCACCACCGTGGAGTGCCACCGCACCCTCATGCAGCACAGACCACCCGCCACGCTCTCTCGAGAAGGCTAAAGGCGACGTGGGGCGATGAGCTGGAGTGCAGCGCAGCTCTCCGGCAAGTACCTTGCCGGGTCTTGATCTTGCCGGGCCCGGGAGCTTGTCGGGCTCTATAACTTGCCGCTCCCCGGGCCCTTGCCGGGACGCGTATAGCGCCGAGGCATGTCTTTTGTGATGTGATCTTCTAGTCTCCCCGGCGAGCTCCTCTCGCCAGGGACTTGCGTGAGTGAGGTAGCCTTGAGCACAGGCGGCCTTCCGGCAAGCTCCTCTTGCCGGGTCTTAACCTTCTCATCTTGTACACTTTGTTCTTGAATGGCTTGGTAGGGAGCCGGAATGGTCTCCGGCAAGCATATGGTGGATCCAGCTACGGGGAGCTGCAACTGTCCGTGCACAAGTTGGGGTACTAAGGTACCCCTACCTTAGTACACCGACAGAGCCCCGGCTGGGCTATACACGGTGCCGAGCGCTGTTGGGCCAGGCCAAAAAAGGCATTCGGCACGCTGAAGCCCATGGCGCGTCGAACCCACTCGCATCCGCCGCCTCCCAAACGGCACGCGTCGATTGCGGCGTCGTGGGAGACGTGGGCGGCGCATGCAGCCTTTAAGGCATCCACCCCGTGATCGTGGCGCAGAGAGGGGTCGCTTCATCCGTCGCTCCGGCTCCACTTTTTCGCCACGCGGCCTTCATGCACGGGGGTCGTGGGCGGCGAAGGTGGGAGACCGAGCCGTCACGGGCGGAGAAGGCGAGTCGGCCCCGCTCCTCTGGCCTCCTCGCTTCCTGATTGGTCGAGCGGGGCGGTTGAGCCCCCACCTCGCCCCTTTAAAAAGGGCGGAAGGGGTGCACAATGGCCACACTCATCCACTTCTCCCTTCATCTTCATCTTCGTTCTTCTTGCCGCCATGGAAGGAGGGAATCGGCTCTTGACGGTGGCGGCGCGGGTTGCTTCTAGGCAGCGCACCACTCCCCATCCCGCTCCCGTGGCGGTAGAGCCGGCCACGAGAGGGAGAGGGAGGGGGCGTGGCCGCGGACGAGGCCGAGGGCGTGGCCGAGGCGGTCGGGGGAGAGGCGGCCGTGGGGACGTGCCTCCCCCGTCTCCTCCGGCGTCTCCTGACCATGGTGCGGTCCACACCGAGATGACCCCAGGAGTTCTTCATCAAGCCGCGGGCGCCTCGCCGCCGCCTCCGGCTGCCGGTCCCGTTTGCGGACGCGATGGGACCGGATCCACCCGACGTGATGGAGTTACGCATGAGGGGCTGCGGGATCAGCGGCACTCGGGTGAGTGTCGTGTCCCCAGCCCCCGGCGTGATGTTCTTCGACCGAGGGTGGAAGACATTCGCCCGGATCCATAGCTTGACGGCGGGGTTCACCCTCCATTTCAAGTTACTGGATGGTGACCTCCTTGCCGTCAAGGTCTTCGGCGACTATGGAACCCGGGTGCGCTGCTGTGTGGACAGCTCCTCGGATAGCGAAGGTCCCTCCTTGAGCGAGAGTGACGAGGAGGGGGCGGCAGCGACGGCGAGGGGATGGCGGGCCCGACTAGGCGTCGGACACCGCTGCCTCGCGCGCCACCGGCAACCCCATCTTCTGGGTTGCCGGCCTTCTGAACTCCCCGGGGCCGTCTCCTTGGCGGCTGGCGTAGAGGGGCAGCAGAAGAGGAAGAGGGGGGACGGCGGCAAGGCCGTTAAGTCGGAGTACGAGGGCGAGGTGCCCTCGTGCCGATGTCCCACCACTCCGTCTTCAAGCTCTGCCTCCGACGCCTCCGACTCCGCCAAGCTCCTGGCCGGCCCCCGGGGTGTTCTCTTGGTGTCTTCTGGCGCCCGTGGCTCCCCGGGCATGCGTTCCCCATGCCCGTCACCTTGCGCAGCTCCTGGGGCACGGCGGCGTCACCGCCACGCTCTCCTAGGCGCTCCTTTCGCCCTTCTCCGACAAGTTCCTCTTTGCGGGTCTCCTCTCCCAGCAGGCTTATCTTGCAGGGAGCTCCTTGACCTACCTCCTGAACTCTGAGCAGAGAAACAGGAGAGGGATCACGGGCACCTTATCTTTTTAATCTGTAAGCCCTCGGGCATTAGCTGCATTTAAGAACTTGTAATCCTCTCTATCATGTTTTTCATCCTCTATGGACTTGTACTAAATTGGATGTTTTTAATGAAAAGAGGGGAAAGCTTGCGGATCGAGTCCTTTACTTGATCTGCGTGCCTTGCGTGTTCTTACGCTATCGGGAGCTTGCCGGGGCGAACACGCTTATCGACCGCGGGGCAGCCCGCTGGTGGTGTCGCTTCCGGCAAGCAACCTTGTCGGGCCAGTTGCGACGCTTAACTTGCTGAGCGTGCTCGAAAGCAAGATAAGGGTGCAGCGGCACACTTGTGTTTGTTGAGCGGACTCGAAACAAACCAAAGCACGAATCGACCACAACTCGGTTCCTCCGCGTACGGGTTTTTACAAGACACGCTCGTTCAAAGACGCAGCCCCGCATCTCCCGGTCCATAAGAGGATGCATGACGAGGGACGGAAAAACTTAGTCGACATCGCAGCCCCCAAAGAACTCTGGCTTGCGGAGGCGAATCTTGGCGCTCGCAGCCCCCAGCGAGGCTGGCTTGCCGAGGGAGAACCTCGGCACCCGCAGCCCCCGGCGACCCGGGCTTGCCGGACCTTAGGTGCTGGTGTGGCCTTTCGGTTCCTCCTTGTCGCTGCAATTTCAGTCATGAAAACAGCTGAGGTAGATATGCGACAGCTTCATGTATATGTATGCGTATATGAATCTCGACTATGCAATACGATGCCGTGCCTTGCCCCTAGTATGTTTGTACTCTACGCCCTCGGGGAGCTTGCCGGGGCGAACACGCTTGCCGCGGGACAGCCCGCTGGCGGTGTTGCTTCCGGCAAACCACCTTGCCGGGCCAGTTGCGACGCTTACCTTGCTGAGCAAGCTCGAAAGCAAGATAAGGGTGCAGCAGCACACTTGTGTTTGTTGAGCGGACTCGGAAACAAAACAAGTACGCAACTGGACCACGGCTTGGCTCCTCTCGCGCACAAGCCTCCCATACCAAGGACATCTCACGGCAAAGCTTGCCACGTTATACCCTCTGCCCTGCATCCTTTGTGTGCTTTCACCCTACGCTTCTAGGGAACTTGCCGGTGCTTAACGCGCTTGCTGAGTACGGGACATCAGCAGCCCGCTGGTCTGGCGTCGCTCCGCAAGCAACCTTGCCGTGTCTAGTTCGCGACGCGCTTAACTTGCTGAACAGACTCGAAACGAAACGAGGGCGCGAAGCTGGTCGCGATTCACTCTTAACTCGTTGAGCGTGTTCGAAGCAAAGTAAGGGTGCGACCGTTCACAGGCAGGCTCCTCGGCGCACAGGTTTCCGGCACAAATGACAAACGCGAGAGGGATATAACAGATAAAAGCATGGAATTAAGAAGTGCTCGCTGCGAAGCGCGGCGACTTAGCTTTTCTTTTCTTGTTTCTCTCGCACTTGCTGGTGGAGCTCAATGGCGCGTCCCTGGCGGCACGCGCAGCACCCGGGAGGTGCGCTCGCGGAACGAGCACCAGGGCTGTCCTCGCTGGGCTTATAGCGCTCCGAGGAGCTGCACTTGTCGGAGTGAGCACCAGAGCCGCCCTTGCCGGACTTAGAGCTCGATGGCGCGTCCTCGACGACAGCATAGCGCTCCAGGGAGATGCGCTTGCCGGGGTGCAGGGGGAGCGGGGGCGAGCGGCGCGAGGTACAGAACATGCTCGGACTCCTAGTAGCGATAGGAGGAGCAGAGTCCTGCCTCGGCACTCTCGCTTTTGCTCATGCATGGACAGCGGTCCGGAGCATCCCGCGAGCCCCCGGCACGTTCTTGCCCCAGCATGCGAGTACCATCTTCCGTGGCACGGCGCTGCGGGGTTGTCGTGTGCTGGGCTGGACGTGGATCTGCGGAGACCGAGGCGCGGTCATCCGCCCTGTCCCTGGATCTGGTGGCGCCGCGAGTACCCTCGCCGGTGTCCACCCTTCCGCTGGCGTCCCCTCCGCCCACCGCCGGCTCCGGTGGCGGCGGGTGAGACGCGGACGGGTCTACGACCCTCGAAGCTCTCGTCTTCGGGGCCATGGCACGGTAGTCGATGAAGCCGCTGACGAAACCGGAGAGGTTGATGAAGAGCGCCGGCGCTAACGCCGGATCAGGTCCGCGACAACCTCGACGCCCTACGGCGCGCCAAAGATGTCGCGCGATGGGTACGACGACACCTATGGGGCCGCGGGACGGCCCTTCGTGTGTTGATGCGAGGCGGAGGATGCATGAGAGCAGATCGAGGAGGCAGCGCGGTGGATTTTTACCCAGCTTCGGGCCGCGATGGTCGCGTAAAACCCTACTGCTGCTTTGTGTCGTATATCATCTTGCTCGAGAATGCGAGCGAGTGGTGGTGTGGAACCAGCCGAATCCCAGGCGCTAGAGTTGCCAAGGGTTCGAGCCTCGCGAGAGTAGCGAATGATCGGAACCTCCCCTACGTTGTGCATGGGCCTCCTTTTATAGGGCAAGGGGTCACCGACAGGTGTCAACGTAGGGTAGAGGGGTAAAAATGTAAAAGAGGTGGTAGTTGGAACAGTGCAAGGAACAAGTGCAGCTACGATTGCATGAGCAGTGGATTCTACCTACTTTTGTGAGAGGGGACAAGAGCATTAAATGCCCGTCGCCATCACCCCAAAAGCTCCGCCCTTGCGTCTCCGTTTGCCACGGCGATGGAGCCACCACCGTGGAGTGCCACCGCACCCTCATGCAGCCTGCACCACCCGCCACGCGTCTCTGGAGAAGGCTAAAGGCGACGCGTGGGCAGATGAGCTGGAGTGCAGCGCAGCTCTCCCGGCAAGTACCTTGCCGGGGTCTTGATCTTGCCGGGCCCGGGAGCTTGTCGGGCTCTATAACTTGCCGCTCCCGGGCCCTTGCCGGACGTAGATAGCGCCAAGGCATGTCTTTTGTGATGTGATCTTCTAGTCTCCCGGCGAGCTCCTCTCGCCAGGACTTGCGTGAGTGAGGTAGCCTTGAGCACAGAGCGGCCTTCCGGCAAGCTCCTCTTGCCGGGTCTTAACCTTCATCTTGTACACTTTGTTCTTGAATGGCTTGGTAGGGAGCCGGAATGGTCTCCGGCAAGCATATGGTGGATCCAGCTACGGGGAGCTGCAACTGTCCGTGCACAAGTTGGGGTACTGAGGTACCCCTACCTTAGTACACCGACAGCTTGCAACCAAGGATAGACATTTGATTTTGCAACCCGTTTTTATGGACTGGAGCATGTGGTTTAATTTTGAATTGTGCACCTGAAATGCCTAGAAAACCAAGTTACCATATAAAAATGTCCAAACGAACCCTGAACAATTCCAATTTTTTTACGACACACATATAGTTGCATGTTCACTGCAAATAAAAGGTCTAGCAATTCAAACACCATCCATTGCCGTTGTGACCCCATTATGTAATTCAAATCAAAATTAACAATCAAGCAGATCCCACACAGTTTAATATCACCAACCGTGTGAGATGCAGTACAAAATATCCTGGAGCACCGTCGGTATATAGTACGCCTATGGCTTACGCGAGAAGGTGCGCCGGCCACAGTCCACAGCCGGCGTGTCAAGCATACTAGCTTGCCCCCCAAATATCATTTCGTTGTTCAATCGTCGCCGGTGAAAGATGGGGACGTGGACCCACGCAACTTCGGCGACCCACTCCAGCGAGAGCGTGGCCTCAACAGCCATGCGCGTGCTAACAAGGTGCATGAGCGCGGCCGCAATCTGCGACCGGGCAGCCATGGTAGCCCAAACGGACGCTATTGCTTCTCAGGTGGCGGCAGCAACATCTGCCTCGGGGATAGCAGCTGGCGAGAGCGGCACATCAGCTGTCTGTTCCACAACGGCGGCCTTAGCCCTGATGGAGGCCGCCCACGACCATGTCGAGGCTGCCCGCGCCCAGCTTGTGGCGGTCACCACACAAATCGAATGAAGCTTCTCCGACAATGGTTGGCAACCCACGGCCAAAGAGTTGGCAATCGCCGAGAGCGTTCGAGTAGCCGTCTGTTCCTTCGCCACATACCTTGCAACGACGGAGCCCGTCCAAGCCCAGATCACGGACGCCCATGCCTTGCTCATGGCGGCCTTTTCCAAAGAGATGGCGGATGCGGATGGCGAGATGCTTGCTGAATATGGTGCGATGGATGCCACGGAACTCCTTCCCCAGGAGAGCTTCGGGCGCGAGCTAGACACGGAGGAGGCGGCGGAGATCGACGAGCACCATCTGTAGTATTACTATTTTTTTTTGTTTAATTAAGACGTCGGTCTTTAATTTGTTAGAGTAATGTTTAGGCCATCTAGCTTTGTTTAATTGCTGAACTTGCTCGATTAAGAAGTGTTGGTGTGCTATAGTCTCCTTTATGTACTCAAATTATGCAATGACGTGGATGAGCACTATAACCAGGGAAATTGGAACCAAAATTTTTGACGTTCAAACTCATCGCACACAGGTTAAGCTATCTGAATCGTTTGGGAAGTTCACATATGTAGCGACCAGATGTCAAACGGTCAAGTCTCTGTTCTTCAGTGTCATCCCTGGATCGGTAATGCTGACACACACAGTACTCGGGGAATTATAACAGAGTTTCAATCACACACTTATTACATCGAGTCCTCATAAAGAGCATGATTACATAAATAAATCATGGCTGAAGGCCATCTAAACTAGATAACTGTGAAAGCTTCGAAGGTAAATGAGTCCATCAACTCCAACGGCATAGATGAGTGCAAAACAACGACCTATCACACCTTATTCGTCGTCTGAGTAGTCTGCAACATAAGCCGTTGCAGCCCGAAACGGGTTAGTACATGGAATATGCTGGCATAGTTACACTGTAGGGCAATGATAATGCAAGAACTATATCTACATGCAATATTTGGCTAGTGGAGGCTGTAAGTTTCATGATTTTGCATAAAGTTAGTTTTTCCCTACAACAAACGAATAAATTCATTTAACTACTCCCATGTTGCCCATTATTTGAGAAGGTAACGCCAACTGAAATCCCAATTAAATGTATCATCATTAACCCAACATCATAATTAATTAAAGTAACATGATGAGATCACATCAATAGATTCAAGTACTCAAGATGTCCATAATCGGGGACACAGCTAATCATGATTATTTTATACACTCTACAGAGGTTTGCGCACTCTTCCCCACAAGAGTCGACTGCATCCATGATCGGATGATCGAGACATAGCCTTTCTAAAGCATTAACTCTCTATCCCGAGTAGACAGTACCACCTACAACCCTCTACATCTGCTAGTCGCCTCTTCAAAAGCTCACACAACTTACTCAACTATGCCAGAGCCCATAATGGCTTGTGGCTGCACATGGAAGTTTCTAGCATGAATAATCTTATGATTCCTTTGAGCCTGGGTGGCATTCCATAGGATAACCACACAGGTACTCCGGGATTTCAAAACAGACAACATAGGGTACTCCAGGTGCCTCAACCAATCCACCTAGATGTGTATTAAAGTTGCCACCTTAATGTTATCCAATTAAAATAATTCTCAAACTTCCATGTGTGAATCATGATCCAATCCCTGTCAACGAGCATGACTAAGCAATAATAAGCATAACGTATATTCCTGGGGTGATCAAAAGGTATTAGGTTCCTACCTCTAACACTACAACCAAAACCACATGTTCCCAATCCTACCAATGCAAATATCATGGGGCAGAACTAATGCATAGTAAAAACTGGGTATAAAAGAGTATGATCAAAGTATAACTTGCCTTGCTGACGATCTGCAAACTCTAGAGATTCTTAGTAACAAGCTTCGCACTCCAGGTAATCTCGCGTAGACAAACAATAGCATTCATAAGCAATCATTCAAACGAAACACGAGAAAACTCGAGAAAAGATCCAAATCGAACATGAAGCAAGCAACGGCTTAAACTAACAAGAGTCAAAACCTAACAGCATTATTAACATGTGAATTATATCTTAACAGTAGGTACATGTGATTTGCTACGATTAGCAAAAAGATTCAACTCAAACGGAGCAACGAAACTCAAAATATGAACGAAACAAGATCGTTTACTAATATGGACTGAAGTCAAATTTTACAGTACCAAAATCATGTTCAAGTTCATTAACTGGAAAGAGGGCTTCGAGACGAAGATTTTGCTGTTGGTTTCATCTAATTTCGATAAACGAGTAAAAATTTATACTAATTTAAAGATTAGGGGCTGAATCCCGATAAAAATAAGTCCCTGGCCGAAAATAAAATAAAAAGAAAAGATTAACGAACGAATGTTCGCTGTCTGTACCTAACCCGCGAACAACGTTCGTTAAAGCGAAAGACAAACGTCCACTAAATATAATAAACCAACGAAAACCAATCTAAAGAAATAAACCAGAAAACAAAAAAAATGGGGTTTAACCGAGAAAACCAATCGGTCAAACGGGGTCAACGGTGGCGGCTCCGGCGAGATCCGCGGCGGTGGCGGCATTCGGCAACGGTGCAGGGCTGCGGGGTGGGGTGGCGGAGTGGCTGCGGCGTTGGGCGGCGCGGGGCGGCGAGCGGGCGGCGGTGAAGGCTTCGGCGGCGGGACGAAGTGGGGACAAGTGGGGGCTCCGGCAGCGGCTTGCTTGGGAAAGGGGCTGGCCCGGGGAGGAGTCCGGCTCGGACTCCCCTCGGTGTCCATGCGTGGCACGGCGGTGGCGAAGGCGGTGTGCAGAGTGGGCGGTGGGCCGTTAGCCCGATCAAAGCGATTTGAGGATTTTTAAAAAAATTCCGCTCGAAAAGAAAAAATTCTAATAAAATAAAAAATTTCTAAAAATGGCAAAAACAATTTTCACCGTCTAAATAAAATATTTAGAACAAAGTGAACATTTTCTCGCCTAATATTGCAATTTTCAAAAATGCAAATTTTTCTAATTCAAATAAAATAGCAAATAAAAATACCGGAAAAATCATAATTTGATTTTAAAATTCTTTCTCCAGTATTTCTCTTCATTTGAAGAAGTAATATTATCTTCTCTCATTTATTTTTAATATTGGAAATAATTGGAGAGAAAAATAATAAGACCAAATTGATCCTTTTCTTCAAAATTGAAATAAATTCAAATATGAATTTTGTGAAACCTCCAACTCTCTTCGTGGGTCCTTGAGTTGCTTAAGATTTCTAGTATCTCAACCAAAATGCAAAAATAAATATGATATGCATATGATGATCTATGTATAACATCCAAATTGAAAATTGGGATGTTACAAACCTACCCCCCTTAAGATGAATCTCGCCCTCGAGATTCGGGTTGGTCAGCAAAAAGGTTTGGCTGGTCTCTACGAAGGTCTTCCTCTCGCTCCCAGGTGGCTTCCTCCTCGGTATGGTGGCTCCACTGAACTTTGCAAAACTTCATAACCTTCTCCTCATAAGTCCATCAACTCCTCATAAGTTGTATCTCGGCTAGAAAACTCGAGAATCTTGACTGGCTTCTCCTCATAAGTCAAATCACTGTCTAACTGAATCGCTTTCAGGGCGCTGTATCTCTCAGAGGAATATCGGCCATCTCTGCTTGGCACTTCTTCAACTGGGAAATGTGAAACACGTCGTGAACTCCTAACAATCCTTCTGGCAGTTCCAGCTTGTATGCAACTTCTCCCATACGTTCCAAAACTCGGTATGGTCCCACAAAACATGGTGCTAGCTTTCCCTTAACTCCAAAATGCTTAACTCCTCAAAGCGGGGACACACGAAGGTATACTGTGTCTCCGACTTCGTAAACTGTCTCCTTGCGTTTAGAATCCGTATAACTCTTTTGCCTGGACTGGGCTACCTTGAGTCTGTTCTGGATCAACTTAACCTTCTCTCTAGAGTATTTGATTAAATCTGGTCCAAACAACTGTCGATCTCCATCTTCATCCCATAATAATGGTGTCCTGCACCTCCTTCCGTTCAAAGCTTCGAAAGGGGCCATCTTCAAACTGGCTTGATAACTATTGTTATAAGAGAACTCTGCATGTGGCAAATTGTCATCCCAACTAGATCCATAATCTAGCGCACAAGCTCTCAACATGTCCTCTAGGATCTGATTGACTCCCTCGGTCTGTCCATCTGTCTATGGATGAAAGGTTGTACTGAACTCTAGCCAAGTACCCAAAGTCTCATGCAACTGATTCCAGTACTTTGAGGTAAACTGGGTTCCTCTGTCCGATACGATGGTCCTCGGAACTCCATGCAGACATACGATCCTAGTCATGTATATCTTCACCAATTGAGCACTCGTATAGGTGGTACGGTCTTCACCGGGATTAAATGAGCTACTTTCGTCAAATGATCGACTACAATCCAAATAGAGTCATAGCCTGAACGAGTCCTGGGCAATCCAGTGATAAAATCCATGCCAAGCTTATCCCACTTCCATTCGGGCATCGACAATGGTTGTAGCAATCTAGCTGGCTTCTGATGCTCTGCCTTAACTCCCTAACATACATCACATACTACTACATACTCCGCAATATCCTTATTCATTCCTGTCCACCAGAAACTTTCCTTCAAATCCAAATACATCTTAGTGTTTCCTGGGTGAATTGAATACGGCGAATCATGGGCCTCCTGCAGAATCAACTTCCTGATCTCAGGTTCGTTAGGCACATATACGCGATCCTCAAACCATAAGGGGTCGTGCTCATCCTCACAAAATCCTTTAGCCTTTCCTTTACTCATCCTTTCCTTTATCACGTCAATCTCTTTGTTAGTGTTCTGGGCCTCTCTGATCTTACCCATCAAGGTGGACTGAATTTCCAATGCTGCTACATAACCTCTTGGGACTATTTCCAAACATAGCTTACGAAGATCCGCTGCTAACTCCTTGGGTAATCCACTGGTCATGAGCATATTAACATAACTCTTGCGGCTCAATGCATCTGCTACTACATTGGCCTTTCCGGGATGATAGTGCAATTTCATATCATAATCCTTAATGAGCTCCAACCATCTCCTTTGCCTGAGGTTCAACTCCTTCTGTGTGAAGATATATTTCAAGCTCTTATGATCCGTGTATACCTCACAATGGTTTCCGATGAGGAAATGTCTCCATGTCTTTAGCGCATGCACTATGGCTGCTAACTCCAAATCATGCGTAGCATACTTCAGCTCATGAGGTTTAAGCTGTCGTGAGGCATATGAAACAACTCTTCCTTCCTGCATATGTACGGCTCCAAGTCCTTGATGTGAAGCGTCGCAATACACTTGATAAACTTTTCGTTGATCTAGAAGAATCATCACTGGGCCTGTAACCAAACGTTTCTTCAACTCCTGAAAACTGGCTTCACACTCCTCAGTCCATTTGAACTTGGTGTCCTTATTTAGTAACTCCGTCATGGGCTTTGCAATCCTGGAGAAATTCTCAATGAACCTCCAATAATATCCTGCGAGTCCGAGGAAACTCCTAATCTCTCCGACTGTTGTGGGTGCCACCCATTTAGTCACAGAAGCAACCTTGGTAGGGTCTACTGCTATTCCTTCTCCGGATATAACAGGTCCGAGAAATCGAACTTCCTATAACCAAAACTCACACTTGCTGAACTTGGCATACAACTGGTGTTCTCTGAGCTTCTCAAGAACCAAACGCGAATGCTCCTTATGCCACTATTCGTTCTTCGAGTAGACCAATATATCATCAATGCACACCATGACGAACTTATCCAAAAACTCCATAAACACCTTGTTCACCATGTTCAGGAAATATGCAGGCGCGTTAGTCAGACCAAATGACATAACGGTATACTCATATAGCCCGTACCTTGTGGTAAAGGCTGTCTTAGGTATATCCAGCTCTCGAATCTTCAACTGGTGATAACCTGATCGAAGATCTATCTTAGAGAAAATATTAGCTCCTTGCAACTGATCAAACAAATCATTGATCATCGGCAAAGGGTATTTGTTCTTGATCGTCCCTTCATTCAATGCACGATAATCAACAACCATCCTTAATGATCCATCCTTCTTCTCCACTAAAAGCACTGGGGCACCCCAAGGTGATGAACTTGGTCGAATGTAACCTTTATCCAGTAACTCCTTAATCTGCTTCTTAATTTCCTCCAAATCCTGTGCGGGCATCCGATACGGTCTCTTTGATATTGGCCCGGTGCCTGGCAATAGCTCAATCAAAAAATCAATGTCTCGATCCGGTGGCATGCCTGGCAACTCCTCTGGAAATACGTCGGGGAAATCCTTCACCACTGGTACTTCCTCCTGTACAACTCCTGATAAGGAATTCACTTGAGTCCTCTTTGGCACATGCCGGGATACATACTTGATCCTTCTTCCTTTTGGGGTGGTGAGGAATATCGATTTACTTGCACAATCAATGTTCCCTCCATACTTTGATAACCAATCCATTCCTAATATTATATCCAATCCTTGTGACTCCAAAATTATTAGGTTCGAGGGAAACACATAGTTACCAATCCTTAAGGGTAACCGATCACACCGTAGGCTGGCCATACACTCTGCTCCTGGCGAGCTTACTAACATGGGTGACCTAAGGGCTTGGGTTGGCAGGTTATACTTATCCACAAATCCCCTTGATATGTATGAATGTGATGCACCAGTATCAAAAAGAACGAGTGCGGTAAATGCATTAAACAAAAACTTACCGACAACTGCGTCGGGTTGATCCTCAATCTCCTCCACGCTGATGTGGTTCACCTGAACTTTGGTGAAGGGGTTGGGCTTCTTGGTAGAACCTCCATTGCCATTTACATTCTTTGCTTCAGGACATTCGGTGGCATAATGTCTGGTCTTCAGGCACTTGAAACAGGTAATGTGGCTCAGATCCCTCTTAGCTGGTGTTGAAGGGTTGGAACGGTCCTGGCTGTTGCTTCCTCCATTCCCATTACCATTACCGGTGCCACTATGGTTGTGCGAACTTGCTCCGTTGTGCGTGTGTGCCTCATGGTTATGGCCTCCATGGTTGTGGGTATGTCCTCCCGAGTACAGGGAATAGCGGGGCTTCTGCTGGGCTCCAAAAGTGTACCTCCCTGTCCATACTTCCTCTTGCGATTATCAATCTGTTGCTGCTTGTGTTCAATCATAAGAGCCCTATCTACCAACTCCTGGTAGTTGTTGAATGTTGCCACCATCAACTGCATGCTCAGCTCATCATTCAGTCCTTCCAAAAACTTCTCCTGCTTAGCTGCATCTGTAGCTACCTCATCAGGTGCATAGCGTGCCAACTTACTAAACTCATCCACATACTAGCCCACGGTACGTCCTCCTTGGTGCAAGTTGCGAAACTCTCACTTCTTCATGCTCATATCTCCAGCTGAAACATGGGCAGTGCGGAAAGCCTGCTGAAACTGATCCCATGTAACAGTGTCAATGGGGTAAGTGGCTGTGAAATTCTCCCACCATGATGTTGCGGGTCCATCAAGCTGATGTGCGGCAAAACGCACTCTCTCCGCATATGGGCATCCTGCAGTGGTCAGCTCTCTTTTAATCTTGTGGAGCCAATCATCTGCAACAATCGGCTCGGTGCTACTAGAGAACACCGGCGGATTTAAGCTTAGGAAACGGGCTAGGTGATCAACAGGGGGTGGTGGTGGTGGGTTGTTGTCGTTGTTGCCTTGGTTCTGATTCTGGACAAAAAGTTGCATCAAGGTATTCTGTTGCTGGATCAACTGAGTGAGCTCCGGTAGGAAGGCAAACCCATTGTCATGTCTTGGAGGCATCTGATGGGTTTAGAAAGGGTGAGAAAACAGAATAGAATTGGGGTCTAAGAGAGATTCACTACCCATAATGATCATGAGACAAACACAATCAATTTCACTTCAATCAAAAGCACACAAGTCACACAAGAGCGGTCTAACTTATCACTACAAACTCAATCGTAGCAACTACTTGAAGGGAAAATACTACTAATTACATTGGTGGTCGTTTAGACATTTTCATCAGAATAAGACTCCATAATATCTGCTCCGGCTTCATCAACATAGTCATCATCGCTATCAGGGTCGGAGTCGGTATCATCGAGGATGATGTAGTCTCCTGGTTGGTTGTCCTTCTCTGGCGTACAGCCTCCCATAAATACTCCTAGCTTCCTTGTCAGGTCGTCATTCTTTTCTACCAATATGGCAATCTCCTCCTCGTATCCATCGCGAGTTGACTTGATCTCTTCTTCCAGCTCGTTGTTCCTCCTCACCAGTTTCTTGATCTTCTTCATGTGGATAATTTGTTGATTCTCCTGTCGACGGATATGATCTCCCATCTCTTGAATGTTAGCTGCAATTGATCCATCCCTCCTGGTACAAATCATCTCCCATTTGTCATCTCGGCGGCCACATATCTGGTAGACGGTATTCTCCAGCTCCTTGTGATACACCTCACATATGCGTCCAAAGGTGATATGTGCAGCCATGCTCTTTCCAATACTCCAGCTTGGTGCATCTAGGTAGAAATCAATAGGCTGCGTTGTTGGTGCAAAGGTCCTCCCGGGTATCCAGACTTTGATCTTCCAGCAATTCTCTTCTGATACAGATGTAGAGAAAGTCCCTATGAAGCTTGGTAATCCGATGTTCAAATACTTAGTGACTTCCTTCAAGTGCTTTTCAAAAGAGGTGTCGTCATCTGGCTGAGTGAACTTGTTCCTGGGATCCGCCATCTATAGGGTAGAAAGAGAGGAGAATTAGAAATGAGTAGAGAAGAGAAATCATAAGGCTAATTCTAGTGGTCGCGTTCTATAGTCAGTGTGTACTCTGATACCATCTTGTAGCGACCAGACCACAAATGGTCAAGTCTCTGTGGATTAGTTTCATCCCTAGATCGGTAATGCTGACACGCACAGTACTCGAGGAATTATAACAGAGTTTCAATCACACACTTATTACATTGAGTCCTCATAAAGAGTATGGTTACATAAATAAATCATGGCTAAAGGCCATCTAAACTAGATAACTGCAGAAGCTTCGAAGGTAAATGAGTCCATCAACTCCAACGGCATAGCTGAGTGCAAAACAACGATCTATCGCACCTTATTCGTCATCTGAGTAGTCTACAACATAAGACTTTGCATCCCGATACGGGTCAGCACATAGAATATGCTGGCATAGTTACACTGCAAGGCAATGATAATGCAAGAACTATATCTACATGCAATATTTGGCTGGTGGAGGCTGTAAGTTTCATGATTTTACATAAAGCTAGTTTTTCCCTACAACAAAGGAATAAATTTATTTAACTACTCCCATGTTGCCCATTATTTGAGAAGGTCACCCCAACTCAATTCCCAATTAAAAGTATCAACATTAACCCAACATCATAATTAATTAAAGTAACGTGATGAGATCACATTAATAGATTCAAGTACCACATACTCGAGATGTTTATACACTCTGTAGAGTTTTGCGCACTTTTCCCCACAAGACTAGACCGCATCCATGATCGGATGATCGAGACATAGCCTTTCTGAAGCATTAACTCTCTGCTACGGGTAGACAGTACCACCTACAACCATCTACATCTGCTAGTCTACCTCTTCAAGAGCTCACGCAATTTACTCAACTATGCCAGAGCCCATAATGGCTTGTGGCTGCACACGGTAGTTTCTAGCATGAATAATCTTATGATCCCTTTGAGCCTGGGTGGCATTCCATAGGATAATCACACGGGTACTCCTGGATTTCCAAAACAAAGAACACTGGGTACTCCAGGTGCCTCAACCAATCCACCCAGATGTGTATTAAAGTTGCCACCTTAATGTTATCCAATTAAAATAATTCTCAAACTTCCATGTGTGAATCACGATACAATCCCCGTCTACGAGCATGGATAAGTTGTTGGAAATATGCCCTAGAGGCAATAATAAATGGTTATTATTATATTTCTGTGTTCATGATAATTGTCTATTATTCATGCTATAACTGTGTTATCCGGAAATCGTAATACACGTGTGAATACATACACCACAACAAGTCCCTAGTGAGCCTATAGTTGACTAGCTCGTTGATCAATAGATAGTCATGGTTTCCTGACTATGGGCATTAGATGTCATTGATAACGGGATCACATCATTAGGAGAATGATGTGATGGACAAGACCCAATCCTAAGCATAGCTCAAAGATCGTGTAGTTCGTTTAGCTATAGCTTTTCCAATTGTCGAGTATCATTTCCTTAGACCATGAGATTGTGCAGCTCCGGATACCGTAGGAGTGCTTTGGTGTGTAAGCGTCATAGCGTAATCGGGTGACTATAAAGGTACACTACGGGTATCTCGAAAGTGTCATTGGGTTGTACGAATCGAGGATAGGATTTGTCACTCCGTATGACGGAGAGGTATCTCTGGGCCCACTCGGTAATGCATCATCATAATCAGCTCAATGTGATCAAGTGTCTGGTCACGGGATCATGCATTACGGTACGAGTAAAGTGACTTGCCGGTAACGAGACTAAACGAGCTATTGGGATACTGATGATCGAGTCTCGGGCAAGTAATGTACCGATTGACAAAGGGAATTGACTACGGGGTTGATTGAATCCTCGACATCATGGTTCATCCGATGAGATCATCGAGGAGTATGTGGGAGCCATCATGGGTATCCAGATCCGCTGTTGGTTATTGACCGGAGAGGCGTCTCGGTCATGTCTGCATGTCTCCCGAACCCGTAGGGTCTACACACTTAAGTTTCGGTGATGCTAGGGTTGTAGAGATATGAATATCAGATAACACGAAAGTTGTTGAGTCCGGATGAGATCACGGGCGTCACGAGGAGTTCCGGAATGGTCGGAGGTGAAGAATTATATATAGGAAGTGTTGTTTGACCATCGGGAAAGTTTGGGGTCACGGTCTTGTCTGGGACCACGGAAGGGTCGAGGTCCACCGGGTGGGGCCATCTATCCCGGAGGGCCCCATGGTCTGAAGTGGGAGGAGAACCAGCCCCTGGTGGGCTGGTGCGCCCCCCCTTGGGTCCCCCTGCGCCTAGGATTGGGAACCCTAGGGGAGGGGGCGCCTCCACTTGCCTTGGGGGGCAAGGCTCCCCGCTTGGCCGCCGCCCCCCTAGGAGATCCCATCTCCTAGGGCCCGCGCCCCCCCTGGGGACCCTATATAAAGAAGGGGAGGGAGGGCAGCTGCTACCCCTGACGCCTCCCTTCCCCCTTGCTACACCTCTCCCTCCCGCACATGCTTGGCGAAGCCCTGCCGGATCCCTGCTGCATCCACCACCATGCCGTCGTGCTACTGGATATTCATCAATCTCTCCTTCCCCCTTGCTGGATCAAGAAGGAGGAGACGTCACGCTGACCGTACATGTGTTGAACGCGGAGGTGCCGTCCGTTCGGCGCTAGGATCTCCGGTGATTTGGATCACGACGTGTACGACTCCCTCAACCCCATTCTCCTGAACGCTTCCGCTCGCGATCTACAAGGGTATGTAGTTGCACTCCTCTCTCTCGTTGCTGGATGAACTCATAGATTGATCTTGGTGAACGTAGAATTTTTTATATTTTATGCAACATTCCCCAACAGTGGTATCAGAGCCAAGTTTATGCGTAGTTCTCTTTGCATGAGTAGAACACAATTTGTTGTGGGCGTAGATGTTGTCAACTTTCTTGCCACTACTAGTCTTATTTTGCTTCAGTGGTATTGTGGGATGAAGCGGCCCGGACCGACCTTATCGTGCGCTTCGTGAGGCAGGTTCCACCGGTGACATGCACTAGTTGCATAAGGTGGCTAGTGGGTGTCTGTCTCTCCCACTTTAGTTGGAGCGGATTCAATGAAAAGGGTCCTTATGAAGGGTAAATAGAAGTTGGCAAATCACGTTGTGGCTTTAACGTAGGTAAGAAAATGTTCTTGCTAGATCACCTATAGAAGCCACGTAAAAACTTGCAACAACAATTAGAGGACGTCTAACTTGTTTTTGCAGCAAGTGTTTTGTGATGTGATATGGCCAAAGTTGTGATGAATGATGAATGATATATATGTGATGTATGAGATCTTGTTCTTGTAATAGGAATCACGACTTTCATGTCGATGAGTATGACAACCGGCAGGAGCCATAGGAGTTGTCTTTATTTTTTGTATGACCTGCATGTCATTGAGAAACGCCATGTAAATTACTTTACTTTATTGCTAAACATGTTAGCCATAGTAGTAGAAGTAATAGTTGGCGAGCAACTTCACAGAGACACGATGATGGAGATCATGATGATGAAGATCATGGTGTCATGCCGGTGACGAAGATGATCATGGATCCCCGAAGATGGAGATCAAATGAGCTATATGATATTGGCCATATCATGTCACTATTATGATTGCATGTGATGTTTATCATGTTTTTCATCTTCTTTACTTAGAACGACGGTAGTAAGTAAGATGATCCCTCATAATAATTTCAAGAAAAGTGTTCCCCCTAACTGTGCACCGTTGCGAAGGTTCGTTGTTTCGAAGCACCATGTGATGGTCAGGTGTGATAGATCCTAACGTTCGAATACAATGGGTGTAAGCCAGATTTACAATGCAATACACTTAGGTTGACTTGACGAGCCTAGCATGTACAGACATGGCCTTGGAACACGGAAGACCGAAAGGTCGAGCATGAGTCATATAGAAGATATGATCAACATGAAGATGTTCACCGATGTTAACTAGTTCGTCTCACGTGATGATCGGACACGGCCTAGTTGACTCGGATCATGTTTCACTTAGATGACTAGAGGGATGTCTGTCTAAGTGGGAGTTCATTAAATAATTTGATTAAGATGAACTTAATTATCATGAACTTAGTCTAAAACCTTTACAATATGTCTTGGAGATCAAATGGCCAGCGCTCATGTCCACGAACTTCAGCGTGTTCCTAGAAAACCAAGTTGAAAGGCGATGGCAGCAACTATCTGGATTGGGTCGGAACACGAGATCATCCTCATAGCAGCCAAGAAAGATTATGTCCTAGAAGTGCCGCTAGGTGAAGCACCAATCGAGAGAACCAAGGCGTTATGAGCGCTTGGCGGTCTCGTCTTGATGATTACTCCCTCATTCAAGTGCGGCATGCTTTGACTTAGAACCGGGGCTCCAAAAGCGTTTTGAGCAACATAGAGCATATGAGATGTTCGAGGAGCTGAAAATGGTTTTCCAAGCTCATGCCCGGTCGAGAGATATGAAGTCTCGACAAATTCTTCAGCTGTAAGATGGAGGAAAATAGTTACGTCGGTGAGCACATACTCAAGATGTCTAGGTTGCACAACCGCTTGACTCATTTGGGAGTTAATCTCCGGATGACGCGGTCATTGAGAATCCTTGATCGCTTCCACCGAGCTACAAGAGCTTTGTGATGAACTTCAACATGCGAGGGATGGAAAAGACCATTCTGAGGTATATTCAATGCTGAAATCAGCGGAGGTGGAGATCAAAAGGAACATCAAGTGTTGATGGTGAATAAAACCACTAAGTTCAAGAAGGGCAAGGGTAAGAAGAACTTCAAGAAGGGCGGCAAGGAAGTTGCGGCGCTGTAAGCCGATTGCCGAGGAAGAAGTCAAGCAATGGACCCAAGCCTGAGACTGAGTGCATTTATTGCAAGGGAAGTGGTCACTAGAAGCGGAACTGCCCCAAGTACTTAGCGGACAAGAAGGCCGGCAAAACCAAAGGTATATGTGATATACATGTAATTGATGTGTACCTTACCGATTGCTCGTAGTAGCTCACGGGTATTTGATACGGTGCGGTTGCTCATATTTGTAACTCAAAGCGGGAGCTGCGGAATAAGCGGAGGCGGCAAAGGGCGAGGTGACGATGCGCGTCGGGAATGGTTCCAAGGTCGATGTGATCGCCGTTGGCACGCTACCTCTACATTTACCTACGGGATTAGTTTTGAACCTCAATAATTGTTATTTAGTACCAGCTTTGAGCATGAACATTGTATCGGGATCTCGTTTAATTGAGATGGCTACTCATTTAAATCCGAGAATAATGGTTGTTCTATTTATATGAGTGATATGTTTTATGGTCATGCCCATTGGTGAATGGTTTATTCTTAATGAATCTCGGCGTAATGTTACACATATTCATAGTGTCAATACCAAAAGATGTAAAGTTGATAACGATAGTCCCACATACTTGTGTACATTGCCGCATTTGGTCACATTGGTGTCAAGCGCATGAAGAAGCTCCATCTTGATGGACTTTTAGAGTCTCTAGATTATGAATCGTTTGACACATGCGAGCCATGCCTCATGGGCAAGATGACCAAGACTCCGTTCTCGGAACAATGGGCGAGCAACCAACTTATTGGAAATCATACATCTTGATGTATGCGGTCCAATGAGCATTGAGGCTCATGGAGGATATCGTTATGTTCTCACTCTCACCGATGACTTGAGTAGATATGGGTATGTCTACTTGATGAAACACAAGTCCGAGGCCTTTGAAAAGTTCAAGGAATTTCAGAATGAGGTAGAGAATCAAGCGTGACCGAAAGATAAAGTTCCTCTGATCGATCGTGGGGAGAATATTGAAGTCACAAATTTGGTGCGCACTTAAGAAAATGTGGAATCATTTCACAACTCACGCCGCTGGAACACCTCGGTGAAATGGTGTGTCCGAGCGTCGTGTCGCACTCTATTGGATATGGTGCAATCTATGATGTCACTTCTTGATTTACGCTATCATTTTGGGGATCGCTCTAGAGATAGCTACATTCACTTTAAATAGGGCACCGTCTAAATCCGTTGAGACGACACCGTATGAATTATGGTTTGGGAAGAAACCTAAGCTGTCATTTCTAAAAGTTTGGGGATGCGATGCTTATGTCAAGAAACTTCAAGCTGAGAAGCTCGAACCCAAGTTGGAAAAAAATGCGTATTCATAGGATACCCTAAGGAAACCATAGGGTATACTTTCTACTTAAGATCCGAAGGCAAGATCTTTGTTGCCAAGAATGGGTCCTTTCTGGAGAAAGAGTTTCTCTCGAAAGAATTAAGTGGGAGGAAAGTAGAGCTTGATGAAGTACTACCTCTTGAAACGGTGAGTAGCGCAACTCAGGAAAATGTTCCTGTGGTGCCAGCACTGACAAGAGAGGAAGTTAATGATGATGATCAAGATACTTCGGATCAAGCTCCTACTGAACTTCGAAGGTCCACAAGGACACGTTCCGCACTAGAGTGGTACAGCAATCCTGTCTTGGAAATAATGTTGTTGGACAACGGTGAACCTTCGAACTATGAAGAAGTAATGGCGGGCCCAGATTCCAACAAATGGCTTGAAGCCATGCAATCCGAGATAGGATCCATGTAAGAAAACAAAGTGTGGACTTTGACAGACTTGCTCGATGATCGGCGAGCGATAGAGAACAAATGGATCTTTAAGAAGAAGACGGACGCAGATGGTAATGTCACCATATATAAAGCTCGACTTGTCGCTAAGGGTTACCGACAAGTTCAAGGTATTGACTACGATGAGACATTCTCTCCCGTAGCGAAGCTGCAGTCCGTCTGAATCATGTTAGCAATTGCCGCATACTATGATTATGAGATATGGCAAATGGACGTCAAAACGGCTTTCCTTAATGGTCACCTTAAGGAAGAACTGTATATGATGCAGCCGGAAGGTTTTGTCGACCCTAAGAATGCTAACAAGGTATGCAAGCTCCAGCACTCCATCTATGGGCTGGTGCAAGCATCTCGGAGTTGGAACATTCGCTTTAATGAGATGATTAAAGCGTTTGGGTTTATGCAGACTTATGGAGAAGCCTGCGTTTACAAGAAAGTGAGTGGGAGCTCTGTAGCATTTCTCATATTATATGTGGATGACATACTTTTGATGGGAAATGATATAGAACTTTTGGACAGTATAAAGGCCTACTTGAATAAGTGTTTTTCAATGAAGGACCTTGGAGAAGCTGCTTACATATTAGGCATCAAAATCTATAGAGATAGATCGAGACGCCTCTAAGGTCTTTCACAAAGCACATACCTTGATAAGATATTGAAGAAGTTCAATATGGATCAGTCCAAGAAGGGGTTCTTGCTTGTGTTGCAAGGTGTGAAATTGAGCTCGGCTCAATGCCCGACATGGCAGAAGATAAAGAAGAGATGAGTGTAATCCCCTATGCCTCAGCCATAGGGTCTATCATGTATGCCATGACCTGTACCAGACCTGATATAAACCTTGTCGTAAGTTTGGTAGGAACGTACCAAAGTAATCCCGGCAAGGAACACTGGACAGCGGTCAAGAACATCCTTAAGTACTTGAAAAGGACTAAGGACATGTTTCTCGTATATGGAGGTGACGAAGAGCTCGTCGTAAAGGGTTACGTCGACGCTAGCTTCGACACAGATCTGGATGACTCAAAGTCATAAACCGGATACATGTATATTTTGAATGGTGGGGCGATGGTAGTGCGATTGCAAGCGAGGCGTCGTGGCGGGATCTACATGTGAAGCGGAGTACATGGCAGCCTCGGAGGCAGCACATGAAGCAATCAGGTGAAGCAGTTCATCACCGACCTAGGAGTCATACCCAATGCGTCGGGGCCGATTACACTCTTTTGTGACAACACTGGGGCTATTGCACTTGCCAAGGAGCCCAGGTTTCACGAGAAGACCAGGCACATCAAGCGTCGCTTCAACTCCATCCATGAAAATGTTCAAGATGGAGACATAGATATTTGTAAAGTACATACGGACCTGAATGTAGCAGATCCGTTGACTAAACCTCTCCCTAGAGCAAAACATGATCAACACCAGGACGCAATGGGTGTTCAATACATCACAATGTAACTAGATTATTGACTCTAGTGCAAGTGGGAGACTGTTGGAAATATGCCGAATGGAGTTGAAGCGATGCTTGGCGTATCTGGGTGAATATAAAGGTACACTACGGGTATCTCCGAAAGTGTCTGTTGGGTTGGCACGAATCGAGACTGGGATTTGTCACTCCATATGACGGAGAGGTATCTCTTGGCCCACTCGGTAATGCATCATCATAATGAGCTCAATGTGATCAAGTGTCTGGTCACGGGATCATGCATTACTGATGCGAGAAAAGTGACTTGCCGATGCTTGAGACTAAGCGAGGTATTGGGATACAAGCGATCGTGTCTCGGGCAAATAGCGTACCGATTGACAAAGGGAATTGAATACGGGTTGATTGAATCCTCGACATCGTGGTTCATCCGATGAGATCATCGAGGTATGTAGAGCCAACATGGGTATCCAGATCCGCTGTTGGTTATTCACGGAGGCGTCTCGGTCATGTCTCGCATGTCTCCCGAACTAGTAGGGTCTACACACTTAAGGTTCGGTGGCGCTAGGGTTGTAGAGATATGAATATCAGATAACCGAAAGTTGTTGAGTCCGGATGAGATCTTGGATGTCACGAGGAGTTTGAATGGTCGGAGGTGAAGAATTATATATAGGAAGTGCTATTTGGCCATCAAGAAAGTTTCTGGGTCACTCATTGTCTGGGACCACCGGAAGGGTCCCGGGTCCAAGGTGGGGCCACCTATCCGGAGGACCCCATGGGCTGAAGTGGGAGGAACCATCCTTGGTGGGCTGGTCGCCCCCTTGGGAACCCTAGGGGGGGCGCCTCCACTGCCTTGGGGGCAAGGCTCCCCCTTGGCCGCCGCCCCTAGGAGATCCCATCTCCTGGGGCGGCGCCCTAGGGACCCTATATAAAGAGGGGAGGGAGGCAGCCGCACCTTACCCCTGGCACCTCCCTTCCCCTTGCTACACCTCTCCCTCCCCGCAGACGCTTGGCGAAGCCCTTGGGATCCTGCTACATCCACCACCACTGTTGTCGTCTTCTTTGGATCTTCATCAACCTCTCCTTCCCCTTCTTTGGATCAAGAAGGGCGAGGCGTCACTGTGACCGTATGTGTGTTGAACACGGAGGTGCCGTCCGTTCGGCGCTAGGATCTCCGGTGATTTGGATCACGGCGTGTCGACTCCCTCAACCCGTTCTCTTGAGCGCTTCCGCTCATGATCTACAAGGGTATGTAGATGCACTCCTCTCTCTCGTTGCTGGATGAACTCATAGATTGTTCTTGGTGAACGTAGAAAAAAATTTATTTTATGCAACGTTCCCCAACATAAGCAATAATAAGCATAACGTATACTCTCGGGGTGATCAAAAGGTATTAGGTTCCTACCTCAAACACTACAACCAAAACCACATGTTCCCAATCCTACCAAGGCAGAACTAATGCATAGTAAAACCTGAGTATAAAAGAGTATGATCAAGGTGTAACTTGCCTTGCTGACGATCTGCAAACTCTAGAGATTCGTAGTAACAAGCTTCGCACTCTGGGTAAACTAGCGTAGACAAATAATAGCATTCATAAGCAATCACTCAAACGAAACATGTGAAAACTCGAGAAAAGATCCAAATCGAACACGAAACAAGCAACGGCTTAAACTAACAAGAGTCAAAGCCTAACAGCATTATTAACATGTGAATTAGATCTTAATAGTAGGTACATGTGATTTGCTACGATTAGCAAAAGAATTCAACTCGAACGGAGCAACAAAACTCAAAATACGAATGAAACAAGATCGTTTACTAATCTGGACTAAAGTCAAATTTTATAGTACCAAAATCATGTTCAAGTTGATTAACTGGAAAGAGGGCTTTAAGATGAAGATTTTGGCGTTGGTTTCATCTAATTTGGATAAACGAGTAAAAAGTTATACTAATCGAAAGATCAGGGGCTAAATCGCGATAAAAATAATCGCGAATAAGTCCATGGCCGAAAATAAAATAAAAAGAAAAGACTAACAAACAAACGTTCGCTGTCTGAACCTAACCGGCGAACAACATTTGTTAAAACAAACGAACATCCGCTAAATATAATAAACTGACGAAAACCGATCTAAAGAAATTATCGAAAAACAAAAAACCCAGGGTTTAACCGAGAAAAACGAAGGGTCAAACGGGGTCAACGGCGGCGGCTCCGGCGAGATCCGTGGCGGCGGCGGCGTTCGGCGACGGTGGCGATGGTGCGGGGCTGCGGGGTGGAGTGGCGATGATGGCAGCGTTAGGCGGCTTGAGGCGGCGAGTGGGCGGCGGCGGCGCGACATCTTGGCGGCGGCGTCGGCAATGCGGCGGCGAAGTCTTGAGACGAGAGGGCTCGTGACACCTTATAAAAGGGTGGGGGCGGCTTGCTTGGGAGGGCGGCCGGGAGGAGTCCGGCTCGGACTCCCCTCGGTGTCCGTCTTGTGACATGGCGGGAGGGAGGAAAGCGGCGGAGTGAGGAGTGGACCGGTGGGCCGTTAGCCCGATTAGGCGAAGACAATTTTTAAAAAAAATTCCGCCTGAAAAGAAAAATTCCTAATAAAATAAAAAAACTAAAAATGTCAAAAACAATTTTCACCGTCTAAATAAAATATTTAGAACAAAGTGAACATTTTTCTGGCCTAAAAATGCAATTTTCAAAAATGCATATTTTTCTAATTCAAATAAAATAGCAAATAAAATAGCGAATAAAAATAGCAGAAAAATCATAATTTGATTCTAAAATTCTTTCTCCAATATTTCTCTTAATTTGAAGAAGTCATATTATCTTCTCTCATTTATTTTTGATATTGGAAATAACTAGAGAGAAAAATAATAAAACCAAATTGATCCTTTTCTTCAAATTTGAAATAAATTCAAATATGAATTTTGTGAAACCTCCAACTCTCTCCGTGGGTCCTTGAGTTGCTTAAGATTTCTAGGATCTCAACCAAAATGCAAAAATAAATATGATATGCGTATGATGATCTATGTATAACATCCAAATTGAAAATTGGGATGTTACAACATATCGTACACAGTATTGAATAAGGGACCATGTCGGATGACACTTTGCGCGCCAGTTTTTCGCTGAAGCGATTCCAAATTTTCGGCTTCCGCCGAAATATCTACCTCCCCGCCCCCTCCCCCTTACCAAAAGCAACATTTCCCCTGTTTCCGCCTTCCTTTCCAAGTTGACACCTTCACTCCTTCCTTGCGGCCGCACCCTCGCCAAATGACCCTCCTTCCTGTTGCTCGGCGCGTCTATCGAGCAGTAATCAATACGGACCCCATCCTCCTCCTCCTTCCACATCCCACATGCCCCGACAGCCGCCACGACACCTTCTATCCAAATCACCAACCCATCCACCAAATAAGTGCCTCCCTAAGCCATGGTGCACGCAATATAGCCAGGAGCTCAAGGAGCGTTTGGCATCGGAGAAGCAAATCGTGGCCGCATGCGCGGATGAGGTCATGATGTCTACCATCCGTGCCGACCCCCAGATCTTGGAGGAGCACCTTGCCATTTGCTAGCTACGCCAGTTAAGCATGCTCGGTTTACCCGTTGCGTGTGCTGCTCTTGCCTTTCCTTATCAAATTCTAGTGAATGGTTCTATCTAATTTTACCATGCAATCTGTTGCTCCTGTGTATATGTTCTATATGTCGTGCAGTGTGGTGCCCACTTAGTAACTGTTTGGTTAATTAGTTGTCGTCTTCAGGTAACTGTTTGGTTCAATTCTACAAATGTGATGTTCAATTCTTCAGGCTGCAATTTTGTATTGTCTTCCATGTGAGAAATAAATCGAATTTATGTTTACAAAAGACATGAGAAATGAATACAATTGCTATATTTCCAAGTTGTCAAGCATTCTTGGTTTGGTTATACATTGTGCAATTTGGTGCTCAGTTAACGTTTTGTTCACTTGTGTTGTGGTGTTTAGTTAACTATTTGGTTCAATTCTGCAACGCGATGTTCAATAGTCGTGGGTGCATTCTGTTATTGTATACCATGTGAGAAGTAAATCGAATTTGGTTGTACTAAATACATGAGAAACAAATACAATTGCTATATTTCCAAGCTGTCAAGCATGCTTGGTTTGGTTATACATTGTGCAATGTGGTGCTTAGTTAACGTTTGGTTCATTTGTGTTGTGGTGTTTAGTTAACTGTTTGGTTCAATTTTGCAATGCGATGTTCAATAGTTGTGGGTGTATTTTGTTATTGTATACCATGTGAGAAGTAAATCAAATTAGGTTGTACTAAATACATGAGAAACAAATACAATTGCTATATTTCCAAGCTGTCAAGAATGCTTTGTCTGGTTATACATTGTGCAATGTGGTGCTCAGTTAACGGTTGGTTCATTTGTGTTATGGTGTTTAGTTAACTGTTTGGTTCAATTCTGCAATGCGATGTTCAATAGTTGTGGGTGCATTCTATTATTGTATACCATGTGAGAAGTAAATCGAATTTGGCTGTACTGAATACATGAGAAACAAATACAATTGCTATATTTCCAAGTTGTTAAGCATGCTTGGTTCGGTTAACTGTCTGATCTTCTATTAGGAGTATGTTATATAGTGCAATGTGGGGCTTAGTTAATGTTTGGTTCACTTCTTGTGGTGTTTAGTTAACTGCTTGGTTCAATTCTGCAATGCGATGTCCAATTGTCGTGGGCAAAATTTTGTATTGTTGTACATGTGAGGAATAAATCAAATTTGGCTACACTTACTACATGAGAAACATATACAAGTGCTATATTTCCTAGTTCTTAATCATGCTTGGTTTGGATAAATGGGTTTTCCATGTGGCTTGAATTAATCTGATGAATCTGCAATGTGCTTATTTTTCATCAACATATTTTACTAATAGCATCACGAACCCTTACTTAACACGATGACTAACTACCTTATATGTGTTGCGAGGAAACAATGGAAAGCACTAAGGTTTACAATCGAGGTTATGCGTGCATGGTCCGTTGTCTAATAGCACATTATTGTGCAATTGCAGAACCATTCTAATACTTAGGTTTTAACAATTTGGTCTTGCACATGTAGGTCCCTCTTGTCGGAGGTTTTGACCTTTGTTAGGCCCTTTTTGCATATGGGGAAATGAGTTGTCCATGAATATCAATCAAGTCAAGAAACTCAGAAAGATTGTTAGGATAAACAAATTGGTGACAAAAAACAACAAGATCTTTGTCTGCACAATGTAGAAGACATCAGTTCACTACAAGAAGGTACTAACTATTATATCTTGCCTTTCTTTATTCCTTTGCCCCATTTCCAATATAGAGAAGATATTTAAGCACATCCTTGTTTTCAGGCCTTTCCAAAGAAGTTCACTGATGATTACCTCTCAAACCACCTCTATGGTCAGGAGGCGAGGAAGGTTTTCATACAACACCCACGGTTCAATATTGAAGTGTTCCTGAAGAGGACGAAGGATGGACGGTCAATCATCCAGAGTGTAACGCCCCGGATGTAGCTTTCCATATTCGTAACTCCAACTCCTGCCTTTTCCGGAGATGCGATATATTGTTTTCTCCGTGGTTGGGTTTTTGTCTTTTGTTTTGCATTTTGTTCGGTCATGCATCTCATCTCATAGCATCATGCGCATTGCATCTGCATGTTTTCATAAAACGTGCATCCGTTGTTAGTTGCCGCTTCTTCCTCGTCTCTGTTGACCTTTCTCAGATCGACCATTCTGTTGTTGCCCGACCGTTTGACCCTCTTTGCACAATACTCAAAACCCTTTGTCTCCATGGCGTTTCGTCAAACCCCTCTTGCGTGCGTCCGAAAACTCCCCTAAACCCGACCCGGGCAGTCATTATCGTTGGATCCGGATCATCCCCTAACATCTACAAAACATCTCCATTTTATTATTCGGGCTATCTAACCTATTTATTTGCGACCGTCCGATTTAATCGGAGGGACCAAATACCCCTACCAAATACCCACTTGCCATATTTATAGTCTAATCCTAGACCCCAGCCTGTCCAATCCATCCATCTCCTCCTACCCGCCGCCGCCACTCTCTCATTGGGATCCTCCCAGATCCCCTCCTTGATTTCACACACCAGCCAACCAAATCCATCCCCTCCTCGATCCACCCGCCCGTCCGAGCACCTCCTCCTCGCCGGTGCTTCCTCGCCAGCAGCAGCAGCCACCAGGCCATCCCCATCGCCCCTACCCTTCCTCCTTCCTATTTCCTTCTCCTCCTCTCTCTCACTCCCTCTTCGTCTCTGTCCCAGGAACGATCAGGAGAGCTCCCGACGCCATGGACGACCTCCCCTGCGCCGATCCCTGCCTTCCTCCTCTTCGCGCCGTTCGCCAGTCCCGCAGCCGAGCTCTGCTTCCGCCTGCCTGTGCCCAAGCCATCTCTGACTCCGTCCCCTGCCTCGCCAGCCCTGCCGTGACCTCTGCTTCGTCGGAACAGGAGCGCGAGCCTCCAGCGCCTCCAGATCGGGCCCGAGCGAAGGCCCGGCTCGCTCGCGCCGCCCCTCAGGCTGCTGCCTTCACCGGACCTTCTTCCCCGCGCCGAGACCCGCTGCCGTCGCGCCCCTGCTTCCATCTCCGTCGCCGCCGGCTGCATCGAGCAGCAGCAGCGAGCGCGTCGCTCGACCGGGTCCTGCCCGCGTTGACCGTGCCTTGGCCCAGCTCTCCAGATCCGGCCCAAGCCGCTCCCCTCGCCCGGCCTGCCAGCCTCCTCCACCGTCCGGGCCAAGGCCCATGGGTGAGCGCCCCTCCAGCCCTCTCCTGCTGCTGGCCCAGCAGATTCGGCCCATGTATTTTTTTCTATGCCCTGCGAATTTTGCTATTTATCCAGGGAATTACAGTTTTGCAGAAAAACCCTCCACATCATGCATATAATATCTCACTAATTATGCATCATATGTAAAAACTTAATACATGTAAAATGCTTAGAATTTCGTGTAGATTAATAATCTACCATTTTCATCCATGTTTAAAATATTTAAAATGTTGTTTGTTTAAATTTGCTAAATGTCATGCTAAAATGATTTAATTCATAACTAAATAACCGTAGCTCGGTTTTAAATGAACTTTATATGTAAATGGGGTAGAATTTTGCCTAGTTTAACATGGTGGACTTACTTTGCATGTTTAACAACTCTAAAATTGCGTTTAGGGCAGAAAAGTACCTAATCCATAAATTGCATATGAGGATTTTTCGGAATTGTTGTTTGTTGTTCCGGCCTCATTTAAACTTGCCTAAATAGTTAGTTTACTTATGCCTCACCCCTTGCCATGTTTAACAACATTTAACATTGCTTGGTAACTTAAACGAGAGCGAACTAAATAACTCGGATGTGGTGTTTCGTCAATATGCAACTCGTTGCATATTGAGCTCCACTTAACTTGTAGTATTGTGTGTTGCACTTTGCCATGCCATGCCTCATTAAACCGGACATGCATCATACTTGTTTGTGCATCATAACATGTTTATGCTTGTGTGTTTACTATGTTATTTGCTTCTTTCCGGTTTGCTTCTCTCGTTAGCTTCGGTTTCGTTCCGGAGTTGTGAGGATTGTTCGACTACGTCCGTTTGTCTTCTTCATGGACTCGTTCTTCTTCCTTGCGGGATTTCGGGCAAGATGACGCTACCTGGATCTCACTACTATCATTGCTATGCGGTTGCTTCGTTCTATCGATATTCTGCGCTACCTATTACTGTTTATCAAGCCATCCCATATTGCCATGAACCTCTAACCTTTGACACCTTTCCTATGCAAACCGTTGCTTGGCTATGTTACCGCTTTGCTCAGCCCCTCTTATAGCGTTGCTAGTTGCAGGTGAAGTTGAAGATTTCTCCATGGTGGTCAGGGTTTTGTTGGGATATCACAATATCTCTTATATTATTAATGCATCTATATATTTGGTAAAGGGTGGAAGGCTCGGCCTTATGCCTGGTGTTTTGTTCCACTCTTGCCGCCCTAGTTTCCGTCATACCGGTGTTATGTTCCCGGATTTTGCGTTCCTTATGCGGTCGGGTGATTTATGGGACCCCCTTGACAGTTCGCTTTGAATAAAACTACTCCAGCAATGCTCAACATTGGTTTTACCATTTGCCTCACCACCACCTATATTTCCCTTGGGAGTAATTAACCCAAGGGTCATATTTATTTTAGCCCCCCCCCCGGGCCAATGCTTGTCTAAGTGTTGTTCCAAACTAGAGCCACTTGCAGCACCACCTCGGGGAAACTTGAGGGCTGGTTCTAGTTATGCGTCATTGCTCATCCGGTCGTGGCACGAGGCGAGATCTGCGGCTACTATCGGGATGTCGGCACGCCGGGAGGTCTTGCTGGTCTTGTTTTACCATTGTCGAAATGTCTTGATGTACCGGGATTCCGAGACTGATTGGGTCTTCCTAGGAGAAGGTCTATTCCTTCTTTGATCGCGAGAGCTTGTCATGGGCTAAGTTGGGACACCCCTGCAGGGTATAAACTTTCGAGAGCCGTGCCCGCGGTTATGTGGCAGATGGGAATTTGTTAATGTCCGATTGTAGATAACTTGACACTTGATCCCAATTAAAACGCATCAATCGAGTGTGTAGCCGTGATGGTCTCTTCTCGGCGGAGTCCGGGAAGTGAACACGGTTTCTGGGTTATGTTTGACGTAAGTAGGTGTTCAGGATCACCTCTTGATCATTGCTAGCTTCACGACCGTTCCGCTTGTTCTCTTCTCGCTCTTATTTGCGTTGGTTAGCCACCATATCATGCTTAGTCGCTGCTGCAACCTCACCACTTTACCCCTTCCTTTTCCCCATTAAGCTTTGCTAGTCTTGATACCCATGGTAATGGGATTGCTGAGTCCTCGTGGCTCACCAGATACTTCCAAAACCAGTTTGCAGGTGCCTATGTCACCGAGCCGGTGATGCAACCCAGCTCAAGGAGGAGCTCGATGAAGATCTTGCCCTTTGTGTTGTTTCGTTCTAGTTGATCAGTAGTGGAGCCTAGTTGGGGTCGATCGGGGACCTTTGTTGCATTTGGGGTTCTTCTTTTATTTTGGTTCCGTAGTCGGACCTTGATTGTATCTGGATGATGTAATGCTTTATTCATGTATTTGTGTGAAGTGGCGATTGTAAGCCAACTATGTATCTCTTTCCCTTATGTATTACTTGGGTTGTGTGAAGATTACCTCACTTGCGACATTGCTTTCAATGCGGTTATGCCTCTAAGTCGTGCCCGACACGTGGGAGATATAGCCGCATCGAGGCGTTACAAGTTGGTAATCGAGCCTTCCCGACCTTAGGAGCCCCTTTGCTTGATCATTTTTAGCGGCGAGTTGTGTCTAGAAAAATGTTTTGAGTCATTTAGGATTATATATATCGGAGAGTTAGGAATTCTTTTTACTCCCGGTCTCTTCATCGCTCTGGTAAGGCCTCTGACGTAGAGTTTTGACTCTTCTCTTCTCAAATTTCACTAAATTTTTTTAGGATCACGCGGGTATTTTGGAATCGTTAGATGGTTTTATGATGAGAACATTGTCTTGGTGCCTCTGTCGGGGTTTAGTGGAAGTGTCCGGGGAGTTGAGCTCGAGGTGTTGTCGTCATAATTTTATCGTTGCAGATTCGGAATACGAGTTTAATGCGCCGACATCGAAAATCTCTTTTATGCGGTTGTTGGTGAGATAACCCGATAACCCGATCTTGAGGTGAGTGCGGGAGTATTGCCATGACTTGTATAACGGATGCTTTTGAAGGTTGAGGTACCACGATTTCGAAGGTTTCTTGGTTATGTGTTGACGGATGGATACAGCTTGGATGTAGGTATTGTTAGTTTGGGTGAGATATATTGCTTCCCCTGTATTCCCAACACCAGATTGCATAACCAGAAAGTTTCGGGAGTTTTATAGGTGGGAATTCAAGTAGCTCCTAGAATATCTTTCCGACAAATGCATGTTATGGGATTGGGTAAATCTCTATCATATGTTTGTTCCGGCTTATTCTGCAAGCCAAACCCTTTGTTTTGTTTTATTTGTGGTATTCGAGTTGCTTCGAAGTCAAATGTTGAATCCATACCTTTCCTAAACGGTGTTCTCATATTGCTATGTGAATACTAATCCTTTTGATCATTGATTTTGTCATGTCAACTCCTTTCCAACCGGTGTGCTTCTCTTCAAGTGGATCCAATCACTTCAACATCAGCAAGACCAATTATCATTTCTTCTCAACGGTGTTTGTTTCATGCGTCTCCAAGTTGCCTTTGTTTTTCCCGCCCACCCACCCTTTTTCCTCAAGGACTAAGATTTCTTTACCAAGTATCCTTTTATTTTTGTAAAGTTTCTCCATTCTTTTCCATCAATGTTCTTACCCGGTGGTTCTCAAGAAGATGTTCTACTAGTTCGTCATCCCTCATTCCTTTCTCTTCTCCGGTGGATTCAAGTCAAGTTTTGTTGATCATACCTTTTTCCCCATTTCAATGCTTTCTCATGCCGGTGCACCTCTCAATCACTCACTTCTCGCTATTTGTTATTCCGGAGTGCTCAAGATATCTCGAAGATTCGTGTTTCCACTCTGCATTCGTTCAAGCTCTTGCGAGATTGGTATCTCATTCAAGTCATTTAATTCAACCGGTGCAACATCTCTTTTAAATCTTTTCAATGGTATTCTTTTGAGTGGGCCCTAACCCACAGGTCTTTTCCCAGGATCTTACCTGACTCTTCTATTTTCCCAGAGCTATCCTAAATTCTTCTCCAAGTTTGACGTAAGAATGAGTTATCATCAGTCAAATGCTTTTCTCCAAGATCTTTCAAATTCTTTTCATAGTTGGCTCAACCTCTTCGCTTTTGATTCTTCCGGTGTGCCTCAATAATTCTTTTCTCGTTGTCATTCTCATCATTTGAAGACCGAAGAAGGATTTCTCTTAAATTTTGCTCTATTCTCTTCAAGATTCATGGTGCTAGATTATTGCCATCCTCTCATAATTGTTTTCGATTGTGAGAATCTTTTTCACCCATCCGGAGCATTTTAGGAGTCTTTTCAGTTTCATTCTTTGAAGCCCATCATCTCAGTATTATTCATTCAAGCTTTCAGCTCTCGTTCTCCAAATCTTACCGGTGATTCGTTCAAATAACCTCTAATCAGTTCATGTTCTCTTCATTCTCATGTATCTAAATCCCTTCAAGTATCTTCATTCGTTTTCCAATTCTTCCCGGTGAATTGTGCCTTTGCTATTTTCATTTTCAATTCTTACGGTGGTTCTTTCAAGATTTCACTTCCTTCGTTATCATACCAATTCATTCATTCTTTCGTTGTTTCAATCCCACCGGTGGTTCCATCAATACCTTCTCAAGTTTGCACCATATCTCTCTTAATCCTTTCTATGAGAATAAGTAGTATGCCAAATCCATTGCTTGTCATCAATTTAATAGGTGAAGGATGAGCATAATGTAATTCTTATTTTTGTTTCATCGAGTAAATTCAATTCTTTTCTTCCGGAGATTGTTCATGATGAAGTAATTCTCGGTTCTAGTGTTTCATCTATTCTTTTTCCGGAGTTCCAAGTTTTTCTTGGATGTCTAAATCCTGAGCTTCATCTAAATCATCGCAAGGCTTCACCTTGCGTTTTCAAGTTCTCTTTCTTTTTATCATCCTTTTATTACCGGAGTTCTTCATGGAGGCTCTACATGGTGGTTCATCAAGGATTCTTTTCATTCTTCAATTGTTCTTCAAGATTTCTCTCGAAGTTATGATCCGCCGAGCTATACTCTAAAATAAACATGGTGCTCAACACATGTTTTTCCTGAGGAGTTCAAGTATTCTTCATCTTGCATTCCAAAGTGCAATTCTTTCTACCTTATCTTCTGAGGTGGTGTTAGGTCATTCTTGATAATATTCCCTTCGCGTTTCATGATTCACAAGTTTTCAAGAGTGACATATTTAAATCCATCATTTTCTCTTGTTCAAGAGATCTTTTCAACCGTCAATCTCTTCATTGGAGTTATCTTGGTATAGATTTCACCTAAAGCCTTTCCTAAGGAATGTTGCTATTTGTGGTGCTTATCAATGATCCAAGTTTTCTCCTATCCTCTCGTAAAGCAGATTTTCATCTCTTCGTTGATCTCAAGCAAGCAATCGTTTCTGTTAGTGGCCGGTTGTCACCTCATAATTTTGAGAAGTTTTCCATAAGCCCACTACAACTTGTGTTTTTCGTTGTTGATTTTCCAACAACTCCGTTCTATTCTTCTTTGCAAGGATGCGTTCCAAGTTCATTTCTGGCAGAAGATTTCATTTTCTTCTCCGTCCCTTTTATCCCAACAATCTAGCTTCTAT